>OZ038495.1:21337890-21395390 GCA_964036315.1 Acanthosepion esculentum | reverse complement strand
ATCCGAAAATAAATATGCTTAAATTCACCTTCTTCTCTGTCGTGCGGAAACTGCTTAGGGGTAGATTCTCCGACGGACGCCAATTCAGCCGGGTTTCAATCCTAGCTAAAGGCAACCGGATGTCTAGCCACGCTGATGAACTGTGATACAGCGAAACAGTCTGTGGATGACAATATATATATATATATTAATGTTCACATGTGTCTTTTTAAACTTGAGTTCTGAGAAAATACTGAGCAACAGACTATACATTCAGCATTTTCTGGCAGCTCAAGTTTAAAAAGACATGTAAATACACACTGGTGAAAAACTATATTCATGTGAAATGCGTAATGCAAAGTTTTTTTATAAATATATTTAGAGAGAGGAGGCACAGTGGAGTAATGGATAGCAACTCGGATTGAGAAATTGGAGAGTAGAGTTCAAATTCCAGTCAATCCTTTACATTCACTTACATGCTAATACTCTTGGGAAAGCTATGAACCTCTTCTTCTCCCCCCCAGTTATGAGTAAATAGCAGGACAGACAGGGTTCTATAGCCTTGGATGCCAACTGGTCTAGAAGGACAACTCTGAATTCAAAACTTGCAGAGGGTTGTTTGGGGACCTTGTGGCACATAGCACACCAGGTCTCTATATTCAGCCCTTCAAAAAGTGTGGTTGGTTCTGCACAAAGCCTTCACCATTATAATCAAATCATGTGTGCTGGTGTCTGGCTGTCGGTTCCTAGGAACTGAGCTGCTTGAGCCTCATAAATTGAATATGATGGGAGAGTTCACACACACACACACACACACACACATATATATTACTTATAAAATGACTGTTTTTAAAGCTTTTAAAAAGAAATACCCCTCTCCACTCTTATTCTATAATTTTGTCAATCGACATAAAAAAATGAACCAAAGTATAGAACAAGGTTTTAAACATATTTACTGTAATTTCTATTATAACTGAATCTGTAGAATTGGTAAATTTTGATTTTTAAACTTTTCTTCTCTAATAATAGACACTACTGCACATAAACACATTTGCTTCCAGCAAAGTAATAGAGGATGACCCTGGACATGCAAGATAAGAAGTGAAAAAAGTTCAAGACAATATTGAAAGATCTCTACTGTATTTTATTTATACAGAAATGAACACAACAAAAAAAAATTAATCATTTAGACTCAACACTCAATATACAAACATTGTAAAGATTTTAGATCAAATTACAATTGAAAGCAATAATTCATCTTTATTTTTAAAGATGTGATCAGCTGTAAAAAAAAAAAATCATAGAAATTTAAAAAACAAAAACAAAAAACAACCAATAATATTTTGTTTCAGCAGAGACTCTTTTTTTTTCTTTTTCTTTGCAGAAAAATGTCAACAAAGCAACAATTTTGAGTTTTGATTTGTTTGATAATAAATTAAAAAATAAATATAATTTTAAATAATGATTATAAAACCTTTTTATTTTGTTCATTGTTTACACAGAAATTTCTGATGCAAAATTAGAAATAAAATTTTGTTTAAAAGATGTAATCTAAAGTGACTGATTTTTGAAACATTAAGATTTAAAAAAAAAAATTGTGAATATTGGTGATCATAATTTATTAGTTTCTTAAAATTAATCTTAGATGAAGTTTTACTAAGTTCTTTAATATTTTTAATTTATTAAAAGGAATTTACCAAGAAAAAAAGCAAACATTGGAATCTGGTTCTTTATAGTAGCTGGTTAAAATCTTTTTCTTTAATATATATTCAGAAAAATAAAAGTACTATTCAAAAGTAATTATACCAAAATCCCTTATTTTAAGTTGTACAAGTGATATTTTTGCCAGATATCTATCAGATAAGTCAAACAAAACTGTCTGATGGAACTAGTTATCTCTAAATTGAAATAAAGTATACTGATTTTACTTAGAGCATCAAGTATTTTAATGTAGACCAATTTTGGTACAATGATTCATTAAAATGATTATTTACTAAGTTGTCCACAGTAGTATTTTCATCCTTATTAAATATTAGTCTGAATCAGAATTTCAGGAAATATTTAAAATTCCCAGTTCTTTACAGTGTGAATATAATTGTCACTAGAAAACTTCACAGCTGCAAGTATTTTCAAAAGATTTTTTTTGGCAATACATTTAGGCTGTATTGTTATTTATTAAGTTTAGTCTGGCACAAGGCCACACAGTGAGAATCTAACTCACTACTAAATAATAGTTAATCACACTAGCCTTGCTAACTATTACTCCATACTAAAGTACCCTTCTCATAGGTTGTGTTAGGGAATTAATAATAAATATTGCATCTATATTATATAAAGACTAAATTAGTGTCCAATGTTGTACCATTTTTTAAAACTTTGATAGAAATGAAAGTCACTTTCAAGAGAAGCTGATGATATAGAAACTAATATTTCCAACAGGTTAATAATTGACTCTCCCACCCAAAAAGAAAGAGAAATCTTTTATAAAATGACAATATATACTTTTGATCATATTCAAAAAGCCTGCTTCTATTGTTACAGCCACAAATTACACAAAATGACATTTACAGCAAGAAGAATATTTGAAGAGAGGGTTTTTTTTTCAGAATTTGTAAATATAAGTCATGATTGAATTATCTTTATCAATTCAATTTTCAAAGTTATTTTCAGGTCAGAATTTCTATGTCTACAATTCATTGTTACTGATAATTTACACTATATTTTGCTAATTTTATTTTAAAGTAATCACTATATATTATATAGTGTTTTTCCTATAAAATTTTGATAATTTTTCTTTAAAAAGTTCCAAGAACCAAAATAATTTAAAATTAAGAACAAAAATTAAAATTAAAAATTTTGTCTCTAATATTTTTATTATAACTTTGCAAAAAACCTGATTTGTGCTTTTTTTTGAAGGTCACTATTTGTGGATGGCTGATCATTGTAACTTGTGTAATATCTGTAAAATTTTTAAACATTTCTTTATGGTTAATTTTAATTTGTTTAAGTGAGCTTCTTATTTTTGCTCTGTGCTACTAAGTAATAAAAGATGCTTCTTTCACCCCCCCCCCCAAAAAAAAACACAAGGTATATTGAAATTATTTCATTAACCCATGAATGCATATCATCCAAAAATGGGACAGTGGGCACTAATGGCTTACATTGGATTTTTTCTTAGAGATCTATTATTATTAATATGAGATTTCATGGTGTGTATTAATGGGTAAACTGAGAGAATAAAAATAAAATGGTCTATGTGAATTCAAGGCACTGATGGAACTTTGCAAATTATTTTTAGTAGGGAAAGAAAAATGAAAGTAAAGAACTGAGATCCCAAAAAATTTAATATATCATTTGGGAATTGAGACTAAAAAGTATCATCTATAGAATAATTTAGAATTGGATTATTTTTCTTTGTTTAGATAGAACATGATCAAAAAAAAAAAAATGGAGAGAGTAAAAAATATTTACTCAGAATTTGTTCTGGAGTTGCCAAAAAGAAAAAATATGCATAATAAAGATGAGGATATTAGTCTAAACAATTTCCCGATTACAAATATTAGATCACTTTATAAAACATAAAATTGTTTTTTTAAATGATTCCACTTATAAAGATTTTTACTAAACATAAAATTAAGAATCATTAATACTGAGCTAAAAATTCTTAATTGAAACAAAAGATGGCTGCTTCAAATGTTGAGTGGAAAACAGTCTAACTGAGCAACTATACGATATAGCATCATGAATAGTCAATATTTCTAGCACAGGTTCAAAAAAAAAAAAAAAAAATCACCAGATAATGATTGTAAAAAAAGTATAAAATATTGAGTGAAAGTCAATCTATGATGAAAAAGTAAAAATGATTTTAGACATTGTGGAAAGAGATGAAGAATTCTTATTTACTAATTTTGCAATGTAGAAAATTGATTGACAACACTGATCAAAAGTGAATTGAACATTAAATATTTGAGTTAAAAAATTTAACAAAAGCAAGCATGCTTTGTTCTCCTATGTACATTGATTTTGAGAACATTAGCCACTGCATAAATAGCAGAATAACAAAATAATAAAGCATTACAAACCTGTCAAATGATTGACAGACAAAATTTTCCCTCTAAACCCAATTGTAATGAATCACAGACATTAACTTACGTAATGTTCTAGGTTAAACATCTGGGTTAATGTTGCTAGTCATTATTTTCTTTTAAATGTTAAAAATACAAAGAACATTTTTAGAGTAAATGTGTTTTTTGGGGGGTTTTTTAATTTTTTTATAATATAGCTTAAATAAAGCAACATTTCATTTCATTGTGTATATAAGTTATTTTCCATCACACAAATTTAATTAAAAAAGTTCATATTTTTTAAGTACTTCAAAGGATCAGAGAGTTTTGATTTTTTGGTTTAGTTTCAATTATTATTTATCCATATTTTTGCATTTAACATCATTAACCAGTTGTATTCATTTTTTACATACATACATACATATATATATATACATACATACACACACACACACATACATACATACATACATATATATATATATTATAAATTAATAGATTTAAAATATGGTTTTACCGCTACACAGTGAGGAAATGGAACTAATGTCTTTGGTTTAATAACAAAATTAGATTCAGGGGCTTTAGCTTCCATTTCTGAAACATGGTTATCACTGTGTAGCGGTAAAACCATATTTTAAATCTATTAATTTATAATATTAATGCTCTGTAAATTTAAATTTACATTGAGCACTATTGTGTAAAAATAAAAATATCTATAAGAACACCGGATTTTATATCTTACTGTTCTTTCCTTTTTATTTATATATATATATATATATATATATATATAAAATAATAATGATAATAACAACACAGATTATTAACGCCTAACAAAACATGTAGTCCAGTAAAATACTGGATCTGTCTATTTCTGAGATGAGGTATTATGTACACTATTTACATTATTTGGACTATTGTCCTCATCTTTGTTGCCATATTTATCACAACGTTTCAGCCGTTGTACGCTCCGGCCTTCTTCCCCAGTGAGCGAAATAAAGGGTTCAGTTCGACATTCCAACCACCTAAAGAAGGCCGGGGCGTACAACGGCCAAAATGTTGTGATAAATATGGCAACAAAGATGAGGACAATAGTCCAAATAATGTAAATAGTGTAAAATACTGGAGTTTAGCTCATTTAAAGGAAAACAGATTTTTGTAAACAAAGTGCTCAATATTAAAAAAATAAAGCAACAATAGTTAAGGAAAAGTTTAAAAAAACTTATCTTTCAACTTTAAGTTTCATAGATATACTGGTCATCAGAATAAGATAAATCAATTGAATAGATTTTATTTATTTATTAATAGACTTTTCATACCCTGATGACTGGTGCATCTATGAAAACCTGAAGTCAGAAGATAAATTTTTTGAACTTTTCTTTATCTATTAACTATATAACAAGCCAACAACAAACCAAAGTATTGGTAAAACCTGTGCTTGCAACTCTACCAACACAAAGCCTGACAAATGGATAAACTTGAAGTGACAAAAGAGAATAAAAAGAAAATCTAGAACCAATAAACAAAGAAACCGACAGAAAAACTGACAAAAATAGGAAAAGGAAACTGTTGTGACCAGGTAAATGGTTAAAGAAATACCAAAACAAGTGTTATAGATATATCATATATTAAACAGTAAGTACAACAGAAGAGTATTACATGACTAGTGAATGTGTGTCGGTTGACCCAGTGTTCACTATTTCGACTGCTCCCCCAAGGCCTTCTCTCCTACTAATCTTATAGTAGGCGGAAGAGTGCAACATAGACCCTTTAGAGGGAGAACACCACAACGGAAACAGAAACAGGAAAGGAAAAAAAACACAGACCAAATGACAAACATCTACCTATACAATAATACACCATACTCAATTTCTAATCTAAAATGACCAAAAACAGAGTAATCATACTAACCATTGATACTGTACAAAAAAGAGACTAAATTCAAATTGCTACTTAGAGTTTCTTGCAAACGTGATTGCCAGGTGAGCAGAAAGACCTGGTTGCCTAAATGTCTGGTTTGGAAATAGCACTAGGTGCTAGTTAGTTTATAAAAGAACTACATTTCTAACTGACATTTCATAGTCCTCTGAAAATGTATATACATGTCAAAAACAGACAATGTAAGTTTCTTGATGTGTATGTATATGTGGACATTGAGGTTAACACCCAGCAGCAACAGTCTGTTTCATGCTTAAATGCAATCTTCAGGCCATATATAAAAGTGAACATTGAAGGTAACACTCAGAGGTGACAGGCTGTTTCATGCAAGATGCAATCGTCAGGTCACGAGTATAATAGTGGCCTGATGATTGTTTGAAACAGCCTGTCACCTCTGAGTGTTGCCTTCAATGTTCACTTTTATATTTACATATGCTCTATCGCTGATATTGAGCACTTTATCTCATAAATATAGCACACATTAACACTATATTTCTTATATATATATATATATGTATGTATGTATGTATGTATATGGGAAAATAATATAAATTTTTATATATCAAGATAATTTTATGAAAACCTATGACAAAGTGGAAATTTTTTCTTTTTTTCATGTCACTCATTTTCGCCTTCAGGACTCCATCAGACTAAATATTTACATTCATGTGATTACAACACTTCACTCTTGATGAATCTTCTATTATCACAAGGTGGGATATTTCATAATAAAATTGATAAAAACAAACAGATATTAAATTCACTTTAGCTTATTGAGATCCTAAAGGATGGAATGCATCATGAAAAAGTTATTCCACAGATTTTCATATATATATATATATATATATATATATATATATATATATATTTGAAAATTATAACATAAACATGTTCTAAAATCACTACAAAAATAGCCATTTTTAGTCTTATCAAGTGATGGTGTTGAATGTAGATTCTAAATTCAACACCATCACTTGATAAGACACCAGAATTGTTCAAACAAAATGGCTAATTTTGTAGTGATGTTATAACATATTTATGTTCTACTCTGTATTGAGCACTCTTTTAATAGCATTTTTGGTTATTGGAATTTATTCCGTATACACCAATCCTATATATATATATATATATATATATATATATACATACACACACACACACACACTGACAGCAGGCAGTGTAAGTTTTGTAGACATAAGTACACACATGGCAGCAGTAGTGTTAATTAGAACTTAGATTTTCAATAAAAATACAGATAAACAATTAGTAACAGAAAACATAAAAGTTCATGTTGAGATGTAATGTTATCTCGATTAGAAACCAAAGCTTACATGTTGGTTTTTCTACTAACAAAACTTATAGTTGAGTAAGCAGATAAAATAAACCAACACCAACTGAACAACTTCTACCAAAACATCTTTTCCAGTTTTACTCTTGATTTTACAATTCTTTTCATTAATATGTAGGAATACAGTATAGAATGATTACCTATGATTATCACTTGCCTTTGTGCACTGTTACTAACTGTATTATCTTTTATATGATAGGAATACAAAGACTAAATGGTATTAGTAATGGCAGGGAAACAAATATTAACACTCAATAATAGAAAAGGGAACCAAAAATTTAATTAACCTTGAGAAGAGCTTGAACTAAGATGCACCGGGAATATTTATATTAAATGAATATGTAAAAGTTACTTTTAAATATCAGAATTCACCTGGATTTGTTAAATTGTTTATTATGGAGAAGGAAATGTTTGAATTTTATTACTCTGTAGAATTTGAAAAGAAATCTAAGAAAACTATTAACCAAAAACTCCTTATTTTAAAATTCTTTTTTTTTTCACTTTCTTAGATGATGTTTTGGCAGTATTTCTTTTATTTTCTGTATTTTATCACAACTCTCAGACTGTCATCCTCCATCAGCAGTTCCCAACCCTTTTCTAGCTGCTGTCTCTTACACCTCAGGCTACATCTCTGATACCCCCTCTCTAATACACTTCCTTCTTGATATTTAGCAATAATGCAAATTAGAAACAACTATTCTAACACTTGAAACCCACATATGCATATTGCCAGATGCGCATCCATGGCTACAATGTTACACCTACAATCCTAAAGCATTGGCCCATGTAGATGTCAGTAATCTGAACCGGCTGGAGTGACAATCATCTTATCCAAATAACAAAGGCAAGTTACAAAGAAATGTTTGGACTTTCTCGACAACAAAATAAAATAAAACCATGTGTTTATGCCTAACTATTAATTTTATTCATTGGAAAGCATGTGTGAAAGTCATATAGATTTTTTTAAAGGAAAAAATCTTACATCTTTATCAAAGTACTGGAGGATCTAATCAATGCTGAATTGGTTAAAGACCTCAATTCACACAGCCTCCTTTTGGATAAGCAATATGGTTTCTGTTTCTCCATGTCTACACTCAATGTGTTAACAGCTATCACTGAATTTGTTTATTATGCTTTAGATAAGAATGCTAAGGCCTGAGCTGTGGCTCTAGATATCTCAAAGGCATTCAACAGGTTTTGGCACACAACACAAAGCCTCCTCCACAAGCTCTAGGGCTATCGTGTCAAGGGATGAATATTTGGCTGAATCCAATCATTCTTAAATCATGCCATAGGGTCGTGTTGAATGGACATGCTTCTAGTTCATTTCCCATTAATGCAAGGTCCCTTGTGATTCTATTTTAGAGCCTATGTTGTTTCTTATCTTCATTAACAACCTTCCTGATGTTATCAGTTCCCAACTAGGAACTTATGCTGATGACAGTTATTTATTCCTGTTTTAATAACAAGCCTGGTAGGTTTGACAAATTAAAAATAGCAACTGCCTTTAAAAAGGACCTCTAATCAGTGATTAACTGGGGCAAGGAATGGTTTGTAAATTTTAACGCCTAAAAACAATAAATAAATAAATATAAATCTGCTTTTATTTAATCATCATAGAGAATCTTTTCTGTCTGCTATCATCATGGCTGATACTAACCTCCAGGAAACAACTTTTTGCTTTTTCTTGGACTCGCATGTCTACTGACATGAAGTGGAGGGGGATTATATAGAATCAATTTTTAGGTCTACTGCTAAGAAGGTTGGTACATTGTGTTGTGTCAATTTTTCTCATCAGAATCCATCTTGCACATTTATAAATCTACCATTCATCCGTGCATTGAATATTGCTATCCTATGCGGTTTAGTGCTCCTACTATATATCTTGAGATTCTTGACAAAACTCAAGAAAGGGTCTGCAATGTAATCTATCCTGACCTGGCATCTCGACTTCAATCACTTTCCCACCAATGTGACATTGTTTCTATTTGTTCTACAAATATTTTTATGGCAATTCTTCTGATGAGTTTTTCTCGTTGGTACCTTGACTGCATGAATTTAAGCGTGTTACTAGATTGGCAACTAGGTCCCAGTGTTTTACTGTTGAACTACCTAGATGCAATTGTATATTCTATTCTGATAGTTTTTATTATTTTTTTATTGCACTTCTCGCTTGTGGAACACCCATCCAATTTCTTGCTTTCCTGCCACCTACAATCAAAAATCTAAATGCAATGTTACTTGCCATGTTGTTTTCCTGAACCGTGTTCTTTTTTTTTGTCACTTCTCACTAAATGAAATGACTAAAAAACAAAAAAATTACTTTATACTAATGTCACCCCCACTGCTCCCTTACGATCCTTTCTTCTAACCACCCCCTACTGCCCCCTTTTCTCTCCCTACCTAATTTAGGCATCCCATTTCTATATCATTCATATTTACTGAAAATTGCAATATAAAGCAAAAGAAATAAAATGACATATATAAATATTACAACATAATAAGGATATAGTTTTTGATAATGCTTCCTCCTTGACATTACACTTTTTCTATTGGACAATATTAGGTTGGTGCAAAAATAATGTCGTTTTTTGACGTTCAACTTCATGTGAGAAAACAACATTATTTTTGCACCAACCTAATATATTGGGTTGGCCAAAAAGTTTGTTTATTAAGTAGAAAAATTACTTAATAAACCAAATTAAAATTTGGCCAACTCAATAGTCATTCTGAGAATTATACTTACTGGAAAACCACAAAAAGATATAAATGTAAATATTTACATAAATCCTCATTTTTATATGTGATTGTTCTTGTGTCATGTCTTGATCATTTGAAATTATATTTTTCAGATTTCTTTTATTAATATTTGTTTATATATCATAGATATGGATGCAGCGATAGATATAGACTGTACCAATCGATCAAATATATATTAGGTTGGGGCAAAAATAATGTCGTTTTTTGACGTTCAACTTCATGTGAGAAAACGACATTATTTTTGCACCAACCTAATATATTGGGTTGGCCAAAAAGTTTGTTTATTAAGTAGAAAAATTACTTAATAAACCAAATTAAAATTTGGCCAACTCAATAGTCATTCTGAGAATTATACTTACTGGAAAACCACAAAAAGATATAAATGTAAATATTTACATAAATCCTCATTTTTATATGTGATTGTTCTTGTGTCATGTCTTGATCATTTGAAATTATATTTTTCAGATTTCTTTTATTAATATTTGTTTATATATCATAGAT
Source organism: Acanthosepion esculentum (assembly GCA_964036315.1). NCBI lineage: Eukaryota > Metazoa > Mollusca > Cephalopoda > Sepiida > Sepiidae > Acanthosepion > Acanthosepion esculentum. The sequence goes on along the minus strand of OZ038495.1, from coordinate 21,384,803 downwards.
ATGGATGCAGCGATAGATATAGACTGTACCAATCGATCAAATATATATTAGGTTGGGGCAAAAATAATGTCGTTTTTTGATGTTCAACTTCATGTGAGAAAACGACATTATTTTTGCACCAACCTAATATATAAAACAAAGAATATGAGGATAAATATACAAGTGTTAAAGTAGACTTTTGTATGAAATAAAAATATGCTGATGAGAGAAGGGGGACAAAAAATACTTGAATTGTATGGCTGTCAGAAAGAAGAAAAAAAGATACAGGAATTCTAAATATTTTAAAAGTTAAAATGATTTTGAATCATCTAGAGCCATATTTTTTTTATAAACATTTGGTTCAGCAACAGTGAGCTTGTCTATCATTTTGATAAACAAGTATTAACAATAATTTATTGCAAATCATAATTATATAATATACATAAAAAAATCATATAATTTACCAGCTTTCAATTATTGATTATATTAAATCACACACAATTATGCAATGTGCCATAATATTTTTTTGTATTAAATAAGGTGGATAGAATTTGACAACTGTACATTTATAGCCAGTTACAGCCAACATAATATAATAACTGACAATAACTTTATATTTAATCATGTAGAATGATATTATGTTAATAATAATGTAATATACAACTGAAATAATCACAAAATATAAAAAAAGATTCATATAGAACTGTAATAACTGTTATTGAAAAATATAAAATAATCAAGAAAGTCAAATATGCATCTTTATCAGAGTATAAAAAAGATATTTAATACAACTACATTATTTAAATAATTATAGATTTCATGTTTTCTCAGCTTAAGAAAATAAAATGAAAAAAATTCCTTTTTCAGTCTTGGAATTAATTGCTTCATAATGATTTGGATTGAAATTTTATCTCCATAAAAAATATAAGAAATTAATTAGAGGCAAAATGTAAGCAGTTTCAGTTAATTTTATATGAATTATTCATCTCCAATTTATGTTATATAAAATGTATGCATAGATTATATAAACAAACAGCAATAAAGTAGCAAGTTGTTGAATTGGAAAAACTATGTAGCAGTACACATGAAGATTATATATATGTGTGTGTGTGTGTGTGCGTGTGTGTGTGAATAAAGACAAAAGGGGAACCTTTCTTTACTGACATGTTTCATCCTCTGATACACTTTATCAAGGAAAACGCAAGGATTTTATTTTGCAACAAGTATTTATAAACAGAAGTGAAAATGCTGTTAGGTTTTCAAAGTTTTTAAATTTAAGAATGCTCGTAACTATTCTTTAGGTTAACTGAGAAAGTCAAGGTAAACTATGGAGGATGCTATAAAATAAAATTCTTACATTTGCTTTGATTAGAAACACAAAATCTTTCCTTTTGTCTTTATTCATATTGTCTTTTTACAGATATATTTTTATTTATATTTCAAATTTTACACACACATATTATATATATATATATATATATATATATATATTTAAGACACTTTTCATGTTTATACATTCTTTTTATAGATACAGATATTTAAGTAAATGCTTTGTTTATAATATTTATTTTTTATTTATAATATTTATTATTTATATTTGTATCTATAAAAAGAACGTATAACATGAAAAATGTCTTAAATAATTGTCGGGCTTTGTCCATTTCATAATGTGTATGTATGTATATATTATATATATATATATATATATATATATATATATATATATATATATATGCAGAAATATAGTCTTAAAGTGTGCTATATTTATGGGGTAAAGTGCTCAATATCAGAGATAGAGCGTGTGTAAATATAAAAGTGGACATGGAAGTCAGCACTTAGAGGCGACAGTCTGTTTCATGCTAGTGCAATCGTCAGGCGACTAGTCGCCTGACGATTGCACTAGCATGAAACAGACTGTCGCCTCTAAGTGCTGACTTCCATGTCCACTTTTATATTTATATATATATATATATATATATATATATATATACACACACACACACACACACAAAGAAGTGCTAAATTCTCAAAAAAAGAAATGAAAAAGAAATTTTAAGGTTTTGCTCATTGAAATACTGATATTTTGGAAAGTGGGCTGAGCTGAGAAATTTTCAGCACCCACCTTGTGTGTGTGTGTGTGTGTGTGTGTGTGTGTGTGTGTGTGTGTGTGTGTAAAGCAGATGGAGATGCTGAAAAAAATATATAAATGTGTGTCTATATAACAAAGTTATTTTTTTGTACTACAAATTCATTAACAAAAAATAATTACTATATTTTTAGCACCAGGGACAGACAATGTTAACACTCTGATCAAATATATTTTTAAAATCTCAACAACAGCAGCAGCAGTTTCACAAGTGAAGAATTTGAATATTTTTATCTTTGAGGAGAGGAAACAAAAAAAACAAACAAACAAACAAACAAAAGAGACAAATTCAAAGGCATAGGTTGGTTTAAAGCAGTCATTTTGTGGAGTCAACATATGCACTTACTGACAAACAAATACTCATTTGTTATAAGTTTGATAATTGACAAAGCCTGAATTCAATTAATACAACATTTTACCACCTTTAAACAAGAGGAGGAGGATTTAAAGCCTCAATGAAACAATCAAATAAAACAGTTTTATTTCAGCCCTGGACAATATTGGTTTTGATAAGTTTCTATTTCATAAAAGAAAAAGTTCTAACACATCAATGCGATTATAGATTGTTCAGATTTAATTCAAACTAATATCCTCATCTTTACTGGGTTTTAAAAAACTTTTAATTAATGGCCAAAATATCAAGTGAAATCCAAACAATTTTTTAAAAATATGTTGCTATTGTATGACAAGATTTCTTTAGAAAATTTTCCATAATATTTGCAGGATCACTAATTTTATTTTATTGTTTCTCATGCTTCCCAAAATAGATATAAAAAATTCCCATTACAAAATTGAAAGCAAGAACAAAATTTACATTTAATAAGTTGGCTGGAGTAATTAATGATCATTGACTTTTATGGTCACTAATATTAGCAATTAGAATGATAGCATTACCTAAGGATGATAAAAAGGAATAAATAAAAAAAAAAAGTATGATGACAATTAAAAAAAAAAAAAGAAAAAAAAAAAGAGAGAAATAAAATTAAAATTATTAAATGTAATATTTTTGTTCATTTTCATTTTAACTGGTGCAGTTATTTGTTTTCTGAAACATCAAAAAGCCTAAGAATATTATAAAAACTGAAATAGAGGCAATAGTTATTTCAATAAAACTAGACCAATGCAGTATACCAAAAATCTGACTTATAGTCAAATTCAAGTGAAATGAAAAAAAATCTTTTCAATAAAAAAAGTGCTATAAACAGCTTCTCCTTTAATTTCTTCTCTTAATTTTGTTCTTATGTTTGGTAATTAAAAAACACCCCCCTCCCGAAAAAAAATTATTGTTAAGCACTTCCTCGATTGTCATCAGAGTTGACTTTTAATATCTCTAAATGACCCATACAATATCAACACAGATACCATGATAGCTTGCAACAAAAGCCAATTTAGTACATCAATTATGCCTTCTATGATTGTTCTTTAAAATGATGTTAAAATGTCAATCAGTCAGAGTGAATAATATCTTGCCTGATAGAAGAAGAGAAGATCAGAGGCTGGATTTAATGATGAAGCAATGATTGAAAATATGCTGGCTTTCTGAGATTCAAACATATTGTATTACTTTACTTTGCCGGTAAACGACCATTGAGAAAAATTTTAAATGATACGTTTTTTCATAGCCTATCCCACTGCCCATCAGAGAATGGTAATCTTGTAGCAAAATATCTGTAACAAGGCCAAGAAAAACTTGAGAGAGAAAGCTGTTAAAACCAGTATATATCTATTGTTATAGTAATCTCAAATTCATTAATAATTATTGTTTATGGATCAATGTGTGGATAATGTAATAGTTTTCAACTCGGAAGGGAGAAATTGAAAACAGATTTCAAATACTGGGGAAGTTTGTTACATTCACTTTCATAGGAAACCTCTTGGAAAAGGTATGACGCCATCTCTTATGCTCATCCCCAGCTATAGGTTAAATGGCAGGATAGACTGTGCTCTCTAGCCATGATTGTCAACCAGTCTAGGAGAAGGATAGTTCTGAATTCAAAACCATATGTAACCCTAGTGAGGCACATATAATATAGCCATTGAAAAGATTATGGAGTTCATAACTGCGGCTTGGAGTTATGGACTATGATCTCAACTGAGGTCAAATGAAAAAAAATGAATTGTTTATGGCTACAATAGTAAAACTTCAACTGCATACAACTGACTTTATTGCTGTTCAATGAAACAAACATAGAATTCATTTGAACTTTTACCATACTTGGTTGGCTATGATCCTATAGCATACAATCAAAAAAGCAACATTAGAATTCTAAAGTGAATTTAAGAAAGACTCTTTGATGTTTTCTTTTGGCTCTTGAGGATAATTTCTGGGGGGGAATAATAGAAGAACTAAAGAATCTAAAATATTGTTTATTCAGTTTCAGAAGAAACAAAAGTAATATTATTTGTCAATTTATAGAATTTTTATACTTAAACCAAATTCATTCACAAATTATTGATATTTAAATGTTTTAATAAGAGAAGTCAAGTTGGAATCATTATATATATATATATATATATATATATATATATATATACACACACACACACAGTAACATGCAGAGGTCAGGGCAGAGGGTGTGACAGTTATCTATATGAGGACATCCAATCAAAGAGTGAACTAAAAATTTAGTTTATATTTAATTTGAGTAAAGTGTTTCATCTGTTTTTACATATTTAAGATGTCTTCCTTTCTCACATTTCTCAGTACTAAGAAACCTATAGCCACCCACTTCTTGTCTTAGGGGTATACAATCAAGGAGTTGTCCCTAAGCATCACTAAACCTATATATATATATATATATATATATATATATATACATATATATAAAGCGTTACATGAAACCTTAGATGAAAAATTATAAAGATGCTGTTTTAAACTTTCTTTTTGTTTAATGCAAAATAAATTCCATCCAATTTAGTTTTTAATATTTGACAAAGCTGGTTTACATACATATATATTTTATACACTAACAGACTTGGTACTTGCAGCCTGATGAGCTGATAAGCAAAAATGATCTGATTATTTATATAATTAATTTTAGTTTGAGTTTATATCAAGTATGTATTACATCTACCAGCTTGTACACTAAAAAAAAAAAAAGAAAAAAAAAAAGAAAAAAGTGACCTCTGGTAGGGTTTGAACCTGCATTCCCCTTTGTTGGAGAAACTACCATCTGTTCTGATGTGCTTTAGACCACTCAGCCACTGAGAACATCACTAACCAACAAATTTCTATTTACCCTTTTAAGGAATGCACATTCCCTTGTTCATATCTTCTCCATGAACCATATCTTTTTCCAGTGTGCAGGACAGTAGACATAATACACACTGTTTAAAAAATGTGGCATCTACTCAAATATGAGTATCCACTAAAATAACATTTAAAGTAGCATATATATTTCAAACATACATTGTTAAATATAACAGACAATGCATGTCTATTATGTTTGATCATGAGCTGTTCTTAGCTTTGTATAGTGGCTTTAGTTTCAGGAAAAAGACAAAAACTGTCCAACATTTGGATATTTTTTATTATGCTGTTCCTTGATCTGCTGCCCCAATACACTATATATATATAAAATATAGTTTTAAGGTATGCTATATTTATGGATAAAAGTGCTCAATATCAGAAACAGAGTGCATGTAAATATAAAAATGGTCAAGAAGTAAACACCAGTCTGTTTCATGCATATATATATATATATATATATATATATATATTACAGTAGCTCCCTCTGACCTGAGAGACATGGGTTAAAATCTTGCAGGAGAGTACAAATTTTTCTTTAAAATTTTTCAAACATTCAGGCTAGCAGACAAAAATAAATAAATATACTGTTTATTAAATAAATGGAATGCCTACTTAAATACAGGTATCCCCTAAAAATAATTTTTAAAGTGATTATATATGTGTGTGTGTGTGTGTGTGTGTTTGATTAAAAAACAAAAAACAACTAAAGTTGATTATTTTGTATTTACACTTTAGATATTTCTAATCATTTTTTTGATTTCCAGGTTATATTTGTAAATATATCTTCCCATGTCTAAGTGCTTTCAACTAACACTAGTTATTTTCAAGGGCGTTTTTGTTGTGTCATCAGTTTTATTTCTTTTAAATATCGTGTTTCACTGACAAAATAACAAACAACAAAAATGTCTTAAATTAATAGTGCTTGCTGGAACTGCTTAGATATGGGATGATATATTTAGAAATATGAATTGGAAATCTTAAAATTTATTAGAAACATTAAAAAAGTAAATAAAAAACAATCAACAAGGAGCATTACTTGTTTTTTAGTCAAACATGCACAACTTAAAAATTATTGCCTAAGTTCACCCAGTGTGTGTGTATGTGAATAAAAATGTAAGAACTGATATAAAGCATTTGAGAGAGAGAGAGAGAGAGAGAGAGAGAGAGAGAGAGAGATTGTGCTCAGTAAATTTTATTAGACATCATGGTTAGAATTTGTTAAACTTTTTGTCAATTAGGTTTCACCTCATGAAATGTAAATTATAAACTAAACCGTTAAAGAACTCAAAATAAGTCTTCTTGAAAAATAAATAAGCTTTTTTTTTATTGGTTATAGAAACAAATAAAAACTTGCTATCCCGACAGCAGTAAAGAAAACAACAAAATCAACAGAAGAAGAAAAATGGGAAGGTATGAGAAAATGTACTCTGACTTTTCCAGAAATATTTTTAAACTGAAATGAGTTAAATAAAATTTAATTCCTGGTGCATTGGTCACTTCTATAAAAACAAAACAAAAAGAAGACACTTTTGGACATTTGGGAATATAAACAACATATTTTCATAACAAACAGATCATCAAACTAACATTTATCAGTAAAAAAAAAAATTAAGAATAAATTTTTTAAATCTAAAATTTTACATTTTTCAACCATTCCTCACCTCTGAAAACTTCCAAAAATGTTTAGAAATTAAAACTAATTTTAATAAGATTCTGTGCAATAAACTAGTTAGACAAAGATATACAAAATGTCAAAAAGCAATGTCATACTGTGTTATAAAGTAAGCTTTATTTATAATATACCTTTGCTGAAAGAAACTAAGATTTAAAATTCAACCTTAAAAATAATTAAGATAATAATAATCTGCTAAATACCTTGATAAATGTAATTCTTAACTGCTTTTATACTAAATTTTATGACATTCAAAATTAATAATCATGATTTATATCCCTTACATCTTTCACTAAATTAGTGATTATTTCTTTTGAAATAATATTTATACTTTTAAATAATTATATATAATATGCTTAAAACACATAATAAAGTATATAAAAATTATCAGTTTTATTTCCAACAATTATTTAAGATTTTAGCAAAAGTGATCTTTATTATAAATATTTAAAGTTGGTAAGAATTTTTATTAATGACAACATAAATTTTCAGAATAGCCATAATTATACAGTATTTATGATAATTATAACACATAATTGTGATAATAACTTTTGTGATCTCTGTAAAATATCATTAATTTGATACGAATTTCTGTAATAATCTTTATTTTGTTCAAATTTCGCTGAAGGGACGTGGCATATAAAGGAAGAATTTCACTGAAAGAATAATTATTTTACCTGATTGATCAATTCTAGTTGGATCTGAATATCCAAAAATTTCTGCAAAAATAAAATTTGTATAAACTCCAGAATTTAATTTTTGTTTTGTTTTCAATCTTTAAATTCTTAATACCATGCAGAGCTGAAGACAACAAAAGTTAAGGAAAAAAAAAAAAATTCTATTTTTAATCAATAGTCACAGAATAAAAATAAAAGATTGAAAATGATTTCCCAAAAAGAAATTCATCAAATGCATTGTTGGCAGCTTTAAATGTTTTTCTGTTTTACATTCTGGATATATGCTGTGAAATTTTATTATGTATGTCAATATTTTCACAATAAAAATAGCAATAAAGCATCTGATATTAGTCAAATTTTCAGCCTATACTTATATTTATATGATAAATATACCATGTGAATTTTAGCTTCTAATATTTATTTTTAATAAAATTAATGATAACTTACTTGGGGGTGTCAGGTTTTATTATGCAAACGAAATAGCCATCAGGTCCATCCAATGTAGCTCTACATTCATCACTAAAAATTAACGTTGAGAAATCAGTTTTCATGTACTTCTTAATCCAACTTACATACTTCTCTTTGTGATGTTTACTCAAAGATGGTACTTTTGGCTGCTTTTATATCCTTAACCAAATTTCTTAATATTCTGTTTTGTTTTTTTTTACTTTGTTTATAGTTGTAACATAGCTTCTTCAAATATTTTCTGGTCAATATATATCAAAATATTGCTGGTCAATCCATTTTCTTGTATATTCTTTTAATTAAAAAAAAACAAAACATTTTTGTGACTATCTTAAAACTGTTTTTATTTCTTATCCTTAATGTATTCAATGTTAAATTTTTTTATTTTTCTATGAACTGTTCAATTTTTTCACAATTTTTAATATTATGTACACATTGCACAATAGCTTTCAAATATCTTGTTTCTCTTGAGATTACATATTTCTAATGAACTATAGTAATCTTCATAAATTTGAAATTAAAAAATAAATATAAGTAATTATACTATTATAGATATTTATTTACTATCCAATGAACAACCCTCAGGTTGCATGATAAAACCTCACAGCACCATATAAGTAACTGTAAATATTTCTAATAAAACAGATAAATATACTAAGTTCATTTCAGTTTATCATAAAAATGTTAAGTTTATCCTGAAATTTTTACCAATATCAGTTGGTTAGTACCAATTTTATTGTAAAAACATTGACTTGCATTATACAGTCTGACATAGTATAAATAAAGAGAATAAATTTATGAAACTATGCATCATTTTAAGCAACCATTGAATGAGGGAAATAATTTATTCCTAACCCTTAAACACGACTATGAATCAGGTTTGAAAAAGACAACATTAAATATTGGAATGATTTGTGTGCGTTTGTTATCATACATTGAGGTCAGATACGAATTGTGTTTCCTTGCGACTTTTAGGACACGGTGTTCCACTTGACCCATTGACTGGCTTCTTGGTCTTGCTTGGACAAGCGCCGCCTCTGCAGTTAATGGTTCATATGAGCTGTTAACCCTTTTCAGAAGATTAATGTTCTGTTGTCGGTTAGCCACAAACCATGTTGGTTTATCTTTGTCCGATTCCGGTGTCAATTCAACAATAGATATTGTCAGGACTTCATCCACTTCTTCATCAGGCTGTGGTTTATGAGTTCTTTTAGCAATTTTAGATGTCTTTGCTTTTTTGTGGCTGAGGGCTTCTCCCCCAGACATTTTCAGCTGATTATTTCCTCTAGTTGATGGTGATCCCTTTGGGGTTGGGATTCGAGTGTGAACTGGAGACCCAGATGATACGTGACTGTTTTTCAAAGCCTTATGGATTTTTGGTGAACCTTTAGCTGAGGGTGAACTTTCTGGGCTTGACATCATGTAAGTACCATCTTCTTTAATTAACTTAATCATTTCGGCTCCACTTCTTCGCTAGAAAAGCAGAAAAATATGTAAAAATAAGACAAAGTTTAACTTACATCCCCCCCCCCAAAAAAAGAAAAAAAAAGTGTGTCAAAGGGACAGTTTTTCTCTTGACATCACTATTACTTTATACTCACTTGGCAATGTTTACTGTTTTAATAAATCTATGTTTAGAATTTTAATGACAACAAAAGTGTTACACGATATTTGTTAGACTATTTACAAGATTAAATTTTACATTTAGATTATAAAAATATGTGAATATTCAAATTGATTGGCAATTAGCCTATGTTTTACCAACCATTCTAAGTACACAATTTGCCGACTTCATCAACTGCTTTGGTCAAGGTGCTTAGTGTCCATTTTTTATTTAAGATTTCTTCATCAGTCATCACATGGCTGACAATAGATAATTTATATGCAGATTTTCTAAGCATGCTTCATGCAAAATTTTCAAAAAATTAGCAATGATTTAAAAAAATTTTCAAAATTATGTTTTTTAAAAAAGATTAGGATGGGGTTAACCTATAATTGCTGGAGTTTCAAGGCCTCAGATTTTTCTACTGATTAAGCAACATTGATTACAATTACAAAAAATTTGGAAAATTAAAACAAGAAGTATTCTGAGATATAAAATAATCTGAGAAAAAGATCACGTTTATTTAAATTTTTTTATTCTGTCATTTGCTGATAGTGAACTTAATTAGTTATTAAAAAGTAATTTGTTTATATTACAAATTAAATTTAATGTAAAGTAAATTTAATTCCTATTTTGGGGATGATTATAACAATCTCATATTCTGTATTATCACGAAAATGAATTAAACAACAAAAATACTTTGGCAAAGTTTAACAAACATACCTACAAAAAATGTTGTCAAAAAGGATGTTTTTTCTCTTGACACTGCTATTACTATATACTTCATTGGTAATTTTTATTGTTTTAAAAAGATATTTTTAGAATTTTAATAAAACCTGGGCATATGAAACTGTATTTATATATTTTTTTTTTTTGCTCAAGAATTGACAAAACAAAATGTTAAACACTATAATTTGTTTTCATAGTTATTCCTTAATAACTTGGTAAATAATAAATGTTGCTGTGTAGTTGATTGACATATTTTTATCATCTTGTATGTATAAAGTTATTCTTGTAAATAAACAATCTAATAAATAAATATTGTTTATATTCTTGTTATCAATTCTTAAGGAAAAAAATATGTCTAAATCTATGTTTGGGTTTTATTAACATTCTAAAAATAGATTTTTGAAAACATTAAAAATTGCAGAGGGAGTATACAGTAACAGCAGCATCAAGAGAAAATCCATCCTTTTAACACGCTATTATTTTGCAGGTAAATTTAATAAACTTTACCAATACCCCCCTTTTTTCTTTTTGAAAGTATGAAAATATTTGCAAGATATTATTTCAAGGAATATTTATAAAAAATGATTTTTCATGCAACCTGTAAATACAGAGATGGAACATGAACCAAAACATTTAACAATAATAAAAAGGTACAAAATCTAACATTAGAATTATTAAAACTAAGTTGCATTTTATAAGAATTACCGTGTTGTATAACTTTACACCAGCAAAAACTGGAAATGTAGATTTTTTCTTTTTCAACTACTGTGCTAATAAATACTTCATGATGTCATCAGTTTTCAGCTCAGTATCTATGCTGATGACAACTATTTACTTTTGCCTTGTAAGTCGGATTGGTTTCATATGGTCAAACTGGCAGTTGATCTAAAAAAATTACCTACAATCTGTTGTTAAATGGGACAAGGAGTGGCTTGTTAATTTTAAAACAAGACTTCTATCTTTTAATTGTCTAAGAGTGTTGACCATGTTCACCATAATCTATGAATATAGAATACAGCGCAGTACGTAATCTGTTCAATGAAACAACGTTAAAGATTAACACTCACGAGTCAGACACTCTAATGAATCTGACTATATCGCCAATACCATCAGCAGCTGTTCCGTAATTCTTCAGTCTTCGATATCAAAGGCTGGCAGTGCATATTCGGGAAAAACATGGCTGCCTTTATACACACCGTATTGAATATTTTGAGCCTTCTGATTCGTTAACACTTCTATTGGTGAACTATAAAATGAGTCAGCTCATTTTGGCTGGCTCACTAGTACACCAGGGTACCCAAAAACTCCAACAGAGAGAACCATTTTTACTTTCCATCAGTATGGCTGATGCTAACCTCCGAGAGAATGACTCATTGCACCTTCTTGGACTAATGTTTTCAGCTGACCTGGCATTTTAGCTTCAGTCACCTTCCCACCACCATAACATAGCTTTCCTGTGCCTTTTCTATAAATACTTTCATGGTAATTATTTGAATGAACTTTCCTCTATGGTAGCTAGACTTTAGGAATTTAAGCTCAATACTAGATTGGCGGTAAGGTCTCATCATTTTACAGTTGAAATGGCTAAATGTAACCATAAGTTCTATGCTAACAGGTTTTTCTATCACACTTCTCGCTTGTGGAACTCTCTTCTGGTTTCTTGCTTCCCAGTCAACTTTGATTTTCAAAAATATAAATGCGACATCAATCCTTATCTTCTGTCATCTTTATTCTTGTTATTTTATTGTCCTCTCTCCTTAATAATATATTTTTCTCATATTCTCTAACATTCAGTAACCCCTTGTGTCTTAGAGGTTTTATTGCCTCGTTTAGGTCGAAATGATTAAAAAATAAATAAATAAAAATAAAAGTTTGTTAATGTGGAGTAAGAGCTTTAATCTTAAAAAAAAAAAACAAAAAAAAAACAAAAAAAGAAAAAGAAAAAAAAAAAACACCAAAAGTCAATTTTCTGAATTTTTTTTAATCATTTCTCTCCAAGCAAAGCAACAATGCCACCAGGATGCAAGGAGTTACAGGGAGTGAAAGAGAATGAGAAGACATTAGTTAGGAAAAAGGGGGAAAAAAAAAAATAAAAAACAAAACAGGAGTCAGGAAAACAGAAAATGTCAATTGACATTGCATTTAAATTTTTGAAGATTATAGGTGGCAGGGAAGCAAGAACTGGAAGAGAGTTCCACAAGCGAGAAGTGCAAAAAAGAAACTATTAGAATAGAACTGTTATGGCTAGCGAATTCAGCAGTAAGAGGATGTGATCGAGTTACCAATATAGCAGTATGCTTAAATTCATGCAGTTGAAGTACCAAAGAGGAAAGCTCCTTAGAACAATTGCCATGAAAATATTTATAGAAAAGGGACAGAGGGAAGCCATATTATGGTAGTGGAAAAGTGACAGAAGTCAAGGTGCCAGGAATGGACCGATTACATTACAGACCCTTCTTTAGATTGTGTCAAGAAAAGATATGTGCATAGTGTAACAGTTATTGTTCAAATTCTGGCTGAGTTTGTTGTGATCACTTTCACACAAATACCCTTGGGAAAGGTATGAATCTGTCTTTTCTCCTCTCAACTATGGGTTAAATAGCATGCCAGACTAGGCTCTCTAGCCTTGGTTAGCAAGCAGCCAAGGGGAAAGATAACACTACATTGAAAAATGCTTGGGTATTAGGCTGGCAACTCTACCCTATCAAAACCTACTTGCTATGGAAACCTCATCAACAACATCTATTATGGTGGTGTTGTGGTCCTATATTCCACAGAGGAGTCTAATGGTACTAAGAAGGAGAAGAAATATATAATAAAAAGATGAATCATGGTCTGACCTTACTAAAAAGTTACTTTTCATTGTAACAGTGAAATAATTCTTGCTATCATTAATGGCCCCACTTTTTTTCCCCCCGAGACATGTTGGAGGAATAAAATAGAGAATGTATTCAAGAAAAACTCTGTAGCAATATGAACATGACTGCTTAATTAGCATAGCTAAAGCAAAGACTATACAAGTGCCAAAGCAGTAAGGGCAGAGCAGTTCTTGGTATGTAAGATAATGACAAAGACAATTCTGTTGTATTTAAAGAGTGGAGCTGATCAGGTACAGTAATAATACTATCTATTGGGTAGTGGCTGAACTTGCAAATTGCAAAATTTGTATTTACAGACAGGTTTGTTCATATCTTGAACGTTTGTCAGTAGATAAGTGTCGTTATCAGAGAGAAGGTAACAAAGGGAAGTAACTCACCTTTTGCATACTGGTTAATTTAGGTGGCATCTTGCCTCTGTTACTATTATCAATACAGACATAGGAAGCAGCTGGAAAAAAGACAAGAAAATTTTTTTTTTTTATTCTTTATACATTTATAGCAACAAATACAATAGGATATGCCTTGCTATTTAGAATTCTTTTTACATAGATTTTATTTAAACTTTATAGCTTCTCAGAAATTATATGTTTTTTAGTTGTATGTTAATAAAATTCTTTTCATTCTTCAAAACATCAATTATCAAGTTCATCTTTGAAAAGAGGGTTTAGTAGAAAAATAATTAGGTGAAGTATATTTCAGCCTATATGCTAGCAGAAAGTGTAGTTTATTAAATTTAAATCTTTCTGAAAGCTTTTTTGAAGAATGAGAAATTGTTTTATATGAATAAGAAACATTGAAACTAATTCATCACTTTGTAGAATGAGTCAAAATATAATAACTGGATTGACTTTTAAGTGTCCAGATAAGTGTTATTTAATAGTATAATATAATACTATTAAAATTGTTAGTACTTTTAGTTATTGCCTATGCTGTTTCCACTGAGTTCAAGTATAAACTGCCCAGCCCAGGGATTGAACTCACAATTACTATGTTACCAAATTCACAATCCACTATTGTTCCATAGCCTAGTGGATCCCTGTTGGTTATTTGGATTGATATAAACCCAGTGCCATATTTACCATTGTGCTTAGGCGTGCTTAAGCACAGGGCCACATTTAGCCAGAGGAGGCCCATCTTCCTTCCATGCTTGTATCAGTATGCCAGGCCAACCTCTTTCAGGGACCAAGTAAGGAGTCTCATAACTTTACTAGCACAGGGCCCCATTTGGCCAGAGGAGGCCCATCTTCCTTCCATGCTTGTGTCAGTATGCCAGGCCAACCTCTTTCAGGGACCAAGTAAGGAGTCTCATAACTTTACTAGCACAGGGCCCCATTTGGCCAGAGGAGGCCCATCTTTCTTCCATGCTTGTGTCAGTATGCCAGGCCAACCTCCTTCAGGGCCCAAGTAAGGAGTCTCATAACTTTACTAGCACAGGGCCCCATTTGGCCAGAGGAGGCCCATCTTTCTTCCATGCTTGTGTCAGTATGCCAGGCCAACCTCTTTCAGGGACCAAGTAAGGAGTCTCATAACTTTACTAGCACAGCGCCCCATTTGGCCAGAGGAGGCCCATCTTTCTTCCATGCTTGTGTCAGTATGCCAGACCAACCTCCTTCAGGCCCCAAGTAAGAAGTCTTATAACTTTACTAGCACAGGGCCACATTTGTCCTAAATCCAGCACTATATACATCTGATGTAAGTAAGCTGAAGTGCACAATGGTTAAAATGCTGTGACAACAACAACAAAGATAAGGACAATAAATTCTATTGTAAAATAATGTAAAAAGTCTGAGTGTAAATTGTATTTAAATTATATTTATGGGATATATTGGAGAATATATGTATGTGTGCATTTTTTAAAATATTTTGAACTTGAGTATGTATGTGTTTGCATATTTTTAAATCTATGTTTTAGAAATATAATTTTTTTCACGCATAAATAAATGGACTGCCTACTATCTTAACAGTATGTTATAAACATTAATTTTACAATGATCAGTTTTCAATCCATGCCTTACGATTGCAACAGGCATGAAACTCAGAGTTGTACCAAATGAAATACACATATTTTTCTGACAAGATTTCTTGAATATTCAAGCTGGTAGATGTAGTAGGATAAAAATAGTGTTTAATTAAAAAAAATAGAGCTTCTACTCAAATATATATATATATATATATATATATATATATATATATATATAGGATTAATGTGAGTAAAAGTTTGTCACTTAGGTGATTGATGTTACCTTCAGCATCTCAACATCAAAGTTTTGTAGGTGGTCCTGTCCGTCCACTCTTCAAGGGGTATCGGCAATTTACTGCTTATATTTTGTTGATTTTTTCCTTTTATGCACATTTAATACTGGTGTAAGTTTTCTTCTGTATTCATGTTCCTGTGTGCGGCCATGCGCCCATATCTGCAGATGTGTGTACATATAGGGAGACATGATCATTTTGTCCTTTTCTTCACTTTTTTAGTTTTTTTCACTTTACATTCACTCATTTAGCCTTCCCTATTTTTTTTTCCCATTTTTCTATTTTTTTTTATTCAAATGTCGCTGATTTTGTCTGGGCTTGTTCCGACTTTAGACATGCTACAGATTTTTATTTATGGGCATTCTAGTTTTTTGCTAGGGAAGCTGTATTTCGTTTTTTACATAAATAATTGATATTAATGCTTAATGCTTTGGTTTGTTGTGTTTTACAGTATATCAACCTCAATGGGTTATTTAATGCTGACAAAGTTTTTATTGCTGGTAATATTTTGTTTTGTTAAAAATCTATTTTCTGATAATTTTCTCCTTCAAAAATGTATTGCTGGTAATATTTTTTTTCCTCAAAAATGTATTGCTGGTAATATTTTCTCAAAAACGTATTGTTGGTAATATTTTTTTTTTTTAAATGTATTGCTGGTAATAGTTTTTTTTCTTCAAAATTTTATTGCTGATAATAATTATTATTTTTTATTTTTTTTATTTTTTACAAAGTATTCCTGGTATTAAAACCCATTTTTAACCCAGTGTTTTGGGGGTTAACTATTTGCCCATAGCTGGGACCCTAACAGGTGCTACCACCCCAGGTCAAGGTGGACCTGGGAACACCAGCAATTAAAAGGTGGTTCCACACTCCTCAAAACCTCCTGATCAGAGACCTTGCTGCTGGATGTAGTTTATCATCTTACCCAGGACAGATATTAATGCTCAAATGATAAATATTATATATATAATTTACAAAGAGTCACTTACATTGCATTATATTTTTTTGCATCTCATCAGTCAGCAGATCCCAGTCTTTGCAATGGGCAACTTGATGAATGTGCAGCTTCAAGTAATCTTCACATTTGTTGAACAACGAACGGACAAATGTTGCAAAATCCTGGAAAGAGAAACACAAGATGAAAAAATATACTTTGTTTTTCATCCAATCAACTACAGGAAGGCTTTTAATAATGCTGGCTTCAACACAAAACGATTCTAAAAACAATTCATTCTAGTCTAGTAACTGGAGATCTATTGATACGTAACTAGACAATGTCAGACTTTATTGTGTAACTTAATGTTTTCACAATAAAATTGGTATTAACCAACCAATGTTGGTAACACTTTCAGCATATAATTATATAAGCACTATATTACATCATTTCAAGCTTATTTCTCAACTTATAAAAATATTAATAACAGCTTTTGTTTTGTATGTGTCAGGTTTTATTAAGCAAAAAAAGTTAGTGCAACATAAATTTTTTTTATTTATAAATAAATTCAAAAGATGTAAGCTATAGAAATATATTTGACTAACACAATATCCCATCGACCTGAATAAATTATTTTATTATCTTACATAAGTTAATATGAACTCCTTGACATTCTATAATCTCCATCAGTCTTTGTTACTTTGATTTTATCAACTTTTCTATTATTTCAATTTTAGTGTTACTTGCTGCATTTTTTACTTCATCCAAGAGATGATCTTTTGTAACACTAGAGAAAATGGCTTACCACCACGACAAAAACAGATTTGAAAATTTGAGGAGGTAGTGCTGCTCTGGGTGAAGAGGGTGGCTGATGGAAGACCATAGGTCTAGCACCATGCCACATAAGCAGGAGAACCCTGTCATGGCAGTCAGACAATTTCTGCAACCACATCAGCCCTTACATCTGACCTCCTAACTCCCCAGACTGCACCCTCTTGATTATTATGCATAGCGGGCAGTTGAGCGGGAGACCAACAAAACTCCTTGTAACACAAAAGATGAACTGAGGGAAGAATTATGGCAGCATTCACCAACTTAAACAAGGAGACTGTCCAGAAGTGTTAAAGGAGATTCCAAAGTTGCCTGGAGGTTGTGGTTGAAGCCAACAGCAATTTTATTGAATAAATTTACTCTTTAGTATTCCAAGATATTTTTGTGTAATTTTGGTAAATATAACTGGTGGAATAAGATGTCAGTGTTATTTTCCTTTTTGCATAATTTAGACCACAAGTTTTTCCATCAGACTGTGTGTGTGTGTGTATGTGTGTGTATGTATATATATATATATATATATAGGGATAGATAAATCAAATGACCAGATATAAGCATGTGTATACGCAGACAAACAGATAATAATTTATACATTTGTGCAACTAAAGTTTCGCTGAATTACAGCTCATCAGGCACAAGGTCAATATTGCTAAAATTAAACAAATGGCTTATAAGCCATCTGTTTAATTATATATATATATATATATATATATATATATATATATATATATATATATATAACATGTTTTTCCTAAGTTTTTCCTCATCAGAGACTTTGATTAGTATGTACACTACATATGCATAAGTAGCCACCAGGGGTCTGGTATCTTGGTGCTTGATGATTGAATGTTTTATGCACATGAAACTTTTGGTTGCCATCAGCTAATCTATACAATTTTTATCGGATTATATATGTGTATGCATGTGTGTATACATCAATAAGTTCACAGTCTCATGATAAAAAAGCATTTTACATAGCAAATATTTTCAACATAATCTCCTTCCTTATCAACATTATTTAGTGGTGAGTATTAATCATTGTATAATGTTTGATCCATAGATTGACCATTATAACAGTTAAAATTTCAGATACGAATTCAGGTAATAATTACATTTCAAGCTATGTACATATTGATCAACTCTCAAAGAGAAATAGTCATTTTAAATGGCAATGCTATTCAAAGTAAACTTAAATTATACTAATGATTCCATATAATATGTTATGAGTAATGCTGAATTAAGTTTTTATATTTAATACAATGTCCATTTTCACAGAGTAATGATTAAAAATGGCTTCAAGTAAATGAATGCTGTAGGTCTTGAAGAGGACTGTCACATCTTGTTGACTGACACTACATAATCACGAACAAAGATTTGTACCAAATAACAGAAACCACATCACTTAAAGACTTTCAAGAATGGAAATAACTAAAATGGATGGCACATGTAACTCGAGGAGAAAATAATGACATAACCAAGATATTGACTTTCTACACCACTTTAAACAAAAGGTTAGGAAGGAGATCTTCCTGTTAAGTTGTTAAATAGCTCAAATTTATATTTACTACCCAGAACAACTATTGAACTGATAGCCTTCAGCTAATTTAAGTTCATACTTTAATAAGTTGAACTGTACCACCTGCAGTTGAAATGGGTTCTGCCAATTGGGTTCTATATAAACTTATGGTTTTTCCACTGGGGACATATAAAAATCCATTTGCATACTTACCTGGCTTATGTCAGAGGGTATCCTCCAGACGAGGCTCTGCCGAAGGGCAGAGTCTCATCTCAGGAAACTGACTCCGGTTTTACGTGGTCTATAGGGAATTTTTGCCTGAGCCTATGGGCTCAGATACCTCACTTTAAACTTGGCCTTGTGCCACATCTTGCTACATGGGGCAGTGGGTAAATAATTATAAAATCCATTTGCAGGGCACCTCAAGATGGTGTAATGGTTAACAAGCTTGTCTCACTAGAACAATTACGTCTGAGTAGTGAGTTTGATCCTCACTGGGTGTCCCCTACTTTCAGCCTTGTGCCACATCTAAGCTACACTAGGAAAATCACTATAAAATCCATTTGCATATCTGAGATTTCCTCATATTCTAGTACTAACCCCAATCCTCAGGAGGCCATTCCCCAGGCTTTACCTCTCCCTCATGAGGGTACTGAATTTGATGCCTGGCACCTGAGGTATCCCCAAAAGAGAAGTGCCGAGGGGGTTTGGGAATTTTCCCACAGTACTGCTGATAAACCCAATTTAAAAACAACAAACATGTGTCACATCTGGTTGTGTGGTGGGTATGCTGGTAAATACCTATAAAATCCTTTGGCTGGGATTTATATTTTGATTTTAACCTAAGCCCCAGGAGGCTTTCCTCCACGCTGGGTTTATTGCCCAGGAACTTAGGCATCCCCTAAAAGAGAAGTACCAAGGGGCTTTGGAAATTTTGTATGATATTGCTGTTAAACCCACTTTAAACTGTGACCTTGTGCTACATCTGGTTGCATCGTGGGTGCTCTGGTAAATTTATGATTAGGTCAACATTAAATCATTCCCAACCCACCAATACTAGAAAGAGCAATAACAGTTAATAGAAGTGAGAAACCTATTTGCCTGAAAAAGGGATAGAAAGATTTTATAAATTTCAACTGACAATAACTGATCAATGAATGTTGAATATTTCCACATAAGAGAATATTATATTCCATATCCATGAACACTAATGGGTACGTCCCAATCCTCATAAATACGTTGGACATTATTGTAAGTGGAGGTAATATGCTGCCTAAGTAGTCCACCACTAACAGTGGTTTACCTACTTCATGCCACTGGCGAGTATTGTATTTTGTTGATGTTATAAAGATTACCATTTCATTTCCAACCTCCGTTTTGGTTATTTCTCATTCAGTAACCCTTTCTAGGTTACAACTAATTTCATCATTACCAATGTAATAAAGAGCAAAACGGTAATAACTATAGTGTTTATATAAGTACATTTTACTACCAATAATTGATGTTTCAATTTCTGGAGAAAATTGTATTGCACTTGCCTCTGTTGAAACACAGTCTTCCTCTTGTAAATGCATAATGAGCCGATTAAGTGAAAGATAAGTTCGACATGCTTTCTCCATTGGAAGAGACTTGATGACCATTGTGAAAACATCATCAAGTAAAGACATGCTCCAGGCCATTACCTATTAAAGAAAAAAGGGAAAACATTTTCAGTAGAATTTTGAAGCTATCAAATGATAGAAAATACTGAGCAGTTGAAAGAAATTTAACATAAATTAGGGAAAAAGGAATTGGTAAGAGTGTAACATACAATGGTGTCCCTGTATTTGCAGTGTGTACAAAGTTGCTGTATGTTTTCAAGAAATGGAAGATGAAACCAAAACATCAAGAAATGAAGACACAAATCCAAATTGAATTGGTTGACAATAGTTTGGTGTTTATTTCAATGAGGTTCCCCTCACCCACCCAGGTTGAACCTAGTATTCTCTCTGGTGACACATAAATCCCTTCAACTCTTCTTACTTCAGCTGACCAACTTCTACTGCATGACTGGTTGGATGGATGGCTACTCTCTTTTTCTCACCCTTTCCACTACTACTCATAGAGAGACTGCAAGCAGAAACATCTGATTTCCGACAAAGTTCCACTTAATCTCCTTTTTTATTTATTTCTGTATTATTTTATTCCATTCACTTAAGCGAGTTGTCGCTTTGAATCCTAAACTTCAAAGACATGATTTTCCATCCATTAAAAAAAAAAAAAAAAAGACACTTCTGATTCAGATAACATTACTATTTTGTGAGTCTTCAGTGGGTTGTATGGTTGGAGAACCTATTGTGCCACAAGTGAACAGTCATCAAAAATAAAAATAAAATTTATTTTATTATGTGATTCTCTAAATAGATATAAATGTAAGGAGGAAGGATAATAGAACAATAAATAATGGTGGAAATAGAATCTACAGCAAAATTTAGTGATTTGGTTCACGTTAACTGAAAATGCATATGCTTTCCACAACATAATACTTTCAAATCTTTAAATTTTCTGTGCATTTCCTTTATAATTTATGATTCATTGTTAAAACACAAAATTAGTTAACCGTTTAGTGCTTTTTAGTCAATTTCATGTCAATTTCAAAAAAGTTTGACTTGACACTGCAAGCAAATCCTATTGCAAAACTAAATTTGTGGAAAATTTACTAGTGTCTAAACAAAATGGCAATGGCTAGCTCATCTCTTTCTATACAAATACTTAGATATTGTTTTAGCTGATCTACAAATAAAGGGTACGCTATACCAAGGAGTAATATGTCTACTAATGAAAGATTTATGCTGCAACCTAATATTAGGGCACAACTTCTTGCGTCAACATTCATTAGTAGAAATACCTTCTAGAGGCTCTAAACCACCTTTTAAAGTCTGTGGCCTAGCAGCTATGAGAATGCTGTACCCAGCTCTCTTCAACAATCTAATACTGGATTGTAAACTGGCAGCTATCAAATCTAGGTGAAACACAGAAGAAAATAAATTATTTATCCAAACTGAAGTATGTTGAAAGAAGGAATAATCAAACACAGCAGAGAGCCCAAGCCTTCGTAGTCTCCTCTGAGAACAGAAAAAAGTGAATGGTAATCAACTATTCCCAAACAATAAACTGATTTACTTTGCTGGATACCTACCTCAGCCAAGAATAGACAATATGATAGAGAAAATAGCCGAAAATGGTCTATTTAGTACTCAGGACATTAAAAGTGCCTACCATCAGGTAGGCTATAAGGCCCAGCAATAAACTCTACACGGCCTTCGAGGCCAGTGGCAAACTCTATCAATTTCGCAGAATACCATTTGGCATGACTAACGGGGTAGCTAGTTTTCAAAGAGTGGTAGACCAGATGATATCAAAAGAGAACCGGCTAGGTACCTATGCTTACATCAATAATGTAACTATTTATGGTAAAAATTGAGTGGAACATAACAAAAATCCTAAATTATTCATGGTGGATGTTAAAAAGTACAAACTTATGCTTAACCAAGACAAATATTATTTTAGATGTAAAATTATAAAATTACTCAGGCACATTATATGTAAAAACAACATAAAACCTGACCAGAATACTTGAATTCATTACTCAGCCTACCAGTCTCAAAAGATTTACTCACTCTATGCAATGCTTTAGGAATGTTCACACACTATGTCCATTGGATATCATCTTTTTCAGACAAAATCCATCGTCTAACAACAGTATCAAACTTCCTGTTATCTCCCATAGCAGAGAAAGCATTTAACAAGTTAAAGAGGGGCATAGCGAATGTAGCCATTACTATGCCTGATTATACACTACCTCTGGTAGTAGAGACAGACGCCTCAGAATGCGCCATAGCTGCCTCATTAAGAGGGTCAGGGAGGCCCATAGACTTTTTCTCCAGAACCCTGACTAAATTGGAATGTAGACATCCTGCAATAGAGAAAGAAGCCTATGCTAATCACTGAGAAAATGGAGGCATTATTTGACCAGACATTTTAAACTAATTACAGACCAAAAATCAGTCTCATTCATGTTCAACCTGAAAACAATAAGCAAAATAAGATAGCCAGGTGGAGAACAGAACTTTTGTATTACTCATTCAACGTAATGTACTGCCCCAGTGAAGAAAACGCAGATGCCCTCTCTCATGTATATAGCTCAGCTGCTTGCAAAGAAGAGTTAAAGAAATTATTAACTGCAAATAACACCTGGATGGCACAACACTCTAGTGTTGTGTCATCCAGGTGTTATGTGCAGTTTCCTTTCACAATACCCTGTTCTGATGCATGCTCTACAATGGCCATACAAGCACTTTGCTCACTTTTTGCCATCTTCAAGCCACATCCGTGTATATTCATTCAGACAGAGTAGCTTCATTTATGTCTGAACATGTACAGTGGTTCCAACAAGAGCAAAGAGTAGCTGTAAGTAGAACCCCATAAAAGCCTCAAGGTAATGGCCAGAGCAAGAGGTATAACAACAGAATAATTTGGGGCACTATTCAGCTAGCTGCTGATAAAAAAGTAACTTTAGAGAATTAGAAACAACTAATCCCAGAGGCCCTGCATGCAATTAGAATGCTGCTATGCACTGCCTCTAACACAACATCCCATGAATGATTCCTCTCATTTCCTAGAAGAAGTTTGACTGGAGCGTCTCCACCATCTTGGCTCTCGAAACCGGGAGTAATATTACTAAAAAGTCACGTGTGACTGAATAAGAATGAACCACTAGTGGATCAAGTGGATCAAGTGGAGCTTCATAGATGCCAACCCCCAGTATGCGTGTATTTGTTACCCTAACAAGGGACTTGGCTCCAGCAGGGGATGAATTGGGACCCACAAACCTAAGCAAGGACTGTCCTCAGGACACTTTGACTGGCTACGAAGAAACAGAAATATGGTCTCCTTATGAAGATTACAAGGAACCCTTGAGCTCCGGTCACTCAAGTGGTGATTAACAGGTTTCACAGAAGGGAGGCTACTAAAAAAATGGAGTGTCAAAAGGAGACTTTTTCCCCATGAAACTGCTTTTATTTTAACTACCTTCACTCCTCAGCAATGTTTATTGTTTTAAAAAGCGATGATTAGAATTGTATTAAAACCTACACATATGATGAAAGTGAATTTATACAGTTTCTTTGTTCTTGAGAACTGATAACAAAAATAAAAACTATTATATTTTTTTATTTGAATAGTTGGCAAAACATTGGCTAATTACCAATTGATTCAAACTTTATAAAATAGCAAATAATAAGGATTTCTTTATAGTTGGTTCACGTATTTTAATAATTTAGTAAATGTTTATAACTATGAATAAAAAATTGTTTTATATTTATTTGTGAATCGATAAATGATATTGTATTGCACTAGTTTTAATTGTATTTTTAGAATGTTGTAAATATAAAATTATTCTCACGTATTTTAATAATTTAGTAAATGTTTATAACTATGAATAAAAAATTGTTTTATATTTATTTGTGAATCGATAAATGATATTGTATTGCACTAGTTTTAATTGTATTTTTAGAATGTCGTAAATATAAAATTATTCTCACGTATTTTAATAATTTAGTAAATGTTTATAACTATGAATAAAAAATTGTTTTATATTTATTTGTAAATCGATAAATGATATTGTATTGCACTAGTTTTAATTGTATTTTTAGAATGTTGTAAATATAAAATTATTCTCACGTATTTTAATAATTTAGTAAATGTTTATAACTATGAATAAAAAATTGTTTTATATTTATTTGTGAATCGATAAATGATATTGTATTGCACTAGTTTTAATTGTATTTTTAGAATGTTGTAAATATAAAATTATTCTCACGTATTTTAATAATTTAGTAAATGTTTATAACTATGAATAAAAAATTGTTTTATATTTATTTCTTTGTGAATCGATAAATGATATTGTATTGCACTAGTTTTAATTGTATTTTTAGAATGTTGTAAATATAAAATTATTCTCACGTATTTTAATAATTTAGTAAATGTTTATAACTATGAATAAAAAATTGTTTTATATTTATTTGTAAATCGATAAATGATATTGTATTGCACTAGTTTTAATTGTATTTTTAGAATGTTGTAAATATAAAATTATTCTCACGTATTTTAATAATTTAGTAAATGTTTATAACTATGAATAAAAAATTGTTTTATATTTATTTCTTTGTGAATCGATAAATGATATTGTATTGCACTAGTTTTAATTGTATTTTTAGAATGTTGTAAATATAAAATTATTCTCACGTATTTTAATAATTTAGTAAATGTTTATAACTATGAATAAAAAATTGTTTTATATTTATTTCTTTGTGAATCGATAAATGATATTGTATTGCACTAGTTTTAATTGTATTTTTAGAATGTTGTAAATATAAAATTATTCTCACGTATTTTAATAATTTAGTAAATATTTATAACTATGAATAAAAAATTGTTTTATATTTATTTCTTTGTAAATCGATAAATGATATTGTATTGCACTAGTTTTAATTGTATTTTTAGAATGTTGTAAATATAAAATTATTCTCACGTATTTTAATAATTTAGTAAATGTTTATAACTATGAATAAAAAATTGTTTTATATTTATTTGTAAATCGATAAATGATATTGTATTGCACTAGTTTTAATTGTATTTTTAGAATGTTGTAAATATAAAATTATTCTCACGTATTTTAACAATTTAGTAAATGTTTATAACTATGAATAAAAAATTGTTTTATATTTATTTGTAAATCGATAAATGATATTGTATTGCACTAGTTTTAATTGTATTTTTAGAATGTTGTAAATATAAAATTATTCTCACGTATTTTAATAATTTAGTAAATGTTTATAACTATGAATAAAAAATTGTTTTATATTTATTTGTAAATCGATAAATGATATTGTATTGCACTAGTTTTAATTGTATTTTTAGAATGTTGTAAATATAAAATTATTCTCACGTATTTTAATAATTTAGTAAATGTTTATAACTATGAATAAAAAATTGTTTTATATTTATTTGTAAATCGATAAATGATATTGTATTGCACTAGTTTTAATTGTATTTTTAGAATGTTGTAAATATAAAATTATTCTCACGTATTTTAATAATTTAGTAAATGTTTATAACTATGAATAAAAAATTGTTTTATATTTATTTGTAAATCGATAAATGATATTGTATTGCACCAGTTTTAATTGTATTTTTAGAATGTTGTAAATATAAAATTATTCTCACGTATTTTAATAATTTAGTAAATGTTTATAACTATGAATAAAAAATTGTTTTATATTTATTTGTAAATCGATAAATGATATTGTATTGCACTAGTTTTAATTGTATTTTTAGAATGTTGTAAATATAAAATTATTCTCACGTATTTTAATAATTTAGTAAATGTTTATAACTATGAATAAAAAATTGTTTTATATTTATTTGTAAATCGATAAATGATATTGTATTGCACTAGTTTTAATTGTATTTTTAGAATGTTGTAAATATAAAATTATTCTCACGTATTTTAATAATTTAGTAAATGTTTATAACTATGAATAAAAAATTGTTTTATATTTATTTGTAAATCGATAAATGATATTGTATTGCACTAGTTTTAATTGTATTTTTAGAATGTTGTAAATATAAAATTATTCTCACGTATTTTAATAATTTAGTAAATGTTTATAACTATGAATAAAAAATTGTTTTATATTTATTTGTAAATCGATAAATGATATTGTATTGCACTAGTTTTAATTGTATTTTTAGAATGTTGTAAATATAAAATTATTCTCACGTATTTTAATAATTTAGTAAATGTTTATAACTATGAATAAAAAATTGTTTTATATTTATTTGTAAATCGATAAATGATATTGTATTGCACTAGTTTTAATTGTATTTTTAGAATGTTGTAAATATAAAATTATTCTCACGTATTTTAATAATTTAGTAAATGTTTATAACTATGAATAAAAAATTGTTTTATATTTATTTGTAAATCGATAAATGATATTGTATTGCACTAGTTTTAATTGTATTTTTAGAATGTTGTAAATATAAAATTATTCTCACGTATTTTAATAATTTAGTAAATGTTTATAACTATGAATA
Source organism: Acanthosepion esculentum (assembly GCA_964036315.1). Taxonomy (NCBI): domain Eukaryota; kingdom Metazoa; phylum Mollusca; class Cephalopoda; order Sepiida; family Sepiidae; genus Acanthosepion; species Acanthosepion esculentum. The sequence goes on along the minus strand of OZ038495.1, from coordinate 21,357,730 downwards.
AAAAATTGTTTTATATTTATTTGTAAATCGATAAATGATATTGTATTGCACTAGTTTTAATTGTATTTTTAGAATGTTGTAAATATAAAATTATTCTCACGTATTTTAATAATTTAGTAAATGTTTATAACTATGAATAAAAAATTGTTTTATATTTATTTGTAAATCGATAAATGATATTGTATTGCACTAGTTTTAATTGTATTTTTAGAATGTTGTAAATATAAAATTATTCTCACGTATTTTAATAATTTAGTAAATGTTTATAACTATGAATAAAAAATTGTTTTATATTTATTTGTAAATCGATAAATGATATTGTATTGCACTAGTTTTAATTGTATTTTTAGAATGTTGTAAATATAAAATTATTCTCACATATTTTAATAATTTAGTAAATGTTTATAACTATGAATAAAAAATTGTTTTATATTTATTTCTTTGTAAATCGATAAATGATATTGTATTGCACTAGTTTTAATTGCATTTTTAGAATGTTGTAAATATAAAATTATTCTTATAAATAAACAATCTAATAAACAGTGTTTAATATTTTTGTTGTAAATTCTCAAGAACAAAAAAAAGGATGAATTCACTTTCATCACATGTTTCAGCTTTATTACAATTCTAATCATTTCTTCTGAAAACAATAAACACCGAGTTAAAAAAAAAAAGCAGTGTCATGGGAAAAAAACTGTCCTTTTGACACTTTGTTTTTTTTTTGCAGGAACAAAGACCCAGGTTTGTCATGTTGTTTATACAGAATTTTAGCGAGGTTAGAAAATTTCTATAACTTTTCTCTGCTCATAGAATTATTTGGTTAGTATATAAAATAAACACATGCATAAAAAAACTTTTTGAAAAGAGAAATTATTGCTGATTTATATACAAAGTTCTCTAAAATACAGAGTAATGAAATCAGTTCATCCAGGAAAATAAACAATTGTAAGCAAAAACTACCTGATCAAGTGACATGAAATGTTTACTGGAAATGACTTCTGTGAAATGAAGCCCTGTGAATTCAATGGCTGCATCCATTAACTGAGTGACAACAGCAAGGACTGGTTCAGACCATTTCAAGCGTGGTAAGCTGCTAGAGATTTTCTGACAATCCATTATGACTTCAAGCACATTCTCACAGGTCTTTAAAAGAGAAAAAGGTTGAATTACAATTTGTCTTGTAAACACAACACAAATATTCTATCTAATAGTTCTGAAGAAGATGCTACCATTTTTTTTAAAATTTTAAATCCTGAGAAAATATTTTATACAATATCAATTGAAGATGAAGCAAAAATATTAAAAACACAAATTTACTAACCACTTTTACAGAATGAAGACATGTTTCTTTGAGAAAAAAAAAAAAAAAAAAAAAGAAGAGTAACAAATCTATAATTTACTAGTGTTTTAATAAAGAATACTGGAATTTTTCTTAAGTTAGCTTATGTGGTCACATTCTGATGGCAATAAAAACACATTTGTTAGTGAATTAAAGCATTAGTTAAATCAGAACTAGTTTCCTGGAAGTTGTGAGTTCAATCTCTAGGTCAGCTAGTGCTGAAAAATCATATCCTCTGGTTCAATGGAAGAAAGACAAGCAACACAAAAATGAATAGACTGGTAGATATGTAGATATATAGATCTATTCCTAATTTCCAAATAAAGCCTGTACTTTGTGTCCATTTATTAATGTTATAAAGGGTTCAATTCCTGTTTTTTATAACTTAAATGCTTTTTAAATGGGAGGTATGTATGCAGAGGGTGGGATAACTACGATATGTTTCATCGGCTCTAAGATAGCAACACCTCTAACTACAGAAACATGAATAAACACAAACATGGATTTATAGAACAAAAAGTAACAACTGTTTATTAGGTGGAATACTGGCACTGTGGAAAAGAAAAAGGATAAGAATCTGTCAGAGCAATTAGTTCATTGTGGGAATGGCAAGCACCAGTCTTAAATCATGCATGTAAGCTTTTTGGGAGAGTATTTGGTTTTAGCATGTGAAACTGGTACTTCCAATTATCTATTGTTGGGGCATTAGTTCTCATGTTAAATTCCTTGTTTGAGAGTAGTTAGTGGAATGTCAAGCAGCTGTGTCGTTTCTGGTCTATTGATGTAATTGCTTCTCCTCTGTTGCTATACTACTATTTCTTTAAATGCTGATTCTCCTCTGCTTATATTAGTAGAAATAGGCTCAACTTGAACACAATTTTACATTCTCAATCTTCAGTTTGTTTGGTCAATGTTGAATCCTTAATTTTGATTTGCTGGTTTTGTTATTTTACTGAAACTATGTGCACATGTTGTTTATGTTACAGCATCTAAATGTCTAAGTTAACTAATCCTGACTACATCGATCTGTGCACAGGAAAATATCTTTCTAGGCTTTAGAGGTTCAAAATGTTTGACATTCAAGTTTGCAATGAGTATATATAAGCAAATAATAATTAAATAGCTTGGTCTTTTACTACTCTAAGTATTTGCTCACTTATTAATTCAAAGTAAATAAATACATTGTGCATATATATATGGTTAAATAGCAGGACAGACTGGGTTTTATAGTCTTGGATAGCAAATGGTCTAGGAGAAGGACAACTCTGAATTCAAAACCTGAGGAGGGTCATTTGGTGACCTTGTGGCACATGGTGCACCAAGTCTCTATTTGGATCTTCAAAAAGTGTGGTTGGTTTTGCACAAAACCTTCACCACTATAAGCAAATCATCTGTGCAGGTTGTCTGGCTGTTAGTTCCTAGGAACTGAGTGGCCTGACTCTCATACATCGTAAAAGGGTTATGATGCAGGTTAACAGCCAAGTCCATCAACGACAGGAGAGTCCATGATTTTTATATATATATATATATATATATATATATATATATATATATATATATATATTATGGGATAGTACATAAGAAAAAGATCCGTAGTTAAATGACAAAATATTTTATTTAAACAAACAATATTTACTTTTCAACATAATCTCCTCCATTGTCAATGCACTTAAGCCAGTGCTTCTTGATTAACTACATACACCGGACATTACAGTGAAGATTTCAAATAGAAATTCGGATAATATTTGTATCAGGCTCTGAACATATTTAACACACCTCGAGTATGTGTATATATATATATATATATATATATATATATATATATATATATATATATATATAGAGAGAGAGAGAGAGAGAGAGAGAGAGATTGAGAGAGGATTTGGATATTAAAAATGTTTAATAAATTATAGACAGTTGTTTTTAACAAAGAAAAGAAGAACTGAAATATTTTTAAAATGTTTTTAATATCCAAATCCTCTCTCTCTCTCTCTATATATATATATATATATATATATATATATATATATATATATATATATATAGAGAGAGAGAGAGAGAGAGAGAGAGGATTTGGATATTAAAAATGTTTAATAAATTATAGACAGTTGTTTTTAACAAAGAAAAGAAGAACTGAAATATTTTTAAAATGTTTTTAAATTGCAATGATTAGAATATGTTGTAAACTTATTAAAGATACACTATCAAAATTACTTAATATTTACTATAGAAGTTTTTAATTAATACTTTTCACAAAGCTCATTTTAATTGAAATGAAGAGCACACAAAGAACTACAGGCAACTATAAGGGTTAAAATTTTAAACCAAGTGAAACAATCCAGAGTTTTAAAAAAAAAATGTGGAGGAGCAAACAAAAACTGGTAAGATTGATGTTTACTTACCAAATCTTTGATAGCTCTTTGACAGCATTCCATCATCAAAGAATCATGCATGAGAGAAAAAGATTTTGTTGGCCAGACTTTGCTGAAATTCTTATTGATCCATTTAAGGCAACGTTCATGAAGTTCAGCCATGTTGAATGTCTTTGATAAAGCCAAAACCTCAGGTACTCCAGCAATACACCCAGGACATGGCTGAAATGGCAACAGAAATATATATATATATATAGATATATATGTATATATATATATATATATATATCATGATGGTTGTCAGCTCATTAATCAAGAACAATTATTTCTGACACATTAACATATAAGACATTGCATCAATAATTTACCTTTACACTAATTTTACACTAAAATCAAACATGCGCATCATGAAAATATATTTATTTACTTAAAATTAAATGATATAAAATATAGAAATTTTTATAAACCTGAACAATGTACATAAACATCACTTCAGTCCAATGAAGTCTTAAATGATGAAATGTGTTACAAAAAAAAAAATGTTGTCATTAAAATTTTATAAAAACTCTATTATTTACAAATTGATATATTATACTCCAAAATTATAAATAAATATGAAGTATAATGTTAAAAGTAACAAAAATGAATAAAATAAATCAGTGAAATTATATATATATATATATATATATATTCATTAATTCATTGATGCATGTTTCATTAAATAATATAGACAAGTTTAAAATTTGTATGAAAAATTTCAAAGCAATGACAAACTCATGTATATGAGACAGGGAAGCGAAAATTGCATCGCAGTTCGTGACGTCACACATGACCATGCGAGAGTTTGTCGTTGCTTTGAAATTTTTCAAGCAACAAAAACAGACTATCATTATTGTTTTGTCCGTGTATTGTTTGATATATTGAAATGTAATTGTCATCTTTGATCATGGCTTATGTAAGCCGAAAGAGTAGACAGGATTAAAATGTATTGATATGGTGATTTCCTTTCATCTTTTAATGATAATGTTATGAAACTTATCAGACAATATGAAAGGAACTTACTTAAAATAAATAGACAAAACGTGTCTATATTATTTAATGAAACAAAATTGCTGCTTAAATACACACAATATATATATATATATATATATATATATATATATATATATATATATATATGATAAAGAATATAGTTATCAGGTATGCTATATTTATGGTTAAAAATGCTCAATATCAGGGATTGAGCATATGTAAATATAAAAGTGAATCCTGAGGTCAATACAAAGCAGTATTATATATATATATATATATATTCAGTCATATGGATATGAGTTTGTAACCCTGGGTTTCATATATATATATATATATATATATATATATATATATATATATATATATATATATATATATATTATTTAGGCAGCAATCCTTCTTTCATGCAAACTTCATTATATATGACAGACAAGGTACTTTGTTTAAGTTTTTTTACATAATTTCTCATATGATCTTATAATATATTTGTATTATTAACAAGTATGTTGTGAATAGGGTCTGGTAGGTCTCCATAAGTATTTAAATGAGACCTAATTGAGTTACAGTTAGAAAGATGTAGTGTGTGTCTTCTTATTAATATATATATATATATATATATATATAGTGTTAGTTTGGGAGACTGTTTTTGAAGCCAAAATTGCTGGTTTTTCAGTCGTTTGCTAATAGAAAGGCAAGCAGGTTTTGTGGTAGAATGCTCAATATTGGAGATAAGAGTTAATAGAATTAATATGAAAAAATCTTTTTCAATTAACTGAGCAGTATTTCTGTTATGCTGATTTCGAAGTTTTGTGTTAACATAGATATATAACTACTCTTCGGAGTGAAGTTGGACTATTCAGAATAGTCCAACTCCATTTCAAAGAGGTGTGAATTTGATAAGGTAATTTTTTACCTCTTCTTTCAAAAATTCAAATGCACTTTCCTTACACATGTGTTTATCTTTCATTCTGACCTGAAGTGCAACTGTGACATCAACACAGTTTTGCTATGCCTTAGAGCTACACTGATAAATGACTTTATTCCTTCATCAGGAATACAATTGAAAACTTGCCAGCAACATACCAGTCAAATGTACAAACTATCAGGCCGGTAAAGATGAAATAGCAAACTGCCTATATCAAAGGCAATCAACACAAATTATAACATAACCAATATAGTAGGGTGCTTCCCATTCTCCATGTGGGACAACCTGTCTCTGTGCAAAACCAGGACACTGGTAAATGGACACCTGCAATTGTTAAACAGACATGTATGGAACCAAGATCCTATATAGTACAGACTCCCATTGGATATGTCATCCACCATAACTGACAACACCAAAAGGAAAACCATTCCCAAACAACACTGTTAGTCAACTGAGGATCCCTCCCAGCTAGAGGTTATCTCCAACGAATCTAGCCTGGAAGCCAGTCAACACCAACTTACATACTCAGAAACCAGACACACTGACTACAAGGTCAGGTCAAGTCATAAGACCCCCTTGCCAAATTACCAAATACAACTTATAACCAGACATTATACAAAACTCCAGACAGAAAGAGGGATATCATTATTTGGAATTGTCTCCCTTGTAGAACTCTTCTCTAAAAATAACGTGGTTAGTTCAAACATGGCTGGCTAGCACTACACATCTGTCTTCATGTTCTATCAATCTGTTTACACACACAAGCATGGCATACACATGTACAATCACATACACATATATACACATTAACATGTATATACGCAGAACACACTAACCATCCATAAATACAGAAGTATATCTATAACAATAATCAATGTGTATTTTTACACTCCTCCCTGGTATTTTGAAGAGGAGTAGAGGTTTATCCTTTGTTTCCTGTTTAGGATTGTGTTTCTAGTTCCTTTTAAACTATTTTGCTTCTCTTTCACTCCCAGTAAACCCTTGTGGCATTATCACCTTGCTTGAGGTGAATCGATTGAGAAGAATGTATGCCTAAATACACGTTTTAACTACAGATATTTACTTAGTTTAGCTAAGTCTAGCACAAGGCCAAATATGGAAGCATAAGAAAATTGTAGAGTGAGCCTGCTTGCCTTGAAAATCAACATTTGAAATCCATCAACTACCAGTACCTGGTGAGAAATAATTACCACAGCCTGTTTTAATTTTAATTATAAACAGCTATTAATTCTAGAAAGTTCCAAAAAGCTGATTTTTACTCACCTTATGAAAGAAATGGCAACGGTCATACCTCAAGTTAAAATTGACAGCATCTTTGAGTCCATCAATACCATACATGTCAGCAATGACCAACAGTTCAACCATATCACAGTTGTCAATTAAGTCAATCACACCACCATAAAGATAAAGTAATAGTTGCTCCAATACCACAGAACTTATACTGGGAAGAAAAAAGAAAAAGAAACAAAGCTAATTCAATAAGTATTAAGGAAATAATAATAAATGAATCTTTCTCAAATACCAATCACTTGAATATAAAATAGAATGGCTTCTTCAATCAATACTGTAATTTTATAAGATCTTATCACTTAATGGGCCTTATTTATTAAACATCAAAGATATATGAGAATATTGTGTTTGAAGTTTTCAGTGTGCATATGTTCATTAACCTTTAACATTCCTTGGTTCCACCAGTGAAGACCTTCAAAGCTAGGACTCAATATGCCACATACATGGATTCGACTCATCCTCATTCCTTTCATATTCCATTGATAAGGAGCAAGTTCCACTCAGACAGCTTCTTCCCCAGAATTGTTACTGTAGAAGGGAAAAATGGCTTACCTCCTGAAACAAAACACATTTGTACATGACTTGCATGCAAGATACATGAAAGAAAACATGGCTAATCCAAAAGCTACAATTTAAGAACATGTTATGATGAATCTTTCATGACGCCTGTTTTTGTGGTTAATAAAATATACTGATATACATCATAACAACTAAGTGAGATATTTATGCATGAATATATAAGGATTTGTTGTCAGAAGCTTTGGTTGTTTTGCTAGATAAAAGTTCTCATAATGTGCTTGTTAAATGCTCTGATATTTATGTTGTCTTGTTGAATGAGTGAATTATTTTGTTGTGATAAGTCTATTATTAAAAGGTCATATTCAGTATGAGGAAGTAATATTTGAGAGATCCATTTTTACATGCTCCCGTGGTGAGAGGTTATTGAAAAGACACCAGATTCTAAATTTTTCACCAGTAGGGCATTTTTCTTTTTTACTAGGGAATCACGGGAAATTAGGAGATTTTTTTATTTTTCGTGATCGTGAGATCACTATACAAATTTTATTTCTCATGATCGTGAGACCACTACAGATAACTTGATCTCATAGCTCAGAGATTTTGCAAGACAAATTTGTGGCTTATACAAATTTCCAAGGCACAGTCACTGGATAAAATGAGCATGAGAATATCAGAGGGGGGCAGCAGAGGCCAATAAGCCAAGTGGTCATGTTTTGTGTGTGAAATTTCGTTGTGGGCTCACCAATTGTGATTGAAAAAAAAAACAGGACAATTAGTCCTCCAAACAGCCATACCTTTTTGCTACAGTTACAATGTAGAATGGACACACAAGAGGATGATTCTCTGATCACTACAATCTTAACCTCTTCAAGTCAAGGATCAACCATAATTCTTTGAACACCCAACAAAATGTTTTTCTTAATATTCAACAAGTCACAGTGGGCTTAAATGGGGGTCAAGCGTACATATGATAATAACATACGGTAAGCACCTGCTTCAGGTGCTTAAGTACATTTTAGACAAATTCTAGGGTGTGGTATGCAAAAAAATTGATTTTCAAGAACTGAGATATGATTTTTTTTTGGCTCAAAAATCCAAGTTGGGGCCAAAAGATAGAAGGGTAGAAATTTTGCGGAAATCCGACATTTACGAACGAACTTCAAACAGGCATATCTTGAGAAACATTTGGAGTTAGAAGACAAATTAGACCATTTTTTTGACACTACAGACAATGAGCGTTTCAAATATTCAAGTTTAAAAATGAACAATAAATCATATACAGCTACAACTTATCACAAAGATTACTGAAAAAAAGTTAATAGTTATTCATCTGTGAGAAAGCACAACAAAGATTCATAATGACTGTTACAACCATACATAGCAGCCTTCAACTCCTCACAGCTGCGAATGGTGTGCCCTGTCCCTTTGCAAGACAAGCGTTCCATGGTCTTAAAAGGGCTTAAAAAAGGGTAAAAATCACTTATACCAAGAGCATGGTGCAGTTTTATGGTGTTCTGATGCCAGATTTGGATTCAGCACCCCAAAAAACATGGGAAAAGTGGGCTGGATCATGAAATTTGAGTGAGAATTACATAAATTATCCAGATTTTGGATTCAAAGGGAATTGAAGGTTGTCTCAAATTTTTTCAATATAAAAGAATTAAAATGGTTCCCCAGAGTGAATTTTTTCACCCAAATGGATTATGATAGCCCTACATGTCTAGATTCTTATATGTGAAGCATGAAAAATTTCATCTCAGGGCTTTTCTGCAATTTTTCATCACAATTTATCAGCGGGGGCCAATTTTGGGGCTTTTTTGATGGAAAAAATGCCCATTTTTACAGTAAATTTTGTGGAAAACTCATAAAAATATGTCAAAAACCTGTCCATATACCCAATTTTTTATATTGAATCAAATTTTGGGCATTTGGCCTTATCTTAGGGGCTTATGGGACATATTTAAAAAAAAAACTTGTTTCCAGGATGTATCGAAAACTTGAAATTCACGAGCTTCAAATGGGCATATCTTGAGAAATAATTGGAGTTAGAAGACAAATAAGACCATTTTTTGATACTACAGAAACTGAACTTTTCATTTTTCCATGTCCTAAAGTCATTTGAGGAAGTTGTCAAAATCCGATATGTCCACTTGGGAACCCACTGTGCAAGTAGCAAGTCAATTTTTTCTGATTATTCAAATAATTTTCTGAATATCTCTGTCAAGTAACTACAAAGAATATCTTTTTTTTTTTTTCAGTCAAGATCCTAGAGCCCACAAACTTGCACAGAAGTTATGAATTTCATAATCTTTTCAAGGGCTATATAGCACACTTTGCCAAGGCTACATACAGTTTTGAATTCAGAGTTGTCCTTCTGCTAGACTGGTTGCCAACTATATCTAAAGCACCCAGTCTGTCCTACTATTTAACCCATATTGGGAGGAGCAAGAGATGGATTCATATCTTTCACATGGGTATTTGTGTGAAAGTGAATGCAATGAACTTGGCTAGAATTTGAGCTGCTAATTGTTATACTACCTGCACATGAATGTAAGCAATTTTTACCCAGTTGTGGATATGTGGGTAGTTTTCTGGTTTTAATATTTGTGTGAATTACAAATAAATGACCATAAAGTAAAGACTGTCTCTAATAATACTATGTCACATAAATGTATGCAAACATTGCAGTAACGTTTGTTGTGATGTCTTCTAGTCTGTGACATAGAAGTTCTCCCTCTGTAATGAGTGATGACTTATTAATAGTCACTAAACTCTATACAAAATAGGGCAAGTCCATTTTGCCTATGTCACTACATGTCATTCATTGATCTGTGGTCTCTCTGAACAATGGTAGGAGATCTTATCTCTCTCAGGGTGTGTACCTGGTCGTTTTTATTGGAGGTCTAGATCTGGACTCAATTTCATTCTGATCTTCCAACTCCATGTTGGTTTTGTGCAAACTATCCTCCATAGTTTCTTTACTACTATATTTGCTTTCTCCATCAGAAGAACTCATACTTTCCTTCCTTTCAGGCTTCATCATCAATTCTCAGTCTTATTTGATCAGAATTAGCCAATAAATTCTGTCTACCTGTCATTATTATAGCCATATTATGTCCCTTCTGCGCAATAAAGGTAGCTTTTTCAAGACTTCATTCTCTGTCTTTTTTGTACTACATTTTTCATTTATTGAATAGTACATTGTTATAGGTGATATAATTTGTCTTTCCATCAATACAGAGGGTCTTTGCATTCTACCATTATGTGGAATAGTTCTATAATTAAGTAACTGTCTTGTCTGTGGTGTCTCTGAATGGGGAAAATGCCTTCAATCCCATTTTCACAGTCTGCACCGTAATTCTGTTTGATCGTGGGTGGTATGGTGGTGTTTTATAAGGGAGGCATCAAATTTGCTTTAACCACAAACATAGTTTTTTGTTTTAGCTCTTCTCTACTTGTAGCACCAATACATATATTGTCTTGATAGATGATCATATTCTTAACATCACCAGTTAGTACATTTTCAATGGCTCTTTGAAAAATAGCACTTGTTGTTTTTACACCATAAGGCAAATGCTTCCATCTGAGTAAGCCTATTGGAGAGTTAATTGTAGTGACCTCTTTAAATTTTTCATCAATTTGTATCTGGTCATAGGTAGATTTGAGGTCAATTTTAGCAAAGCATTTAATTCCTGACAACTCACAAATAGCAAATTATTTAATTCCCAACAACTCATGAATAGCAGTTTCAATGTTAGGAACAGGGAATGAATCAGAGCATATTTTGTAGTTTACTCCTCTTTTGTAATCTCCACATATCCTTAAATCTCCATCTGGCTTTCATAAAACAACAATAGATGTGGCCCAATTACTACCACCACAGGGAACATGCTCTAAAATTGTTTTTAGTTTAGAAATTACTAAAGGTAGCATGTGAACTGGCAGTCTGTGAGATTTAAAGTAAAAAGGGTTACTATTTTCTTTTAATTGAATATTCACATTGTATCCTTTTAACATCACCATCACAAGGTAATAGGACATTTTAATCAGTTGTCACCATTCTAAAATTTTACATTTGTATGAAGCATTACATATACCTTCAATTAATCTCAACTATCAACTCATCTTCAATGATCATTTGTCCAGCCCCAAGTTTTTAAACTCACAGAACATAGCTTGTGTATATACTGTATTATTGTTTTGTTTGGCTCATTTGCTTGTAAGGAACTTTGTCCTCACAACAGTAACCAGCTTTCTTTTCAGCTGCAAATTTCTCTTTATAATGTCCCGAATTTGTGAAAAGGTAAAATCCTCCAATTGTCTGGGATACACCATGACAGAGATCTTTCTGATGGGTTCACATACTACTGAAAGCAAAAAGAGATCCATATCTCATTCTCCTCTCCTGCAACTTTGTGGCCTATTAACTTCTTCATCCACATCTGGGCAGCAAAACAACAAATCTATGTTTTCACAAAGTCCAGCTAATTCTAACAGTGTTATAGATCCTATTATTAGCAATGCCATATTGTTGTGATGTCTTCTAGTCTGTGACATAGAAGCTCTCATTCCATACCAAGTGACTTATTAGTAATTGCATGATTCTATACAAAATAGGGCAGATCCATTTTGCTCATGTCACTACAACGTTCTTGTTCACGATTTGGAACATAAATAAAATAGTTGAAGAGAAGTCAGACTGATCATAAATTGTTTTAAAAGATCATACAGAAAATAAAATCAAACCTAATTTTGCATATTTGAATTTTTGAAACTTTCAAATTTATTTTTAATAATGGCCTTTTAATTTAATTTTTAAAATAAAACCTTTTTTTCATTTTGATTTATCCTATAAAAATTTAGGATAACATATAACAAGAAAATTAAGAACTAAATAATATATCTATATATTAAATAGGGTATTTGAAAACTCCCACAGTACTAATGCTGTGATAACAGAGGATTAAAATATAAAATTAGAATGTAATAAGAAAAATACAAAAATAAAACATTTCATTTTTAGAAAACTACAATAATGTTATTTTCCAAGGTGTTGAATGTAAAAAGATTTCTTTAAGTGTTTCAATGTCTACAAATAACTTACTTATTCTGTGATGGAAAACAAATAAATTCATTCTTTTTTTTAAAAAGAAGACAAAGTTCAATGAAATAGAGGGAGAAATATGAAAGCAATAAAAGTTATACAATATACAAGAAAGTAAAAAAATAAAAATTCAACATGCAGAGCTTTTAAATTGAAAAAAAATAGGTAGTGTGATTGGCTGATCTACTAATGTTTTAAATAGATATATTGCTGATATCCCCTGAGGAGTGGACGGAGTGAATTCTGGAGGGTCCATCTACGAAACTCTCGAGTCAGAATGGTGAATGTAACACCAATCAGCTAAGTGATAAATTTTATATTTGTACTAATTCTCTGTGTTTGTGTGTGTGTGTGTGTGTGTGTGTGTGTGTGTGTATGAAATATATGAACAAATATAGTTTTAAGATGTGCTTTATTTATGGGATAAAGTGCTCAATATCAGAGAGAGTGTATGTAAATATAAAAGTGAACGTTTAAGTAAACACTCAGAGACGACAGGCTGTTTCATGCTAGACACAATCGTCATGCCTGATGATTGCATCTAGCATGAAACAGCCTATATATATATATATATAAAATAAATAAACATATGATATAGATATTATATACACACACACATACATACATATAAATATGAATATGAATGTCTCACCTTTCAAGGTGCAATTTCTCAGCATCTGTTTCAGCCCAGGAACCATTAAACATTGTGTCAAAATACTTGGAACGACAAGCCAGGATACATCTAATAAGAAAGGCAACAAAATAAATACTATACAAGAATATCAAAATAATACGTATTCTTTGTAAGAAAAAGGACTTGATAAATTATGGATTATAAATATTTCTTTCTGTCTATATATAATATAGGTTGTTAATAATAATAATAATAATAATAATAATAATTGAGACAATAAACCAAAATTACAAGAATTTATCATGTTTTTTCAGGCTAGCAGAACTTTTGCCAAAAAACGCTCAATAACTAGAGCCAAAATATTCAATAAATCAAGCAAAGTAAGAGTTTTGCATCAAAATGTTCATCATGGTCAGATGTTTAATAAATCATTTGAACTTTTATCTTATTTACACTCTTTCGGGACAAACGAACACTAAAAAAAATTAGCTGATTCTAAATTTAAATCTTGTGCCACTTCTAACAAAAGTCTAATATGTTAAAAATCTGAAAGTTATTGTAGAATTATTATTTGTTCATTCTAAAAGAGTATAAATATGAGATCTGATAATAAGTTTAATAGATTTATTAAACATTGATGAGCATTTCGGCACAAAACTCTTGAATTGGCTAACCAATCTGAATTGTGCTTGATTTATTTAATATGATATTGGTTAAATAAATAATACTGAATTAAGTTTTATATTCATTAAATTTGAGAATATGAGCAAGACCCAGCTCCCTACCACAAGGAAATGGCTGGTGAAGAATTTACACAAACATATCACCCCCAACTTGAAACCTCCTTGCTCTGATATGAATTCTCTGAACTGCTACAGATGGTGTGCCATCAAGTGGAATATGTATATGATTTTAAAGCATATTATATGTGTGTGTGTGTGTGTGTGTGTGTTTTAAATCATTTTCATCAAAACGTTACTGAACATCGCCTGATGACGAGATAAAAATTTTCAGTCTTGAATCATAGAAATTTCCATGAAGCAATGTAAAATATTTTTAATAAATATATATATATATATATATATATATATATATATATATAATACAAAAGGCGCAAACACTAATATTCCATGGTTATAATTTATTACATTGGAATTGGATCATGATTACGATTCCAATGTAATAAATTATAACCATGGAATATTAGTGTTTGAGCCTTTTATATTATATCCTTACTCTGTCTTGGACATTGAGTTCTACTGGGATTCTATCCTCTTGAGAATTTTTATATATATATATATATATATATATATATATATATATATATATATATATATATATATATATATATATATATTGACCACTAATATTATATATATATATATATATATATATATATTGACCACTAATATTATATATATATATATATATATATATATATATATATATATATATATATAAAACACACTCTGATTGTTCTCATTTAATATCTTTGTTTTTCTTTATATTATAATTCATTCTCAATTACTTGGCATATCATATAATAATATTAATGATGAGAATTATTGACATGTTGATGCTTGTCATATCATCTTTAATTTTTGAGGGGGGTAAATTGTGAGCATTCATTAAATTCCTATACAGTCATATACTGCATATCACATTATACTAATTTTTTAAATAGGTTTTTATAACATTTCCTTTAATCATGTAGAGCGAGACCCATGCAAATTCCACAGTTTTTGCTTTTTTTTATTACTGACACTAAACATTTTGGGCTGGGATATTTCATATTACTATACAATTTCACTGAAGCAGGTGTTAAATGCATGAGAGCATCATCACTTCCTCTATCTTCCCTTTCTATAAACACTCCTGAAAAAAGCTTGCTAGGAGTTTAAAAAAAAAAAGATCTAGAAATTTACACTGCTTCTTTACCAAGAATTTGTAAACAGAAGAAAGGCAAGTTATTACAGGGCATAATAGTACATGCTAACTATCTAGAGAATGAAAGAGCAAGCAGAATTATAATATGATATTGTTGAATAAGATGTAAATAAATGAAAATAAAGACTATGATAATCTCACTTGTGAGCACGGAAATCATGGTTGTGTACTGACAAGATGCAATCAGTGTTCGTTCCTTGCAACAAAATCTGCAGCAGGTGACGGCCAAGTTTACAGCAGGGTTCATGAGGAAGAGTTGTAGAAGCAGTTATTAAATCAGGCAACCTCTGGGATGCCAACAGACCTTTGACTGGTGGTGCTTCCTCTGAAGAAGTCGGTCCACCACTGACTGTATCACAGTTTACAAAAGAAGGTTGCCGGATCTCATTCATCTGTTGTCGTCTGTCTTCTGGGCTCAAGGTCGATGCCTGGCTGTAGTCTTCGTCTTTAGAAGAGGACAGAGACAAGCTAGTGAAGCTCCCATTGTTGTTGCCAAGGGAAGACGTTGATGCTGATGAAAATGACATGCAACTGTCAGCACTACTTGCTGCTTCAGGGCCAGAAGACTCACGAGAACGCACACAACTAAAGACAGGAATATGGCTGGTAATTTTGTATGTGGATTTCTTCAGGTCTGGATCATTGTTCTCATCAATTTCCTCATTTCCATTGACTACTGGGAAGAGACTGGAACTGTCATTCTTCAAGTCTTCAGAAATCAGTTTCTTTATAAATTCTTCCACCAAGATATCACAACATTCTGTTGTGTACAGTTGCCTACAAAATAATTTTATTAAACATAAATAAACAACTAAGGTATATTTTCTCAAGAAATATGGTAAGCAGAAACAATAAAAAGGAAAGTCACATTATTTCACAATTCTCTTCGCATAATGTAGAAAATTGGGCAAACATGCCTGCAAAAAACAGAGTGTCAAGAGGATGGTTTTTCTTATGACAGCTCTATTATTTTAACTACCATTACTTTCAGCAATGTTTATTATTTTAAAAAGTGATTATTAGAAGTGTAATAAAACCTAAACATATGATGAAATTGATTTTATACATTTATTTGTTCTTGAGAATTTACAACAAAAATATTAAACACTATTTATTAGTTTGTTTACAAAAATATTTTTATGTTTACAAAATTAAAATTGATACAATACAATATTTATCATCTACCAATTTATAAAGTAATAAATACAAAAACAATATTTTAATCATAAATTTATAAACATTTACTACATTATTAAAATATGTGAACAAACTATAAGGAAATCCTTATTATTTACCATCTTATAAAGTTTGAATCAATTTGTAATTAGTCATGGTTTTGACAACCATTCCAATAACAATATAATAAATAAATAGTGTAAATAAACAATCTAATAAATAAATAGGGTTTATTATTTTTGCTGTCAATTCTCAAGAACTAAGAAAATGTAAAAATTCACTTTCTTATATTTAGGCTTTATTACAATTCTAATCATCACTTTTTAAAACAATAAACATTGCCAAGAGAGAAGGTAGTTAAAAATGAAAGTGGTATCATGGGAAAAACTGTCCTTTTGACACCCTGTTTTTTTGCAAGCACAAAGGTCCATGTTTGCCAAAAATTGCATATTCAATTCTTAATAGAGCCAGAAGTAGCAAATTCAATTCATAGTATCAAAGTTAAACAAACCTTTTTCATGACTGCTTAATGAAATTTAACTGACATTCATCTCTGGGTGAGACAAGTTCAAAAATATATTTGATGTCTAGTAACCTAGGATCCATCCTTTATTGCAGTAAGAGATAAAGCATCAGTGATAGACACTGATGTTCACAGTAATTGCTGAGAGAACTCAATATGATATTGAGTCATGTGAGATGTAGGGTGAATATATAGGAAATAAAATATTTCTAACACAATTACATACCCACATACATACCATATTAAAACATGCCAAAAAGATTCCACGATACAAAACATACTGTTTAAATCAAAGTGTCTATTGGTTAGAAATTAACATCATGTGAAATATTTGACCAATCAGAGAAAACTAAAAGACTATTTTTCTCAAGCCTACTTTCAGAAAAAATTCTCATAAAAACTCACAGATTTCAACTTTCAAAAGAACAGACGTGGCTTCAGAGTTTTTCCTTCCCCACCAGTGTGTGCTGAAAGAAACATCTCCAACAACAGCATAGACAGCTAGTCAAAGTCTTCAAACAAACCATCTCCAACAACAAAGATGGTCACTGAATCTACTCAAAGACTTTAACTAATGGCTATTTTTACTCCTTTTTAACTCTTGAATTGATGTGCATATGTTGGTAAATATAATACAAAAGATTTATTTAACATTCAGGTTTTCTTTAATTTTCTTTTATTATTGTTTGAAATTTGGACATTCAGATATTTACTATAAAAAAAAAAACTGGATGAATGAATTTCCTACAGGTGGTACTAATTTTCCAGCCACTAGGAAAGAGGTTCAAACCTATATTATATACAAAGAACTAATTCTCTGTCCATCACACACTGTTTGCATATGACTTTGCATGCACATATATGCTATGTATATATGCATGCCTGTGTTGTGCATAAGTGCCTTACATGTGCTTGTGCCATTTAATGTATACACAAACAATAGCATACATAAACTCACACAGTTTGACTAAGTTTGAAATAAAACATAGGGATAATAAATTCTCTTTCTGTTCAGCCTGGACAACCCTTACCCTGGACTGAGCAATAAAATCCAACCTTTTCAAAATTTATTTCATAATAAATAGAATTATTTTTCAAATTTTTTTTTTTAAAGTTTATTTATTCATTGTCTATGGCTTATCAACCCTTTGCAGGTTATTTAAAGACAGAAAATATTTTTTGATTGTGAGAATTTTTTTTTTTTTAGATAATAGTGATTTAGTGATACAAATCTTACTAATTAATCCATAACTTGGGGGAGAATCCACACCGTTCCCAAGAGTATTTGCTCATAAGCAAATATAACAAACCAAATGGGAATTGGAATTTGGCTCTCAGATTAACAATTCTGAGCCATTATCCATTACATCACATGCACATCCATGCTTACAGGAGCTGGTATTCCCAAGCAGTGACCCATCTAGGTACTGACCAGGCTTGACATTGTTTAACTTCAGTTATCACACAGGAACCAATGTTTCAACATGATATGGCCATAAGCCCAATATTTTTAGGTTTGTCATTGAATTAAAATATACATGCTTTCACTCAAACATACATATAAACAATTTGAATGAAAATGAAATGGACATTTGTGTCATGAGAACTAACATCTCTTTCTGTCTGACAACAACCTCTTGGTAATAGGAAAAGAGTATAAGTCCAAATGCCCAGCCCTTTGAAGTAATTTTCATAACTCCTGTTTTTAAAATGAATATATTTTCTAATAAACTTAGTATTTTAAATAGACAAACATTTTAGGATCTTGCCATCAGCAAAATGATCGGTACCATACCAAACTAGTAAATTAAACTGTAAAAAACATATACTGAAAGGCACAAATAGCATAATTTAGTTTTCACACTTGGCAAATTTGTAAAAATGAGGTGTAAACTTTTTTTTAAAGTACTGATATCCAAATCAATATTACCTGAGAAAATCTTTCAGTTCTTTACTTGTTATGACATCAGATGCTGAGTTGTTGTCGTTAGCCAAGTAATCCAGCAGGTAATTGTAAATATCTCCTTCCCTGATGGAGAAAATTCATTAATCATTTTGTTTAATTAAACTTCTGATGAGGTAGAGAATTATCAATCAATAACGTTCATAAAATCTTTTTAGTATACAACCAAGTTAAACTGACAGTAAATCAATCAGATCATAATAAAATTGACTCATCGTCTTATTTCTATTTGCAAATCTATAAACCCTTTCTACATTTGGCCATCCTTCAAGAAAATATTTTTTCTGTTTATCAAATACAAATATATGGCTAAATCAAAAATAACTCTCCCAAAAGAGATTGTAAATATTAATATTTTCAAAATATTTCTTTTTTGGGACAATAATTTATTATAAGCTGAAAGATAAGACACATTAATAAATATAAAATGAAAACAAAAACAATAAATAAATATACACATATATTTATGTTGCATATTTCAATGACTTTAGGCAAAAGAGACAGAGTTCTACAGAAGGATGAGAAAACTATGGATGAGTATGTAAGCAACGAGGATGTTTTAAAGAAAATGCAAATAAAACCTTAACCAGATTAAGGAATCCATTCAAATTGAGATATAACTTACCTTCCTTGGAGCATAATTTTATGTGCTCTGACCTCTTTCTTACCCACATAGAACAAGATATCTGGATGAATGCTGTCTTCAAACATCCTATAAAAATAAACAAAGAAAGATACTCTTATAATAACAGAAAAATCCTATGAAAAATTAAAAATTGCGATGAAACACTCTCTATCTGACTATTTTAATATTAAAAAAAAAAAACCGCTAGCTTCTTGTTATTAAACTAACAATGCCTAACAATGTTCCATTCTGTTATCTCCACTCCATTTCATCATTAACCACACTGTTTTTCTTGAAGATATTTACATTTACTTTATATAATTACTACCCATAACATATTGAAACACCATATGATCACTGAAGTCAAGCC
>OZ038495.1:21190390-21332890 GCA_964036315.1 Acanthosepion esculentum | reverse complement strand
TCGGTTTAAAAATTAATTCAGAAATACCATAACCTTTCAACTTGTGAAGAAGACCGGTGTGCTAAATCCTGTAAAATGCTTTCAAGATGTCCAAAGCAACAGCTTGAGTTTCACCATTCAGATTTAAAGCTTGATAGGCTATTTCAGCAATAATCATTATCACATGAGTAGTTGACCTAGAGGAAGATCAACCCCTATGGTTTATTTAATGCTGAAATCTATATATTTTGTATGCTTTTTTTTTTTCTTCCAGATAATAATGTTTTTTAGTGATACAAATCTTACTATAAGATGGAGGAAAAGAGGTAACTTAAACTTTGGTGATCGTATGAGGACTGGTGTTTTTTACATGATGTGGCCACAAGCTTGATCTAATAGAGAAGTATTAGATTAAATATATTGACAAAGAAGGAGACTATGTTGAAAAATATTTGTTGTCTAAAATTCATTACTAGGCTGTAGTTTATGAGGTTTGCTGAAATGTATTACCACTGATTTTCTTTTAAGCATTTCACCCCAAGCAAGGAGGGAGTGCCGCTAGTACACAGGACGTTATAGAGAGTGAAAGGGAGAGAAAAGACTGGGTATAGAGGGGGATTGTGGAAAGGATAAGAAATGAACAAAGTTCAAGACAACAAAAGATGGCGATTGATGTTGCATTTAAATTTTTGAAGATTGTAATTATCAGGGGAAGCAAGTAAGAGGAAGGGAGTTCCACTGTCGGGAAGTGCAAGAAAAGAAACCATTCGAATAGAAGTGGTGGTTATATTTAACTATTTCAACAGTAAAAGGGTGAGACCTAGATGCCTATCTAATAGCACGCTTAAATTCATGTAGTTGGGGCACCAGGGAAAAATGCTTGTCAGAGCAGTTGCTATGAAAATATTTGTAGAAAAGACAGAGGGAATCCACATCACATCTTTGAGAAAGTGACTGAAGTTGAGATGACAAGTCAGGATCAATTACATTGCAGATCCTTTGGATTTTGTCAAGAACTTCAAGATGAATAGCAGAAGCACCAGACCAAATATGGCAGCAGTATTCAATGCACAGCTGAATGGTAGATTTTGACACGACACAATGAACAGACTTTCCTTGAAATAGATACAGCTATTGATTCAATGTAGTGGTTTCCCTTCAAGTCAGTTGAAAACATGAGGCACAGTGAGATGCTCACCTGGAATCAAGCATGCTGATGATGGACAGGGAAATTTCTCTATGTTGGTTAAATGAGAGCAGTTTAGTTTTGGAGGCATTAAAATTTACAAGCCATTTCCTGCCCCAGTTAACCACTGATTGCAGTCAGGTTAACTTTATCAGCCCTGACGGATTTTCTATTGAGACAGGAGTAACTGGTAGTGTCATCTGCATAAATGCCTAATTGGGAACTGATGAAGATCAGAAACAGTGTAAAGCCTAGGATAGAGCCTTGGGGGACACCCACATTCGAGTGAAAGGATCTGGAAGCAAGCCCGTTCATAGTGACCTTCATTTCATGATTTGATAGGAATGATTGGATTAAATCAAATAATCATCCTGCAATACTGCAGCCATGAAGCTTATATAGAAGAATGAGCATGCCAAGCCCTGTCAAATGCCTTTGAGATATCTAAAGCTACAGTTCAAGCTTCATCGTTATTATCAAGAGCTTGATATACATATTCAGTGATGGCTGTAAGCATGTCAGTGGTAAACTGGACAAAACAGAATCCATATTATTTGTCAGAGAGTAGGCCTTGAGAGGTAAGATGCTTAACCACCTCATCATTGAAGTGTTAGGAGACTTATATGGCAATAGTTAGAGGAGTCAGAAGGTTAACCAGAGTTCTTAAAAACAGGGACTACAGAGGAGGACATCCAACAAGCTGGAAAATAGGAAGCAGTGAGGCAATAGTTGTAGAGTTTGGAGAGAACTGGAGCTAGCTCAGGAGCAGATTTCTTTAGGACGATGGCTGGTATTCCATCACCTCCATTTTCCTTATGGGAGTCTATCTTAGAAATGATGTCCGAGACCAATGATTGGGTTATGAAAATATCACTCGAAAGCTTCAGTCCTAGAGGGGAAATCAGGTGTGTGTACTCCAAATGAGTTGATTTGGAAGAGAATTTAATAGCAAAGCATTCAACCTTAACTGCTGTAGATGTCAGGATTTTGAATTGATTGAATAGGGGAGGGATTGAGGATTTGCTGTTGTTCAGCACCCACCCTTGCAGAGCCGCCAATAATCTCTAGAACCAAACTTGTGAGATACTATACATTGTTTCATTCTAACAACAAACAGTAACTTTGCTTCATTGAGGACACACTTGCATTTGTTACAAGCAAAGACAAAGAGATGTCTGTTGCAATCTGACATGTTGCTCTGGTACAGACGGAAGAAGTGATTCCTGTGGGCTATAGTGACTGAGCATGCAGGTGGGAACCAAGAAGTTGGTATTTCTTTGCTGGAATGAAATCATTGATGCCAGTTTTTCACCCAGGAGAAGACCTCAGATGCATATTTTTTAATAGGATGATTAAAAACTTCATTCCAAGGAACGTCATGAAGGAAATCATGGAATGAATCCCAATCTACTCATTGATAACAGAAAGATATTCTGTTGGTGGGAGGTGGAGAAGCAGGAGGAGATGTTTACAGATACTACTGCATGATCAGATTTGCCAAGAGGGCAGAGCTGTGTAGTATGACAAGAGTCAGGGAAAGAGATAAAAAAGAGATTGAGAAGAGAAGCGTTTCTGTTAGGGTTACTGGAGGAATGTGTGCGCAAATCAACCACTTGCATGAGTAATTGAGAAGTTAAGGGTTTGGACGCCAGTGAGATCAATGACAGAGTGTTTAAGCCACCTGGTATGGTGGGAATTAAAGTCACCAAACACGAATATGTTTGCAAACAGGTGTAGGGAGACAGTATTTCCAATAATATAGACAAGGCTGTCAAGCACACGACAGTCTTGAGAGGAAAGGGAATGGTAGAGAAAGAAGAGATAGCTGACTGAATTAAGTAGAGAGACACATGTATGAATGTTCTGGAGATTCAAGAGCGATTTCCCTAGCAAGCAGGAGATGTTTGCAGACATAAACTCCCAGGTCATGCATGTGAACTTTAGGGTCCTTTCAAGAGTCCTTTTTAGCAAGAAATCGAGATATCAGGAGTGGATTCAAGAGTTAAGGTTAGTTTCGCAAACAGCTAGGATGTCCAGAGACCTTTTCAAAGCGGAACGATTCTACACTGCAGAAGTTGGTACGAATACCACAAATGTTGGATGAAGAAAGTTTAAGGGTTTAAATGTTTTTTGTTGAGCTGGTTTAGGTTTATATCTTTGGTTATTTATAGTCATGATGTGTTATATTGGTTAGGAAAGGCTTAGGATAGAAGTAGCAGTTGGTCATCTAATGTAACATGTGCAGGAAGGGAACTGGCACAGACTGCAACATAGTGTGGCCTCAGGGTTGCTCACTGGAGGTGCTTGCAGGGGCTCCCTTCCATGTGCGACATGGCACTGCAAGAGCCCTGATATCATGCAACTGTTGATCAGAGCATCCTCTCAAAATGCTATGCAAGAGTCTGGGGTTCCTAACTACCAGTCGGGTACAGCAACCAGAAAATAGTCAACCCAGTACCCTCAGTATGATGAGCTGTTGCCACCATCCACACATATCACAAAAAATTGATGACAGCACATATATTAAGAGTTGACAAAAGGAAAGGAATCAGGAAACCCTTTCTAAACAGGAAACAAGAGCCTCTACTCTTGTTCAAAAGAAATGGGTGGAGTATGGATTGGGTGATAGGAGAGCCTATCTATACCTATTAAAAAAACAAAAAAAACAAAACAATCCCAGGTTAGGATTCCAGATAAATTATAAGTTTTCGTTTTGATAACTTATTTGGAGTGTTGAGCTGCAGCCCAGATACTCCAACACAAACATGTATACATATCTACACGTGGGTGGGTGGGTGTAGAATATTGTCAGCTTAGTGGATCAATTAATTATTAGGAGAGATAAGAAAAACAAATGGAACTTTTTAGTATGCAACCTTGAGTGAGAGAAAAGACATTTTTACTTACAGAAAATTGAAATTTTATTTTTCAAAAATATAGTTCAGCACATCATAACAATCTCCAAATACTTCTGTCTCTGGGGTGTGTTCTCATTAATTTTATTTTGGTAAGTAAACTCTCTTCAACTCTCAAAGTTGTCTTGCAGTAAGCACATTACTCGCTTTTGCATAAACAAATTGACCTGCATAACAACTCAAAGATTTCTCTGGATATTTTTTTACTTACCAAAAATCGCAACTGAACTAGATTATTGATTGGAAGCCATAGAATAAAAAAACAAAAACATTTGTAGTTATTGTTAATTACTTCAGCAAGTAAAGAAAGAGTTCTTTTATTTTTGTAATGACAAAATTTTACTGTCTGATGAAGATCAGAGATGAAAATATTTCATATGTAAATATAAGGAAAGATCAATACACAAGAAGATATATACAAACATTGATTTTTAAGTATATATATATATATATATATATATATATATATATATATATATATGATCCTAGCTAGAGGTAACCGGACGTCTAGCCACACTGATGAGCTGTGAAACAGCGAAATAGTCTGTCTGTGGATGACAAAAATATATATATATATTATATATATATATCTATCTCAATTATGTAGTGCGTGTTCAATTTATATAACATAAATCATTCATACGAAAAACAAATAATGAAGTTAATTATATGGCAAGAATCACTCTCACAAACAATATTTAATAATAAAATACAATCAACCTCGAATCAAATTATTAAATATTGTTTGCGAGAGTGATTCTTGCCATATAATTAACTTCATTATTTGTTTTTCGTATGAATGATTTACGTATATATATATATATATATATATATATATATATATATATATATATGTATGTATATCACTAATCACATCCTTCAAAGAATCATTTTCAGTTTATCTATATTAAAAATTCTGTGTTTTTGGTTAGTCTGTCCATCACACTCTCTAAAATAGCCATACATTAACTGATTGAAACCAAATTTTAGGGAGAAGTGCAAACAAGTAACGGGGTACAAAATATAGTTGGTTTAACTAGGGTGCATAGCTTAATAGAATAAATTTTCATTCATTTAAAAAAAAAAAAAAAATGAATGGAAATTAAAAAAAATGATTGTTTTCAAAATTGAATGAAACATAGATGTGTAAATCTCAACAAAAAATGTTAGCGATTACAATACTAAATACTGTGAGGATTTCAACATGCATCAACGTGTTGCAAAAAACTCTAAGTATATCATAATATACTATTATTAAAATAAACATATATGGGGTTCAGTTAATTAAATGTATTACATATAATTTTGATAAGTTATCAAATAAAGTTCAAACAATTGAACCACTTTGTATACTTACTGTTGCTGCTGGGTGATTTTTTTTGTTTTTTCTTGAAGGAAGAAAGCTTATGGACACATCACATTGAAACATTGGTTCCCATATAATCAATTAAGTTAAGCAACATCGAGCCTGGTCAGTGCCTAGATGGGTGACCATTTGGGAATACCATGTGCAGGTGGTGTAATGAGTAATGGCTTGGAATTGTTAATCAGTAAGCATAGTTCCAATTCTCATTGGGTTTGTTATATTCAATTATGTACAAATACCTTTGGGTAAGGTATGAATCCATCTCTTCTCCCCCAGCTATGGAGTAAGACTTGTATTATTAAACCACCATTATCACAAATTTTTTTTTTTTTTTTTTACAATGTAAAAATATTTTCTGGCTTTAAATGACCTGCAAAGGGGTGATGGGTCATGGAAAAGAAACAAACCAATCATTCATACAGAAAGAGGTTTACACTTTTCCTCACACAAAATATCTGCTAAGAGCTGAAAACTGATTCTGGCAAAATATTGGGTTAGCCTTTAATATGCTGGAGGTAATTTTGCTTGCAAAGCAAAAATTTTATCCTGCCACTGCAAGTGACTCAGATGAATGAATAATAGCGTGTTTGAATTTTGCAGTTGTGCTGTCAAGGAGGAGGCTTATACTTAACATCAGGAAGAAGTAGCTGAAGTTTCTGGGACACGTAATGAGAAAGGAGGGCCTGGAGAATCTGATACACACAGGTCAAATAGAGGGAAAGAGAGACAAGGGAAAATCAACGTATGACATACCTGGCCGACTTGAGCAAGTGGATGACAGAACATGACCTGGGGCAGGTGATAGAGGGATGAAACTTAGTGAGCGCTACAAGGGATGGGGGGGGGGAGTGGAAAGCCATGATTGCTTACGTCCTGAAAGGACATGGCACATAAAAAGAAAAAGAAGAAAGCTGTCATATCCTGCCATGGCAACAGAAAATGAAAAGGATGCAAAATCACCAACGGTGGGTTAAAGGTTAACAACAGCAAGGTATATGAAGGGATTTAATTGTGAAAACAATATTTATGATAGGACAGAATTAAAATGATGTCAATCATTTTTTTTGCAACCTGTACACAGAATAATCTTCAATAATATTTTGAATATCTATTTAGTTGAAATGATTTTTTTTATTCTAATTCATAATCTGAACTGCATTATAATGTAATTCACCAATTTTAAAACCTTCCTAAGTATCAGAATCATCAGTAGCTCACTTATTCCTTATCACTTTTTCAAATAATGCCACTAACCCGACTCACTCACTGATACATTCCATTTCCCAATTCTATACCTTATATCTTAAATATTTTCTTCTTTCTTTCTTGTTTTTTGCTATATGCTTTTGTATATCTCTTTACTATAGCCTTGTATTCTGACCTATTTCGCATATCAATTAAAAAATTATGTATTGTTATTGCAATTTTCAAAGACTTCTGACATACTTGTCTGACCAAACGACGAAATATATTTTACAAATGTTTAAATCAGTAATTTTAGGTGAACACTCTCAAGTGGCAAGAAAAAGATTAATTTACATTATTTGGACTATTGTCCTAATCTTTGTTGTCATATTTATTATGTTTCGGCCTTTGTACATTCCGGCCTTCTTCAGGTGGTTGGAATGTCAAACTGAACCCCTTATTTTGCTCACTGGGGTAGACTATTCTAATTCCACGTGCCATGTTTAATGGATGTCAGTTGTCAGTTATCTCCTGTTAATTCCCCTCTCCAAGTTCTCCACTGCCTTAACCAGGTATTGAACTCACACACTTTGGGTCCTGTCACTGGGTCTAACTAACACCTTTATCCACTGTGCCATGTGTCCTTGAACAAAATATAGACAGATACAAAAAGATTAATATAGGAGATGGTGTATACAGAGAATTAGTGTCAAATAATTTTAATGATTGACTTTTCCAAACTACAAATAATCCTTCTTAGACAAGGAGGAAATTTTGTCAGAAATTGTCTGAGGTTCATTTCAGATAAAAGTACAAGAAATATTGTCTGAGCTTTCAACTTAAGTCATCATCAGAGTAGGTAGAGACAATTGGTGAGTTTCGTAGAACTAGTAAATGTTGTGACATAGGCATAGAGTGGTGTGACATAAGCAAGGTATGACTTTTTATTTTTTTATTTATAAGATGTATACATATACATTATTTATATATATTTAAAAATGACAGTTTTTAAGTTATAATTGTTTTTATTTATTGATGGTTGGAGGTTTATATAAGGGGTTGGAAGATTTTAATAACTGAGTTGGTAGTTTTTAATTTTTTGTAGTAAATCAAATGTATTTATTTTTATTGACTGGTTTTATATATTTACTAGCTAAATTACCTGCACATTGCTATGTGCCACACTGATTGGTGATTTCTTGCTCAACTTGACGTCCATATTGTCTCATTTTGGCCTTGTTGATGTGACCTCCATCTTTTGGCTTTCTCCTTCTATATTTTTGAATAGGAGTCATTGGGGAACTCTCTTTGATCGAAATGAAATATATTTATCCAAGTACCCTAGGAGTCATTCCTTTGTTCAAATTTAAATTTAATTTATATCAAAGGGAAAAAAAAATTTCAGTAGGGGGTTTGTGTCCCTGAGGGACCCACTTTGATCAAAATGAAATATACTTATCCAAGTACCCTAACTAATGTAGTTTTCAGAATATATATATATATATATAAATGCCTATAATTGATAACAGAAGCCATTGGTTTATACCAATGGCTTCCCATATTTAACACTTCTCGTCTTCACTCTCACGTGGTCATGTGTGATGTCATGGGTCGCGGTGCAATTTTCGATTCCAGCATCTCATATGCACGAGTTTGTCGTTGCTTGGAAATCTTCCATGTAAACAAAACAGACTATCATTGTTGCTATATCTGTGTATTGTTTAAATTATTGTAATGTAATTGTCATCTTTGATGATGGCTTATGTAAGTCGGAAGCTTAGATAGGATATATATATATATATATATATATATATATATATATATATATATATATAGATAGATAGATAGATAGATAGATAGATAGATAGATAGATAGATAGATAGATAGATAGATGTATGATGTTTTTATTGCTGTTTTGTTTTTTTTGCAATTGTGGTGTATTTAATTTTGTTAATATATGTTAATAGAGTTATTGTTAATATTATGTTTATGTCTGTAGTTTTTATTAAAATTGTTATTGTTCTTTAAATGAAATTTGATTTGCTTGTTGACTATGTAATTAGGGTACTCATTATTAATAAGTGTTTGTTTTATATTATTTAATTAAGGAAAATTATTTTAGATGAGGAAATGAGTTTCGCCCTCTGGATTAGATTATTAATGACAGTAGTTTTATATTTAAGGGGCATTCACTGTTGTAGTTTAGAAGGCAAGAGCTAGAGTTAGTAGACATTTTGTACATAGATATGGTAAAATTATCACTGTTATAGTCAATGAGAATATCTAGAAATAGGATGTTTTATTGATATTTAGTTCATAAGTGAACTTTAAAATGGAATGTTTTTAAAAACTTTTTTTAAAAGTTCTATAATATCATGAATGGATTTGGTTTAGATGAAGATGTCATCAATATATCTGGCATAAATGGTGGGTTTATTTATTTTATTGAATATTTTGTTTTCTAAGTTGGCCATATAAAAGTTTGCAAAGGGCCAAGAGGGGTGCCCATAGCAACACCATCAGTCTACGACACTCTCTGTGGCTGAGAGATCTAAAGCACACTGGATCACATGGCGGTTTCTCCTACAAAGAGGGATGCAAGTTTGAACCCTGCAGGAAAGCATATTTTCTTTATTGTCTGTTGTGCACAGGCCAGCAGACACAATTCACACTAAGTAGAACAGGGAATCTACCTAAACATGGGTATCCACAAAATAATGTTTAAAATAGTAAGATTAAAATATGCTGATAAAATTACTATTTCAATTAGGACAAAATGGCTGACATTTGGTCATTCCCAGTTCATATCACAAACTTAATGATGTCATTTCCATAGTAACAGGTTATTTTTAGGAACGTACTTCTCTTTTGAAACCAAGTACTGCCACTGCTTACTACCTGCCACTCTGATCAAACCTTCAGGAAGGAAGTTAGGTTGAAGCATCTCCAGGACCATGTTTACGTCATGGAGAAGACCTGCATCATTGAGAGCTACACTAGAAACATGGGAGGAGTTGACCTCTTTCACAAGCAGCTAACTTTTTTTATTGTTGAGCACAAGTCACTGAAGTGTTGGAAGAAAACATTTTTTAACTTATCTGAAGGCTGCTTTTGTAATTCTTGGGTGATTTGGAGGGCTTTACATGCTGAGAAATTCCACCTGAAGATATTGCACAAACTTCTTGAAGGACATCAGCTAACTGTGAGCTCTTGTCAAAAAATTAAAAATTTTGATTGGTGTAAAAGCGTGAGGCAGATCTATTATTACTGGTGTGTGTCGTGGGGGAAGTGAGATTGTAAACATAGATGAAGAGAGCTATAGGTTGGGGAAGGGAAAAGACGCCTTACATGTAGCAAGTTGTAGCAAAAATTGTCAGATCAAGTCGTCAAGTATAGAAAGATGGGCTGTGGTTAAAAAATGATGTGATGAAAAAAATGAGGAGGAAAAATGGAATATATAATAATAAAATATCATTAAATAAAATGAAATGAAAAGAAATGAAAAGAAAAAAGTGAAGGAACAAAAAAAATGCATAAAAATTTGTAAATCTATTGTTAACAAAAGAAGGAGGTGCAGAAAATAAAATAAAAATTAAAGGAAAAAACAAGAGGAAAGGCGTATACATATATAGATGCACATGTGTAAATATAAACAAGCCACCACACAAACATATGAATCTCAATACCTGTAAAGATATAAATACATATACAAGATTAATATGTATCTACACTAACCGTCCACACTCCTTAGATAAACTTATATTGTAAAGGAGCCATAGTGAGAGAACCAATGATCGTATAAAAAAGAGTGACTGGAAAGTAGCTCTCAGTGTACAGGGCAATACTTCCATTATTGAATAGTGCATCATGAAGGAACTCATAGGTGGTAGAACATAAAAATATAGTAGATAGGTGTTAAAATTTAGAGTTAAAATGTGGGTGGAGGGCTTACTCATCTGCTGGGGTGGTGTTGCTGATAATGAGTTTCCTTGTGGAAATTGTGCACTCTAAATAAACCCAAATCCCTGTTCAGTCCCTCTATGTGGGAATTTACTTTTAGTATATACTTCAACTCTGATTTGCATCTATCCTCCCAGTTATTAAACCAAGACGCTAAAAGCACACACCCAACATCATCAATGCTATGACTAGGTTGGTTGAAGTGTACAGAGACCAGAAAAAGCTGAGAGAAGAAGAGATGGGTTCATGCCTTTCCAAAGGGTATTTGTGCATAAGTGAATATAACAAAAACTTGACAGGAATTCAAACTTGGTTCTCCAATTTCTTATTCCAAGCTGTTATCCATTATACCACCCATACATCTAAGCTTACAGCACCTCACATTCCTTAGTGGTCACCCATCTAGATACTGACCAGGAACAATTTTGCTTAACTTTGGTGATTGGACAAGAACCAATATGTGTGCAAATATATGTATATGTATGTACATACTTTTGCCACATAAATATACAAAGCAATGTTGAAAAGTTTGAAGCTTAACCCATTTTCTTAAATCTGACAAAAGACTAAAAATCTGAAGGAGTATAATAAATAAGTGATGAATAAATATTAATAAGTAAAGAAACTGAAGACATTTATTTAATTAAAAAGATATTTTTTAAAAATTAAAATATTTGATGATAGACAAAACAAAGGCAAAAATGTCCAGTCTTTTATGGCCAGGGACAAACAACAGCAAATCTCCCTCTCATCATCATGTAGGTAAATTTATGTGAATTCAATACAACAAGTGCATTCACCAAATTGTTAACTATTACATTTTGCTGGATAAAACCCGGAATAAGAAAAATGATGTTTTGAAATATAATTAATGTATTACCTTAAAATATCTGTCTTGAGTTCTTCAGTGAGACGCTCTTGAAGTTTTTCTTTTTCTTTGGCGCATTTCTCCAGAAATGCAATGCTTTGGCGTTGTGCCGACCTGTCTTTTGGTCGGCATGTTATTCCACTCCCAGGTCTCATGATTTCTTGATAGCAGTCAACTACAAAACAGAAAAGGAAAATAAATTCAGGTTATGTCTGTAATCCCTAAGCATTGAAGGAAAACAGAAAAAAATTAATTAATTTTTGTTTACAAGATATATATAAATTCTATTTTTTTGGTTATTTGTTTCTTTTATACACCAACTCTTGTATGTGAAACTATGTCTCTCAGAACTTATCAAATTCTAACAAGAGAAGAATTTCAAATTGGACAAGTGTAAATTAAATGTGTCAATATAATATTATTTACATTATTCGGACTATTGTCCTCATCTTTGTTGCCATATTTATTACAACGTTTGTACACTCCGGCCTGAACCCTTTATTTCGCTCACTGGGGTATACTGTTCCATGTTTAATGGATGTCAGTTATCAGTTATCTCCTGTTAATTTCCCTCTGAAAATTCTCCACTGCCTTAGCTGGGTATTGAACTCACACTCTTTAGGTCTTGTCACTGGATCTAACCAACACCTTTATCCACTGTGCCATGTGTTCTTGAGGACATCTGTGTATGAATTTCTGGGTGTTATAAACCTAATGTCTTCAGCAACCATTTTTACCAGAGCTCATATTGCAACTTTTGTTGTTATTATTATTGCTTTTCTCTGGCACTCCTTATTACTGGTTCCCATATTGTATTCATTTCTATGCTTGGTCGGCTCAGGAGATTTTTGTGGCCTAGCATATGTGCTGCTTACTTAAGTTTACAAATTTTCCAATGGTGTTCCTTCAGAAATATAGACAGATAGTGTCAATATAAGTTTTATTGCCATTGTTTGATCTAACTTAAGTCTTTAAATGGTAGAAGGAATTAAAGAAATACTTCCTTCAGGTGACCCCAACTCTAGCATTTAATAATACACAAATAGGTATAATTTTACAAGAATCATATTGATAACACATGTCACATAATAAAACTATATATTAATACTGCACAGGTAGGCATAATTTTACAAGATTCATACGGAAAATTTTTTTTCATAAACTACATATTTTTGCAAGTATATGCACTATCAATATTTTTTTAACTGATTTCCCATGAAATATCTTCACAAAATTGAACCCAATGAAGGAGGTTTTTAAACATTTTACTTTTTCCAAAACTTTGCCATTCACCTACATCAAATGTGGTCAAGAATGCTGTTGTCCAAGAGGATATTTTCAATATGCTCTTCATAATGGTTCCAAAATTCTTAATGGAATTGTGATCAAAGTGTTTCCTGGATACCTGCCAAATCCATCTTTTTCTAAAACTGAAGCTTAACTGAATGCAGTAAGAGTGAGTTATTTGTTTTCCCTAATCAGTTTCCATGAAATGCTAAAAAAGGGGTAAATGTTTATGCTTCTGTACAACATCTATCAAAAACATCAATAAAATCTAAAAAGACTATGTATGGTTGTCAATACAACTGGATTCTGCCTAAAGTAATATGCAGGTTTCTTTCTGAGTGAAATGTTCACCTATAGATTTCATTCCATCAAAAATAGTACACATATACCACTTTAAGCACAAAAATATAGCTCTAACAAAAAAAAAAAAAAAAAAAAAGAAATGTTGGTTTTATTATGAAATATACTTTATGAAAACTGTTGTCAGAAATAGTCATGTATTTTCCACTAGTGCCAGAACTTAGTTTCAAGCATTGATTTTTATAGGGGCACCTATGTTCTTACAAGTGTTTATTATTTTGTCTTCATATAAATGTAAACTCTTTTTAAACATGTCATATCATCATAGGCCATTTATTATGTACAAGTGTCTACAGAGAGAGAAAAGAAGGACAAGAGATGGATACAAAGGTAAATTAAAAGAAAAAACACAAATTGTGAAAAGAAAGGAAATGTAGGTCAAGAAAATCTTATAGCATGGATACAAAAGACACATGTATACAAATGACAGATATATAACTATCCTGTCTTTAGCAACTGCAAATTTTTATGTTTACACAAATGTTTCATCTCTCAAATTCAAGAAAAAAAAATTCCACTATGTAAATTTGTAAATTTTTATAAAATATTGGATTTTAAAGCCATGAAAATTCCACAAGACATGATATTTGGTGACATTTACAAGTTTATTTTCTAAGATCTTTTTTACAAAAATATGTTATAACTGGAAAATTATATATATATATACACACACACACACACACACACACACACACACACACACACACACACACACACACACACACACACATACATACATACATACATACATACATACATAACATTTTAACTTTAATATAGTAATATTATACTTATTCTGAATTTGAAATTTGCTTGGAGTTTATGATTAATGCTTTTTTTAATATAGCATGCAACTATTCTACCTGGTAGTAATTCAACAAATTTATCTGATTCTGGTGAGCAAAATGTACATGAAACTTTGAAGTCAGTTGGGAGATAAGTCAATTGAACTTTTATTAATTTATTGACTATTTTTGTTCAAGTCCTCTATTGAATACTTTCTTGATAAAAATTCTGCTTGCTTTGAAATAACATTAAGTTCTAGAAATCTTACATATTTTGATGGGTGTTATTGATCTGTATAATTATTATTAAAAATATTATGGGAGAGATCATAATTCATTCAGTTGCCTCTCTCTACAGTGAATAAATTTGGCATTTACGTTATATTGGCAAACTGGATAAAACCACTTCAAGTTGAAATTAATTGCGCATTTATCATAATTTCAAGTGGCATAATGTTGTCTAGCAATAACGACAATGATATTTCTATCAAATAACCAAGATTTCACAAAAGGTGCAAATTATTATAAAAGAAGAGCTGATTGGCTGTTCAACACACAGTCTGTGTGTGGTTTTGTATGTGCATATATAATGTATATGCATATGGCTGTGTTGTGTGTAATAAGACTTGTGCTTATGCCATTTAATGTGCAAACAAACACACACAATTTAATTAAGTCTGAAAGAAGACATTGAAATAATACATTCCCTTCCTACTTAGTCTGGACAATCCCTACCCTGGGTTGAGCAATAAAATCAGTTAAAGACAAAAAAAAAGATCAGATAATTGTTAAGATTTTATTGAACTTTTGGAAATTATTTGACAATAAATAGAATTACTTTTAAAAGCTTTTTTTTTAAAAATTAAACAGATTACAGAAATATTTGTAAGTGTGTAATTGAATTAAAATATACATGCACATATGAAAATGTACATGCATACACAATTTGAATAAAATTGAAATAGACATCTGTGTCATGAGACATAGATGTCTATTTACCCTTTAATTAGATGTTTAATTACCCTTTCTGTCTGACAACAACTCCTGGGTAACAGGAAAAGAGTATAAGCTGAAATGTGTGGCCCTTAGAAGGAATCATAAAAATGACTAATAAATGTAGTATTTTAAAAGAACAAACCATTTAGATTTGAAATTTGATCATCTTGCTATCAGCAAAGTGACAAGTACCAAAAGTAATATGAAAAAGAAGTGAACGCGATATAACAAAATAATGTGTATTATTTTGTATAGTTATCACTAAGATTTAAACCTTTTCACTTTTATTTTCATTGTAAATACTTTGTTTTTATGATCTACTCTCTCTCCCTCTCTTCCTTCTTTATAAGACTTTATAAAATACAAAGCCTCATTGAGTGAAGAGGAAGTAAATAATTAACAGATTGTGATCTTATTGGATGCAAGAAACTTACCCCATGTGTAGATATTTTACTTCTTGGCTCAAATTTTATCAAAGTATCAGTCTTTTTTTTTCAATGGAACAGTAACAATGTCTGCCATCAAACTCAGAATGTAATAGTCTTTGAGGCTAAAGTCTTGAGAGCGTGACAACAAAGACAAAATGTAACAGAACGGAGGCTGAAGTTGGCATTATTGTAGTAGCAGCAGTAAAAAAGATGACAGGTTTTATATATGATGGCTGCATGCCAGTGATTGGACAGAGTATAAGATACGAATCATTGATTTAATTGATTAGTTTTCTTTGTTTATAATCTATCATAATTTTAGGGCAGGATCTACCTAATATAGCTCTGATGCACAAAAGGGAAATGTTTGGATTTGGATTTATTTAAAAACATGAGAGCTTAAACTACATTGGGTCCCCTTTATGGAGCGTTCTAATGTTAAACATTTATCTTGCCAAAGAAACCACTTCATGAAACATAATAAGCAACTGTAGCCATTGCTCAGTGTAAATATTTTATAATCATTTATTAGTAGTCAGTTTCCTGATTGACCTTTTTTTTTTGCAAAATGATAAAATATGTAAATATTTTTAGGTGAATGTGGATATTAGCCTTGTTTTCTTTTTTGTATTTAAACCACTACTGTATTAGAGGAAATCTATAGTCATTAACAATAATTAAAGGTTTTTTTATCTTTGCAAATGTCTATCTGCAGTAGACAACAAAAGAGGGTATAGACTAGAGTTATTAGAATGAAAATAGAAACATACTGAAGCCATATGGCATAGTTTATTTAAATGAACTGTAGAAAAAACAGCTGAAAAAAGAAATACTCCTTATCAAATCTATAAAGGAGTTTATACCAGATTTAAATATTCTTTAAATATTTTAAACATATGCATTAAACATTACAAAGATTACTGGCAGTGTCATTTAGAAATGAATATTCTTCACTAACTACATTTTAACACTGTTGACTAATTTCTCCCTTGCTACCTCTTTTTACAGACTCACAAAACATTCCAGAATTTAGCCCCACCCTATCTAAATGAGCCTCTCCATGAAAATTCCCTTTAGAATTTTTTTACACTGATTTAATGTTGTCCATAAGTGCATGTATTTTAAATCATTTACTATTTTGTCTTGAGAACTCCTTTTCATCCCATCTTTACCACCAGGAATTGCCTGGAAAAATAATATATATAATTCACCTTTTTACTTAGTTACAGCCTTTGTTGCAATAAGTCTGTAAAAGACCCAAACCTGTGAACACTCTTCAGTTTTTCTATTGGATACATACATTTCAAAAAGCTTTCTGTTAACTACAGCAAATCTTTTCCTTCAATTCAATAGTTCTTAAATTCTTTCTTTCTTTTTATGTGCCATGTCCTTTCAGGATGTAGGCGATCATGGCTCTCCACCACCTCCCTCTATCCCTTGCAGCTCTCAACACGTTCCTTCACTCTGCTTCCTCCCCCAGACTACGTTCTGTCATCCATTTGCTCAAGCTCGTCAGGTATGTCACGCGCTGCTTTCCCTTGTCTTTCTTTCCCCATATTTGACTCGTGAGTATCAGATTCTCCAGGCCCTCCTTCCTCATTATGTGTCCCAGAAACTTCAGCTGCCTCTTTCTGATGTTAAGTATAAGCCTTGTTTATAACCTCTCTAAGACCTCATCGTTGCTCACATGCTCAGTCCATGATATCCTGAGCATCCTTCTGTAGAACTACATCTCTGTCACCTAGAGTCTCTTCTTCATCTTTGAGGAAATTGTACAACATTTGCTGCCGTAAAGAAGAACAGATGTCATGGAACAACTCAGTATTCTTTTTTCTGTTACCAAAGAAATCCTCTTGTCTCGCAATACTCTGCTCAGCTTTTGGAATGTGTCCTTGGCCATCCCAATGCATCTACGGATCTCAGTGTCGCACTTCTCTCTGTCAAGGTGCTTCCCAGATATTTAAACTTCTGTGTCTGCTTGATTCTAGTGTTCCTGACCTGCAAACTGCATTTTGGGCTCTTCTTCTTGCTAATGATCATACATTCTGTCTTCTTGTACTTTATGCTTAGTTGTTTTTTCTCAAACTTTGTCGCTACCTTCTGTAGGAGATTTTGTAATCTTCCATGTCTGCTATCAGTACTGTGTCATCAGCATATCTTATGTTGTTAAGGTTGCAGCCGCCAATGTTAAATCCCGGTAGGGTTTCCAATTTTCTCAAAATTGCCTCACTGTATAGGTTGAACAGGTCAGGTGAGAAGATTTCTATTTTTGTATATTCATTGAACTCCCTATGCGTATGCATGCTCTTTGCTGCCAGTATAGGTTCTTGATTAGTCTGATATCCCTCCTGAATATATCAAGGTTGCTGAGCAGTTCTACCAGATCCTTGTGGCGTATTTTGTCGAAGGCCTTTGCTTAGTCTATGAAACATAGGTATCCATCCTTTTGCATCTGTATCGCTCTTTCTGATAACATTCTGATCATGAATATCGTGTTCCTTGTTCTGGTGTCTTTAACAAACCTGCACAGTTCTTGTCCTATCTCTGGCCTGATTCTGCTGCATGCTCTATTCAACAGAATACGGATGATGAGTTTTGTCATGTGGTTCATTAGGCTTATTGTTCAGTGGAGTTCACATTCGTTGGTGCCTGGTTTCTTAGGCATAGCTATGAAG
This sequence comes from Acanthosepion esculentum, assembly GCA_964036315.1. Classification (NCBI taxonomy): domain Eukaryota; kingdom Metazoa; phylum Mollusca; class Cephalopoda; order Sepiida; family Sepiidae; genus Acanthosepion; species Acanthosepion esculentum. The sequence goes on along the minus strand of OZ038495.1, from coordinate 21,314,899 downwards.
ACAGATCTGCTGAGGTCTTCCGATATATCCACGCTGTTGTAGATTTCATTTGTTATTTCGGTGATCTTGTCTATGCCAATGTCATCTAAGGCTGACAGCATTTCCGCTACAATTCTGCCTGGCCCAGCTGCTTTGTTTCTGTTCATTTTGGCCAGTGTGGCTTTTACTTCGGTTTTCAGAATTCCATGTCCATTGGTAGTTCTGTGTATTTCTGGTTGTTCCCATTCGTCGTGGAAGAGTTCTCCAGTATACTTGCCTCAGCGTTGAACAATTTTTTCCTTCTCTAATATGAGTGTGCCATCCTTTGATTTTAAGCAGCCCGTTGACTAGCATGTCTTCTGCCCTGCTAGTTGCCTTATTTATTAGTGCATATCTCCTTTGTTGATGGTACTCAGTCTCTGTACTTCTGCACATCTTTTGTTTAGCCACTCTTCTTTAACTTGCCCGCATTTGTTCCTTATTTCTTTGTGTAATTTTCTTTATTCCGTCCCGTATCTTGGCAGATTTTTCTGTCACTTTTGCATCATGTCGAGAATCTCCTCTGTCATACATTCGTTTTTTTCTTATTCGTGCTATATATATATATATATATAATCAAGGTACAGTCACTGAATTTAAGCAATGTTGAGCCTGGTCAGTACCTAGACCACTGGGAAATACCAGGTGCTATCAGCTTGGATGTGCAGATGGTGTAATGAATAATGGCTCAAAATTGTTAATCAGAGAGCAGAGTTCCAATTCCCGTTGGATTCGTTATATTCACTTATATATGAATCCACCTCTTTTGACCCAAAATAAAGGTTAATTAGTAAGACTAAACCATTATTATCTAAAAAAAAAAAATCATAAAATCTAAAAAACAAAAATATTTTCTGACTTTAAATAACCTGCAAAGGGTTGATAAGTCATAAAAAACCCAATCAATCAATTAATATATATACATAAATATAATAGTTATTCTAAATTCTTTTGAGTTAGTCTTGTTTTTATTTTGCTTTTGCTTCTAGTTTGTATTACTGATAATGTGGCAAGCAATCATCAATCCTCGTATGATGTATGGAAATTTCACAATGAATCTTTGTGATTTAAGAATTTCAATAAAATCATATTTCTGTGTCAAGGTATCATTACTATTATGAATTAGATTTTAATTTCTGCTGTAATCACATTCCAGCAACTCTACTCTCTGGCCTTACTTATCAAAGAAAAGAGATTAAGATTTGAAAAATCCAGTGCCAACAGGACATGTTTTGTTCAATAAAAGTACTGATAAAGTTTGTCTTGTTTGCAGTTAGGCATGAATTTTAGTTCTGTGTCAGACGAGTATCCTAAGAAGGAATTGATTGTTCCAAGTCCTGAAATTCTCTACGAGAAAAATAAAAACATATACCTGTATATCAATGAATTCTGTTCACTGAAATACAACAGATATCTGAAAAAGACCAGAGTTTTTTTTCCCCCATTTTCTTTTAATGCTGTGTCCCTTCAGGATGTAAGGTGATCATGGATTTTCAGATTTCTCTACTATTTGTGAATTGCCATGACTTCTTGAGAAAGATAGTAGAGATTTTTTTTTAATCATATCACCGCAAGCAAGGCCGGAGGCCACTATCATGCAAGGGGTTAAAGAAGGGTTGGAGGAAGAGCAGATAGGAGTGGCAAGGGAGGGGATGTGGAGAAAGAGAAAGACAGTGGGTCGATCAAGGCAACAAAAGATCCGGAGCGAGAGCAGATAGGAATAAAAAATGAAAGGATGTGGAGAAGGGAAGTGGATAGATCAAGGCAACTGGAGATGACGATTGACGCTACACTTAAACCGTTGGAGATTGTATTTGTCAGGGAAACAGTAATAGGGAAGGGAGTTCCATAGGTGAGATGTGTGAGACATGATGCTATTGGAGTAGAAGAGACGTCTACATCTAACAGTTTCCATGGTGTAGGGGTGGGAGTGGGATGCCAGCCTGGTGTGGCGTTTAAATTCATGAGGATTTTAGGCTACCCTGCTATTTAACCCATAGCTAGGGGAAGAAGAGATTAATTCTTGCCTTTCCCAAGAGCATTTGTGCAAAAGTTAACAGATTAAACTGGAATTAAGGAATAATTTTTTTTTATTAAGCCTTTCTGGAGCTATGATATTTGCCAGAATAGGAAAATATTAATGTTCTGTTCATTATATAAATATGGAGCTTTCATCATTGATAACGGCATACTACTGATGCTGTCCTTTTCCCAATTTATAATAGTACCTAGTTATCAATGATGTTTTAAACTTGACATTTGTAATTAAAAACAAAGTACAAATAATTCTTTAAGGAGTTTGGGATTGATTTAACCTTGTATTCATATTATGAACAAAACCGCCCCTAGTCCTAAAATAAAAAAAAAAAAATTTATTTCAGGTACAAAAAAAAAAAAGGACACAAAATATGTAATTCAAATAAAAAACAATTAATAAATATATATCAGCAAGTTACAGGAGGATAAAGAAAGAAGTAAAGTTGAACTTATGAACAGTTCAATACAATCTTCAGTCAGTATCTCTGAAATACTTACATGGCTCATATCTATTGGAGTAAAAGGAAACGTGTTGTTACTCCAGAAGTGAAAAAATGGACAAGCCTTTCAAATATCACACCACCTGTGATTATTTTTAGGGGTCAGTAATCATCCCAAAAGCCTAACCAGACTAATGTTCTAACATCCTGGGAACTAAGGGATAACATTAATTTTAAAGCTTGCCCAGCATGAATTTATAAAATATTTAGAAACCACTCTTTCATTTCTTAATTATGGTTTTATGTACAACAGATTAAGAAATTCAGGACAGATTTGTTAACATAAATTCAATCACAATGCATCTAGAATGAAAAGAAGCAAACACATTCATGCTATAAATCTATTTGCCATGTTTTATATCAAATTTTTTTTTTGAGTTGACTGCAAAGAGCAGATTACAATTTTCTTCTCTTAGCAATGCCAGTAGATTGGATAGTCATAAATCTTACTTGAATTCATGTATTGTCCAGGAACAAATAAGGGTTGACTATTCAAGGTTCTTATGAAAAGTGTATATATAGGATGCGATGGATAAATTGTCGCCATTTTATATTTTTAATTTCACACGTGCGTTGCAAAAGAGCGCAGTGACACAATTTGGAAACAGCTTGCTGTATTGCTCGGCATTCATGCTGGAAACTCCAATATGAACATTTCATAGAGCTTGGGCGTCGCTCTGAAGACAATGCAAAGAATTCAGAAAGACTTGGATGATATATATGATGCTTGGAGTGATCACTAGTGATGTTAACATTATGCTTCTATTCATCTTCCCTCAGGGCCTCAAAATCAACACAGAAGCCTACATCAAGGGCCTTGAGGAGGTAGTGCTGCCCTGGGTCAAGAGGGTGGCTGCTACAAGACCCTATGCCTGGAAACAGGACTCTACACCATGCCATACAAACAGGAGAACCCAGTCATGGCTGTCAGACAATTTCTGTGATCACATCACCCCCTGCTTACATCTGATCACCTAATCCCCCAGACTGCAACCCCCTTGATTGTTATGTGTGTGGCGCAGTTGAGCGAGAGGCCAACAAAACTCCATGTAATACAAATGATGAACTGAAGGCAATGATTATGGCAGCATTCACCGACTTAAACAAGGAGACTGTCCAGAAGAGTTACAGGAGATTCCAAAGTTGTCTGGAGGGCGTGGTTGAAGACAATGGTGATTTTATTGAATAAACTTACTCTTTAGTATTTCAAGATATTTTTGTGTAATTTTGATAAATATATCTGTTAAAATGTGACATATCAGTGTTATTTTCATTTTTGCGTAATTTAGACAACAATTTATCCATCATACCCTATATATATATATATATATATATATATATATATATATATATATATATATATATATATTAGTTGAACTATTTTTTGATAGACTAAAAATTGCAAGTAACTGGGTCTATATGTTATACATAAAAACTTCTTGAAATGACAGATATGACTTATTTCCTCAGAGTGGAGTTAATTTTTTATATTTTATTCAAAACAACTAAGTTATTTATAAAATAACTTTTGATTTTGAACTAAAGTAAAAATATTTGGGCATCCTATTAGATTATCAAAATTAGAACAAGTTCATCCTGAACTTCTTATGCCTGGCAAAACAAATTCTGTGAAATTTATAGTAACACACAGGGCTACAATTTTAGTTATTTCAGCAATAAGTGTGTTATAATATGGCTGTTAGCAGGACTGTGTATAGGAAGAGGAATTTTTCTTCCAAAATAAATTATTTTTAGCAAACCTGTACTATCATGTCCACAAAAAAGAAAAAAAAATGTGCATCAAAAGGATGTTTTTTTTTCTTGACACTGCTATTATCTTAATAGATTCACTCACTAATGTTTGTTGCTTTAGACAGCAAAGATTACAATAAAAGCAGATGATGAGAGGGAATCTATACAATTTTTTGATCTTGATAATTCAGAACAAAAATATTAATCACTATTTATTTATAAGAATAATTTTATATTTAGAACATTCGAAAAACTAATACAATTGTATTAAAACTCATGCAGTGTAATATTTATCATTTACAAATTTATAAAGAAATAAATGTGAAAACGAATTTTTATTCATGAATTTATAAATATTTATTAAATTATTAAAATATTTGAACCAACTATAGGGAAATCCTTATTATTTACCATTTCATAAAGTTTGAATCAATTGGCAATTAGCCGATGTCTTGCTAAGCATTCCAATAAAGAATATAATAGTGTAAGTGGGGTAATAAAATTTCTGGTTCCTTTATTACTAGCATCATGAAAAAATGTATTTCTTTTTTTATTTACATTATTTAGACTGTTATCCTCATCTTCATTGCCATATTCACAATGTTTTGGCCGTTGTATGCTCCGGCCTTCTTCTGGTGATTGGAATTTTGAACTGAACCCTTTATTTCATCCACCTGGGTAGATTGTTCTAGTTCCACGTGTCATGCATCTTCTGGATGTCTCAGTTATTTCTCTTTAATTCAACTCTCCAAGTTTTGAAAATCCAGTCACCTGAATGTTTTTAATTTGCTCATAGAGTTGGCCTGATTCCAAAATGATATATGTCAGGCTATGGCTTCTAGTTGAAAAGGTGTGACACACTGACATTAGCATTTATTACATAGATTTCTAATAGGTCATCTAATTTGCTCATCAACAATGTAATTGGAAAAGTCATTATTAATGAGAGTTTGCTTAATGTTTTTTAATTGTGTTTAGAAAAATCTTTTTTACAGAAGAGTTATCTTTTGCATGGTATATTAAATTTTGTATAATCTATAATTGCTGTTTTGCAATAGTGAGGACATTCACTTTTATAGTTAAGAGTGTGTGTGTTCATGATAGTTTTTTATGGGGAGGTAGTAAATGTATTAAAAGGAATTCTATTGTTATTGTTAAATTCTTATGTGAACTTAAGAACGGAGTTTTTTTATAGTTCATGTGTTTCATGTTTTTAACTAAGATGAGAATATCGTCTACATATCTTAGGTATATGGAGGTTTTTTTTTAGTGCTATTAAATATCTTATTTTCAAGGTTAGTCATGTAGAAGTTACTAAATGTTAGTTCCAGAACTGAACACATGGAAATGCCATCATGTTGTATGTAGATATTATTTTGATGGCCATAGAAGGGAACCTCAGTACAAACAAAGTGTAGTTTCTGTAATATGTTAGATTTAATTTTTAATGGAAGGATTGTTGTAAATATTCTTTATAATTATATTAATTGTTTCTCTAACTGGGACATTGGTAAATAAACTTTCAAAATTAAATGAGGCTATGGTTTCATTATTAAGTTTTTGTGTTTTTAAGATTAGGATTAGTTCATGAGTTGATTTAATGCGGTATTTATTAGGTATGTATAGTGTAATTAGTAGGTTGATGATTTTGGCATATATATATATATATATATATGAAGAAATATATTTTTAAGGTGTGCTATATTTATAGGACAAAGTGCTCAATATCAAAGATAGAGTGTATGTAAACATAAATACGATTGTGCCTAGCATGAAACAGCCTGTCACCTCTGAGTGTTGACTTCAATGTTCACTTTTATATTTATGTTTTTACACACACACACACAGTATGAAACAAAAAAAAATAAATAAATGGACGTACCCATAGAAAGTCAATTTGTATTTTTTTATTTTTTACCAAACCAAGTGAGTAATAGAATTTGTTTATTAATCCAGGCTACTAATACAGGTGTACATATGTACATTATACAATTCAAAAAATGATTTAGTAACGATAATAATCCTAAGCATATTGCCTTAAAGAATAAACGATATCTAGAGAGAAAGCATGATGAAGGTAAATTGCAACTCTTCCAGTGGCCTAGCCAGAGTCCTGACCTTAAGCTAATTGAAAACCTTTGGGCGATAATGGACAAGCATGCCCGTAATATGCAAGTTAACACAGACGATGAGCTTTTTCGTGAATTAAAGGAATGCTGGAAAAAAATCTGGCAAAGAACATTGACTTACTAAAGAATTTAGTCTATAGCATGCCACATGAATTTAGTCTATAGCATGCCACATGAATTTAGTCTATAGCATGCCACGAAGAATTAAGGCCGTTATTAAAGCAAAAGGTTACACAACAAAATACTAAATTATTTTTTGACTTGTATAATATACATATGAACACCTGTATTAATAAATTAATTATATTACTCACTTGTCTTGGTAAAAATACAAAAATTGACTTTCTATGAGTGTGTCCAATTTTTTTCTTGTACTCTATATAATTTAATATTTGTGTATTTAGGCAGCAAATTCTCTTTTAGGCATGTCTAATTGAATAAATTACAGACATTATTCCTACTAATTTTTAACAAAATTTGTTCATACTCACGAATAACTTTCCGTGTATTGATATTAAAGGAGGAGAGAAATGTACTATAACTGTTTAAATATCTTTTATTTTCATTTCTCCTTGTTTAAGTTGGTGAATGCTGCCATAATCCTTGCCTTCAGCTCATCTTTGGTATTTGTTTCCAGACATAGGGTCTTCCAGCAGCCACCCTCTTGACACAGGGCAGCACTACCATCAAGGCACTTGATGTAGGCCTCCATGTTGAGTCTGAGGCCCTTACCAACAAATTCAGGAGTTCTTTTCTTATCAGAATGATCAGAGCAAGTGATTTTCATTTCCCAAGATGATCTTGGAAGAAGATTGAAAGTACTTGGGAAACGAAAATAAAAGAAATTTAAACAGTCATAACACAATTCTCTCATCTCATCACTTAATATCAATACATGGATGGTTATAAATGAGTAGGAATGGATTTTGTTAAAAATTAGCAGACATAATGTCTGTGTAATTTATTCAATCAGACATGCATAAAATAAATTATATATATATATATATATATATATATATATATATATATATATATATATATATATATATATAAGATGCATGGTCTATTAGTAATTAGAATTAAGTATAATATTTTAAAATTGTAGTTCAATATGACGTATACATATACAAACAACCCTTTTAGAAAAAATCTTTATGTATACACATACAAATTTAATGGCGAATCAAAAGTGCCGAAAAACTTTTTGTCGTTGAAAAAGACCAGATGTCAGCATTCGTTTGAAAAGGCACCCCTACCCTACTTTAACTTAACCTCTTTTCGAAAGTAACTAATATGTTGATACAATAGTTGTCAATGAAAAAGAATATCCTACCGCCCCTTGCTAAGATGATTGGATTTCCCCATATCCATAGAAACTAATATTATGAATGTATGTGCTTATAAAACTCAGTAAATTTCAAAATAAGTTATTCCAAAATTCACTTTAAAATAAAACAGAACTAGGGACTTTAATTTAATTCTATAATTGAATTTGAAGTTTTTAGTTTCTGTTTTTGAAACATGGTAATTTCTGTGTAGCAACAGAACCATATTTTTAAATAAGTACATTTATAATATTTATGCTCTTTAGATTTGCATTGAGCACTGTTTTGTAAAAATAAAAATATTAATAAGAACACCGGATAATATATCTTACTGTTCTTTCTCTTCATTATAATATATATATTATGTAATACATACATGTACTCTTTGGTGTCAAGAATGCTCTTAAAACCAAATTATGATTTGTTAAAATAAAAAATAACTTATTAATTTCCAAATTAATGATAAACTTTGGCTAAAAGGAAACAGCATTTGTACTGTCAAAGGTCAGATAAATGTGAAAGATTTTCAGAGAAAATAAAATAAAATTTCCAGTATTAGAAATAAAAAAATACAATAAATGTTATAAATTTACTTTGCTTACAAGGCTGTGTGAGTGTGCATGTGGAGGGAGGGGTCTAGTGATAATCCATGAAAGAAGATTGTGTTGCACCAATCATCCGTGTGACTGCTTTGAATATCAGCATAAAATATAGTCAATTGCCAAGTTTTTCTTTCCTAAAAAAATATTTGAACCTTTTCTTTTTTATTTTATCTCAACTATTTCTTTGAATTTTCTATAAGATTTCATTATTATCCAATTCTTACACTCAAGCATTTTAATTTGTTTTCCATATCAGTTCAAGCTTGAAATATGCCCAATTTATCTCAATTTGAAAGTCATATTACTTTTAAAGTCAAAGTTTAAATATACTTTGGAAAATAGGCCTTCATTAAAAAATCTGAATAAAATATATTTTTGACATTTCAAGAAAGATGTAATTCAAAATATTTTCTTAATAGAGACACTGTAACTTCTAATTAGATGCAGTTTTACCGCCTCTGGTGATGTCATAGCTCATAAGTGTTCTTGAATATGTAAATCATTATTTTATACTGCAAAAATTGCTTTCCAAACTGAAGGCTATTTAATACAAAATATTAAGAATTTTACTTGGTGCAATGTAGAGTAATTGGCAAATAAAACTAACTTCATACAAATTCTAATGAAACCAGTAATGTCCCATTTTTGGTTTGGTTTGGTTTGTTTTATGGCATATCAACCTCAATGGGTCATTTAATGCCAACAACTTTTTTTTTTCCTGGTAATATTTTTGCTTTGTCAAAAATCTATTTCTGTTAATATTTTTCCTCAAAAATGTATAGCTGGTAATATTATTTTTCCTTAAATGTATAGCTGGTAATATTATTTTTCTAAAAACGTATAGCTGGTAATATTATTTTTCTAAAAACGTATAGCCGGTAATATTATTTTTCCAAAAACGTATAGCTAGTTATATTATTTGTTTTTTTTTTTAAAAAACGTATTGCTGGTAATATTATTTTTTCAAAAATGTATAGCTGGCAACATTATTTTTTCAAAAACATATTATCAGAGGCCTTGCTGTTGGATGTAGTTTATCGTCATACCCAGGACGTGGATATAGTCTGAGTGTTAACTATTTGCCCATAGCTGGGACCCAAACAGGTGCTACCACCCTGGGTCAGGGTGGAACTGGGAACACTAGCAATTAAGAGGTGGTTCCACACACTTCAAAACCTCCTGATCAGAGGCCTTGCTGTTGGACGTAGTTTATCGTCATACCCAGGACGGGCCCCATTTTTGTTAAGTACACATAGAAAGCCAATTCTATTACAATTCTTAGTTGAATATATAATATGAATATGAACATTATTTTTTTAATTCTACAAAATTTGTCTGGTTTTATAAATCTTTGTAAACAAAATATGCATAACTAATCTTAATTTTTTAATCTAAATTGAATTTAAATTTAACATTTATATGAATTGTGATCTTTTCTCATTGCTACAGAATAAAACAGGCTAAATAATTTATGGACAGTAGAAAATTTTATTATAGATTTAAAAATTGACACATTAAAAAGTATATATTTATATATATATATATATAAATATATATATATATAAATATATATATATATATATATATATATATATATATATATATATAAATATATATATATATAAATATAAATATATATAAATATAAATATATATATATATATATATATATATATAAATATAAATATATATATATATATATAAATATATATATATATATATATATAAATATATATATATATATATATATAAATATATATATATATATATATATAAATATATATATATATATATATATAAATATATATATATATATATATATAAATATATATATATATATAAATATATATATATATATATATATATATATAAATATATATATAAATATATATATATATATATATATAAATATATATATATATATATATATATATAAATATATATATATATATATAAATAAATATATATATATATATATATATAAATAAATATATATATATATATATATATATAAATAAATATATATATATATATATATATAAATATATATATATATATATATATAAATAAATATATATATATATATATATATAAATAAATATATATATATATATATATAAATAAATATATATATATATATATAAATAAATATATATATATATATATATAAATAAATATATATATATATATATATAAATAAATATATATATATATATATATATAAATAAATATATATATATATATATAAATAAATATATATATATATATATAAATAAATATATATATATATATATAAATAAATATATATATATATATATATATATATATATATATATATATATATATAAATAAATATATATATATATATATATATATAAATAAATATATATATATATATATATACATACACACACACACACACACACACACAAATATATTAAAATAAAGGGTGAAAGAGCAAAGGAAAAAAAATTTTTCTAAAATAGTAAATAAAAAATTATTTAAAAAAAAAAGAAGAAAAAAAACAGCAACAGAGAAAGGAAATTTAACCAGTCATCATTTTTCACTGCTGTTTAAAGCTATAAAATAGTCTAACCCTAGTATATCGATTTTGATATTGAACTAAGTAATATCCACAAAACCAGGAGGGGTGTCTGACGTACTTTCCGTTTTGTTGAAACTAAAAACTAAATTTATCCTCATGGTTATTGTCTAAAATCATTAAAGCCATTAATTTCTAAAATAAATCAGAAAACTTAATCTCTTGTTCCTCACCCTCTGAAACATTTACATGCAGCATTGCAACAATGGATAAATTGTAGTCTAATTAGCTCAAAAATGAAAATAACACCTCCTTTTAACATATTTACCAAAATTACACAAAAATATCTTCAAAGACTAAAGAGTAAATTTATTCAATAAAATTGTCAATGGTTTCAACCATGGCCTCCAGATGACTTTGGAATCTCTTTCAACTCTTCTAGACGGTCTCCTTGTTTAAGTTGGTGAATGCTGCCATAATCCTTGCCTTCAGCTCATCTTTGGTATTTGTTTCCAGACATAGGGTCTTCCAGCAGCCACCCTCTTGACCCAGGGCAGCACTACCATCAAGGCACTTGATGTAGGCCTCCATGTTGAGTCTGAGGCCCTTACCAACAAATTCAGGAGTTCTTTTCTTATCAGAACGATCAGAACTAGTTTTCTGAGTTGCCATACCTTCGTAATCACCATTTGACTCATCCAACTCTTTCTGAAACCTCTACACTGTCCTCAGATTGACACCCAAACACTATGAAATATTCACACTAAAGCTTCTGGCACAAATGCCAAGCAGTACAGCATGCTGTTTCCAAATTTTTGACAGTGAATTGTGTCATGGTGCTCTTTTTCTCATAGACAGTGCCCAACTGACCCTACTATACTTTGCAATCAACAAAATCAGAAACAAACAATACATATGCGTGAAATTAAAAATATATAATGGCGACAATTTACCCATCGCAGCCTGTATAATACTATAACTTTTGTATGTACGTTTCTTCCCAAGATACAGCTTAAACAATACATAATACCCCAACCAATTTAGAAGAATATTGTACCTTGAACTCCTGTCAGGTTTAGTGCCAAGTTTCATTAAAATTAAACAAGAGGTTCTTTAGCTAGGGCCGTTTTAATAGAATTTTTAATAGGAAATTCAGTATTTGTTTTCAATACACATACTTATATCAATTCACGTATATAAACAAGCATTTGTATATTATATTCCAACTATTACATGTGTGAAAAATAGTAAACATTCATAATACATTATGACAATATTATTAATAAATTTAAATATACATAACACAACATATATTTATACAATTCATAACACTACATTAGAATTTTTTTAAAAACAAATATATGAGATGTTTAGCAAATATTTGATAGCTGAAGTGGCTATGTGGGTGTGTCATTGTAAAACTTAATCTGCATGGGTGGAAAATTATGTCATAAGACTTGATGGTAAATAGATAGATAGATGCATGCTGGTTTGCCGTCATTATGTAGTTTGAAATAAATGTGAGGAAGAAACAAGTATGTATAATAAAAAATATTATTATTTTGAAAAAATTGCCTAAAAAATAAATGAAACTAAGTGCACAAAAAGGAGGCATTCATATTTTATGTTATTTCAATAAATATGAATCTCCCTAAGTAGATGATTGTCGTTTGTTTTATGAATGACCTTAATGTTTGAAAATTATAACATGCTAAATATTAAAATTGGTATAAATTGTCACTCAGAAATTTTCCATTCTAACAAAAAGTTAACTTTTTCTTATTGCATTTAATCTAAGTAATATTGTATACTGTGAGTAATAATAATTATTACAATAACTTGTATTGCAAATACGAATTAAAATATGTGCAATTAATCATAAGATTTGATAATATTATTTCATTATTTTGTATTATGAACTGCTTTTAAAAGGAACCCAATGGGTTTATGGGTGGTCTAGTTAGCTTCTAAAATTATGTATAACTTTATATACGGAAAATATCTATAGGTCTCATTCCAGAAAATAAGAAGAAATGAAAAGCAGAAAAGGAAGGTACATTTTGAATCAAAACAAAGAAAATAAATGTTTACAGAAGAATAGATCTTAGAAAAAAAATGTTTATTTGATGAGAAGATCAGATAAAAATATAAAATCAGGAATCTTTTAAACTTAATCTGATTTTGTCCCACACCTGTCTCTTAAATTTTATTTTGTAATAACCTACTTGAAAATTCCTCCAAATTTTTATTAGCATACACATTTTCTATAAATCATTCAAACCAATATTCTTAATGTTTTTGTTTTTTTATACCAGTGTTTTTGTCAATGGATGTTTATATGTATATATTGTATGGTTTATTTATATGTATGCATTTTATGGTCTATATAAATTGTGATACATGTTCAAATATAACTCCTTATCTAATCTTGTAAGAGGCAGCAAGAAATGACTGAATGAGTTTGATTTTGTGAAGTACCTCAGCAAATTGAGTGTCCTTAAGATAGTTCAAGATTTCTTCATACAACATCTAGCATCTATTAGCTTCTCGCTGAGAGGTGAGGCCAAGTGATTGCAGCAGGTTTTTAAAAAAAAAATCAATAAGAGAGAGAGAGAGATAGAAATGTAGCATAAAACTACTCATTTTTATTGGTACAGTTATTGCAAAAAGAAAAATATGGGGAATGTATAATTAATTTTTAAATTAATAGCTAATTATTTTCTAAACAAAATTAATGTTCAGTACAGAGTAAAACCTAATTCACTGGATAAAAAAGTGCACAAAAAATCCTATTTAAGGAAGGTTTTGTCAATTACACACAATCAAAACAGGCAGTGATTTTTATCAACATCAAAGAGACTTCCCCAAATAGAAACGAACTGTACTTTTTATCAAATTCAGCACAAAAGGTTTTGTTTAGCAATTCTGTTTATCCGACCTCTTTGATTTCATCTTTTTGTCTGCCATGCTAAAAGCGGATCTGACAATAAAATTACCAAACCATAATTATCCATCATCATTTAATTTCTGAAGAAAATGAGGTTTTCATGTTTGAGTTTGTATATACTTGCTACAAAAAAAAGAAAAGAAAAAGGTTGAATATAAGACAGACATTTGTAGCATAGTAGAAAAGTGGACGATTTTACAAGCCATTGATCTCCTGCAAAAAAAAAAAAAAAAAAAAAAAAAGGTTCTTATTTATTTTTTCCATAACCATGCTATTATTTTGTTATTATAAACCTGATTGATTTTAATATTTATTATTTTTAGTAAGCATTTGTATATCTGATTTTTATCATCCACTCATTGATTTTCCATGCAATTTACATTTAGCGACTTATGCTGAAGAACATGTGACAGCAAGTTTCCTCACTATTCCAGTATTCTGTTATTCGCAGTATTGTAAAGTTTATTTAATTTTTTCTTTTTTGGCAAGGTTCAGATAATTTGTTAGCTTTTCCATCTGTTCCCTGCTGAAACAGTGACAGCCACCATCTGCTCTTCTTTATAATTGAGTCTGGTTTCTTGGCTTGGACTAGATTGGATTATAGTCAGAACAAAAATTGGTAGCATTTTTAAGTGAACTTCAAAGACAATTTCTTCATAGATTTAATCAATCACATAGGTGTCATTTTGCTGCAATAGCTATCACTGTTTTTGAGAAAGCATCATGATTCCATCCTCCCAGAACTTTGCATTTTTCTGGGTGATAAACAGGATTGTATTTTTTTTAATTTTTTAATTTTTTTTTAACAGGTTTCCAGAGAATTGAAGTTCTTACTATTAAGATAATCTTGTAGGGATCCAAATAAGTGATAATCCAAAAAGTGCAAGGTCAGGTAAGTATGGCAAATATAGTAGGACCAATCAGCCAAGCTGTATTACATGCTAATACCCTTGAGGAAGTTGAGGAAGGTATGAATCCTCTTCTTCTTCCCCCAGCTATGGGTAAATAGCAGGACAGACCAAGTTCTATAGCCTTGGATGGCAACTGGTCTACTGCAGAAAGAAATGGCAACCTACTGCAGGAAAAATCTGCCTCATCAGTCATGTATCGAAAGATACATGATCGCCTATGTGTGTATTATGCATGGCACACAACTGACTGACAGGTCTGCAAGATGTAATATCTGGCATTGTCCCGATGGACTATAGCATCCTTTTTTCATACCTTACTGCTTTTATTTGAATCAGTCATCTGAATTCAACATCTGATTTTGTGGAAGGAGCTCATAATACACATTACTCTTCTAATCTCATCAGATACACAGCATCACCTTCTTCAGATGCAAACTCACTTTTAAAGTGGTTAATATATACATTTTTTTAATATGTACCTTTTTTTAAAGTTATAATAAAATTTTCTACACTCCATAAATTATTTAGCCTATTTTATTTTGTAGCAATGAGAAGAGAGTACAATTCAAAAAAATGTTATATATGTTAATAATAAATTTAAATTAAGTTTAGATTAAAATCACTTTATTTATGCACATTTTGTTTTCTCCAGAGCCTTTTTCCCTCCACACTGTTGCAAGCAATCCATTATTCATCACCTGTTATTGTTCTTTTCAAAAATGGCTCCATTAAATTTTGTTTTTGTTAAATGATGAGGCACCCAAACATTGTAGTGATTCACATATCCAAGTGCTTTCAGATGCCTTACAACACTTATATGATATATATTGTGTATCTTTGTGATGTCTTACATTGTGAGATGTAGATTATTTTCAATCAACATTTCCATTTGGTCATCATCAATAAATGCAGGACTGCTGGAATATTCTTCCAACTCAAAATTTTCACTTCTGAAACTAGGAAACCATTTATGAACAGTACACTCAGCTATGGCACCATATCTATAAATGGGACATATCTATTTTGCAATTTATATTTTTTTCCTTTCTAGAAATAAAAGAGCATCAAATAATGAAAATATGTATCATTTTACTCAATTTTCACTTTTAATGTAAAAATATTTAAAATTGAAATGGCACCTTTTAGAATGAATATATAAGTCAAATTTCAAGTGGGCAGTGACAGACCATGACTGCCAGTTTCATGCAATCATCAGGCAGTTGGTAGCTGCAGTTTATGAAAATAGGAACTCTTATATCATCAGACAAGTCCAAGATGGTATGCCAACCAAACTCGCCAGGGGAGAGGATAAAAATTGAGCACTTTTTTGCTTGAAGCTGTAAGCTCCTCTACTGTGGTGCTATTGTTCCCTATGACACTGAGAACTTTTTTGTTGCACCAGTAAACCATTTCTGGTAGCATTTTTTTTTTTTTTGTCTTTTTGGCTATTTTGATCTTGGCTGGATAGTTTACCCTGGAGAGTGTGGCTTGCTTACTACCTTGGCCTTGCCTAGTGGTATAAGAGTTCCTATTTTCATAAACTATAGATACCGAATGTCTGATGATTGTGTGCAAAAGTGCATGTAATTGGCAGCCATGGTGAGTCACTGGCCACTTGAAATTTGACTTAAAATATATTAAAGCGCATTGAGCACTATTTTTTCCTTGCTACTTATTCTTATATATATATTATATATATATATGGTGGACTCTCCTGTCATATTCAATGCATGAGGGTCAAGCAGCTCAGGTCATAGGAAATTACAGCCAGACACTAGCACATATGATTTGATTAAAATGGTGAAAGCATTGTGCAGAACCAACCACACTTTTTGAAGGCCCAAATACAGAGACTTGGTACACTATATATATATATATATATATATATATATATATATATATATATACACACACATATATATATACACACACACACACACACACACACACACAACCATAAATTTCAGTCACATGTGAGAAAAAATTATATATTCAAACCCACCCATTGAAAAATGCTATGAATTTTTGTTCCCAGCCAATATATTAGGTCATCCCATAAGTTCTGTCCGAATTTTAACTTTTTGTTAAAATGAACAAAATTTAAAGAGTATTTTATAATGTCTAATGGAGCTGAACATTATTTTTATGTTTAGATGCATTTAAACTGATCAAATTTTATTTCAGAGAACAATAAAATTAAAATTTTGTTTGCTAACATGGAAGTACCCAAGAATCATTTGAGGCACATAATGCTTTATGAGTTCAAGAAAGGAAACTGAGCAGCCGAAGCGGCTAGAAACATTCACTCAGTTTATGGAGAGGAATGTGTGAATGAAAGAACTTGCAGAAGATGGTATGCAAAATTCAGAGGTGGAGATTTCACTCTTGAAGATGAAGATCGAACCGGACGTCCAGTTGAGTTTGATGAAAAGCTTCTTGAAGCAGCCCTTGAAGAAAATCCTGTTTTATCAGTTGAGGAATTGGCAGTGGTTCTCAGTTCAAACCATACAACTGTTCATCGTCATCTTCAACAACTTGGAAAAGTTCCTAAACTTGGAAAATGGGTGCCTCGTGAATTGTCTGAAAACAACCTCAAATCCCGAGTTGACATCTGCTCTTCTCTCCATTCTCGCCTACTTGTTTCACCTTTTTTAGATAGACTTGTGACTGGCAACGAAAAATGGATCTTTTATCGAAATGTTAAGCATCGTAGACAGTGGCTTGGTAAAGGGGAAGGACCCCAGCCACAGCCAAGAAGGGAACTTCATGGGCAAAAGGTTCTTCTTTCAATCTGGTGGGATTGCCAAGGAATAATCCACTTTGAATTCTTACCACCTAATGCAACAATTAATGCTCAAATATACTGTCAGCAATTAGAGTGTTTGAACCAAGCTTTGAGGAAAATAAGACCTGCTCTAGTGAATCGAAAACGGGTGATGTTTCATCAGGACAATGCGCGACCACACACAGCAAAAATCACGTCACAAAAGATTGAAGAACTTGGTTGGGAGAAAATTCCTCATCCACCTTATTCTCCCGACCTTGCTCCTTCAGACTACCATTTATTTCGTAGCTTACAAAGACCCATTTGGAAAAAACAGCTTTTGTAACACATGAAGAGGTTAAAACTGACATTTGTGAGTTCTTTGAATCAAAGCCAAAAGAATTTTACAGTAATGGAATTAGTAAGCTTGTTAATAGATGGAAGGAAGTCATAGATAATCAGGGAAAATACATTGTTGATTGAATCTGTAATTAAATGTAACATTTGGTCACTTGTTTTCTTTATTCAAAATTCGAACAGAACTTATGGGATGACCTGATAGTTATTTTTAGTAAGTACTTGTACTACAACTTTTCATTATCTACTCAATAGGTTTTCACACAATTTACATTTAGCAGTTCTTACTAAAGAACAAGTGACAGCAGGTTCCCTGAATATTCCCATATTTCCCTCAATATTTTAATTTTTTTTTTTGTTTCCTCTCACCCAGTTCTCAGGCAAGGTTCAGGTAATTTTCTAGCTCTTCTTTTTCTATTTTGCTTTCTGCTCTGTAGGAACAGTAACCACCCACTACCTGTTGTTCTTTTTGTTTTTCTGGCTTGGATTGAGTAAATGTTACTTTGCTGTCCACTAGAGCAGTTTCTGGTTTGGGAATTTGCCATTGGACTGCCAGATCAAGTTCCACTCATTTGTATAATTCCAAGTGGATCACCTTTCCTACCAATCTGTATCAATTTCTGCTCATTTTTATTAGTTGACTTGCTCTATTTGACTTTTATATGATTGACAGTTTCATCTCTGTCTTCACAGAGCACAGTGGAGACATTTATTATTCTACTGAGATATCAGTAACAACTGAAATCTGGTACCCATGAATCCCTCACTAAAGTAGCACCTCTCTCATTGCAATATAGTGACATGGAGCTTAGGGCTTAAAATGAACAGTTGATTTACCCATGACAAGAAGATTAATGAAGGATGATAATGACAAGGAAACACACTGATAATTTTCACAAAGCAAGATAAGGAATTTAGTCACAAATTTACACACTAGAAGTAGTGTTAGTAGCTTGTTTCAGGAAAATAAATCAAAATTCTTCAAGTTTATAGTTTTAACATATTGTCATGAAGAGGGAATGTTCATACAACAGATTAAATGATCTGACACAAAATAATATTCAAAAATATTTAAGATAAATGTAAGAGAATTCATTCCTCATTGAAGTGATATAGAGTTTGCATACTTTCAAAAATAGATGACTAGAGATAATTTGATAATTTGAAATACTTAGCTTTCTTGTATTGTCAGAAGGAAATTCTTTGAAGTGCTGCATGCTGGTTAGAGGCTGATAATATAATTGCTAAATAATTTTACACAGGCAAGTACTTCAATGCTGGTGTCGATGAACAGAAACAAAACCTTTCATATGACTTCAGATACTTTTCTCTGATTAATTTTTCTCTTCATTTTATATCAAAAGGAATTTTGCATAGGCTCATTAATTTTCTTTCTTCTCGTCTCACTGGTTAATTTCTGTGAAGGCAAGGTTTTCATTGGTCCGAAGAAAATTTCGCATAAGCTCATAAATTCTTTTCCTTCTTCTTCCTCCTCCTCAGTCCTCTGAATTTGAAAGGAGTGTGTGAAGAGAGTTATTATTTTGCACTCACAACAGCACTAAGTGAAAAATATTTGTAGAAAACACAGAGGGAAGCCACATCAGGTCAGTAGGAAAGTGACTGATGTCATGATGCCAGATCAGGAATCGATTACATCACAGACCCTTCTTTGGATTTTGTCAAGAATCTTGAGATAAGTAGTAGGAGTATCAGACCAGATAAGGCGACAATATTCAATGCATGGACAAATGGTGGATCTATAAATGTGCAAGATGGATTTTGATGAGAAGAATTGTATAGCACAACACAGTGAACCAACTTTCCTAGGAGTAAAACTATCAATTGATTCAATATAATCACTCCACTTCATGTCAATGGAAAGCGCAAGTCCAAGAAGGCTGAAAGTGTTACTTTCCTGGAATTATTTCTAAAACTGGAATTCTTTGGTGAGAAAACAATCTTTCTTTACAAATTGTGATAAATTTAATATAAAATAGGTCAATTCTTTGAAAAATAGTTCGTTTTTCTGATAATGAACATTGAAAATAATATTTGCTACTCTTGTTACTATGTAGAAATAAGGCAGGAAATCTTTCATGTGTCATAATAAACATTTTATGTAATTATATCAGTCATTGAAGAACCTTTATTTTTCTGCTTTTGTCATAAATGTTGTATTGTTCATTGGTCTGAAACCAAGCACCGGTATAGAATTTTAGAACCTCTAAATCTATAAACCTATTCCTTAACCAGTGAGCTACACAAGGTAGTACAGGACCTAGCGTCCTTAGCTGAAATTTATGTTTACAAAACAGACAAAATTAATAACCACATGTGGTGCAGTGTGGTTAAGTCTGTGGTTCAAATCAATAGATCAATAGTGTTTAAGTGCATTCAATGCATCCGTATTTCTTCTCTCGCTTACGAAGAAGGCTAGACATAAACAGAACAGAAATAGTAGTCCATTCGATGTAAGCAACTTAGTGGTTCATATAAATATGGTCTTTGCATAAACATATAACAAAATGGCTACACACTTTCTTCTGCTTTCTCCTTTTCAAAATTTAAAAAATATATCAAGGCTTTATTTAGTGGAATTCTGAAAAATTACCCTTAACTAAATTTATTACATTACAAATTCTTAATTTCTTGCATTTTTTTTGTTTTTGTTTTAATAATCAGTTTTTAAAATGAATTCTGTGCTATGCATGATGCTGAAGAATTATCCAAATTCAAAATGGGATATTAGTGGAGATGTGAACATTTCCTATTACCTATTAGATTGTTAGGGTATCAATGCCAATAGATTAATATTAGGGTAGTAATCTCTTGTTTTCAAAATCTCTTTGCTTTATTAAACTTTAAAATATTAGGAATTCATTACACATGGTACACATACACACAAAAAAACAAAATCAAAGTGAGGAACATAGTATTAATTATTTCAAGATGAACATACATACGATATATGCTTATATATAAGTAAATATGCTTAATAGCCTATTCAATGACCAATTCAACTTGAGTAATCCCTAGAGTAAAAACTAAGTCAGTTCATGGTCAATTTATCAAATACTAAAGAAAATAAAGAACCAAGGAATAAATGAATAAAAATGGTTTATTTTCATGTGCAAGAAAGACTTCTAATCAATTTTTAGAAAAAAAAAAAAAAAATTAAAAAATATTGGGTTATCACATAATTTGTTTTTTTTTCAGTGTTATTTGAATTTATACACAAAATAATTTTACTGCAATGTTTCATAGTTATTTTTTTTGTAGCTCTATTCTTTCTCTACAATTTTTGTTTTTAACGGTTTTGAAATTTGATTAATTTATACTTCTTTTTAGACATAACAATGGAGTGCCAAGTAGACAAAAATGAGCATGTAATGCCTTAATGCTTGTTTCCATATCAATAATTTGACCAAAAATGCTATTCAAAAGCTTGGTTGGGAAGTTCTACCACACACACACACCATATCCTTCTGATTTAACACCTTCAGATTATCATCTTTTTCAGTCATGTTCCAACAATCTGCGAGCCATTTTGTTCAAAAATGTGAAGTTGAAAATATGGCTCCATGAATTCTTCGAGCAATTTCTACCGTCAAGGCATTGCCGAGCTAGTGGAAGATTGGTAAGAAGCCGTAAACATTGAAGGAGAATATATTATTAACTGATTTTTTTAAAATTGTTAATGAACAATAGGATTAAAATAGATGAACAAATTTATCTGACAACCCAATGACAGAAAAAGTCAGCAAATAATATCTGGGAAAGGTTGATTTTAAATTTTTCAAAAATTGTCCATGTCATTCATTGTTATTAAAGAAAGCAACTGGTGCAAAGATATGCATAACGAAAGCTTAAAGAAAAATAATTAAAACAATTTAAAAGTAGTCATAAAAGAATATAAAAATATTGAATTAAAAAAAAAGGGTGTCTGCTTTTAATGATCAACTTTATTGATTTATTTTTCTAAATTAATGATATAAAAAAAAGTAATTAAAAACTAAAAAAAAAAAATTATTGATGTTGAATATGAAATATGCTTGAATCTAGTGAGAAGCTAAACATTTTGTTTGGTTTATTAAGTAAAAGCAAAAGACAAAATTTTTATTTTCAACATTAACTTTATTAAACAACATTTATTGATTTGTTCAATTATCATCTGCCATAATTCCATATTTCCGGAATGTTTTTATCTTTCTCAATAAGGAATTGTTCTTGCTACTTCTAGCAGTCTTACTGGAAATGCAATTTTGTTTTTATTAAAAGAATTCTATAAAGATTGCAATTAATAATAATCCAAAGATTTACATAATATTCTGCTGAGTACAATGGGTAAATGATATTTCCAAGTTAAATTATAAGTGTTTTTGCCTGATCTTCAAAGAAACAGGTCAACTAAAATTATTTTGATAGAATGTTATGCTTTTTCTTTTAACTAATTTCACATAGATGCTTTTCTTTAATTGATGCCTCCACTTGGTCTAACTGGGAGCAGTACTTGTTCAAATCAATCATTTAACTCTCTGCAAGGAGATAATAGTAGAGGACTCACTAACAACCCCATCATGTATGCATCAACATCAACTTCTTTACAATGAAACCAGGCCTTTAACCCTTTAGAATTCAAGAATTTCCCATAAATACTGGCTCTCAAAGTCTCAGTTTGTGTGGCTTCCTGCATTATTTGCATTGATCTCGTATATTATGGTAGAGTTTATATGGGGCAGGTTACAGGAGGTTGAGCATTGAGAGCTGATATTTATGAGGCAGGTTGAATGCTAAAAGATTAGTAAGGTTAATATAGTAATTAGTAAAGTGGTTCACTTGCTTCACAATACCTTGAATTTCTATTGTGGAGTGATTAAAACATCCCCAATAGCACAAATGAACTAGGCGAGATGCCTTAAATAAAGAACTCAAAGTCAGTCAGCAGAGTTTCAGTGAAGTCGGTTGAGACATAATATTTTAACTACTAGGAGTGAGTGATAACAGTGTCAATGAGGGATTAAAACTCATACAAAGTAATAAAAAGTACTTTTTGCTTTGGTGCTCATAACAGAGACAATAAGAAAATAGAACCACATTGGTTTAATTGTTTTTCTTTAGTGTGTGTAATAAAGAAAAAAAGGAAAAGAAGGAAAAAAAACATTCTTTAAATATGGAAGAAAATGGAAATTTCCAAAAGTTATTTCACTTCAGACATGGGGACAATGCCATAGCTGAATTCACATACAATTTAGATGATGGAATTACCTTTTCTGCTTATTTTAGAAGATACAAGTAAATTTTCAGAGAAAAATGCAGCTGCTGGAAAGATGAGGAAAAAAAAAACATTTTGTTGAGGAAATCAGCAACGGTAGAACATGAAAAATACTGTAATTTTGTACTACCGAAAAAAAAAAGAAACAGAAGAAATTTGCTTTAAAGAAACAGTAAATATTCTGACTAAAATTTTTAGTGAGAAAAGTTTGTTATTCAATACTCATTGGAAGAGTAGAAACCTGACAAAAAAAGAAGATGAAGATTTTGTTACATATGCCGGAATCCTTAATAAGGTGTAAAAGATTCAAATTAAATGAACTGACTCCAGGTATGTTTAAAGGATTAATTTTCATTCAAGGGTTATCAGTGAAAACAGACATAGAAAGACATGCTAGAATTCTAACAAAGCATGAACATAATCTAAAACTAACAATGCAAGAAATATCAGATGAATGTCAGAGAATCCTAAATCTGAGACACGATACAGAAGAAATGGAAGAAAAAGAATGCATATACATACAAGCTAAAGGAAAATATGGAAAAAGAAAAATTAATTCATGTTTCAGATGTGAAAGTTTACATCTTAGAAACAACTGTCCCTTTAAGAATTCAAAATGCTACAAGTGTAGAAAAGTAGGATATAAAAAGTCACACTGTAAAACTGAAGCAAAGAAAAGTTCTTAGAGAAAAAAAATTTGTACACAGCATTGCAATGGAAAAAATTAATTATAGAAAACCAAAAGAAATTGTGTATGTGAAAATTAACAATGTGGATGTAAAAATGCAACTAGACACTGGTAGTGATATTACAATAATCAATGAAGCCAGATGGAAAGCAAACAGAAAACGTATATTATGAAGAACTTCAAAAATCGCACATGGCATATCGAGTATGTAATTATTTTTTATTGGTCAAAGGACTTGTAACGTTTCATTTTGTAAACAGTGTTCAAAAGCTAAGGCTTATGTATTAAGAAAATACTACAAATTTATTTGGTACTGACTGGATGGAATTATTTGAGTTGTGGGATTTACTTATAAATATCTATTGTAAAAATGTAAGTGGACACGCTACTAGTTTGAAAAAATAGTGTGAAAAGTCAAAGGAAGAATTGAAAAAATGTTTTCAGGATGTTCTGGTGGGTGAGTTGGGTCAGTGTTACAAAGTCAAAGTGAAATTTCAAGTGAAAAAAGGGTCAACGCCAGCATTTAAACCAAAACCTAATGTACCATTGATCAAGTCAACAAAGAATTACACAGACTTGAAAAAATAGTTGTAATTGAAAAGACTGATTATTCAAAATGGGCAGCACCAGCAGTGTATGTAAAGAAAAAAGATAATAAAATTTGTGTTTGTGCCAATTTTTCAACAGGGTTAAAACAAATGTTTAGAATCCCATAACTATTCATTAACAAGTCCAGAGGAAATTTTGCAAATTTAAACAGTGGAAAATCTTTTTCAAAGCTGGTTCTTTCTGAAGCATATTTGCAAATACAGGTTGAAGAAGAATATTCAGTGTTAATAACTATAAATACACATAAGGGATTGTATAAGTTCAACTGACTTCCATTTGGGATAAAAGTGGCTCCAGCTATATTTCACCAAGCGATGGATACTATGCTTGCAGATTGTGATTTCAAGGTTGCTTATCTGGATGATATATTAACTAAAAGTGTATCCAAGAAACAACATATTGAACATGTGAAAAGAGTTTAAAAAAAAAAAAAAATATGAGAAGATGGGTTCAAACTGAGTGAGGAAAAGTGCGAATTGTTTTTACCTAAAATAAAACCTAGGACAAATCATTGATAAAATTGGTCATCAGCCAGACCTGTCATGGGCAGGTACAATTAAGAATATGCTTCCTCCAACAAATGTTACTAGGTTATAAGCATTTCTAGGACTAGCAAACTGTTATCAAATCTATATAGCTAATATGCAGAATTTGAGATTCCCACTGAACAATTTGCATAAAAAAAGGCATAAAGTGGAAATGCCAATCTAGTAGCACACTTAAATTAATGTAGTCAAGGCACCAGGGTTAAAAGCTCATCAGAGCAGTTACCATGAAAATATTTGAAGAAAAGACAGAGGGAAGCCACATCATGTCTGTGAGAAAGTGACTGAAGTTGAGATGCCAAAGTTGAGGATTGATTACATTGCAGATCCTTCTTTGGATTTTGTCAAGAACCCCAAGATGAATAGCAGGAGTGCCAGACCAGATATGGCAACAGTATTCAATGCACGGCTAAATGGTAGATTTGTAAATGTGCAAGATCGACTGACAAGAAAAACCTTCTGGCATGACACAATGAACCAACTTTCTTTGCAGTAGATGCAGTTACTGATTCAATGTAGTTGTTCCATTTCAAATCAGTTGAAAACAAGAGGCCAGAAAGGAGCACTGAAACGCTCTCCACGAGTCAAGCATCAGCCTTGCTGATGGCAGGCAGGGAAGTTTCTCTATTGTGGTTAAATGAGAGCAGTTTAGTTTTGGAGGCATTAAAATTTACAAGCCATTTCCTGCCCCAGTTAAGCACTGATTGGAGGTACTTTTCAAGACCAGTGGCTAGGTTAAGTTTGTCAGCTCTGACGGATTTGCTATTGAGACAGGAGTAAATGGTAGTGTCATCTACATAAATGCCTACTTGACATCAGGAAGATGATCAGAAAAAGTGTCGGGTCCAGGATAGATCCGCCTTAAGTGACACCCGCGTTCATGTGAATGAATCTGGAAGTGAGCCCGTCAAAGTGACCTTCATTTCATGATCTGATAGGAATGATTGGATTAAATCAAATAATCATCCTGTAATACTGTAGCCCTGAAGCTTATGCAGAAGATTAGTGTGCCAACAGCTTCAAAATATTCATACCATTTGCATGCACTATTTATAAGTTTTGTAAGGATAAACTTTAATTTTACAAAATAAATTAAAATAAATAGTCATTAACCAAATTGATGTTTATATAACTTTAAAATATTTCAATTTACAATGTATCTTTAGTTTGCCTTATTAGGATGCTTAAAGAACAGTCTACAATTTTTAATTTTTAGTCCAAAAATTTCTTAGATAAAGCATTGTCATTATTAATTTTTTTACTCTTCTTTCATGTTATCTGTTGTTTTTATCACTAATTCTCTTTTTTTTTTTTTTTAATTATTTCAACCCAAGCAGCATGATAATGCCAGTAAGATGCAAGGGGTTACTGTGAATGAAAGAGAATGAGAAGACTTAAGCGAGGAGAAAGGACAATAAAAGAACAAGTTTCAGGAAGACAGATAAAAAACTGGAAAGCCTGTTCTTAGAAAGGCAGTTAGCATTGCATTTAAATTGTAGATGACAGGGAAGCAAAAAGCCGCAAAAGAGATCTACAGGCAAGAAGTGCAAGAAAAAAAAAAAAATGGAACTTAAATTTACATAGTTCATCAGTAAAACGGTGATTATTCTATGACTGTCACAGAAGTAATACAGCTACTCTAAGTGCCAAATAAATGGAGAAATCATTATAAGTGGGGAGTATGGAAAAATCTAATAAATGGGAAAGCTTGTCAAAGAAAAAAAAAAAAGACAAAATCTAATAAATGGTGGAAGGGCGAAGTTCAACAAACGGAGTGGCTGGGAAATTATTAAAAACAAGTCTTTCAAACTATAAAAAACTCAAAGGAATAAACCTTAAAATAAATGTCCATCAGTGCCTTTTAATCAAATGCTTTTAACAAAATCAAAAATATTTCCATGAAGTCTTGCCAACATTACAAAATAAATAAATGTCCATCAATGGCCAACAAATAAAGTATATCCAACAATATCCAAAAATAATATCTTAAGGAAATTGAAAATATATTATGTCCGTTTTCCTTGTGTTATTGACTGCCACTCTTCTTTTCCCCCTCAGTCACTTCCTCATTCCCTAATAAGTAGAGGGATGGGTCCTAGTAAGCTCGTCGGGGGTGGGGGATTAACAAGCAAGGGAGGAGACATTTAGTATACAAGAGTATACAGTTTATTTCAGTGCCACTTCCTAGTGAAAACTCAGTAGCCAAATCAGTACATAAGGTTGTCACAGTAAGACAAGCTCCCAAGGATAAAGAGTATGAATTCCAAATTACCAGAGACACCCACCAGATTAAAATCATTTTGTTTTGATCCATGCTGTTTAATTAATGGTCGGAGAATAAATGACCTGATAATTACAACAACAAAGCAACATTAGTTAAGATGAGAAAGAAATAAAATAAAATAATACTCTATAAGTAATAATAATATTGCTTTATCTAAGAAACTTGGACAATTTAAAACTTAAATTTTATAAGTAGGTGTCAGTCAGTTATGTGCCATGTGTGATACACACTTAGGCGATCATGTATCATTTGATACATGACTGACAAGGCAGATTTTTTTTCCCCACAGTAGGTTGCCATTTTTATATGCAGTAGACCAGTTGCCATCCAAGGCTATAGAACCTAGTTTGTCCTGCTATTTACCCATAACTGGGGGGAGAAGAAGAGGATTCATACCCTTACCAAGGGTATTAGCACATAAGTGAATGTAATGGATTCAACTGGAATTCGAACTTAGATCTCTGATTCCCCAATCCAAGCCACTTTCCATTACTCCACCGTGCCTAGTAGGTGTAAATAAACAAAAAGAAATAAGATGAAAGAAAAAGAGTCAAAATTAATAAAAAAATCTTTTACTAGAAAAAAAAAAAAATTAAAAAAGGAGAGAATGTGCATGGATTTTTTATTTATTAAATGTTATTTTTTTTAATTGATACTCATATTTGATGCCCCATTTATTTATTAAACACTATATTTATTTATTTTTGTCTACGAGCCTGAATATATGAGAAATTTTATTACAGAAAAATATATGCTTGCCAGCAGGATTTGAACCTGCATTCCACTAGGGGAAACTGTCATTAGATCAGATATGCTTTGACCTCTCGGCAACAATGACCAAGAAAAGCTGAAAAGTGCCTTTAAACACAGATTTTTCTTTGACTCTTGAAATAGACATATTTGATCAGTTTCGTATCCTAAGATAAACAAAGCAATTTGTAAAGAAAGAGGATGAATTTTTTATTTATTAATCTGACAGATTTTTATTACTTAAACGTTATCTTGTTGTGGATACTTGTATTTGAGTAGATGCACCATTTATTTATTAAACAGTATATTTATTTTTGTCTACCAGCCTGAATATTTAAGAAATTTTATTAAAGTAAAATATGCACTTTCCAGCAGCATTCAAACCAGTTTCCCTAGGAGGAAATTGTTATTAGATCTGACGAGCTTTGACCTTTCAGCTACAGAGTGTGTTGATGACCAAATGAAATTGAAAAGTGCCTTTAAACACAGATTTTTCTCTAAAAATTAAATATACCATTTAATAAATAAACGGAGCATCTACTCAAATATGAGTATCCCCTAACAATAACGTTTAAGTAATATATATATATATATATATATATATATATATATATATATATATATTTATTAAAGCATGTGTTGTTAAAAACTATGGAACTTTTTCATTTAATAATCTTTTTTTCTGTTTTTTCTTGCTTTCTCGCAGTTTTTTTTATATTTGGGTCTAAGTTGTTGAAATAAGACCCTAGTCCATGGTGTTTTGCTGAGCACTTTCGGTTACCGTCAACCGTTATCATGGCTGTATGTTTTTGTTTGAAATAGGTTGCTTATTATTTTAATTTTATAGATAATATTTTGGGTATTTAGACAATGTGGTTGGATTAGTTCATTATTCATATTCATTTCAACAACTTCGACCCAAATATAAAAAACAACTTGCAAGAAAGCAAGGAAAAACAAAAAAAAAGGTTATTAAATGGAAAAGTTCCTTAGTTTTTAAAAACACATGCCTTAATAATAACATTGCCAATATATAAGGAACTTTAAAAAAAAAAAAAAAAAGATTTCTGACACATTATTTGAGTAAAATTAGAAAATTTAAAGTTAAATTAATCTGATTTGAAATAAATACTATTTACTTATAGCATAAGTATATTACTTTATATATAAACACTTATTTAATGATTGGTCCTGCTTATCATTGCTTATCTGCGGTGATAATTGATGGCCGATGAGTGATGAAGCGATGACAGTATGGGTGGCTAGAATTGATATAAAATTTAAGAAATGTAAGTGAATGCATTTTTTTTTGTGTTTAACTACCTAGTAATTTTTACAAATGAACATATTTTCCACAATTATCTAATAATTTATTGACTTTTATTTACCTTTTGAAGATGCTTTATGCAAAAATAAAAAATTTTTTAAATACTATAAAATTTTCTTAAATTAATTTCTCTGTTATTGAGACAACTCTTAGATCACATGACCGTTTCATAATAATGTCACATATTAGACTTTCATAAATGAAAATAGGGAACAAATTAAGTAAAAAAATAAGAAAAAAAATTCATTAAAAAAATAGAATAGTGTAACTACGTTTATTAATCTTTTCAATTTTGGATTCATAAATTTAATTTCCACTTAATTACTATATCACATCCAGGAAATAGCCCAATACAGAATTCTACATGATTTTAAACTATTATAAATTATGATAATTAAAATTTCTTTTAAAGACTGAAAAAATTCTTGTAAAAATTCATTATTCATCGGAAAAGTTTTATTTCTTCAGACAATAATGTCCTTAATATAACTTATTTACAAAACCAATTAAAAGCTTTTCTAATTAAATAATGTCATAGTTTTGTTGCATTCATTATTTTTCAATTCAGAGCAAATTTTCAGTTAGAATAGTGCAAGTATGAAAAAAAAGATTAGGCGATTTAGATTCTCTAAGGAGTCCTACTTTTAATGAATAAAAAAATTCAGGAAATAGAAAGGATTTTTGCAAAATTTCATGAAATTAAGTAATATGTAAAAAAAAATATTTTTTATTAAAATTTTCTTAAAAAAAAAAAATTTCAAAACGAATTTCATTCATTTGTGAATAAGTGCTGAAAATTTCATTAAAATTGGATAATTATTTGATTTTTACAAGAATTTCCAAATCAATGTGTTTTCAATGGAAAAAAGCGCAAAAAAGTCAATGTTATTATGCCACCATGATGACATAAACAAAACAAGATTTTAACTAAAATTTCTAACATTTTAGAAAGGATTAAAAAATTTTAAAAAAATAATTGAAAAATACTTTGGTCTTTTATCTTAATAATAACATGAACATTTTGATAATACTTTATTTTTATTAAGTTTGTGACATTTTTCATTACGCTATGCTGTTTTTTTGTGAAAAAGTAGAGGTATCTACTTTTAACCAATTTTCTATTTATTTTTCCCATATTGAGCAACACTTTTCCTTTTCATCATTCCATTGACCTATCTTAAAAGAAATGCATTTGTCTTAGCAGAAGTATCAATTATTTCTAATCTTTATTATAAAGGAAGGTCTGGTCCTCCTGTTATATATTTAGAGACTCTTGATAAAATCCAAAGAAGAATCTGCAATGTTATTGGTCCTGACCTGGCATCTCAGATCCAGTCACTTTCACAGTGCCATAACGTAGCTTCTCTGTGCATTTTCTATAAATACTTTCATGGTAATTGTTCTGATGGCCTCTCAATGGTACCTAGATTCTATCAACTTAAGCACAATACTAGATTGGTGGCAAGGTCTCATAATTTTACAATGGAAATAGCTAAATGTAACTGTAAGTTCTATTTTAATTCTTTTCTCACATGTGAAACTCTTCTGGCTTCTTGCTTTTCAATCAAGTTTGATCTTCAAAAATTTAAATGCAATGTCAATTGTTATCTTCTGTCTTCTTAATTTCTGTTCTGTTGTTGTTCTTACTTATTAACAATGTTTTTTTGATATTCTGTCACACTCAGTAACCCCCTGTGTGTTAGTGACTTTGTTGCCTTGCTTGAGGTGAAATGATTTAAAAAAAAAAAAAAAAAAGAGAAAAAAAGAGCCAATTCTCTGTCTGCTATACTGTGTGTGTGTGTGTGTCATTTATGAATGTGCATATGTAATATACATGTGTATGCCTGTGTTGTGCATGAGTGACTTACATATGCTTGTACCATTTAACATGCACACAATTTGACCAAATTTTAAATAAGACACTGAAATAATACATTCTTCTCACACTTAGTGTGAACAAATCCTACCCCAAGCTGAACAATAAAGCCGGAGGTAAAAATAAAAATTAACTTTTTAAACCCCTAAAATATCAGATAATTATAAGATTTTATCTAACTTTTCAGAAATTATTAGTATTATTTAAAAATTAAAAAAAAAATTCTTTGGAAATATTTTTAGGGATGTCATTGAATTAAATCTACATGTGCATGCACAAAATGTGAAGGAAATTTAAAAGGGTATCTGTGATGCAAGGGTGAATTTCTTTTTCTGTGTAGCAACAACTCCTGAAAAACAGGAAAAGAGAATAAGCTGAAAGGTGTGGGCCTTGGAGGTCATATTTATGACTCCTATATTTAAACTGAATATATTTTATAATAAATGTGGTGTTTTACATGGACACACAATTTATATGTGAAATTTGCTCATCTTACCATCAGCAAAACAACAGGTACCAAACTAATTTGAGATTATTTAACAAAAGCCCCTCTATGAAGTGAAGAGTAAATGTTTATTTAACTTTTACAGAAGATAAAAATTTGAGTTTGATTCCTACTGAAAATGGGTTACTCATTTTATGACTGTGTAGATGCGCGTGTGTGTGTGTGTGTGTGTGTGACTCTCCTTAAGTTTCTTCAGGGTGTAGACAATTATGACTCTCTACAGCTTCCTTTTATCTATTATCTGAAAACTGTGTATTGCCATTCCTGTTATTGGGAAAGACCATGTTGTTTTCTATTGTTTTCTCCACACTTTTGAATTCAGTGTTGCCCTTCTGCTAGACTGGTTGCCAACCAAAGTTAGTGATCCCAGTTTATCTTATATAGCGGGGGAGATGAGTTGATGCATTTGCCAAGGACGTGAGTGCAAAGTGAACACAAACACAGTTGAACTTGGTTTTGGCCCATTACATTTTCTATGCTGTTAACTATTTGGCTACTTCCATGTCCGTGTTTAATGATATCAATTCCATTCCAAACTAACATTTTCTTTAAATCATTTCACCCCAAGCCAGACAATAAAAGCCACTAAGATTCAAGAGGTTACTGAGAGTGAAAGAAACAAAGAGGACAATAAAAGAACAGGATTTAAGGAGACAGTAGAAGATTGTTGACATTGCATCTTAATTTTTGAAGATCATAGTTAACAGGAAATCAAGAAGCTGGAAGGGAGTTCCACAAATAAAAAGTTCTGAAGAAACTATTAGTATAGAACAAACAGTCCAGCTTGTCTAGTTTTTGCATGTCTGTACATTGAGAGGGCCTCTCTCGACTAAGAAAAACACTGGTGTTATATAGATCTCCCAGTTCCAGACCCATGCTTACTATTGGCTAATACCTGCCCAGTATTTTTCATATGCAAATAGTCAGCATAAGTAGAAGGTCTTCTCTCAACAGCCCATTGTGGAAGGGGATGCAACTCCTGGTGCTTACAGCAGCACATACAACCAACTCAGAGTCTTTTATCGGGCTGACCCGATTCTCTGTTACAAATTTAATCAGTGAAATTATGAGACCTAACTTTTATGAAGTTGAGTTACCAAAACAGAAAAGCTCATCAGAACAATTACTGTGAAAATATTTATAGAAAAGACAAAGAGAAGCTACATTACAGCAGTGAGAAAGTGACTGAAGCCAATGTGTCAGGTTAGTACCAGTAGCATTGCAGATTCTTCTTTGGATTTTGTCAATCTCTAGTTATATATCAGAAGTACCAGACCAGATATGGCAGCAATATTCAATACACAGACAAATAGTAGACTTATAAATGTGCAAAATAGATTCTAGCAAGAGAAATCCACTAGTAGCATGATATAGTGAACTGACTTTCTTAGCAGTAGACTTAGCAATTAATTGAATATCATCATTTCACTTCATGTCAGTGGAAAAAATAAAACCAAAAAGGTGCAGGGAGTTATTCTCC
Organism: Acanthosepion esculentum; assembly: GCA_964036315.1. Taxonomy (NCBI): domain Eukaryota; kingdom Metazoa; phylum Mollusca; class Cephalopoda; order Sepiida; family Sepiidae; genus Acanthosepion; species Acanthosepion esculentum. Next base: position 21,281,680 of record OZ038495.1, on the reverse strand, counting down.
TGGAGGTTAGCAAAAAAGGCAAAAAAAGGTTCTTTAAGATGATGAAAAGAGAGCAGTTTCATTTTGGTGGCATTAAAATTAGTAAGTCACTTCTTGCCCCAGTTAACAACAGATTAATAGTTATTTCTGAGATCATCTGCCAATTTGATTTTATCGAACCTAACAAACTTACTCAGTAACCCTCTAGTTTGAATGGCTTTTAGGCCTTGTATTAAGTGAAGTAATGTAAAAAGACAAGAGTAAATAGTTGTATCATCAGCATGGATACAGTGTTGGGAACTGATGGTATCGGGAACGTTGTTGATGAAAATTAGGAACAAAATAGGTCCAAGAATTGAGTCCTAGGGTACACCTACATTAATGCAAAAATATCTAAAGTGACTAGTGAAAACAACTTTCCTTATGCGGTTTGATAAGAAAGATTGAATGATATCAAAGAAACTGCCAGTAACATCACAACCCTTCAACTTGTGAAGAGCAGCATGTCAAACCCTGTCAAACACCTTTGAGATATCTAAAGCAACATCCCAAGTTTCACCATTCTTAGTCAAAGCTTGATAGATTCTTTCACTAATAAATGTTAACACATTGGCAGTTGACAGAGAAAAATGCTATATTGTTTGTCTTAAAGAAACCCCTTCAAGGTGAGATGCTTAAACAATTGAGAGTTGATTAGAGCCTCCCAATCCCAATGCACCTTCAGATTTAAGTGTTACACTTTCCCTCCTCTGTTAAAACTCATACTTGATACTTTGCTTTAAAATCATAAGGGAGTTAAAATATGGTTTTATACAATGTCATATTCCATGTCTTTTTTTCTCAAAATCCTTCTGGCAGTGGAGTAGCAGTGTCTGAGGTTTTGTTTCAGGCAATCATAACTCTCCAGATATTCCTTTTTTTATTATCATCTGTGAATTGCCATGCTTTCTTGGGAAAGATAGTGGAGTAGTTTGTTGTCTTTTCTGGGGTTTGGAATTTAGAGTTTTCTTTCTCATAGAATGATTACCACCCAAAGCTAGAGAACCCAGTTTGCCCAGCTATTTAACACATAGCTGGGAGAAAAAGAGACAGATTCATGCCTTTCCCAAGAATATTTACGTAAAAGTAAATGCATCAGGCTAAAGGAAGTTAAGAACCCCAAAAAGTAGTATGCATTAAAATTTTAGAACTGCCTTATGAATCACAGACCAAATGTCTAATTTCTCAATAAATAGGACAAGTTGGAAAAAAAGACAATATCTAATAAACAGGGTAAGGTCAATAGATGGTTGGGAAATGATTAAAAACAAGTCTTTTAAACTATAAAAAAATGCGCAGAAATAAAACTTAAAATGTCCATCAGTGCCTTTTAATCAAATGCTTTTAACAAAATCAAAAATATTTCCATGAAGTCTTGCCAACATTACAAAATAAATAAATGTCCATCAATGGCCAACAAATAAATAAAGTATATCCAACAATGTTCAAAAATAATATCTAAAATGCGTTAAGGAAATTGATAATATTTGATAATGTTCATTTTCCTTGTCTTGCTGACTGGTACTTTTCTTTTTCTTCTCAATCACTTCCCCATTTCCTAATAAGCAATATGAAGATCCCTAGTAAGCTTGAGGGTGGATTAACAAGCAAGGGAGGGGACCTTTATTTAGCACCCAAGAGTCTATGGCTTATTTGAGTGCTACTTCCTAGTTAATTCTCTGTAGTCAAATTAGTAATGATGCTGCCACAGTAAGACAATCTCCTAAGGAATCACAGACCATAAGTTTCATTTCTCATTGTGGGATACATTAACTAGGCCATTATAAGAAAGACTATTACTATTATAAGAAATTTAATGTTCACTGTGTGCCTCACACTAGTAGCCCTGTGCCAGGATAAGGCTTAGTAGTAAATATTTTAGGTACAAATCTGCTAAGTTGCGAATTCAATGCATACGTGGTGCCTCATACTGGTAGTGTGGTATGATGCTAAAATAGACAGTGCACTCAATGTCACATCAGGCTATCAAAGAACCCAGGTGCACCAGCAGGTTTACCTGAAGTGAATTCCTGGCCACCAAACAACAAAAGTATGTATGTATCTATGTCATGTTATTAACAATGAAAATGTGTGTATATTGGGTGCACCTGATAATTGAGAATAAATTACAAAGAGTAAAATTAGCCATTCTTCAAACAATTTTGTACACATGTTCAATTTAGAAGGAAAAAAAAAGAAAGATCATTCAATAAAACAGGTGACAAGATTATTATGATTATGAAAATATCTATGAATTATTATGATTATGAAAATATCTATGAATTATTATGATTATGAAAATATCTATGAATTATTATGATTATGAAAATTCTCAGTCAGCTTCCCCTGGACCATGTGGCAAGGCACAGTCCTGCTGGAAAACATATGGCCACCTCTAGATTATTCCTTTGATCCAAGTAGACTGAACCAGACAGTACCACTGTCCCTGAAGCTCTGCATGACATAGTCCTTTTGTCACAACCTCTAGGACCATCACAGACAGTGTATATAGAAAGTCATCTGTAATTTCTCCTCTTCACCTTCTCGTCAAAGTTCTTCTGATTGTTAGGGAACTGGAGCATGCCAGGTTCCTTAGAGTATTTGAGCTTCTTCAATAATCACTTTGATCATATCACATGGTTCTCTCAGGTCTTGTTGAAGATAAACTTTCATCTCTTCAGCATGCAGGACTAGGTACTGATGTTCTTGGCATTATATGTGGACTACTACCTTTAGCTGTTCAGCAATAGCCCTTATCAATTTGCTGGTATCAGATTGAAGATGTCCTAAACCTTCCAAATTAACTCAATCATCCTGACTACTTAGAAGGTTTCTTTCTCTTGGCCATGGATGACATATACTGTATACACTCACATATCATGCTACTTTTGAAGTCCTAATTTTGAAGCTAATTTTATATTTCATATGTGATATAAAGAAATTAGCATATGTACTTCTGGCACTGGTTACACCATTGACCAAACTATATATCCGTTTACTGTAGTCAAATTAGCTTCAAAATTAGGTCTTCAAAGGTCACATGATACACGAGAATATGATATTTACCAGATATTTTTAACTTGTCCTTGACCTGGGACATAAAGGATCTGACCACTCTCAAGAAGCTATCTATCTCTGAACTACTCTCGTTGGCAGCTAGTGCCACAGGCACTTCATGACTTTTCATTTACTGTGTCATATTGAAAGCTACTAGGTTAATGCTCTTGATACATATGAAAGAAAATTGAAAATGTTAAAATTTGATGTGTTGCAGGCCGGTGTATGCATTGAGAGATAAACATGTGTGTCTCCTGAAATACCCACAACAAACATGGCAGACTTGGGATGTAGGTCCATGTGAATAAATGAAAAAGAAATGCCAAGAACCACTATATATGTACAAACAAATGATAATGTATTAACAATAAAGGGTTGCAAGTGACAAAGATGTGCGTGTTAAATGAATGTGAAAACCTTTTTGGTCTAAAGTATGTGTAGTGAGTGAATGTGTGTGTGTATTGTACATGCATTTACTAATGCATTCTCCATGAGAGGTTTACATGTTGACGGATAAGGTGAGAAAGGAGTGATAAAAAATTATCGCAAAGTATTTATAGTCCTGAGAGTGTCTCCTTGGAGCAGTTTCAAAAATTAGGAGGTGGTAACTTGACAGATGCATTCTATATAACATGTTAGGCTAGGTTCCTTTTATGGCCCACTAAATGTCTGTTCTCAAATAGCTGGTACATCCTGTATATACACCATACTATTAGCAACTTATGCGTGTTAAATTCTAGTTTATTACTCTTCTGCAACTTCAAGTTTCATTTGGCAGCAATCATCAGGTAGTAAAGATTTTACTACCTGATGTTTGTTATTGCATGAAACTAAGTTGAAGAATGGTAAAAAACTAGAATGAATATATATATGTGTGTGTGTGTGTGTGTGTGCGTGTGCGTCATTCATCACTTTCATTTGTCTGACAACATTTGCACTTTTCATGTAACTTCTTAAATTTAAATATACATACACACAAACCATGTTCCAAAACAATGTACACACTTCATTAACTGATATTTTTATTTTATTACAGTCAAGTAAATGACTTTATAGTCAAGAGTAAATTTTTTTTTTAATCTATTCACCCCAAGCAAGCCAATAATTCCACTAAGTTGCAAGGGGCTGATGAGAACAAGAAAGACTTTAGAAGGAACCAATCCTAAACTGGAAACAAGGGATAAATCTCTACTCCTGTTCAAAAAATCAAGGAGGAGTATGAAATGGACAATAAACAAACCTATCTCCTTCTATAGAGGAAAAAAATAAATGGTAAATAAAATTTCAGACTTTAGGTGAAGATGTTAAAAGTCTAGAGTCAAATTAGACTCTAGAAGAAACCAGAAATCCAATCATAAACTGGAAACAAAAGATAAACCTCTACTTCTGTTCAAAAGACAAGGAAGGTGTGTGAAGAGGATGATAGGCAAACATCTATTCCTATTGACGAAAAGAAGTAAATAAAGTTACATTAAAGATTAGACATAATATTTTATGTTTAAATTAGGCATTATTTGAATGGTTCAAAATATCTGATAAATTGTTTGTGCATCTTATTTATAAGCTATGGAACAATCAAGGAAATAATGCCAGGAAAAAATGATTGTCAGTAAATAAGGTTAATAGAACAAAAATGGTAAATAGATTGGTCTATACAGTCAGCACTGAAAAAGAAAATATCTTATTTATAAACTGCAGGGATTCTGGCCAATCCAATACTACTCATTGAGTGATCAGTGTTTAATGTCTTGTTTATTAGACAATGAAAATATTACACCTGATAAATAGTTTAAGTTCCTCTCTATAGAAAGTTATTTATAATAAATACACAATTATTATTAACACCATTTACAGTAGCCTAGTGGATTAAAGTATTAGTTTGTTAATTTGCTGACATAGTAATTGCAGGTTCAATCCTTGGGCTGGGCAGTGTGTATTTGGACTCAGTGGAAACAGGATGAGCAATAACTAAGTACTAAGAAAAAGAACCAGATGAGATATACCTAGACATGGGCAGTGGAACGAGAACATTCTCTTCCTGTAGATTAAATAAAGGGTTCAGTTTGGAATTCCCTGTGGGTTACCCAAATCAGCATATATTTGATGAATACCAGAAGGTACAATGGCCGAAACATTGATAACAACAACAAAGATGAAGATAATAGTAAATAGTGTAAATAATGATAATTCATTTTAAAGCAATTGTTACTTGTAAATATATGCATTTGTATCTATGTTTCAATGATTACTCCTGGGATTATATAAAAATTGCTTTTTCTCAATATCTTTTCATGTTAGAAATTTTGTGTGCTTAATATGACAGTAAAATGAAAATATCTCTCGGAAGAAAAAAGATAAGTAACAGAAAAACAAAGACAGCAACAACAAAGCCTATTTCAAGACCAACTTGAAGCAATATGATCCAATGTATTTGAGTGCCTCACACAAAAGGCTTGAACAAATAAGACTGCAATCTAAGAAATGTAGGAATAAAGGAACTGATTAATTAAACAATTCATTTTGCTTGGGAAGTAATCTTGTCTAAATGTAGATTGATATATTTTTGTATAGATTATTAAAATAACTAAGGGAAGTAATCACTCATAAATTTACTAACTGAAGTTAATTTACCTTTCTTCCTACTACAAACGAGACAGAAAATATATAAATAAATAAATACACATTGATAATTATTATATAGTTTGACGATTGATAATTAAAACAAATCAAAACTTTTTTCATTTTCTATACAAATTTAAGTTTGATTTTTTTATATTCAATAATTTTGTCTCAATTGGAATCTTTCTTTTTGAGATACTGCTGTTCATGTATATTATATAAATTAAAATGAATTTGATAAGTTGACTTTCTCAGGTCACTTAATGCTGAATTTTGTCTAGGGCGTTGAGTAAGGATTGAACTCATTACTCAACAATAATCGTCAATCAGGCTAGCCTCACTAAACATTAATCATGCTGAGACACACTACAAACATTTAAATAATTAAACTCTGTTTGCGATGAAAGAACACTTGAAAAAAAGAATTAATAAATATGAGAGGAGATAAAAATTTAAATATTTTCATATTTAAATTTAAAATATTCCTGCCAACTTTTAAAATTATAATCAACAGCAAATATTATACAATAAGTTGCAGTAAATTTTGAACAGGAGTAGAGGTTTATCCCTTGTCTCCTGTTTAGGAATGGCTTTCCAGTTTCTTCTAAATTCTATTTCAACTCTATATTTCTAATGTTGCTGCCTAAACTTTGAAATTTTTACTATTTATTTATTTTTATTTTTTCTCTACAACAGGAGTAGAGAGGTTCACCTATTGTTTGGTTCACACTCCTCCCTGGTCTTTTGAACAGAGATTTATCCTTTGTTTCCTGTTTAGGATAAGGTTTCTGGTTCCTTCTAAATTCTATTTCAACTCTAAACTTCTAATGTCTGCCTATACTCTGAAATTTTTACAATTTATTTATTTTTATTTTTTCTCCACAACAGGCTCAAACTCATCCCTGGTCTTTTGAAGAGTAGAGGTTTATTCCTTGTTTAGGATTGGATCTCTGGTTCCTTCTAAATTCTACTTTTAATGTTTCCACCTAAACTCTGAAATTTATTCTATTATTGGGTTTCCAGTTCTTCCAAAAATCTTTTCATTTTGTGACAGAGAGAGAGTCTGGGAAATACACATACACACACACATACATACACACACACACACACACACACACACAGGTATATATATTTTTTTTAGTGAAATTGGAGTAGATTTGAATAGCAAAATTAAATCAGAGCATTTTGTTTACTGATGGGAAAATCTGATCTAGGGCAGAAGTTGTATCCATTGAATCTGGGTCATCAGAAGACAATGGAAATGGTTGAAATAATTTTTATCAATTAAAAATTGAAATAGAGCTAAGTAAGCTAGAAGGAACTTTGGAATTAACATGATTTTGGTTGGAGCAGCCAGAACCCCGTGATAATCGCGTGCGAAGTAGTAGGGCCGAGGGTCAGTTATAACCAGCCGGGTTTATCTATATAAATGCTGAAAAAGGCAGACTGGAGAAAATCCTTGAAGAGAGAATTGGCCCGGGCAAGCGTTGGGAGAAGGAATGCCACTATAACTTAAGCCCCATACAGAAATCTTTATCCCTCCATCGCAAGAGTCATATATCATTCTGAGATGATTTAACAACAAGTTAATCACCTACACTCTCTCTCTGTCTGTCTAGAATCCAGTGTATGAGTTTTTACGTTAAATACTTTTCTTTTCTGTAACCCGTTTCTTTTCTCTACTATTCTTTTCTGCTATATAAAAGACATTAACAATTCAACCATTGAATAGTTGTTTGTCCGGCTTTCTGTAGACATTAATTTTTTTTTTTGCTGCATTCTAAATTTCTTAGCGCAGATCCCCCAGCCGTGTCTACATCTTCAGTCAACTGTGAATGGACAGACATCACTTCTGCTTTCTGGATCAAACAAATCACAACGTAGGCAGGAAGCAGGATTAAACCAGCGGACCGGTCAAATAATTTACGAATGCTCAGAGGGACCTATGGTCACTCCCTTAAGTTTGGTTAGGACTGAGTAGACACCTCAACCCAGAGAGTAAGCCGCTGGAGGTTGAGGGGCTGGGGCGAAAGTGTTAGATTTTCTTTCACTTCCATCAGCCCTTTGTTACTACTTTGCAAGACATTTTATCCCTGATAGTATTAGCCATCCCATGAGGACAAACATAATATGTGGGAGAGGGAGGTATGAAGCACGTAACCAAAGGTGGATCATCCAAACATAGTCCTTGTTCTCCACCTGATGCTGCAAGCAACAAAAGCTTGCCCTTAACTTAGTGCAATGGAGAAATGCTGTCTAAGGGGCAAAGGTTCTATGCCCTAGGCGTTAGTTAAATGTTATTGGCTCACAAACTCCAAAGAGTGGAAACTGAGTTGAGGATTTAGTTTTCTTCAAAGATAAAACTGTGTAAATTGCCAAAATATCACTAACAGTTCAAAAGCCAAAAAAAAATGAATCAGTCAATTAATTTATGATAAATACAACCAGGGTGCCACAATGTAAAAAGTTGGAGGGATGGGGGTGGAGGGGGCTAAAAGTGAGAAGGGCTAAATTTGATATTAAGATTCTGGATTTCCCATTTTTTATTTGATATTTTATCCTACTGCAAACAATTTTTTATTTTGATTTCAAATACACAATTTGAGGGAGGGAGCTTTTTGCTTGTACTTATCTTCTGGAATGAGATCTATAAACTTTTTCCCCAAGGACTTCTATAAAAATTTTACAGGAAAAAAAAAAAAAGGATAATAGAGTTTTGATTTATTTTGGAAATTAATGGCAGTAATGATTTTAGACAAATGATACTGATAATTTAGTCTTCCGTTTTGTTCTGGTGATCCCCCCCACACACACACACAAATTCTATGGATGATATTTATTTCAATATTAAAATGTACATATTATGGTTTATTTTATTATAACTTTTAAGAAATGATAAAAGTTAGCTTCCTTTTTTTTTTTGGTTATAATTTTTAATAATTCTCAGTTCCAACAAAATGATTCCCCATAGTGCAACAGATGAAATAAGAGAAGTTTTAAAAAATAAAGATGGCTAAGAAAAAAAGAAAGTTACAATTTATTTAAAAAAGAATGAAAAATAAACTGGTTTCAAATTAACTCAATTTTAGGGCATACTAACATAAAAAAAATGACGAAGAAAAAAAATTCTATTGTATTCTGCATAGCGTTCAGCTAAAGATGATTACTTTATGCTTTTAATAAAGTAGTAATAGATAGGTTCACCTATTGCCCGGTTCACACTTCTCCTCAGTCTTATGAACAGGAGCAGAGATTTGTTTCTTGTTTAGGATTGGGTTTCGAGTTCCTTCTAAAGTCTGCTTCAGCTCTGTATACCTAATGCCTGTCCTTTCTTACGCTAATACAACTCCCCACCCAGTAACCCTCTACCTTGAGTGGCCTTGTATTTGGTGAACATTAGTAAAAAAAATAAAATAAAAAATAAATATTGTTGTTACATATCTTGTTTACAACTTATTGATATTTTTATATGCTATTTGTTGTCAATGTATGTTTCCTAGAATATTAGATGAAAAGATTAAATGGTTTCAGAATAAGAAAAAGACCAAAGCCACAGATTTCAGTTGTATAAACAATAACACAAATAATATGCATATGCTGTGTGTGTGTGTGTGTGTATATATATATATATATATATATATAGTGTAACCCGGATATAAGAGACCCGAATATAAGAGAAACCCGGATATAAGAGAGATTTTATCTGGTCCCAAATTAGAGCCTGAGTTAATAAAACAAAATAGACCAAACCCAGATATAAGAGACTTCTCCAGTCCCGACAACTCTCTTATATCCGGGTTACACTATATATATATATATATATATATATATATATATATATATATATATATATATATATACACACAGCAATTAAATTCTGATATATTTATTTTAAAAATACCATACAGTCTTTTAGTTATTAGGTGGAATGGTACTTATATCTGTAAGAATAAAATTTAAATATCAAACATATGACTTATACATATTTAAATGACCCTTTTAGAAAATCTTTGTATATAAAAATAGGAATTAAACGGATGAATAAAAATGCCAACATTTTTTTTGGTCATTGAAAACCCAGACGACATGCTGAATAATGGATGAATATGTTTGTGAGCAGGCACCCCCAACCCACCTAAACTTAACCTGACTTTGTAAGTAACCTATATTTGATACATAAGTTATCTTGGGAAATTAAAACCCAACCACCCCTAATCAAAATAAATTGAATTTTCCTTAACCTTAACAACCCAAAATATTAAGATTGCACTTATAAATTAAGTAAATTTCTTAGAAAGTTATTCCTAACATTGCTTGACAATGGAATGAAACTCTGGATTTTAAGTTTAATTTTTATAATTAAATTTACAACTTTAGTTTCAGTTTTGAAACCCAGAAGTTTCTATATCAAAATGGAATCATATTTTTAAAAAAGAAAATAATAATAATATACACACACACACACACACACACAAACAATTGAAATTTTTGTGTTAACTGGATCTAACAACCTTGTCATGAAGCATGTTAAAAAAGTGTTTTATTAATACTTAAATTAAACAGAGACCTGCATATACACAGAAAAGTTTAAAGAAAAATATAAGTAATGTTGTAATATGAATTTTGCTAAAAAATACACAATTCCAGTAATTATAATCTTTTTAATGAATGACAGGATCCATTTTTATGAAATTTTACATTCATATTTCAGTGCTATTTTAAATAAATACCAAAATTGTTTTCTTTTTTTTTTTCTAAATAGTCAGAATAGAGTTAAATAGAATTGAATGCAAAATCTTTCAGTAAAATAAACGCAAAGCAAATAGGATGTTTTTTTTACTACACAATCAACTAAGAAACTGGAACAAAAAGCAAGTTTCATTTATTATTCATTTACTAAAATGTTGCCAGTCATTTGAAGGTGTTTTAATGTTGGGAAATATATTTACACTATTTACACTGAGACTATTGTCCTCATCTTTATTGTTATTCTCACGTTTCTTTCAGCCATTGTGCCAATCCAAGTAACCTTCAAGGAATTTTGAACAGAACCCTTTATTTAATATATGGAGGTAGTTGTTTTTGTTCTGCTGGCCATGTCTAAAAATAGTTCTTATTTATTACTACTTGCCCTGTTTTCATTGAGTGTGTCTGCACTGCCTGACCAGAGATTGAACTCACAAAATTCACAAACCAATGCTTTTATTTTAATCCTTTAGAACTTGGAGCCTTAAACCTAATCTACTTACTGATGAGACTGTTCTTGATGCTTCTTACACTTGACTGCATTCAGAGAGGATTTTCTTGCTGCTGCTGCTATTGAAACCTTGCTGTTATTGCTTTTTAATTTATTAATGGCTCTCTTATTGTATTTATTTTTCTGCTAAACCTACTAATGGGATCCTCATAGCCTAGCATATGCGCTGATTCTTTCAGATGTTTAACTCTCTAATGTTCTTCTCTGTCTAGTATTTTTACTTCATTCTACAGGGCTTGGTGACTATACTTTTCCTTTCATACATGATCACCCATGTTTGATTTTATTGTCTCACACCCTAATTATGGCTTTTCAATGTTACTCTAGCCTTACTGAATTTAGTGACATAGTAATTTGAGTTCAATTCTCAAACAGCTTGTGCAGACTTAGAGTTAAAGGAAACAGAGCAAGCAATAACTGAGCAGTACTAAATAAGAACTAGATGAGATATCCTGGCCAGCAGAAAGAGAACAATCTATTACTAGAGATTAAATAAATAAATCAGTTCAAAAATCCTTGAAAGTTACCCAAATTGACATACATTTATGAAAATTAGAGGGCACAATAGCCAAAATATTGTGATAATAACAACAAAGATGAGGACAATAGTCTAGGTGTAAATAATTTAAATAGCATTAACTCTTCATCCCAGAATTCTAGACACTTGGGAATTTATTTTTGCCAGTGTGTGTAATATCAAGTTTTGTTGCTTTTGATCATCCATATTGCAGGTGTTTCATGAGTTGCTCATAAATTTCATTAGGATTTCATCATTGGTTACAGAAAAATGACTGAATACCCATTTGACATTTGAACCAAATTGACAGTTAAACAACACCTTTTCTAAAGAAATGTATTTTTCATTACATTTTTAAGTAAAGAAGTAAATTTCTTTATCAAAATCCACTTGCCTAAGTAACCATTTTAAAAATTATCTAATTCTTATCAAATCCTATATTTCTGTGAACTGAACAGCTACTTTATTTGGGGGTATATATATATATATATATATATATATATATATATTATATATTATATATATATATTATTATTATTATTTTGTAATTATAGTTTCAATTTTTCTGTCACTTGATAGCAGTCATGGTGTAATTGAAATTAATTTGAGTGACAAAAATTGAAAACAGTCTAACTAAAACTTACTTTATGTATGCAAAATATGAAAGGCATATCTGGCATACACTCTTGAAAGAAAAAATTGTAACATGATATTTTGTGCACTGCATAACAATGAATAGACACTGACTCTTATCGATTTTATGATCTCAGTCATGAAAATTGAATTGGAATAAAAATTATTGTTCAAGAAAAATTTATGACCCTTGCCTTAAAACGACTGACATTGCTCTATTGATCATAAGGTAAAAGTTATTTATGCTATATCAGTGTTTTATTATTTAAAACCTGAAAAAAGAGTTCTGAAAAATACGAAATTCTTCGAATTTTGTTCCTTTTCTTTTTTCTGTGTTATTATACTCAGGCGTAAAAACGATTACAAGTCACAACAAGATCTCTTTTTCACTAATTACATAAACACAAGACTTGCTAACATACCTACTACTATCTATGCAATTTTCTACCCAGTAAATACCAAATGGATAATCATTTTAGAACCTCGGGTGTTTATACACACAATACACTTGATTTCCAGGGTAAAGTGTCCATCTGACAGTCAATCACTTAATAAAATCTACAAGACGACGCTTCCTCGGGAATACTACAAGTATGGCTGTTTAATTCTTCAGAACAGATTTTATTTTTATAAGTACAATTTCTGTGGATTTAAATTACAAAAATCTTGGAAAAAAAGTCGCTTTACATACAATAAAAAAAATTATAAAACACAAAATGCAAGACTAAGAGAGTTATAAAAATTAAATTTAAAAAATATATTTTTTGTTTCAAGACAAAAAACAAAAATAAACAGGTTTTTAAAAAATACATATTGTGTTGAATGAAAAAAAAAGGAAGATTCAATTGTAGTACAAAAAACAAAATTAATTAAATTCAAATAATTTATTTAAAAGTAAAACATGTCTCGTTCAGTTGAGTAACTATTTTAAAAAATAATTGGTAAAAAAAATAATCATTTGTCACAAAAATGCCAGAGTTTGTAGTTTTTTTCATCAGACCATCATGTGATTCTGCTGCATAAAGTTGTTTTGATTAATAGTGGGCCTTTTTGTCAATATCAGTGCGCTTTGAAAAGTTTTTTTTTTCTTTGTCTTCTCTTCGGGTTACTATTTATTTATGAAATCTTTCTAAATACTGATGGAGGTGGGGAGCTATGCTGTTAAAAAAAGAATAAAGGACAAAGGTTGACAAACAAAAATTGACCAATAATACTACAGTAGGAATTGAAATAAACAATTAGATTTAAAATAAATGACAATAACTACCAACGTGAGAGAATGACAATTTATTTGCTTTCCTTTGCGATGAATACATTGTTTTTTTATTCTTCTTAATTACTCTTTCTTTTCTTTTTTAACAGGCCGAAAATAACCATATATAAAACTAAAAGAAAGGAACCACATTCTTTAGTGCATGATGAGACAATAAAATTTAATGAATCTTCATTTTTTAAGGATGGATATAAAATAAATAAAAAAAACATGCATTTTTAAAAAATGCTGAAAAAAACTATTTTGATGTTTTATTTAAATATTTTTATTTCCTTATTTAAAAAAAAAAAAAAAAGAAAGAAAAAATAACTTTTTAAGGAGACAGATCATCATACGAACAAACAAAACCCCACTTATTTGTCGGGTGGCTAAAAAAAATATTTTTTTATTTTGTATTATTTTTAAATTTCTCTTAGCTGCGGTAGTACAGAAATAAGGAAAATTAAAAGAAATTCATTAACTTAATTACTAAGAGATTTGGTGAGCAAAAAACGTAAAAAAGATAAGAGAAGAGAAAGAAAGCAGATTTTTGTAGTAAAAACTAAAAAAGTAATAATAAAAATAAAAATGAATGCAACATAGTCAATAAAAACATTTTAAAACCATAAGCGATTTTTTGCTAATCTTCAGCCGTTTAAATACAAACGAAATCAATCATCAGATAATCCCTGCTTCTTCGGCATTTTTTTTAATAACTTTTTAGTACTGATGAATCATCGGATAAAGAAAAGAAAGATTAATTAGTTGATTAAGAAAGAAGCGGCGGGCTAATTCTGATTATAATCTAGTTGATGATGAATTTAATTGTTTCAATTCAACTCGATGACATTGACTCACGCTACATCAACATCTACATGAGTCATGAATAGGCAACGCAAACAAAAAAAGCAACAATTAAAAAAGGTTGTTGACAAGCAGTTGCAAACAAGACTGATCTTTTCTTTTACAATAAATAAAAAAGTAAAAGTATTTTTGTCAGGTTGAAAAAGGGATGAAATTTGTTGCTATTCGAGTTTTTTTTTAAGACTATTCTCAATTGTTATTGCTTGATCATGTTTTTAAAACAATTGAATTAAAAAATCACTCAGACTGGTAGAAAGTAAAGGCCAGCTTTTTATTTACTTTAAATTTATTTTTAGCTTTGAGCCTTTGAATATTTCTATTTTCTGACCAGTGTGTGTACAAGTGAAGTCGATAGGGTGTGTTGAAAAGTACTCAGCCCGGCCAAGAAGCCCTATGGTGTTCATATAGTCAAGTTTTGGGACGTGGGCTGTGTTAAAAATCATTTCAGTACCCTAGACTATATTTAAAACTTTTTATTAATTTTTACAGAAAAATGACAAGGTTTGTGTAGGCAATTATTCAAGTCGGCATATGAATTGCCTTAAATAAAAAAATAAACTATAACTGAAAAAAAAAAAAATGAAAAGAGAAACCGAAACTTTGTCAGTAAATTTAAAAATAAATATTTGAAATGAATGAATTCTTGCTACCCAAGTGAAGTACACATTACTTTAAAATATTTTTTTAAAAAGTGAAAATTTCCTATTTACAGACTTGGTAAAGCTGGTAAGTGCAAGTTAATTATTTTTTTTAATAAGTTCTTTTCTTGGAAGTTGCTGTCAAATCGTAAAAAAAAAAAAGAGAAGAAAGCTTTGTCTTAAAATTAAATAACCAAAGTGAAATGTAAATTTGTATTTATTTTTTCACTTATACGAATAACTAAAAAAGTAGCACGTTATTCCTTTTTTAGTTCCTTCTGTTTTCTTTTGAATAAATGAATTATTATTAAAATTTCCTTCCAGAATTATCAAGAAGAAAATTGAAAACAAAATTTTAAAACCTAAATTAAGAAAAACGAAAGATTGTCTTGTGTTATTAAAAACGCGAACCGAAAACCGATAAGATCGATTTGCGTGTTTTAAAAATCGAATTAAAATCAATCAAAAGCGAAATGAATAAATAAATCATTACATTTTACACAGGGACCCCTTTTAAATTTAAAAAAACAAATTAAAAAACTCGGGTACTTACCAAGTCAGGTGATTTAATAACATAATAAGAAGCAATGAAAATATCTGTAAAAATCTTGAAGAATTGTTGACAGTATTATTATTATGGTTCGTTCTCCTTATTTTCATCTCAAATCTGACATTCTTTCAGCAGAAATAAGAAGAATTATTTAAAAGATGAAGAAACGACTACGAAGAAGAAAACTGTTCCTTGCATAGAATTAGAGCTTGTTGCATTATAAGTTACTGTTCCAAAGCTAAACGAAAACAGATAGGAATGTGCAACATCGCTCAGTCAGGATCAACAGAATACTTAGGATTAGATGATCCTTATAAAAAATGTGAAGAGATGCTTTTGCAGTAAGCCATTCGAACGATACCCCAAGGCTGACTGACTGTCAGCCTCTGAAATTACGTCACTCTGTTTTGGTAGTTATCTCCCTTGATTTACTTCTACTCACTTCCCTCCCACATACAGTGATCACTTCTTTTTTTGCAATTCAAGAAAATAACATCTTGAACGATATTATTATTATGATATTTATTATTTTTGAATTACCAAGGTGAACGGAGTTATCTTGTTTCGTAGTTTTTGCTCAAACCCACACACTCCAATACACACCTGCGTAGTAAACGTTTTCTAAGTAAAAACTTATATAAAAAAATAGAACCTTGCACATCATTCTTTCTGAAAGAGATGTAATAATCACCATTGAATCAAAGACCATTCTAAGAACATTATTCTGCTTACTATATATCAAAATATTATAAATAATGATTATTTAATATAGTGCAATGTAACTAATAATGATTAGTAATTTAAGTTGATATTTCTAATATTCATATATTATTATTATTATTATTATTATTATCATTATCATTATTATTATTATTTCCTTAGGTTTCTGTTGCATACACATTCCCTTCCAGACCCCAACCAAATATCTAACATCAGAAATGGCTTCACAACATCTTTCACTGATCACCCCTCCCACTCCACCAAAAAAAACTAAGATCACACACATTTTACATAGATAAAGCTCTTTGTAATGTGGGAGCTGTACTTGTGAGTACAATTGTTTGTATTTCTTTAAGGCATGGGCTACCAGGATTCCTTTCAATGAGTGTATTGGAACCTTTTCCAATTAATCTGGGGGCCCCAACCACAACTAGAGTTATTGACGATCTCCAAATAATAGTATTCCTAAGTATCTAAATGTGACCTTCAAGGTTTTTTTTAATCATTTGAAAGATAACTTTGAAAATTTTTTTTTTTATAATTTTTTCTTTTTTTTGATAATCATTTTACTCAAAGCAAGGGAATAAAAGCCACTAAGATGCAAGGGGTTGCTGAGTGTGAGAGAATATGAGAAAAAGAAAACAATATTAAAGAGAGTGAAAAATAAAAGAACAGGAATTAAAAAACAAGATAACAATCGACATTGCATTTAAATTTTTGAAGATCAAATTTGACTGGGAAACAATAAGCTGGAAGAGAGTTCCACAAGTGAGAAATGCAATAGAACTGTTAGCATAGAAATTATGGTTACATCTAGCCATTTCAGCTGTAAAATGATGAGACTTTGCCACCAATCTAGTACTGTGATTAAATTCATAAAGTCTAGGTACCAAAGAGAAAAGTTTATCAGAACAATTACCATGATTTACTTAAAAAAACTAACTTCTTGACACTCAGCCATGATGCTTCATTACATTACAACCATGAACAGAGATGCATAGTGTGCCAACCCCCAGGCGACATGTCGAATTGGTTATGGTCAGGCGACTGACAAACAAATCTATGGTATTGAATTGGATATTTACTGTGGCCCATCTTAATTCGCCAAGACAAAACATATAAATATTAACACCTCCAATCAGTTAAGATCAGAAGGCATGAGATCCATGTCTGGTGTTGTATCAATCAGGGTTTTTATTATTATTACTATTATAACTATTATTATTAAAAGTAATATAAATATATAAAATATGAAATATTGTCTAAACTTTTATATCCGCTCATACTCGATGTGGTTTTGCATATCATTGCTCATGAGTTTTAAGAAGAAATTTCCATTATATAATGTCTAGAATTATTTTTTGCTTTAAGAGGATCATTCTAGCAAATCAGAGATCAGTACAAAACAAGTTTTTAAATTAATCAGTTTTTGCTGCACCTAACAAGGGTTCACATTGCCTTTTATATTGGACCAGAATTGATAGCAGTTTTTCAGCATTCACATACACACAGTTCTACTTGATTCAATCAGGTCTGCACTCATTTGTCCAAGTTAACTGACCTATGATTGAATTCTTACCTACCCTTTGTGCTGACCTCAGTCAATGACATTTGTTATTTCAATACCATCTTCTTATTTTACAGATTTGTCACAACTTCTACTCTATCCAAAATTGATGTCCTTGTTAAAGCTTCCACAACAAATTCAGTTTTTGTGTGCTAAATAATCTGTTTTTTTGTTTGTTTTTTTGTTTTTATTAAAAGTGGTTTACTACAATAACTATTGACTACTGCTTCTAAAAAGTATAAGGAGGAGGATAGAACTCTATTTTTGTTTTGCTTCTTTAACATCAAAACTCTATTTAAAAATTAAATAAGCATCATGCCTATACAAAAGAGTGCTAAGATTCCTTAACCCTAATTTTGAAAGATTAATTTAAAAAATAAATCCACAGTTAATCTTATTTGCATATTTCTTGCAAAATATCCTTTGAGCTAAAAATAAACTGGACACAAGAGAACCTTAAAATAAATTTCATATATAAAGAATTTGTCTTTATGCATTCATTTTATCCGTGTTGAAAAATAGAAATTTAGTAATAATTATATGTTTTATTTTTTGTTATTATTTTTTATCCCAACTGTATATGAATGCAATTAAGATAATAAGTCTGGTGTAACAATTATCACAACCCTCTGTTCCATGACTGAATGTGGTTGTAGCGTTGCTGTGCACCTGATCAGTTCCCTCCATATATCGGGGCTGAAAGTCAGCGAGGTATTCATTCAGGTGTGCAATGTCTTGGGCAAGTAGACCTGGCAGAGTCTATCCCTCTCCAGGTCAAACCTCTACCGATATCTTCTAACTTTAAGGCTCACCTTGGTTAGATACATGTGGCTGTTGATTTCATTGGAGAAATCCTCCACCCTGGCTATTGCCCAGTTATGCCATGTCATCATCACACTGACTGCATTGTAGGAAAATGAAGTAAAACTAATAAATAAAATAATAATAAAAAATAAAAAAAAGAAATTCATTTTCTCATGATGTAAGTTATAAAGAAACTGGAAGGAGTTTTGGATCACATGTATGATTTTATAACCCCCACTTACAGAAAGAACACAATCTATCTCTTTCCACTTCCCAGTAACATCATTGAGGCATGTTTTTGGCAGCCCTACTCACTCATGAAGTCAGTGAATTGTTTGTTCCAACTCAGCACAAGGCTGATTTGAGCTTGACAATTTAAACCATTGTTATCCTAACTTACTGCTGAACCAAAAAGGAAAATGAACATACCCAAGAGACATTGAGAACTTTGTTCAACTACAGTCACCATAAAAAGAATAAATCTCCATAGTAGAAACTTGAGTTTTGTATGCTTCTATCTTCTTTGTTTACCTATGGAATATGCACTCACATAAAATACACACCAACACACAACCTTCTAACTTTCATAGCTATGGAGCCCAGTCTATCCTATTGTGCTAGATGGCTGTTGGCTCCACAAGAAGATTTCACTCTTTAACAGGTCTTTGTTTTAATCCTGTTTGGTGTCAAGCCACACTCCTCACCAGATAAGCTTGGTGAGGGAACTGGTTTAGTTGTCAAAGACCAAACTATGTAGCATGTAGTATTGGGTTATATGCTATCAATAACATTTATAGAGTGACCTGATATAATGATTCACTAACTGTTGTGACCTGTTTAGGGGCCAGAAAGAAAGACATGGAAAGAAAAAGGTAGGTTGAACAAGTGTATTGAAATGACAGATATATATAAAAAGAGGGTGTTATTAGTCAGCAGATAGAAGTGTCTGTCCAAACTGTCAAGTTACACTGCGTCTCGACTGTCTCCTGTAAGAAATCTTGCAGGTTGGTATTTATGAAAGGAGGAAGAGTTCATTCCCATGTAGGTAGGTACCATAACACTAACATAAAAATCATTCACTTAAATTAGTTGAAATAATCTTTTTGCTGTCTGATTTCATTATCATACTGAAAACATAAAAGTTGCAAGTTTATAAAATGTAGACCTAATTGCAAAAGTAATTCACATACATAAATTTATTACAAAAGTATATGGTTAAATGAAAAAAAAATTAGATTAGAAAAATTATTGAACTATAGAATATTAATCTCATGTTACTTATTGAACCTTATAATATTAATCTAACCATATAATATTATAGAACCATATAATATTAATCACATGTTACTTTATTATTGAACCTTGGAATATTAAGTTCATGTTACTTTATTAATGAACCTTAGAATATTAATCTCATGTTACTTTATTATTGAACCTTAGAATATTAATCTCATGTTACTTTATTATTGAACCTTAGAATATTAATCTCATGTTACTTTATTGAACCTTGGAATATTAATTTCATGTTACTTTATTATTGAACCTTAGAATATTAATCTCATGTTTTTTTTTGGGGGGGTTTAAGCTTATCACCCCAAGCAAGGCTGGAAGCCACTAGCATGCAGGGGGTTACAGAAGGTTTGGAAGAAGAGCAGATAGGAGTGGTAAAGGAGAGGATGTGGAGAAAGATAGTGGACCGATCAAGGCAAGAGGGTTACAGAAGATTTGGAGCGAGAGCAGATAGGAATGAAAGGTGAAAGGATGTGGAGAAGGGAAGTGGATAGATCAAGACAGCTGGAGATGTCGATTGATGTTACACTTAAATAGTTGGAGATTGTATTTGTCAGGGAAACAGGATTAAGGAAGGTGTTCCACAGGCGAGATGTGCGAGACATGAAGCTATTGGAATAGAAGAGACGTCTACATCTAACAGTTTCAACGGTGAAGGGGTGGGAACGAGATGCCAGCCTCGTAGGACGTTTAAATTCATGAGGCCTAGGAACCAGCGAAAGCAGCTCCTCGGAGCAATTACCGTGAAAGTATTTGTAAAAAAGACAGAGTGAGGCAACATCGCATCTGTGAGAGAGCGACTGCAGACAAGATGATAGATCAGGACCAATTACATTGCATATCCGTCTCTGGATCTTATCAAAGGCAAACAGCAGGGGCTCCAAACCATATATGGCAGCAATACTCCATGCAAGGGTGAATGGTTGATTTATAGATTTGGAGGATCGATTCCGGGGAGAAAAATTTCCTGGCTCGACACAGGGAGCCAACTTTCCTTGCTGTGGATGATGCAATTGACTCAATGTATTTGTTCCGTCTCAGATCAGCAGACAGCGTGAGACCGAGCAGCCGCAGAGAGGAGCTCTCAAGAAGTTGGTCTTCAGACATTCTAATGGGATGCAGGGATGGATCCTTGTGGTGGTTAATAGAGAGCAGTTTTGTTTTAGAGGCGTTAAAGTTAACCATCCATTTCTTGCCCCAATTCACAACCAATTGGAGGTCCTTTTCTATTCGAACTGCCAGGTTAATTTTGTCAGCATCACTAGATTTGTGTTTGAGGCAGGAGTAAATTGTGGTGTCATCCGCATAGATGCCGATTTGGGAATCTATGGCGTCAGGAAGGTTGTTTATGAATATGAGGAACAGAGTAGGGCCTAGGATGGATCCTTGAGGAACACCTGCATTAGTGGGATAGGAGCTGGAGATGAATCCATTGAGAACGACCTTCAATTCACGGTTTGCAGGAATGATTGTATTAGGTCAAACAATCGACCTGTGATACCATAACCCTGGAGCTTGCAAAGAAGGCCGGAATGCCAAACTCTATCAAATGCTTTGGAGATGTCTAATGTTACTTTATTATTGAACCTTAGAATATTAATCTCATGTTACTTTAGTAACATACAAAAACACTATACAAAAATTTAATTCTGGACTCATTTATTGCTTCACTTTCAAACAGATACTCACAGGAAAGGTATGGTTCCATCTCTTTCCCTCTTCTCATCAGCTATAGGTTAAATAGCCTCATTTGGCAACAAGTCTAGGAGAATGAAAACTCTGAATTCTAAATTATAGAGAAGGCAACAGGAAAACACTCCTCTATCTTTCCTGAGAAGTCATGGCAATTCAGAGATAATAAAGAAAAGAAATCTGTGGAGAGTCATAATTTCTTGCATTCTGAAGGGATATGGCATATAAACAAACCAAAAATTTGAATTTTCTCATTTGAAATTCCTTGTCCAACCACTTGTATCTTTTATATGAGGCTTTATATGGTTCACAATTATGAACATTATCATATAACACAATATAGATATAAATATAGATATTATTATACCACATTATTTTAATCTTAGTAGGCATCCATTTATCTTGCAAAATAATGACATCACACTGTTTGGTCAAAATTCAGTCCTTTGGTAGTGAAACTGGAGTGACTTCTCTAGGGTGCAGGCCTGGGTGATGCTATATGGAAGCTATGAGTTGCCCGGACCACATGGCACCCCCTCTCACTATAGTGACAAGATCCAAAGGAATACAGGACATTACATTTGGGGTCATTCTAATCTTATAGTAATATAATATAATAAATACTCTCATTTCATATTATTGTAATCTTACAGTAATTTCTTGATTGATACATTGTCATTATTAATTCTTGGCAAGTTGTTTTTTTTTCATCTTATTTTTGTCACAACGTACAGGTCATATTTTTTTAAGTAAGCAACATGGATTGGAAAATACAGAATTAGCCTTTGACAAATGATATGTTTCAAATATTTGATTATAAACTGTGTAGAATGAAGAAAGTTGATTTTAATGTTTTAAGTAAAAATGTGATTTTAGCAATAAATTATTAAATTTCTTATAGTTAAATATAAATATAAATCCATCACTGTCAATGTAATGACAAAAGTATGCAGGTGTAGGCTTTAAGAAAGCTTTATTCAACTTAGAATATAAGGTTCACATATAGTGTCCTTTTATAGTCCCAGTAAACAAAAATAGCTCTTTCAAAGAAGAGAGTAACAAAACAAGGGAAAACCACTCTTGATTATTCATAACAGTCAAATCTAACTTAAATTACAAGCAAGTTACCATATTCAAGTTGTATTAACTCCACTTTATTTTGCTTTACATGTCACTTATAACAATCAGTAATGTTTTCACTTTCATTGTTATTCTATCAATTGACCTTAACTTTTATTATTTTTTACTTTTCGTTTCAATATTCAGAAAAAATTCTAAAAGTTTTATTTTCTGGTTTTGAAAGCAAACATTGAACTTAAAGCAATAAAACATGCCAAGATGGAACAAGTTTTAGCTTTAATGGAAGATCTTGATTTAGAATTTAGTAAAGATAACCAAGATAACATTATAAACACAACATTATTTACAAGAACTGGTTTAAAAAGCCTTAATATTGAGTATACTAAACATATTTTATACAGACTATATTGCACCAGTAAAATGGCAACAGTATATAGTGATATAGTGAAATGGTTTATTGTTTGGTGGCTGTTTGAGACTGTTTGCAAATAAAGTGGATGAATAATAACTGGGTAGTAATAAATAAGAACTAGACAAGATATCTCAAGACATAATCAGCAGAATGAGAACAATCTACCCACATAGGGTTCATTTAAAAATTCCTTGCAGCTTACTGAGATTAACAAGTACATAATGAAGGTTGGAGGACACAGTAGCCAAAACATTGTGAGAATAACAACAAAAATGAGGATAGTAATCAGCAAGTTGATGTAATGGAATAACCTGACACTCCACGAGTGACTACACTACAGGTAGTAACTACCTATAAGTATCTGTAAGTCAACAGATTAAAGAGACTAGCTGTAATCTGTTCCAGCAAGACGGTCGAACTCTCTGCCTTCGGGCAGAGAGGAACCCGGACAAGGCTCCACCGAAGGTCAGAGTCTCGTTCAAGGAGGTAGACTGACCCTGAACCCGTTTATATGGGTTCAAAAGGGATAATTTTGGCCGAGCCTATGGGCTCGGAAAACCCATGTTAAACCCGGTCTTGTGCCACATGCAACCCTCGTGGGGGGGTAGCTAGATATACTAGCTTTAATCTGTTACAGCTGGACAGTCAAACTCTCTGCCTCTGAGCAGAGAGGAACCCAGACGACGCTCTCCTGAAGGGGAGAGTCTCGTTCAGGGATGTAGATTGACCCTGAACCCGTTTATACGCATTCAAATAGGGAATATTTTTGGCCAAGCCTACAGGCTCGGAGATCCCACGTTAAACCCATGTAAAACCCATGTAACCCTTGTGGGGGGGGGTAGCTAAATATACTAGCTGCAATTTGTTCCAGCTAGACGGTTGAGCTCTCTGCTTTTGGGCAGAGAGGAACCCGGACGAGGCTCCGTCGAAGGGCAGAGTCTCATTTGGGGAGGTTGACTGACCCTGAACCCCTTTATACACGTTCGAATAGGGAATAATTTTGGCCGAGCCTATGATCTCGGAGATCCCACGTTAAACCCGGCCTTGTGCCATATGTAACTCTCATGGGGGGGGTAGCTAAATATACTAGCTGGGATCTGTTATTCAGCTTTTAGCTGCTGTCGAACTCTCTGCCTTTGGGTAGAGAGGAATCCGGATGAGGCTATGCAGAAGGGCAGAATCTCATCCAGGGATTTAGACAGACCGGAATCAGTTTATGTGGGGTTTACTGGTAATTTTTGGCCACGCCTACAGGCTTGGATTGCCCCACATAAACTCGGCCTTGTGCCACATCCTACCCCCGTGAGGAGATTTGTAAATATTACTACCTGGGATCTGTTGAGTATGACTCAGACTTACGCGAGAACTACCGACCTTCCAATAGTAGTACTCACTACTAGATTGACTTGCGATGACCTTGTGCATAACTGTTACCTTTATTCTTATTGTACTGGTTTTTACAATAAACCTTTACTTATTTTATCCACCTTGTTTTTCAAGTATATATTCCTATTAGCACGGAATATAACACAAGTAAATAATGATTGTTTGAAAATTGGAAAATAAAGGCTTTTAGTTTAAAATATATTTAATATTAGTTTGTCACTGGGGTGAACTAGAATCTTTGATAATGAAGCAATGAAATTCTTTTTATATTCAGTTGAATGATTTATTTGCTTTTATTTAGAGTTAATTATATTTTTATTCATTCATCCATTTTATCTAATCCTTATTTGTGTGATATGATTTTGTATCATGTACAGTCAGAAAGTCATGCAACAGTTAGCATTTTACAGGTCAACACTGGACTGTAGTGATTGCCATAGTCTGGCACATGATAATTGGATCAGTGACCTTTACTTTGGTTTGAATCACAGTAAAATCTTCTCATATAGAGGAAATGACAGTTGTTTGTCATTGACAAAGTTTTAAGCAATGAACAATACATATGGCAAGGTCATAAGTCTGTCTGTTCAGCTAGAGTCTCAATATGCATACAAGAGGGTTCAAAAGTAGGTATGGAGTGGTCAGTCTGAGAAATATATATAATTTATATATGAGGTTTAAAAATTGCATGTTCTATATGAGGTTTCAAAATTATATGCCCAATTTTAAATCTCATATATATATATATATATATATATATATATATATATATATATATACAGACAGGGCCTGGGCAAGAGTCTTGTGCTCTCCACCCCAAATCTATGATATAGGACTACCCACTCTACTAGATCTCAAATTTCATAAAGTAGTACTCATATAAAAGATGGTAGTATTCATATAAAATACAATTTTATTGTAACCTAGTTATGTACAATAATACATCAAATGTAATATAAGTGAAAAAAAGGGAAATTTTTTTTTTAGATAATAATACTTTAGTGATACAAGTCTTAGTAATTAACATATAGCTGGAGAGAGAAGAGATAGATTCTTACCTAATCAGAATTTGATAAAAAATTTTAATGTGGATATAAAATGGTGGATCTAGTCAGTAATACAATCAATATATAAACTGACCTTCACTTTGTGGTCACAATAGTTTCTATACATTTATAATCCATAGAATGTAAAAATATCTAAAAGACAATTCTGTGTAGCTAATCAGTCTTTGATTGATTCATTCATTCATTTTCTATGGTTTATCAACCCTTTGTAGGTTATTTAAAGTCAGAAAATATTTTTAAATTGCAAGAAGTTTTTGGGGAAATAACAATGGTTTAGTTATATAACTCTTACTAATTAACCCATAGCTAGGGGGAGAAGATGTGGCTTCATGCAATTTCCAATGGTATTTCCATGTAAGTGAATATAATGAAACAACCAGGAATTGGAACTTGGCTCTTCGATCAATAAATCCAAGCCATTATCCATTAAACCACCCGTACATTCAAGCTGACAGCACCTGGTATTCCCAAGTGGTCACCCCTCTAGGTACTGACAAGGCTCAACATTGTTTAACTTTGGTGATCATATGGAGAACTCATTTACATTTATTACAAGCAGTAAGAAATAATGATCTGTTCTGATGGGAGCTGTTACACTGTTATAGCCAAAAATAGTAGTTCCTGTGGGTTATAGTGGCAGAGTATGCTGGTGTGAACCACGGAGAAGATTTAAGTTTTATTTGGTATTTCCTAGAAGGAATGAAAGCATCCATGCTGACTTTGACCCAAGAGGAAATTTCAGTGGCGCAATTGTCAATTTGAAGGTTAAAGATGTCAGTTGAAGGGGTTGTTCCATTTTTAAATTAGTTGAGTCATCATCGAAACTTTTATCCCTCGTTTCTCATTTAATCCCTGATATTTCTGATAGTCCAACAGCACAGAAAGACCAATATGTATGAAATAGATGAAGATGCTCAGCATCATTTTGCTGGTCCTCATGACGTCAACGGTGAGATGATAGGATTTCTTTTTCACCCTCTTACTTTTTACACACCTGTCAGCCTAAAGATCTTAAAACTGGAAAATTTAGATCTCTAACTTAAGAAAGACAGGGAGATTTAACATAAAACAGGGAGAAACAGAAGGATTTTAAGAACAGTGCACCCCTCTAAATATGAAACAGTTCCCACTTCAATTGGACCCCCCACTCCCCCATGAATACAACTTTCCCTGCAATCTGTTTCAGTATTTATTCATTAATAAATGTACTGTAGGCTAGCATACAAAAGTTTTAAGCCAATTATATAAAATGATTATACACCTTTATTTTATTAAGAAGTTAAAATTGTTTAGCAGAATCCTTTTATCAACAATGTCTTTGGACCTTGAGGATTGGAAACAGAAGATATACTGCTTTAAGGGCCATGCAAAACTATTAGGCCAATACAAGATCTGTGATTATAAAATCATGATAATATACAAATTTCTAAGTAGGAATTGTTCCTTTTTATTAACATGAGTGGAAGGTGCATTGGCAAGTCATTGTAGTTGAACATTAGCTTGATTTTTTTGCACTAGAGTTATGGTTAAAATTTCTACTGAAGCAAAGATGAAGAATGTGACTTTGAAGGGGAAGATGACTCAATGAGGGATAGCCAGGCGGCTAGGAATTTCCTAAACATGTTCAAACCATCCAAAAGACATTTGCTACTACCAGAAATGTTTTAAGTGCAATGAAATCTGAAAGGCCACAAAAGTTAGACAAGAGAGATGAAAGAAAGATTGTGAGAGTCTCAGTAGGCAATCCAGAATTAACAACCAAATATGTAAGGAGTGAATGCAATCTTAACAGTGAGGTTTCAATTGATACATTATGCAGAGTATTAGGAAAAACAACTTGAATAGGTGTACATTAGCAAGAAATCATCTGAATAGAAAAATGAAGTGGTCAAAAGAACATCTAACATGGATGCTAGAAAGAGTAATTTTGTGTTGCATGCAAAATGTAAGAGAATATGTATGAAGACCAGTGGGAGAAAGAATCAATGCAAGATATACCACAAAGGCAGTAGAATTTGATGGTAGACACGTAATGTTGTGGGGTTGCATCAAAAGCATTAGTGGAAAAAATTGGTAAAAGTTGATGGAAACCTAAACAGTGAAAACTATATTAGATTACTAAAAATTAATCATCTGCCAGACCATGAAGAGGAAGAAATGTTTTTTGCTCCTTGCCATACATTATGTGCAACAAAAAGGTTCTACTTTTAGAAGACTGGCTAGCACAAAGTCCTAATCTCAGTATAATTTAAATTATTGTCTTTGCAACTGAAGAAAAAAGTGCTCCCACAAAAACCACATGATCTCCAAGCACTTTCAGATTACAGCCAAGAAGAATGGGAAAAAATTTCCAATGAGAAAATCTGGACCTTTTTACATTCAATACCATATTGAATGTAAGGCACTTATTCAAACCAAAGACAATTACTTACTTCATACCTAGACATTTTGTACTTTCTGTAATAATAAAGATTACATTTTGCAAAAAAATGTTCCTTTTAACTTGAGAAAAGAGCTGAAAGGTAAAATTTTTGCTGGTGGCCCACTCTTTTTGCATGGCCTTTTTTCCAGTAACACTATGCTTAAGATGCTCTATCATTCAGCAATTAGTGCTGCAGTATGTGCATGTTCAAATCATGTCAGCAGTCACCATATGATGCAGTACTGCTCCTAGTTGGATTAAAAGCAAGAGCAAACAAAATTTACTCATGTAAATGATGGATCTTCATTGTTAGTAAAGGTCAAAAGAAATGGTATAAATTTCAACCAGGTGATATTTTCATGTTTTATATAACTATTAACTTGATTAACAAAGAATAGAAAATATACTAGCAGGAAGGCAAATATAGCTGAATAGAAAAAATATATTGTTATACTCCACTGCAATTAGATCTTTTTTCTGATGCCAAAGAAGGCAGAACACAAAATAAAAAAGTCATTTTCTGCACATAGTAAAATCTTCTCATATAGAGGAAATGACAGTTGTTTGTCATTGACAAAGTTTTAAGCAATGAACAATACATATGGCAAGGTCATAAGTCTGTCTGTTCAGCTAGAGTCTCAATATGCATACAAGAGGGTTCAAAAGTAGGTATGGAGTGGTCAGTCTGAGAAATATATATAATTTATGTATATGAGGTTTCAAAATTGTATGTTCTATATGAGGTTTCAAAATTATAAGCAAGCCCCACAATGAAAGTGATACAGTAGCCAATTGCAAATGTTCCCTCCAGAAAAAAGGAGATGACATAGAGGACTGCCAGATCTGCCTAAAAGCAGACCTCTTGCAATGACCAAAGCAGTCATCAGCCAAAAGGCCACCTGTCGATGCACAAGCCACTGCTGCTGTCACCGTCATGACTGCTCCTCTCAACACTGCCGTTACCACTCCAAGGCTTGACTATTCTCACCTGACTCTTCACACACAGAATGCAACTGACAATCTAGCTTTGGCACCACTAAGCTCCTGACGCCAACTGCTGCAATTTATAACACCTCAACATCATCACCATCCATCTACAAGCCTTGCTCATCACCACCACTGTCATCTTGACAACCTGACTTGCTACAGGCATACTCTTGCAGTCACCACCACAACCCTGTTTTATTGATACTCAACACATGAAACATTCCACCACAGGCCTACCAGCTACACCTAATCTCTCATCACCACTGCTGTCACCTTGGCAACCAATGCATCTTACTATGAATCAACCTACCAGCATGACCACGATCGAACAACGTGTGCGTTGAACCCAAGCAATGACTATATCCTGTGACCTCAGTCAAACCAACCCAAGAAATTGGTCAACTTATGGCACTACTCTTACACTTAATCACCTTCCTGATGATCAGCAACTGAAATCAACATTTTTCCAATTTTCTAACAACTGCAATATATCTTGTATATTAAACGAATACACATCATTAAAAACCTAATCCTTGTTATTCCTTTCATCTTGCAACCAAACATTTGTTATAACAATATTAAAGGTGTGCTATTAAGAATTGTGTGTGTATATGTGTGTTCAATCACCCAGGAAAAGATATCCTCATGCAGGGGATGACTTCCATGTTAGTGCTGTCACTACCGCATGCTTAAAGAAAAGAAGGAAAAAGAGGAAGAAACAGGAATTGTCCCATTTTTATAAATGTTTTACAATGCCACTTAATGGCATCTTGGCAAACATAGCAAAGCCAAATAGAGATAGCCCACAACAGCATTAATGAAAGTAGTGATTTTCCAAGCGTAGCTTGGATGTGACACAAGGCCGAAAGTAAGAGGCACCCAGTGAGCAGCATTAATGAAAGTAACTAGCCCTCAAGGATAAAAAAATCTACTGAGAAAAGCTTACTGCTAATTACTCTCAATTTGAAGGTAAATTTAACAAAAATAATTAAGGCTCATCAAATAGAGAAAATTGCTCAGGTGAAAGAGCAGCAACAAGGCCCTCCACAGTTTGGTAAAAGCAGTTGTCAATATTAGCAATTGGCAGTTGAAGTCCTGAAGCTCAGTAAGAAAATTATATTCCAGATGTCTAATGATAGAACCGATTGCAGGGAAAGTTGTATTCATGGGGAATTGGGGGGGGTCCGATTGAAGTGTGGACTGTTTCATATTTAAGGGGGGGGGGGCTGTTCTTAAAATCCTTCTGTTTCTCCCTGTTTTATGTTAAATCTTCCTGTCTTTCTTAAGTTAGAGATCTAAATTTTCCAGTTTTAAGATCTTTAGGCTGACAGGTGTGTAAAAAGTAAGAGGGTGAAAAAGAAATCCTATCATCTCACCGTTGACGTCATGAGGACCAGCAAAATGATGCTGAGCATCTTCATCTATTTCATACATATTGGTCTTTCTGTGCTGTTGGACTATCAGAAATATCAGGGATTAAATGAGAAACGAGGGATAAAAGTTTCGATGATGACTCAACTAATTTAAAAATGGAACAACCCCTTCAACTGACATCTTTAACCTTCAAATTGACAATTGCGCCACTGAAATTTCCTCTTGGGTCAAAGTCAGCATGGATGCTTTCATTCCTTCTAGGAAATACCAAATAAAACTTAAATCTTCTCCATGGTTCACACCAGCATACTCTGCCACTATAACCCACAGGAACTACTATTTTTGGCTATAACAGTGTAACAGCTCCCATCAGAACAGATCATTATTTCTTACTGCTTGTAATAAATGTAAATGAGTTCTCCATATGATCACCAAAGTTAAACAATGTTGAGCCTTGTCAGTACCTAGAGGGGTGACCACTTGGGAATACCAGGTGCTGTCGGCTTGAATGTACGGGTAGTTTAATGGATAATGGCTCAGATTTATTGATCGAAGAGCCAAGTTCCAATTCCTGGTTGTTTCATTATATTCACTTACATGGAAATACCCTTGGAAATGGTATAAATCCACCTCTTCTCCCTCATCTATGGGTTAATTAGTAAGGAGATTTACTTGAAACCCCCCCCCCCCGAGTCAGGTTGTTACACAAGGTCAGTTTTTAACGGTTTTCCCTCGGGCTGCTGGTCCAAACTGGTCTTAGCTGGTCACAGCTTGTCCAAGCTGGTTAGAGCTGGTCTAAGCTAGTCATAGCTGGTCTTGGCTTGTCAAGCTGGTCATAGCCGGTCCAAGCTAGTCATAACTGTGATACTACCAGCATAGGGACAGAGCCCTGTGCCAGGTAAGTATATGGGTTAATTAGCAAGACTTATATCACTAAACCATTATTATCTCAAAAAAAATTCTTACAATCTAAAAATATTTTCTGGCTTTAAATAACCTAGGTTGATAAGCTGTAGAAAGTCAATCAATCAATCATTTTACACTACTAACGTTGCGAATGGTACAAATTCTCATTAATTTGTACTTAATCCCATCACCATATATTTTGACAAAATGGCTTGTCACCAATGTACATTTGACAGGGTAGGATCACCGACACTTGGGTAAACCACCCTCCTATAACTACTTAATATACATAAATAGTAGCAGCTGAAAGGTCCTACTCCCTTGAAAAAACAATAATACATATAAGACTAATTTATCAATTTAACTAATTACAAAAGAAATGCAGCTTATGTTTTTAAACAAGCATTAAAGCATAGTTTAGTGTAGTACAAGGCTAAAGTATTGACGACTGACTTGTTACTTTAGTCAGTTATATATATTTGTTATATTTTTATTAAATTTCTTTTTAATTTTGCATTGATATGTGATGTGATGAGAACATTGTAAATATCTTATGTTCATAAGTATAAAAATAAATCTCTACTTACAAATTGAAGTATATTTATTCTGCAGTTGTATTATTTAACAGGTGTTTGTTTTAAGATAGAATTATGTCCCTTTGTCTTTCTCCATCAAAAAGTTCAGAATTTAGAATTATTGATCATAAATTTGAAGGATAGATAAAAAAAAGATGCTAGTATTATTACTGAAAATAAGTCTTAATGTTTCAAATTTTAAATTCATAGAACATTACTATTTCAAACTACTTGTACATTTATTTTTTTTAATAAGAATAGAAAAAATATGATTGTGATGATCAAAAATAATTTTTTCTTAATAACTTTCAAATTATTGAGCCTATAGACCATATTTATAAAGAAATAGGAAACAGCTTTTGTGGTGTTTTTTTTTTGTTTTTCTCTTTTGTAAGAAAGGAAAACTATTCTAGAAGAGCAAGGGCCACAACTCTGATTTCTGTCTAAACATGATCCGTTTACTAGCAGCACACACAAAGAAATATTCATTCTCTTTATCAAAGCTCAAAAAAATAGATTACAAAAGAATTTCAACTATGAAGTGAAGTTATTAAGCAAAATAGCCATTTAGTCAAATATTACAAAAATAGAATTAAATTTGGAATTTTCACAAATTTTGTAAAAGGAAACTTTAAAATGATAATTAGTTTGTACTGTTTTATAAAGAAAAACTTACAAAATTCATATGAATTAAAATTTGGTAAAATGAACAAGTTAGAGAGATTTAAATTATAGCAGACACATTATTAGAACATATTCTATTAATTAATCAGTTTCAGGCAAAACAATAATTTCGTTTTAATGAAAAATATTAATAAGATACTATATCCCTACTTTAAAATTTAATTAACTTATAATTTATGGAGAAAGATAACTATTACACATCATTTAAAATATATATCAAATTATTTTGTATCTGTCTATATTTTCTGAGATGACACATCAGATCAAGGACACATGGCACAGTAGATAAAGGCGTTAGTTAGATCCAGTGACAGGACCCAAAGAGTGTGAGTTCAATACCTGGTTATGGCAATGGAGAACTTGGAGAGGGGAATTAACAGGAGATAACTGACATCCATTAGACATGGCACGTGGAACTAGAACAGTCTACACCAGTGAGCGAAATAAAGGGTTCAGGTCGACATTCCAACCACCTGAAGAAGGCCGGAGCGTACAACGGCCGAAACGTTGTGATAAATATGGCAACAAAGATGAGGACAATAGTCCGAATAATGTAAATAGTATCAAATTATTTATCTACAAAGTTTCAGCTTTTAAGCATGTAAAGTTATTAAGTTATTAGACAAATAATAACTTTAAAATTAAGCCAAGTTTTTTTTTTCTGTTGAAACTTCATGTGCATTTAATGTCTGCTGCTATGTCCATCCACCAGGTATGACTAAAAGGACAATGTACCAAGTAGTCAGTCAGTCAGTAGTCAGTCAGTCTGTAGTCATGTCTAGCCTATTCATTGTTGCATGAACACTGTCTTATTAAGAAGATTTCTTAAAAAGAACAAGACTATTAAAAAAGAAGAACCAACACCTCAACAATCTCTGGGTTATAAAAATTTGGGGTTTATACTTTATCTACTTTCCTTTCAATTTTCTTTGTGGATGAGTTGAATATTCTTACAAGGTCAATTTTTAACCACTACAGCCAAGGTCTTGTGAATCTAAGATACGGGGCCCCCACTCTAGTAAATCACCATTTTCATAAGGTAGTATTTATATGAAATACAAATTTTATTGTAACCTCATTATGTATACTAATAGATCATATGCAATATAGGTGAAAAATTCAACTAAACAAATTGAAATAAATACAATGTATCTAAATACAAATTAGAGTCACATCATAATAGATCATTCCATCTTGAATAAATTAGCAATGTTTTGCGGCAATTTTTAACATCAACTAGAGATTTTTCTTGTTAAAAAGTTGAATAATTTTAGTGCATTCAATGTTATAGATAAAAAATAGTGAATTTTATATAATGTTTTTTCAAGACTTTGCATGAGCAAAAAAATTCATGGATTTGGACGAGAAAAAAAACTTAGAATGACATCAAAATCTACAAAAAGTTTTCATCTTTTATTAGTCAGTTGTACATAGTTTAATTTGTAACATATAAAAATGTAAGTAAAAAAAAGCAAATGTTGATAAGATAGCAACGTCTCCAAAGCACTGCCTGGGGCCCCCAATCAAGATTTCCCCTGAATCCTGGTTGGGATAGGGAGGGATCAGAGGTAGTACACACCAACTTGCTAACAACCTTCTACAAGTTACTGTTTATTGTTTTTTAAACTCATACTTGAAAATCATGTGAAACTATAACTTGATTTGAGAAGTTTTTTTAATTATTTACACAGAATGTTTTGATTTGAAATAAATGAACCAAAAACTTGAAAATTAAAAAAAATCAGTACATTTATCAGTAATTAGGTTGCGGTAAGTTAAGGGAGTGAAAAATTGATCTAGTAAAAATATTCAACTCAAACACCAACAAAGAAATTGAGAAGAAATGAAGGAAGCAAAATTTTTTATATTCCTGAAATTGTTAAGGTGTTTAACAAAAATTATTAGTCTTTTTTATAGTCCAGTTTCTTCTTATGAAGACAGCTTTCATACAACAGGAAATAGATGAGACACAGGAAGATTTCTCAATGACTCTGACCCAAACTGTTACATCCAGTTGCTACTTGTATTATCATACAGACTACTTGAACTCTGGCTGACTACTTGATACGTCATCTTTTTATAACGGGGGGGGGGGCTAGGATGAAAGATTTATTCTCCCATTTACACCCTCCCCTCTGTTATGGGCATTATTATATCTGTGAAATAATAGCACTGTAATTCACGGATGGAACAAAATGGCTGAAAGGAAAAAAAAAAAAATGACAAACAGGCTTTGCTCTCAGAGAAACTTTTATACCACTAAGACTTGCACAAAACTATATATACATATATACAGATGTCCCATGTGGAGAAAATAACATATATCTATACAGCAAAGCAGAGTGGAAGGAGAAACAAAAAGGAAGAGTCTAACATATAATATAGAGATACTCCTATATCTGGAGAAGCTATGCTTAGGACTCCAGATTCAAACAGGCTGGATTCATCAACTACATCCCAGGTGAGGACATATAACATGAACAGGAAGCACCGAGTCTTCGATTTTTTCAAATTGAGGACTGTGGGCTGGAGATTCTTTCTATATCTGGGAAAGATATATTCCCAATGGGGAATGGCACCATGGACTTGTAACCTGCTGAGGAAGTGGATTTAGCCTCTACTCGGGCCACGGGGGCCTGGGCTAAAGAAAGCAACCTCTCTACTTGGCTACTGTAAACTGACTGAAATTGACAGCCACTTTTGTCATTGTATGGAGTGACATCACTAAATGGCTGTTGCATGACCCACATAATTAATCTCCACCAAAGAGAGATAAGTGCCTTCTTTATCTTTAAACTTTTATTTATACCTCACATATGGATGTCGTAGTAGACACTAAATGCACACAAATGTTTAACAAAAAATAACAACAAAATAGTTTTATTTGAATGTATAAAGGGTATAAAATTTCTAATAACAATCCATGCTTAAAAGAAGATCAATTTGATATATGTTTTTAATGCTGTGTAATTTTTATCTTTCTCAATAAATTATAGATTAATTACATTTTATTTTAAATTGGCATCCACTCAATAGGAATATTGTATCTTATTAATAATTTTCAATAAATAGATATTTATATTTTGCCTGAAATTAATTAATTAATAGAATATGTTCTAATAATGTGTCTGTTATAATTTGAATCTGTCTAATTTGTTCATTTCATCAAATCATAATTTATATGAATTTTTAAAACTTTTCTCCACAAATACTACACTTTATCAGTCAAAGATATATTCATGTTAAATAGGAACATAGGAGAACAAGGATATCAACATGGTGAACTCCTCTGCCTTATGGCTACATCATGTTGAAATGCTAGTTCCTGTATGATCACCAAAGTTAAGCAACATCAAGCCTGGTGAGTACCTAGATGGGTAACCACTTGGGAAAACCAAATACTGTAAGCTTAGAAATATGGGTTGTGTAATGGATAATAGCTTGGAATTGTTAATCAGAGAACCAAGTTCCAATTCCAGTTGGGTTTGTTATATTCACTTATGTGCACATACCCTTAGGAAAGGTATGAATCCACCTCTTCTCCCCCAGTTATGGGTTAATTAGTAAGACTTGCATCACTAAACTATTATTACCTAAAATATTCTTACAATGTAAAAATATTTTCTGGCTTTAAATAACCTGCAAAGAGCTGATAAGCCATGGAAAATTAATCACACAATCATGAACTCCTCTGCCACTTAGATTTAGATTTCACAAATGACATCATCCTAATAGACCACAAGAATTGGAAGAGATACTCAATACTGTTCACACTGTAGGTCAACTACTGGGCCTTAACATGCATTTTGGGAAAATCAAGGTCATGTTTAACAGCCATGTCATCACCAGTTATTGTAGCTAGAAAGACCATCCAGAAGATTGCAAGAAATGGTGTCTGACTTTTAGAGGTCAAAAGAAGGCTTGTACTTGGTTGGACAGCTTTTGGAAAAGCTTATAACATCATGAGAACTCTCAAGAGAAATTTGTTTAATAAATACGTTCTGCCAGTAACTTAGGGTTAACCCTAACCCTTAGACTTATGGAAAAGAGACATAGGCGCTCAATGCAACCACTGCAGAAACTCTTGCAGTGGCCCCACATAAAATGGAACGAATTACGCTTGACATCACCTTACGTGAGAAGAAGAGCAACACCTGGATTTAACAGAAGACTGGAGCGACCATTAAGAAGGGCAAATATATTATAATTGTGATAAAGTCTGCATTCTGTTGACATAGTGATTTTTAAAAACATGCACAAATACATTCTGTTATAGTTACTTTAGAATTTAAAAATTTTATCTGTTGTATTCATGGAATTTTTTACAAATTTTTTATCACAGTTACAATAGAATGTTTGTCTTTGCATTTTACCCCTGAAGATGATCTTAAAAAAGGTCAAAAGTATTTGGATTAAAAAAAGTATGGCACCTTCCTTGATGGATTTCATCTCAGCATCAAGAAAGACAACTAAAATGACCAGTATAAAAATAAGTAGACACAATATGTCTATATTATTTAATGAAACATGTTTGAATGAAGATATGCTACCTAGATATACAAACACACACACACACACACACACACACACACACATATATATATATATATATATACATATATATATATATATATATATATATATATATATATAGGCAGCATATCTTCATTCAAACATGTTTCATTGAATAATATAGATATTTATTTATTTTATGATATTACAGCAAAAACATGTAAAATTCACTATACAGTTGCAGTCATGTTTCAACACATAACAATACATCTCCTTGCCAGTAATTTAAAATCAATTTAATTCACTCACCAGTAATTTACAATCACCTGAGGAGATGCACTGTTATGCGTTGAAACATGACTGCAATTGTGTAGCAATTCTTACATGTTTTTGTTGTAATATCCTAAAATAAATAACATTGCTCTGCTATGTATTGAGCCCTCTTTTAAAGTAAATGTTACAAACGTTGGAAGTGTACTCTATTTGTTCTCATCGTACCTGAATATACACACAC
Organism: Acanthosepion esculentum; assembly: GCA_964036315.1. Classification (NCBI taxonomy): domain Eukaryota; kingdom Metazoa; phylum Mollusca; class Cephalopoda; order Sepiida; family Sepiidae; genus Acanthosepion; species Acanthosepion esculentum. The sequence continues at coordinate 21,244,283 of OZ038495.1, read as the reverse complement.
ACACACACACACACACACACATATACGCATATTGTATATACTTATTTTTATACTGATCATTTCCAGTTTTTATATATATATATATATATATATATATATATATATATATATATATATATATATATATATATACACTCCACCATGCCTCTTTGATATATATATATATATATATATATATATATATATATCTCAAAGAGGCATGGTGGAGTAGTGGATAGCAGCTCGGATTGAGGAACCAGAGAGCTGAGTTTGAATTCCAGTTGAATCCATTATATTCACTTACATGCTAATACACTTGGGAAAGGTATGAATCCTCCTCTTCTCCCTCCAGCTATGGGTAAATAGCAGGACAGACTCGGTTCTATAGCCTTGGATGGCAACTGGTCTAGGAGAAGGACAACTCTAAAATTCAAAACCTGCGGAGGGTCGTTTAGGGACCTTGTGGCTCTGTATTTGGCCCTTCAAAAAGTGTGACTGGTTCTGCACAAAGTCTTCGCCACTATAATCAAATCATATGTGCTGGTGTCTGGGCAGTCAGTTTGACTGCTGTTTGACCCTCATACGTTGAGTACGACAGGAGAGTCCACCATATATATATATATATATATATATATATATATATATATATATATATATATATATATATTAATAGTATAAATTTTAGCTCAGTTATTTTACATTGATTACTGTTTAATTACCACCAGCACTCACTGTGCACTTTTTTATATTTATATATATTTATTATAGATATATATATTTATATATATTTATTATAGATATATATTTATTATAGATATATATATTTATATATATTTATTATAGATATATATATTTATTATAGATATATATATTTATTATAGACATATATATATATATAGCAATGGCAAGGATATTCTGTAATATTTTTTATTCTTTTTATTTAGTTGACATGTGCAAGCAAAATAAAGTTTTTTGAAATTCCAAACTTTTAGTTATTCCTGCAGTATTCATCAATGTTTGACAGTGAATAATGTTTTTGTACTGGTTTAAATTTCTAATCCCGCAGCTGTTAATATCCTCAGTGCAAGAATTACCAATGTTTTGGTCACAGAACTTGATAATTTTTTCTATTGCCTCTTCCTCATCCTTTTCCTTCATACAGATCTGTCTCTCACTCTGGTCAGACAATGTCAAATATTAAATAGGATAGTACTTAAATGAAAACTCTTTTTCACTTTGTGTTATTAGTATCTTAATAAGAGAGAATATACAAGAAGATGAAGAGATAATACTAATAACTAACATAATAATAATAACAATGATGATAAAAATGGGAACATACAATTAAAGGAATTATTATCTGTGACGGTAGGATGATAGAGATCATCAACCCCATCATCAGTCCCATGACCAGGTGTGGCCATAGGATTGATGTGCAACTAACCACCTCTCCACTACACTCCCCATATCTGAGTTGAAAGCCAGAGAAGTATTCATTCATGCATAGCATATCTTGAGCAAGTAGACCTGGCGGAGTCTATCCCTCTCCAGGTTAAACAACAGCTGATGTTATTTGAAGGCTCACTTTGGTCATGCACACGTGGCTGTTGATTCCGTCAGTGGACTCATCTGTCAACTTCAGAGAACATTGTAGAACTACCAAACTAGTTACATTCCACCACTGCTTATCAGATCCCAAACTACCGCCAGTCACAATGAATGGATGTTCCCTCGGGGAGGCACCATGCCTTGAGAGACTATTAGGCCTCAAACTCACACCTGACCTCAAGTGGGACTCATACATACGATCCATTGCTAAAGATGCAGGTATCACTCTAGTAAGTACCTGACTCCTCATGCTATCCTCTATCTTTACAAGAGCCAGATCAGACTGAAAATGGAATACTGTTGTAATATTTGGGTGGGAGCTGTCAAATCCTCACTTTCCAGTCTTGATAGAGTTCAAAAGCGTCTCTGAGTCCTTCTCGGAGACAAATTATTTTTCACCCTCCAACCTTTCTCCCACTGGTAGAATGTGCTCTATTGCTATTTCCTTGGAAAGTGTTCTGACGAACTAATCCCTTGCTTCCGCCAGTCTGAACCTTCATGTCTAGGACCCACCATGCCATTTATATTGTAGCAAACCACCCACATTCCCTCCATATTCCATTGAAGATAAGTAAGTTCCACTCAAACAGATTCTTCCCATGAACCATTGCTCTGTAGAACAGACTCCCAAGAGCATGTTTCCCAAATCACTACAATCTTATCCTGTTCAAGTCTAGAGTTAACAGTTATCTTCCCCTCCTATCTGTAAAAACTGCCCCTTAATGTAACCCTCTACCTCGAGTGTCCCCGGGCCTTGTACAGGGTGAACTGTACTGTAATTAAAAAATGAAAGAAGGTTGTAGGGTTATTGTTAAGTGAGCAAGAAAAGATCTAAGAAAGGAAAATTCAGTGGAATTCAGCTTGTAGGGATACAGATGGTGATTATCTCTCTTTGGTGGAGATAAGTCCCATGGATTATGTGATGGACGCTTAGTGATGTCACTCCATACAGTGATGAGAGTGGTCAGTCATTCAGTTTGTTTATTTACAGCAGCCAAAGTGAGTGGTTGCTTCTTTTAGTCTGGACAAGGAGCCCAGGTTGAAGCTAAATCTGCTTCTCCAAGCAGCTTACAAGCATATGTTGATGTTTCCCTTTGGGAATATATCTTTTCCAGAAAGAAACTCCAGCTCCCAGTGCTCAATTTGGGAAAATGCAAGACTCACTGTTTCCTGTTCATAGAATATATTCTCACCTGGGATATAGTAAATGAATCTGGCCTATTTGAGTCAGGAGTCCTAAACATGGCTTCTCCAGAAACAGGAGTATCTCCATATTATATGTAAGACTCTTCCTTTTTGTTTCTCCTTACACTCTGCTGTATAGATATATGTTATTTTCTTTGTGTTGGACACATGTATGTATGTATATATATATATTTTTGTGGATGTCTTAGTAGTATAAAAGTCTCTCTGAGAACACAGCATGTTTGTCATTCCTTTTCCTTTGAGTCATTTTGTTCCGTCCATGGAGTACTATGTCATTATATCATGGATATAATAATGCCCATAATGGAGGAAATGGGAGAATGGGACAATAAATCTTTCTTCCATAACTCTTCTGCTAATCTAGTATTACACTTAAATTCATGAAATCGAAGTACCAAAGAAGAACACTCATCAGAACAACTGCCATAAAAATATTTATAGAAAAGATATGGGGAAGCTATATTATGGCAGTGAGAAAGTGACTGAAGCAGAGATGCCAGGTCAGGATCAATAACATTGCAGATTCTTCTTTGGATTAGGTCAAGAATTTCTACATACATAGCAAAAGCACCAACCCAGTTGTGGCAACAGTGTTCAATGCACTTATAAAGGTGCAAGATAGATTCTGATGAGAAAAATTGTCTAGCTTGACACAGTAAACCAACTTTTCTTCTAGCAGACTTAGCAATTGTCTCAATATAATCTTTCCAGTTCATATCAGGGGAAAACATTAGACCAAGAAGATGCAATAAGATACTCTCCCGGATTTAGCTTTAGCCATGCTGATGCAAAGTAAAATATACACTAAAACAGAAAATGATTGGTAAAATATATTTACAATGCCTTAATAATGTAGGATACAAATGTGGTGGTAGGCTACACACTAAAGCAGAAAATGATTGGTAAAATATATTTACAATGCCTTAATAATGTAGGATACAAATATGGTAGTATAATACACAGTAAAGCAGAAACTGATCGGTAAAATATACTTACAATGCCTTAATAATGTAGGATACAAATGTGGTGGTAGGCTACACACTAAAGCAGAAAATGATTGGTAAAATATATTTACAATGCCTTAATAATGTAGGATACAAATATGGTAGTATAATACACAGTAAAGCAGAAACTGATCGGTAAAATATACTTACAATGCCTTAATAATGTAAGATACAAATGTGGTGGTAGGCTACACACTAAAGCAGAAAATGATTGGTAAAATATATTTACAATGCCTTAATAATGTAGGATACAAATATGGTAGTATAATACACAGTAAAGCAGAAACTGATCGGTAAAATATACTTACAATGCCTTAATAATGTAAGATACAAATGTGGTGGTAGGCTACACACTAAAGCAGAAAATGATTGGTAAAATATATTTACAATGCCTTAATAATGTAGGATACAAATATGGTAGTATAATACACAGTAAAGCAGAAACTGATCAGTAAAATATATTTACAATGCCTTAATAATGTAAGATACAAATGTGGTGGTAGGCTACACACTAAAGCAGAAAATGATTGGTAAAATATATTTACAATGCCTTAATAATGTAGGATACAAATATGGTAGTATAATACTCACTAAAGCAGAAACAGATCGGTAAAATATACTTACAATGCCTTAATAATATAGGATACAAAAGTGGTGGTAGGATTCACACTCAAAAGAGTGGAGACATAATGTAGATGAAAAAAAGCAGAGAGAAATGCTTGTTGGCTTGATATCAAGGGGCAATGACAAGACTGAATATTATAGTATTTACATTAGTCGGACTATTGTCCTCATCTTTGTCGCCATTTTTGTCACAACGTTTCGGCCGTTGTACGCTCCGGCCTTCTTCAGGTGGTTGGAATTTCGAACCGAACCCTTTATTTCGATCACTGGGGTAGACTGTTCTAGTTCCACGAGCCATGTTTGATGGATGTCAGTTATCAGTTATCTCCTGCTAATTTTCCCTCTGAAAGTTCTCCACTGCCTGAACCAGGTATTGAACTCACACTCTTTGGGTCTGTCACTGGATCTAACCAACCAAATTGATCCACTGTGCCATGTGTCCTTGAGGTATGAATTTCTGAGTATTATAAACTTAATTTTTCAGCAATCATTTTTTTACCAGTACTCATATTGCAATTTTTGCTGTTATCATTGTTATCCAGTGACAGACCCAAAGAGTGTGAGTTCAATACCCAGTTCAGGCAGTGGAGAACTTTCAGAGGGAAAATTAACAGGAGATAACTGATAACTGACATCCATCAAACATGGCTCGTGGAACTAGAACAGTCTATCCCAGTGATCGAAATAAAGGGTTCGGTTCGAAATTCCAACCACCTGAAGAAGGCCGGAGCGAACAACGGCCGAAACATTGTGACAAAAATGGCGACAAAGATGAGGACAATAGTCCGACTAATGTAAATACTGTATATAATACCTCATCTCAGAAATATAGACAGACACTGAATATTATGGAGGGATAGAGAGGCATAAAAATTGTTCTTCATTAAAATTCTTTATGGAAAGATAGATCAAAAGAATCATAAAAGAAATAATGCAATAGAAAATATTGTGTATTTCATCTTTTTGTATATGGAACCAATCAATGTTTAACATTTCGATAAAAACATAGATGGTGAATGAAGATGGAAGGAGGTAAGAGTAAAATTGAGAAAATGCAAGCAAAGAGTAAAAGAAGAGCAGAGGTATGAGAAGATAACAGATATATTTTCAACATCTCTTAAATTTTTATATGTCCTGCTCATTAATTAATAAGAAAAATACTTTATTACAGAAATCAAATAAAACTAATGTTGCAGGAGTGTTGGGAAGTTCTGCTGCAACAGTCTTGCTTGCCTGATTCAGTAGCGTTCAATTTTCCATTTCCTGCAGTACTTCATAAATTTATCCACTAGCTAACTGAAATAGATAGATAGATAACTGTATTTGATTCATTCTCTATGAAATTTTCCATTCATTTTAAATTTATCAAAATTATTTTTTTTTATTATGAGAGGATGCTGAAAAGTGTTTTGCTTGACCAAGAAACCCTTCAAAAAAAGTTTGAAATTTGAGTGTGTTAACAAATGATTAGTTTGTTGCCAACAAGAACATGAAAGTCATCAGCAGGGATTCTGAGTAACTGAATGAAGAATTAAGTAGCAACCTTCTAAAGTAACACCTGTTCATCCTGTATTGTTTCTAAGACAGCAAATGGTAATGGTTAGATTAAATGTTTACATACAAGCATCAAAATTGTTAGATTTAGTTCCATTCATTTTTGGTTCCAGTATTTTATAACATCTCTCCTTTACTGTTTCTCATTTTGCTTTTTAATTTGCCAACATGATTCTTAAGTATCTTTTTAGAGTCCCAGCAATAAGTAGTAAATCAAGCCTTGTTTTACAGTTTTCAATTCAGAGTCTTCATTTTGCTATTTAACCCATAGTTGGAGGAATGCCTTCTTTATCCTGTCCTGGGTAAGACATTAAACTACATCCGCATCCTGAGTAAGATGATAAACTACATCTAGCAGCAAAGCCTCTGATCAGGAGGTTTTGAGGAGCGTGGAACCACCTCTTAATTGCTGATGTTCCCAGGTCCACCCTGATCCGGGGTGGTAGCACCTGTTAGTGTCCCAGCTATGGGGAAATAGTTAACTATTACCAGCAATACTTTTTGAAAAAAATTATTACCAGCAATACAATTTTGAGGGAAAAGTGTTGCCAGAGGTAGATTTTTGACAAGACAAAATATTACCTGCAATAAAAAATTTTGTTGGCATTGGGTGACCTATTGAGGTTGATGTGCCGTAAAACAAAATAAACCAAACCAATCTAAACCAAAGAATACATATTCTATTCATACGAATCTATCCTAAAAATGTTGTCGGCATTAAATAACCCATTGAGGTTGATATGCCATAAAACAAAATTAAACCAAACCAAACCTTCTTTATCTTATTCAAAATGCAATTTTTACCCAAATCTGAGTAAATACTTTGTGTTTAGAAACTGTTGGTTGAATGTTTGTCTTGGTATATACTTTACTGCTCTCTGTACTGAAAAATCTTTAAACCATTTCTTGTACTAAATCAAAGTATATATGCTGTCCTGGGTATGACGATAAACTATATCCGCTTCCTGTGTAAGACGGTAAACTACATCCAACAGCAAGGCCTCTGATCAGGAGGTTTTGAGGAGCGTGGAATCACCTCTTAATTGCTGGTATTCCCAGGTCCACCCTGACCTGGGGTGGTAGCACCTGTTAGGGTCCCAGCTATGGGCAAATAGTTAACACCCAATAGGTTTTAATACCAGAAATACTTTGTAATAAAAAAAATATTATCAGCAATAATTTTTGAAGGCAAAATTATTATCAGCAATACTTAAAAAAAAATACCAGCAATACAAACAACTATACATTCTTTGAAAAAAATATGACCAGCTATAGATTTCTTCAAGGAAAAATATTCCCAGGAATAGATTTTTGAAGAAAAACATATAACCAGCAATAAAAATCTTGTCGGCATTAAATAACTCATTGAGGTTGATATGCGGTAAAACAAAGCAAACCAAACCAAAGCATATATGACTGATTTTGATTGTCTAACCATATTATGAATACCACTTTCCATTTCAGTTATTGAACTATTTCATCCCTTTTATTGCAGCTTTCACAGAGGCAAGACATCTGATATAGTCCATTATTCTGCTTTAAAATAGTTCCCCGTTTCTAATGACCAATGACATTTCATCTCTTTTCAACAGTTTTGTTATTCACCTTTTATTTTCAATCATGATTATTTTACTTTGCCTCCCAGGGACCTCTGATCTGCAAGAGAATGCTTGAAGGATTCAGAGACCAGCAGCATGTCCAGCCTTAGCGCTGTTATGGTAGCAGTCTGCAGGAGGTTGCTTCCTCATGTCAGCTTTCAGCTCCCAGTCTTGTGCCATTAATAGCAAACCCAAGATGATGGACATGACATCTGATGTTAGCTTTTGTTCATTATTCAAAATCTCCTGACATTTCACACATACATACCCACCCACCACATATATATATATATATATGAGATTTAAGATTTAAGAAACAGCAGATATTTTTATATGTAGTTCTCAATATTAAAAATATTAAAATAATATTCAAAATAGACCATTAATAATATTATATAAAAGATTACTTTTAAATATGATTTAAAAAAGAAACCCCTGAAGAACAGACATTTACCAAGAAACCTTGAAGTCGAGGAAAACGACTAAAAAAATTAAGTAATCTTTTTATATAATATTATATATATATATATATATATATATATATATATATAACATAAATATGTTATATGTTATAATGTTTATATATATATATATATATATATATATATATAACATAAATATGTTATATGTTATAATGTTTATATATATATATATATATATATATATATATATATATATATAAATATAAAAGTGGACATGGAAGTCAGCACTTAGAGGCGACAGTCTGTTTCATGCTAGTGCAATCGCCTGACGATTGCACTAGCATGAACAGACTGTCGCCTCTAAGTGCTGACTTCCATGTCCACTTTTATATTTACACACACTCTATCTCTGATATTGAGCACTTTATCCCATAAATATAGCACACTTTAAGACTATATTTCTGCATATATATATATATGTATATATATATATAACATAAATATGTTATAAAACCACTACAAAAATAGCCATTTTGTTTCAAGACTTCTGGTGTCTTATCAAGTAAAGGTGTTGAATGTAGAATAAAGAGTAGAGGAAAAACTCTTTATTCTACATTCTACATTATTACTTGATAAGACACCAGAAGTGTTGAAACAAAATGGTTATTTTTGTAGTGATTTTATAACATATTTATGTTATGTTTTTTCGAATGAATTATATTTGCTCTACTCTGTATTGAGCAAAAATATTATTTTTTGAGTATTGGAATTTATTCTATATACACCAATCCTATACTTGGGTATATATATATATATATATATATATATATATATATATATATATATATATATATATATATATATATATATATATATGTATATATATATATATATATATGTGTGTGTGTGTGTGTGTGTACATATGGGAGAAAATTAAAAGAGAAAGCAATTTATTAAAACAAATGTGTATAGAAATTGCTTTAATCACTGGATAGCCCACAATAAATTTGTGTTCAGTTTCTTATAGCATTTTACCTTCCTTGACAGATCTCATAATATCACAATATGGGATACTTAATTATAAAAGTGATAAAAACATAAACCAAAGAAGAATAAAAAGAAACAAAATTGACTTGACTATATATCCAGACACATCTAAAAAAAAAAAAATTTAAAAGTTTAAAATTTCAGTGTCCAAACATATTCAGTGGTTTCTATCCTGGCATATATATATATATATATATATATATATATATATATATATATATATATATATATATAATGAAAACAGACAACTTTAAGTGTCCATTGGTTATAATTTATTTCCCCAGGGAATTTCTTTTTTCCTGGCTCATCAGACCACACTTCAAAGGATGAAAATATATCTCTATCTATAAAAGGCAGGATGTGTGTGTGTGTGTGTATCGAATGCACAGGCGCAATTTTCGACGGATTTGCACCAAAAATTACATGCACATACTCCAAGTTAGCAAAAAGGCCACGACTGACTTTGCATTTCACAACTCCCATCGATAGTGGAAATAATTGATTTTTTCATGCTTCTACGGCAGTTTTCATGTAGTTTGCGGCCATTTTCTTCTGGCCAGAGTGAGAGCCTATAGCTGGCTGCCATGAATAGGCAGGAAGATTCTATTGGCCAGCGTGAGAGCCAACAACTGACTGACATGAATGTTAACTAGCATGCTGGCATGCAAAAAAATCGATAACTGCATTTGTCACAAGTGGGAAAAATTTAAATCTGCATGGCACTTTACTCCAATTGGCTCATTTGCTTGCTTAAACTCAACGTTGATTTTGATTCTGCAGAACTGGGTTGGATGTGAAAAAGTATTTGTTGTTAACATTCTTTTTTCATTCGTTTTTTCCCGTTATGAGTCCTTTTTTAAAGCTAATTGTTTTGTGTTCATTTTGTTTAGTTCTTTTTTCGTAAGAGTTTTAATGTTTAGTATAGAGCTTAGAAAAAATGTGCAGTGTGAGATAGGCAAGAAGTAAGGCATGTAGCAACATCAGCACGGCAAAGGGCACTCCTTTAAAGGCAAGTAAGGGCAAAAATATTTTAAGTCGATAGCGATTGCTGTATAAGTCATATGATTTTTGAATCAAGCACGGGCAATGCCGGGACATGCTGCTAGTATATATATATATATATATATATATATATATATATATATATATAGCTGGCCACTCACATTCAAGGATACCTGTCTACTAGCCAATTCTTATTTCCTATTGCAGATGCTTGCTCAGGCGCATTTGTGTTTATTCAACACCTACAGAGCCCCCTTGTGGTCTATACTGCAACTATGCTGAGCAGACCTTAGTTACAGTTTTTGGGAAAGAGGATGCTATCTAGTGTGATCAACAATTTGAACAAGGCCAGCACACTCAAGCCTTCAGCCACGATGACTTGTGAGTTTGTGCTAGCACAGCTATCGATGGCACCCAAGGGTTCAGTCACCCCAATTTCACTCACAAGGCTTGGGTCAACCCATGGTATGGTTTTCAGGCACATTCCAAAGGTGCTGCGTGTTGGGATCGACCCCGCCATATGGCACCCTTGGAAAGTGCCTGGAAACCAGACCACGGGTTGATAATCAGCATACATTAATAAGAACATACACTTTAGCTCAATGAAGTTCTAAGGACGTAAATCATCATACAAAAAGAATTTTCCACTATGTCATTTATTTTCTTAACATCTACATACATAACAATTTCAAATTAGATTACATCATGAAATAACTTTTTTAAGAAAGAACAAATATAAAATAAGTTCATGTCAGAATTTAATCTTTTTTAGAGAAAATTAAGTTATGTCTTCAGAAATATATGATATCTGTGAATAAATTCCTGATGAGGAAATAGCATTTTTGTAAAGTCAGGAACTTCTGCTGAATATTTAATTTCATTTGATTGCTATACATACATACATATCATAAAAAAAAAAGCAGACAGACATCCACACACACATGAGAGGTTGATGAAAAGTTCTCAGCTTAAACAAGTCCCCCTTCATCTAAAAAATCTGATGTATGATCATTTGCTCAGATTTTGGGAAGGATCAGGGGGAAAAATTTTCAGCACTTACTCATATATATATGTTTGTGTTATAGTATGAGATAGAATCCAAACAAGAGTGGAGAACTTTTAATGAAACATTAATGGTTGCAATATAAAAAATAACAAAATAAACAGATTTGTCTGACCTAAAAAGCCAACCTAGCTACCTAATAAAGGTGAAATATGTTGTCAGTAAAATGTTTTTTCACTTTGTTTAATTTGTCTCTCTCTCTCTCTCTCTCTCTCTCTCTATATATATATATATATATATATATATATATATATATATATATATATATATTTTTTTTTTTTCATTCACAGACAGACTGTTTCGCTCTATCACAGCTCATCAGTGTTGCTAGACATCCGATAGTTTGACTGATTCAGCAACAGTCAGAGATTTTCTCCCTAAGCCATTGGCACACGGTTGAAAGAAAGGTGAATTTTTACATACTTATTCTGGGAATAAACACATTAATGACTGACAGTGCTCAATTCAAGGAAGAGCTTGTAATATTAGTAGAATTAGTCATTGTTTATAAATTCGCACTTATCTCCCAAGAGTGCACAACCAAATTTAAGTTTTTCTGGTACATATATATATATATATATATATATATATATATATATATATATATTTTTTTAAGTATTTTACCCCACGCAAGGCAGGAGTGCCAGTAGTATGCAGGGGGTTACAAAGAAAGTAAGAGAAAAAACTGGGTATAGGTGGGATTGAGGAAAAGATAAAAAGAAGAACGGGGATCAAAGCTTTAGAATATAGCAAGAGATGTTACATTTAAACTTTTGAAGATGGTAGTTATCATGGAAGCAAGTAAGAGGAAAGGAATCCCACTGTTGGGAAGTGTGAGAGAAGTAGCTGTTGGAATATATATATATATATATATATATATATATATATGAAATGTGTATGTATATAAATATATATATATATATATATATATATATAATGTATATATATATATATGTATATATATTTTTATAGCAAATATATATATATATAGGATTAATACAAATATAAATTTTGTCACTTAGCTGCTTGATGTTATATTCAGCACCTTGACTCCATAGTTTTGTAGACAAACCTTTTATAATCATTTGATCCACTTGTCAGGAGATATCAGCAATTGTGTATATATATATATATATATATATATATATATATATATATATATATATATATATATATGAATGCTTTTCTGGGTGTGTATGTCAATTATGTCAGCAGGGGCTAATGAAATAAGGACATATTCATTTTACACAAAAATTATTTTTTAACATATTTTTCCTTGTCAATGTACTTAATCCAATGTTTCTCCATTAACCATGCAGATTAAACATTATACAGTGAAGATTTCAGATCAAAATTCAGTTTAAAACTGTCAGGCATCCATATGAAAATTAAAACTGGAGAGTGATTTAGCAAACCAGGTTCGAATTCCAGACTAATCTGTTACCTTCACTTTTTTTCCAAATGTCCTTAGGAAAAGTATAAATGTCTCTTCTTCCTCCAGCTATGGGTTAAATATTAGAGTAAACTGTGCTCTCTAGCTTTGAATGGTAACAGTCTAGGAAAAAGTATTCTGAATTCAAAATCAAGAAAAAAACAATGGGAAACTATTTCACTATCTTTCCTAAGAAGTTATGACAATTCCCAGATAATAAAAAAAGAATATGTAGAGATCCATGATTGCCTACAGCTTGGACATAGCATAAAAAGTAGTCACTAGTCAGGGTCAGGGTATTTGTGAGTCTTTACCCAACCGAGTTTTGTAAGGTGGTTATGGATAGAAGCTTTCATTAATTGATCATTCAATTTATTGATTTTCTTTTTTCCGGAATAAATAAAAACAAAATGTTAACATTTAAGATTTTTAATTGTAGGTCTTTTGAATTTTTTTCTTTTTTATCATTTCACCCTTGCAAGGCAATAAAGCCACTAAGGCACAAGAGTTACTGAGTGTGAGAGAAGATGAGAAAAAACAAAAAGGAAAGAGAACAATAAAAGAACAGTAATTAAGGAGACAGAAAATAATGATTGACATTGGATTTAAATTTTTGAAGATCGAAGTTGACTCGGAAGCAAGAAAACAGATGAGAGTCCCACAAGAAAGAAGTGCAATAGAAGAAACTGTTAACATAGAATTTATGATTGCATCTAGCCATTTCAACTATAAAATGATGAGACCTAGTGGCCAATCTAGTACTGCACTTAAATTTATAAAATCTAGGTACCATAGAGGAAAGTTTGTCAGAATAATTACCATGAAAGTATTTATACAAAATACACAGGGAAAACAGTGGGAAAGTGACTGAAGCTGAGATGCTGGGCCATGGTAATAAATGGTCTAAAAGAATTAATTCTAATATTTCTTTCTTCTGGAAATTCATTGTAAATTAACATTTGGTGATCTGCTGATTTTAAGGACATTGTTATTGCTGTTTTGCTGCCCTGTGATAGTTAATAATAGTAGTCCCAAATAGTGCTTGAATTAGAAAGGAAAAAGATGAAAGGTTGAAATGAAGTTGAACTGTAAAATAAAATAAAAAAATTAAATTATGAAGATAGAAATCAAGTTTGATTTTATTTAAAAAAATAATAGTTTGAAAATAAATAAAAAAATTTATAAATTAAAATTAAAAATTAGAGTACACGTAATAAGAAACTACTCTACTGTTCCCTCTTCCTCCTTGTTATTATTGCTTTCAGATCAGAAAAAACCCACGAAGTATGCTTTTTAATCAAGCCTAAGAACGCCACTCTTGAAAAAAAAAAGTACAAAAATTTCTGTAAAAAGAAATCGGTGAAAAGAAAAAGCAACTGAAATAAATAAAAAAAAAAAAAAGAATACTAGCAAAATAGATTCTGTGCCGAAGTTAACAAAACAATCAAGAAGCCTAAAGCATTCAAAAACACATAAATAAATAAAATGAAAAGATTTGCGTTTAAGATCACGTGGTAATGTTTGTAGTCGTTGATTGGATGCAGCTTCAGATCACTGAATTGCAAGCTTTGGATTTCAACTTCGGTCTCTTCACTGACATCAGCCGATTCCCGCCACATATCAAACTTTAGCCGCCATTATGGGTGGAGCAGCAGTGAAGTTTCTGATAACCTTACGCCCGTTTATGCTGTATACAAAATAACCTATTCTGATGCAAAATTTACCTATCATTTTCCAATTTCGCATTCTCAAATTATACACGACTATAATACACACACATTACGCAATGACTTACTAAATAATCAGTTTAAGTTCCGCGTTAAAATTTGCTGGCGGAAAATCAATTTAAAGGTATACAGCGATTTTTATTAACAATTTCCATAGAATTTCCTGGAACAGCACAAAAACTTAGAATCTAATCTATGGGATATATTATTAATTTAATTCAACTTCAATTATAAAAATAATTAATGGTTGTATATTTGAGGCTTTTCATTGTTTTACGGTACAGTACATATTCATTTTTAAAATGTTAAGAAAAAATCCTTTTTAAATACACGTCTATACACTCGTATCTCATTTAAACCGAAAGCAAACAAAGAAGAAATTAGAATAAAATTATTAATATTTAACAAGGTCAAAGGGGAAGTATGAGCTGTAAGAAGAATGTTTTACCAATCTTCTAAGAATATATGAATTGCAATGAATAGACACTACTGTAAAATTACTATTCTATTGATATTGTGAATTTTACATGGAATGGGTGAGAATTGTTGGTCTGTATTTAAAGAAAACTTCTTAAAGATAGCCATTTAATAATATTAAACTAGAGACAAATGTAAATTGTATCATATATGTATGGCTGGTCGCTCGTATCTAAGTGGTTAGCTGCACAGATACACACCAACAATGCTGAAAATAGTTTGAATAAGACCAATACTTGTGACTTTGTGCTAGCAAATGAATGAAATTGGATGCTTTCCGATCACTGGTACCGTCTTTCTCTGACGAATTGATATTCGAACTCGGGTCTCATAGTCGGAGAGCTAACCTTCTAACTATTTAGCCCACCACATACACACATAAGAAAGAAAGAAAGAAAGAAAGAGAAACGACGACGGAGAGAGCCAAGCTCGACGGCAAAGACTTCAGCAGTAGCAGTAAGAATGGAAAACAGCAAGTGAAGGTGGTCAAATGTAAGTGCAAAGCAGCAGCAGTAGCAGGCAGACAATAAGTAAATTAGGTTTAAGACTCCGAGTTCTAGATTCAGGATTGTCCCACGGGACAATACTCTTGTGGATTAATTGGTTGGTTCGTGAATTTTGTGGCATAGTAATTGTGAGTCAGGTAGTACAGACTCAGATTCACTGGAAACAAGACTAGCAATCACTGAGCAGTACTAAAAAGAGAACAAGACGAGATATAGACAGCAGAACGAGAACAATCTACTTCCGTATAATTAAATAAAGTGTTCAGTTCGAAATTCCTCGATGGTTACCGATATCAACAAACATCTGAAGAAGACCAGAGGGCACAACGGCCGAAACGTTATGATAACAAAGATGCTGTCATTAGTCTAACTGGGAATAAGTAGGCTAAATTGGATGTATTTAGTAAGATTGAGTTTGTAAATAAGAAGAATATGAACCAATGAGTAATAATAATAACAGTGATATGTCGTATTAAAATGAAAGGGAGTAAAGAAAATTATAACTCAATGGACGAATTCTTATGAAAATTGTTTTTAGTCCTTCCTATTGCTGTTGGAAGTTCGTAAACTCAAGGTTTGCCACTGTTTTGTCGTGGGGAGTAAATGAAGTGGAATTATTTTTACTAGTCGGATGAGGTGGGGTAATGGATAGCCGAGTTCGAATTCTACTCGAATCCATTACACTCACTCACGTGCTAATACCTTTGGAAAATATATGGATCCTTTTCTTCTACCTCCAGCTATGGGTAAATAGCAGAACAGACCGGGTTCTATAGCCTTGGATGGCAACTGGTCAACCGCAGAAAGAAATGGCAACCTACTGCGGAAAAAAATCTGCCTCGTCAGTCATGAATCGAAAGATACATGATCTCCTAAGCATGGCTCATAACTGACTGAGTGGGGTGAGGAGTTTGTGCGAGCAGTGAAATCTGTTTTAACATTTGAAATTTTTTGGATAAGGAAGGAAGGAAGGCTAGGAAAACTTAATACTCACAGGACCGATTGGGGAAATGAGGAGTAGATAAAAGTAGCGAGAAACTTACTTTTATGTGATTTGGATAACAAAGCTAGTACAATGAGCCAAACGTTGCTTAGAGTTATAAGGGACATGAAGTTGTGGAGAGCTATGATCGACCATGTCCTGACGAGACACGGCACATAAAGGATGATGATATCTTTATGTTTATAGGTGAAAAGATACTCAGGTAGGTTCAACGGATAATTCTGGTAAATGAATTTTGGATATGTTTTGATGAGACGGATGAGATTTTTTGTCATGTTTTATTGCCTACTGTAACCTGCTATTTCAATCACTTATGCTTGTAAAAAAAAAAGAATTCTTATTCAAATTCAGGTTCTCGAAGAGTGAAGTCGTTCGCTGCAAGTTTCATCAGTTGGCAGATGTAATTTTAAAATAGGAACACAGCTAGGAACCGCTACATTACTTCATCTGTGTTCCAAATGTAAGAAAAAAAATCCACTCGGCATTTTTCCTAAGAACTACCACTTATGGAACAGACTACCGCCTGGGTATTTCCAAATTTTGATCTTTTTGATCTTTTCAAGTCAAGCGTCAATCGTTATCTTTCCGCCTTATGATCATAATCTCCACTTCCTACCAACTTCTATTCCGTGTATATCACACACCTCAATCATCATTACCATTTCAATTCTTGAAGTGTTATCCTTATTATACACTGATTTGTTCAGACTAGTATCTTCATCTTGGTTGTTATAATCTCAGCATTTCGACCGTATTACACTCCGGCTTTTTTCAGGTATCTGTCGTAGTTGGTAATTTTCCGGGGATTTCAAATTGAACCCATGGGATATTAATATGTAAAGGTAACGGTAAGTGATACTGTCGGAGTTAGCTCCTCCTTAATTCCCTAATTATTCACTAGGAGTCTCTCTCCCTACACTATAAATACTGGGCGTCTTCTCGTCTCGTTCTCTTTTTTATTTTATTTTATTTTTGTGCCACATTTTCTGTTAATACAGAAATAAATAATCTTTTTTATTTCTTCATTTCAGCGAACACCTCTACAATGTAAGCTCTCTTAGAAGATAGCGTTTCTCCACTTGTGGGAAGACGCCGTGAACATTATACACACATACACGTACGTACGAACATTCACCAAAGAACAAACTCTTTACGTCCACACACAAAAACAAATGTTAATGTCTTTGTCACTTGTAAATTTGTTGTTTAATACATATACTTGTTGACACATATATATATCGGTCTTGTTTGTTTTCTTTAGAGCTTCGGTTGGACTTAACTTGAGTCCGGCATTGTTCCTGTAGTTGGACCTTCTTCTAGCAGGAAGTAAACAGCACGTGTCCCTAATACAACAACAACACTCAAACATACCCGGTCCTCTACAATACTACAGAACAATAACGTAATTGAAATACCCAACCAAACCTATATCAGTTGGACCTTGACACCTGGTGTGTCAATGTGAACACTAGTTAGGCTACATATAGCAAAGCGACGTAAATTATCGGACTTCAAATGAGAAATTCCATTTCTGGAATTTTAGAGACACTTGACATTCCTCGATCTCCGGTTTTATGTGTGTGCTGGGAATACCGGATGCAAGTCCTTAATGATTGTGACCAGAGGTGTCTGTTTAGAATTATCTGCGGTAACAGATAAGCTTAGAAACTGGCTCGAAATTTTAGAAAGGTTACCAATTACGACAGACTCCTAAAGACTGGAGAATAGAACGGTCAAAAAGCTGTGACTACAGCAACCAAGATGAGGATAATAGTCCGGAGAAATCAGTAAAAGCTATGCTATTCTGAATAATTTAACTTTATCTAGAGATGCCAAAGTTAAAATTGTTCATAAATAATATGAAATAAATTTTTTCCCAAAAATATCTTGCCCCATAACCTGCGAGGCTCGTATATGGTGGCTTGATCACCAAGAAGCCTCCACTTGGTCCAGTCATTGGACAGCGTCTTAGTCTGTGCAAAACTTTCGACGACGTTGTCCGACCACCTCTTTCCTTGGCGTCTCTTTCTCCTTCCCCCTTGTACTGTTTCTTGTAGGGCTGTCTTGGAGAAGCTTCGCGAAGGGAAGTGTTGACCGCCACAAAGAAGAAACTGAAATGATATGTCCACGTAACCAAATCCTTGTAGCCTGACTGCTGCTTCCTGAGCGTTGAAAGGTCAGGCCCACAGGCCCCCACCCTCCTGTAAATCTCTCACATCTGATTCCATGTGCCACACCCCGGAATTTCGCCTCAGCAGGAGTGCTAAACAACAGGAGAGTGTGGGCGTAGGACCTTGCTACCTGAAAATATATGTACACTTAATTCCTAAATTTATGTTTTCATATTTCACTAGTACTTTGATACAAACATCTTCTGTCTGAATTCCTAATTCTCACTAAACGAACAAATAGATGTTACAAATTCCTGAGGTGATATAAACTTGTGTATACATCGTACCCTGTAGATCTAATAGATAGATATGATTGATGCCAGATTTTAAAAGGAGACATGAAGGCATAATGAAGAAATTATTTTATTTGAATAAACTGTAGCAAAATAATTGTTATATGTTTTTCTCAAGAAAAAGAAAATTAATTATAGTTGTCTTAATTGGATCTAATTCTGTAATATGTGTCACTTTTCTTTTGTGGGATTTGAAATTCTGAACATAATAAAGACAAGTCACTTTTATCTTTGTACAGGATCAGGTTTAACAATGAAGTTATCAAAGTCTTTAATACAGAGATGAGGAATAGTAATAATTCTGCAATACCCATCTATCTATCTATCTATCTATCTATCTATCTATCTATCTATCTAAGTCTATTCGCATCTATCTATCTATCTATCTATCTATCTATCTATCTATCTATCTATCTATCTATCTAAGTCTATTCGCATCTATCTATCTATCTATCTATCTATCTATCTATCTATCTCAGTCTATTCGCATCTATCTATCTATCTATCTATCTATCTATCTATCTATCTATCTATCTATCTCAGTCTATTCGCATCTATCTATCTATCTATCTATCTATCTATCTATCTATCTATCTATCTATCTATCTATCTATCTATCTATCCCAAGCGTAAATCAAATAAGAAACCTACTCTTTACCATACCTGGGACAAAAAGCTATTTATTTCATTTCAACAGAAGACATCCCACACAAATGAAACATTTCTTTTTCAGATCCTGAAGTCGATCCAACAACAACAACAGCAAGGGTATCTTTCCTTACATTTTATTATCTCGTCTCCTTCAGATGAGGGCTATTCAAAATATGTTCAGTATCTCTTTTGTCACTTTCAACAATTACGACGACTATAAAAGAAATAGATGCTGTTGCTCATCAGATAAAAATGTTGGTTCTTGAACGACAATACTATCAAGCATTGGTTTAAACTGTGCGTTTGCATGTAGGCGGCTCGTTATTGGAGAAAGTTTTACTACCTCATCGCACCGATATCCCGTGAATTTGTAAAATCTATGATATCCGTCCGTCGATAACAGAAAAAAATCCTAAAAATGTGATTGCGAAAGAGAATGACGTTTGCCATATCATTTAGTTCATCCAAGTAAAACTGCTAACAAAAAGAGTACTCAGGTTTGTCTTCTTAAAAATTCGTTTTCTCCTATCTAGTTAATGAAGGGAAGCACAACCGGAAGAGAATTATTAATGGCAATGACTAAATTGTTTGTCTTTTACAAACAGACACACATCTTTGCGGGTGTGAACATTTTTCTTTTTTTTTTTTTTCTAAAACTATTATTAATTAGTTAAGAAATAATTTCTAATTTAACAATAAATGTCAATGTGGAAAGATTAGTTACCTACCAGCGCGTTTGATTTTGCAACTTACCATGTCTGATGTCTTCCAGTTGCGATTTTAGTGTTTGACTACTTCAATAAATAAATGTGTAAGCTTTCTTACGGGAACATTTTATCGTACATGAAATAATGACGGTGAAAAAGAGTACATGCACAAAATAACAAATCAGTTGATTTGCAATGCAAGCTAACATTTATTAAAACAAAATTAATAAAAGCAAAGTTTAAAACAAGATTTTTTTGTTAGTAGTAAATTGTATTTACAACGAAATGTTAATGAATATATTCGAGTGCGACTTACTCTGTTAGTGTGTTTTAGTGTGAAGCGTTCACAGACCTTTTAACTTCGGCCTGGAAAGTTCGAAAGACGAAAATCCGGAAGAGAGGGTTACTTTAGGGTTCACGTGTTTATTTATATTCGAGCTACTGCTGATACAATGTTTATTTAGGGCTGCTGCTGATACAATGTTTATTTAGGGCTGCTACTGCTACAATATTTAAGGGCTGCTACCGCTATTAAACAAAAACTACACGATATCCATCTGAGAAAAGCCAGAAAATACATCAGCCGAAAAACAGTAATCAAATCTTGAGTTAGTACTTAGTCATAGATACAGTCAGATAAGATAGTACTTACTCATAGATACAGCCAGTATCATAAGTAAACTTTCAATAATTATGGTAAAACTTAAATCTGCAATTTTAATTCCGTTTTTGCATCAAAGATTTTGCATAGGTGTGTGTAAATAGATTTTCTGTAAATTAATTTTTCTTAGTGGATAGTTATTTTTATTTATTATTTAGACTGTTCGTAGAAATGGACATATATTTGATATTAAGAAAGTTCTACATTTTAGTAACTCTTAGTTTACAGGAGAAAATGAATACAAGCATGTTGACCAGTTATTGGCGAGTATTTTGATCACTAGCCGCTTTGCTTATCTCTTTGAGTAGAGGGAGTTTTTTTGTTGAAGGGGAATTTTTAATTGAATGAATACGACTTCTTGCAAAGTTTCGTATTTATTTGTTTTAGGAGATGCAAATTTGATTTTTTTTTAAATTTACATAAACTAACAACGATTGGTTAAATATTTTCTTTTTATTCATTTTGATTTGTTTTCTACTACGTCCGCATTTTCAAAATGTATTTTACATTTTAATTTTGGCGCCTTTTCCTGGAGCCTGCTGTATTGATGAATATAAGTTGATCCTCTGTTTGTGTGGCTCTTTTTATATGACTCTAAGTCTTTGAACAAACTATTTTAATTATTAAAATTAGAATATTATGTCGGAGTTAGCTCCTCCTTAATTCCCAAATTGTCCCTAGATGTCTCTCTCCCCATACTATAAATACTGGGTGACTTCTTGCCTCGATCCCTTTTTTCCCTCGGGCTTCGTGCCGCATCCCACCTCGCGTGGAGGTGAAGTAATTCTTTCTTTTCTTTCTTCATTTCAGCGAACACCGCTATTATGTGAGCTCTCACAAAAGACAGCGTTTCCCATTTCTGGGAAGACGCCATGAACATTACAAACATGTGACGTACGTATGAACATTCACCAAAATACGAACATTCACCAAAGAACAAACACAAATGTTCACACACAAACACAATGTTAACTGTCTATGTGCTTTGTAATTTGTTGTTAATACATATACTTGTTTATATATATATATATATCGGTCTTGTTTGTTTTCTTTAGAGCTTCGGTTGGACTTAACTTGAGTCCGGCATTGTTCCTGTAGTTGGACCTTCTTCTAGCAGGAAGTAAACAGCACGTGTCCCTAATACAACAACAACACTCAAACATACCCGGTCCTCTACAATACTACAGAACAATAACGTAATTGAAATACCCAACCAAACCTATATCAGTTGGACCTTGACACCTGGTGTGTCAATGTGAACACTAGTTAGGCTACATATAGCAAAGCGACGTAAATTATCGGACTTCAAATGAGAAATTCCATTTCTGGAATTTTAGAGACACTTGACATTCCTCGATCATATATTTGTTTATATATATATATATATATCGGTCTTGTTTGTTTGTCTTCTTCATCTTCAGTTGGACTTAATTCAAGTCCGACATTTTCTTGTAGCTGGGCCTTCTTCTAGCAGGAAATCTAAACTCACGTGTTTTCTTTTCATATTCACCCACCGGTCCTCTACAATTACTGCAATAGTTTTCGCCAAAATTGCGGAGTTATTTCTCTATAATTTCTAATAAATAGTAAAAGATATAAAGACAAAAATTCTATTTTCTCCAAGTTATTTGTTTTCGTACTGATGCTTTCTTTGGATTACTTGAAATTTTGTGATCATTTATATCAGAATTACTGAAACAAATAACACTCAACTTATCCCCTACTTTAGCATGGTATGTACCATCATCCTTTTGTTTTTGAAACACTGGCATAGCTCTTATCTATATATCAACTATCATTGTTTGAAATATTATCTAGAGACACTTTGCTATTTTTATCCTTAAAAATACGTTGAGGTTTCAGTTTGATCACAGATAGTTGATAACGCATATAATCCTTTATCTCACTGAGGAAATGTTTTGGCGATCTCTGTAGAACTTTTGAGCGCCTTCTATAAGTTGCTTTAAAGGTTATCTAATACGATCCCCTCTAAGTTATTATGCATAAGTTCACTTGAAAGGAATGCTTATTTAAATGATGAAAATTTCTTTGGAAGAAGACATTCAGATTAAATGCTAAAGCATGATTTCACACAAATTCTTAGTTAATTTACTATTTAAACGAATCACATTTCATTTTATCAGATAGTCTGATCAGTAGTTGGGAATTCATGTTGAGAAACAAGACTAGAAAATGAGAAACCTCATTAGGTGTACTGTGTATACTGTGAAGTACAATAGGTAATACTGACAGTCATGTTTCTTTAGGAGATACAGTTACTATTTTAATTGTTCTCTGTATTCTCTCTATTAAACAATTAAACTGTGGTTTAACAGTTGTTCTCAATCTATAAGAAACAAATATTTTTGATAGTTACGGCATGCTGTAAAACTCAAAATTTTTCTATTCAAAAATTCAACTACTGATTATGCGATAATTTCACGACTAAGCCTCAGTCTAACAATTTGAAAATTTGAACAGTCTATACACATTAAAAATGTTTAGGAGATTAAATAACTGAAATCCTACAGACTGAAGGAAGTGGTCCAACAATATATATATGAGCAGTTTGAAAATATAGTGAATATAATTTAAAATTTTGAGTGGAAGATCTCCTATGTTTATTAATTGTTGACTCA
Source organism: Acanthosepion esculentum (assembly GCA_964036315.1). Lineage (NCBI taxonomy): Eukaryota > Metazoa > Mollusca > Cephalopoda > Sepiida > Sepiidae > Acanthosepion > Acanthosepion esculentum. The sequence goes on along the minus strand of OZ038495.1, from coordinate 21,220,909 downwards.
ACGCAAAATTCATACAGATGTATCCATACTTGGTCAATAGTATCTAGAATTAACAAATTTTATAGATAATCCGATACTAGGATGGGATAATGAATGAAAGCTGCATAAATATATATTTAAGTATCATTACAGAAAGTATGGGATAAGAAGTAATTGTAACACGTAATATCTGATAATTACCTGAAACTGAAAACTATTTAGTTAGTAAATTGATTTATTTATCATTAGTTTGTATATCAGTGTTCTCTGGCAAGTCACATATCTACCTGTACCGCAAATTTCAACTGCGATATATAATCAGGTATTATATTTTGAATGTTTTTAATATATGACAGAACTGTACTCAATAAGAAATGACAGGTGTCGATGTTGTCGACCCGACATTTTTTTTAGACTGTGAAAAGCGCCATATAGTGGTTTATGGGCTGCTAACCACTCTGTCGGATGTGGAATACTTTGTATGAGTTTGTGTTAATCTTTTAGAAAGAAAACAATAGGAATGGCTATTCCGTCTATTGGTGCAATGCTGTATACTGACGACTAAGTTGATAGAGACGTCAGATTTCGAGCGAATTAAGGCTGTTATATTGCGAAGTTGATGCACAATATTATTAAAAGAATCATTTACAATATCAGATAAGTCGAAAGAAGAATTGAAATATAATCTTAAACGTTCAAACATTTTGCATAAGTGGTTTTCAATAAAATCCACCATACCCCAAAATCTACGCCACCTCTTACAATCTTTTGGTTATAGAAAACATTTCACTTCACTAACCTTTTTATTCAATCCTTCTGCATTCACATTATAAACCCAAAATTTTAAATTGCAAACATTAAGAACTACATTTTGATAAATTTTAAGTTTTTTTTTCTAATAATGTCAAACATTCTATCTAAATAATTTGAATTATTTAAATTATTCAGATACAATACCTTTAGTTGAAAAATATAATTCTGTGCTTTTTGGATTCAAAATTGCATCGTCAAATTTAAACGAATTTTCTAATGAGGAGTGTATTCGTGTATTTGAATACTATCGTTGTATTTATGTACAACGATTGAGGCGAAGTTAAAGATTTTTGTGAAACAATAACAGGTGTTATAGATGAAACTAATGCCAACAAAAATTTATGTTGTACTATTTCTTCCCTGACGCCTGCTATTGACAACTTTTCTTGTCAATAAACTGCTGTGTACTTCGTGATTGCTGTTGCCAACCTTCCAAACTTTTTTTCTATAAGCTGAAAAAATAGTTTGTTTTAACTCGTCCAATTTTGATTATCTAGCACTGAAGAATGCTTTTGCAACAACTTCATCAAATAAGGCTGCAATAATAGGGAAAATCATGTTGCTAAAGTACTAATAACTCTGAGGTTAGATTGTGATTCGCGTATAGAAAACCAACAATTTATTATTGCCTCTATAAATTTTGGTGATATAATTGTAACATATTGCACTGAAGTATCAGCTGATGTCTATGCATTATCTATTTTTAAATAATTGATAATTGTTTTTAAAACGTTGTGTATTTTAACTATATTTGTGAGTGCGGTAGTATTTGTGAGTGTGGCGGTATTTGTGAGTACAGGGGCTATTTGTGAGTGTGGCGGTATTTGTGAGTGCAGGGGCTGTTTGTGAGTGCAGGGGCTATTTGTGAGTGTGGCGGTATTTGTGAGTGCAGAGGCTGTTTGTGAGTGTGGCGGTATTTGTGAGTACAGGGGCTGTTTGTGAGTGTGGCGGTATTTGTGAGTGCAGGGGCTATTTGTGAGTGTGGCGGTATTTGTGAGTGCAGGGGCTATTTGTGAGTGTGGCGGTATTTGTGAGTGCAGGGGCTATTTGTGAGTGTGGCGGTATTTGTGAGTGTAGCGGTATTTGTTCTTGTTTCACAGCGGATGCTGTGTAATTTCTATTTAGTGATGATTCATCTAATACAGGGTTTCTCAATCTGAGCTATATCGCCTAACGGTGGGCGATTTCAAATATTGGGTTGGCGATGAGCAACTGAACACAATATGGCGGGGGATTGGAAATTTTGGTGTACAGTATATGATTTGAGTATTAAAAGGTATTTATATATGCTACCCGAAAAAGAATATTCAAAGAAGATATGCAAACAACTTGTATAAAAAAACAAACTGTAGGCTAAATGGAAATAACTGTGCCCCATTCCTAACTAAGATATAAATATCAACGCAAAAAGGAATATATTGGTATTTTCTATAGTTTTAAGAAGGATCATTAAGATCCAAATAGTTCTTCAGTGTTAGACATAACAAAAAATAATTGCTGAGTTTTTATTAGTTACGAGTAGTGTTTATTCTTTTCAATTGTATAATTATGAACAAAAATAATTTAATTTTTTGTCAATGCGTGCAACGCTACCCGTAACCATAAAACTGAGATTGACTAAATTATATATATATAATTTTAAATTGCCATGTTTACTTTCGATTGTTCTTTAATACGATAGTAGTAACAGTAGTCGCATAAGTCAGCGTTATTTGTTACCTCCCTTTGGTATTATTTTACTACATCATAAATTCAATTTATGAACCAGTAACAAACTTTTACTAAAGAATTTTGTTGTGCTTTACTATACAGGTGGGCAATAGAGATATTTTCCATGTGAAAGTGGGCGATGGCGCAAAAACGGTTGGAAATCCCTGATATAATAGCGTACCTAATTGAACAGAATTTTTGTGAAATAATAAACTGGTGTTATAGATTAAAGTAATGCTTACAGAAATTTATGTTGAACTGTTTCTTCTCTGACGACGATTTGATATGCTATCAATAGCATTTCTTGTCAATAAAATGATGGGTGCTTTGGGGTTATAGTTTGTTGCAAGAAGAGATTAATAATAATATTAAAGGCTTCTAAATTATTTTTTAAAATCATTTTACCCCAGGCAAAGCGATAAAGCCACTAAGATGCAAGGGGTTATTGAGTGTTAAAGAACATGAGAAAAAATATTATTAAGGAAAGAGAACAATAAAAGAACAGGAATTACGAAAACAGAAGATAACGATTGTCATTGCATTTACATTTTTGAAGATCAAACTTGACAGGAAGCAAGTGTCCGAAAGAGAGTTCCACAAGGGAGAAGTGCGAGAGAAGAAATTGTTAGCGTAGAACTTACGGTTATATCTAGCCATTTCCACAGTAAAATGATAAGACATTGCCGGCAATCTAGTACTGCGCTCAAATTCATAAAGTTTAGGTGCCAAAGAGGAAAGGTCATCAGAACAATTACCATGAAAGTATTTATAGAAAAAGCGCGTGGAAGCTTACATTACGGTGGTGGAAAAGTGACTGAAGCCGAATGCCAGGATCAATATTGCAGATTCTTCTACTTCCATCAGTAGCTTGTCTACTCGTGGTGATGTATCGGCAACAAAATACCATAATCGACAAACAGAAGCTCATTAGCCTTGGTTGGCAATCTATGTAGAATAAAAAAAATATCCATCTATCAATAACCGAGCACTCACGGGGATTTATCGACAACAAAATACTCCTCATAATAGGCAACCGCAAACTTAATCTAATTGGCCTTGGTTTGCCATCTATCTAGAAATGGTGTCTCTGTGATAACACCCATCTATCAGTAGCCTGTCTACAAGGCGAGGATGCATCGACAACAAAATACCACACTTAAATGGACAAATAGAAGTTTATTAACTTTGGTTAGCAATCTATGCAGAATGTGATATCGATAAAAACGCCTATCCATTAGTTGCATAGCCCCTGGCCTTTTAAATGTATCGACAATAAAATACCTCACATAATGAGTAAATAGAAGTTCATTAGCATTGGTTGGAAACCTATCTAGAAATGTTGTCTCGATAAAAACACCCAGTCATCAGTTGCCTGACTACTCATGGGTATGTATTGGCATCAAAAGCCATCATTTAACGGGAAAATAGAAGCTCATTAGCCTTGGTTGATAACATATATATATAGATGGTGTCTCGTTAAAAATGTCCATCCATCAGTTGCCTGGTCTCTATCGCGGGGATGTATCCACAACAAAATACCACATTTAATGGGCAAATAGAGGCTCATTAGCCTTTGTTGGCAGTCTATCAAGAAATAGTGTCTCAATAAAAACAGCCATATGTCAGTTGCCTCGCCACTCACGTGTATATATTATTAACCTTGGTTCGCAGCGATAGCGTCACAATACAAACGCCCATCCATCAGTAGTCTGTTCACCCTCGGGGATGTATCCGCAAAAATAATTCGCATAATGGCCAAACAGAACCTCATTAGCTTTGGTTAGCAATCTTCCTTAATATAGCGATTTTCCAAGCGTAGCTTAGATGTGGCGCAAAGTCGAAAGTAATCCTCACCCAGTGAGGATCGAACTCACTACTCAGTCGTAATTGATCTAACGAGACAAGCTTGCTAACCATTACACCGCCTCAAGGTGCCCAATCTTCCTTAATATAGTGTCTCGATAAAAATACTCATCTATCAGTAGCCTGATGACTCGTGGGGATGTATCGATAACAAAATACCTGATACAACGGGTAAACTGCAGATCATTAATATTATTTATACTATTTATATTTGGACTATTGTCCTCATCTTTGTTTTTGTTATCCCAACGTTTCGGTCATTGTGCCCTACGACCTTCCTTAGTTATATATCGATCTGAGAATTCTGTATTGAACTTTTTATCTACAGGTAGACTGTCTTTGTTCCATGTCTTTTTTACAGGAAGGTTCATCCTGAACAAGGCCCCGGGGCCACTCGAGGTAGAGAGTTACGTTAAGGGGTAGGTTATATGAATAGAATGGGAAGATAACGATCAACTCTAGACTTGAACAGGTTAAGATTGTAGTGATCGGGGAAAACACCCTCTTGGGAGTCTTCTACAGGGCAGTGGTTCGTGAGAAGAAGTTGTTTAAGAGAAACTTACCTCTCGTCGATGGAATACGGAGGGAATGTGGGTGGTTTGCTACGATGTAAGTGGCATGGCGCTTCGTAGCCGTGAAGGTTAGAACTGGCGGAACAAAGGATTGTAGTTCGTCCGAGTACTTTCCATCGTAGTAGTAACAGAGCAGTAAGAGACTCGTCATAAAATAATTTGTCACCCACAAGGACTCAGAGACGCTTTTGAACTCTATCAAGACTGGAAAGTAAGGACCGAGCAGCTTCCGCCCAAATATGGTTACATTAATCCATTTTCGGTCTGATTTGACTCTTATAAAGGCAGAGAATAGCATGAAAAGTAAGGTGTAGTGGACCGGGGTGTGAATATGAGGATGATATCTCTGGGCTAAGATTTCCTGCTGGCCGGTCCAGCTACATAGGAATGTTGGACTTTAATGGAGTCCAAAGAAGATAAAGAAACAAACAAGACCGATATACATGTATGCAAACAAATATATATTAATAACAAATTACAATGACATGAAAGGTTACAGAGTGTTTGTATGGAGAAGTTATGTGTGTGTTTTGTGTTGAGTGTCGTACGTACGTGTATTATCCTTAGCGTGTTCCCAGAATATGGGAAACGCTGTATCGGTGAGAGGTCACATGTTGGTGTAAGTGGAAAAAGAAAGTTTTTCCTCGCCTCAACGCGAGGTTGCGGCCCAAGGCCTGGGTAGAGAGAGAGAGAGAGAGAGAGAGAGAGGGGGGGAGAGAGAGAGAGAGAGAGGTCAGCCAGTATTTATAGTCAGGGGATAGAGACCCGTGTTGAAGGATTAAGGAAATGAGGAGGAGCTAACTGCGACAAAGGTATTTACTGGAGCGGTACAGGAAGCCAATCATTTTACCTGCATCTTTAGCGAGGGATCGGGGATAATTCTGGGTTGATATTAACAAGGATAACCACTGGAATTCTGTCTGGATCAGTGGTTTTTTCGGGTCGAGGCTTTTGATATGTTTGGAGACTTCTCTTGCTGAAATGAGTATATTGTTGAGATTGTGCTCAGTGAGACGTGGGAAGTTGGAGAGTGGAGGGTCTTTGTCATCTAACGTTGAGTTTGAGGCAAAGATCGAGGCGAACAGCTTCGCCTTGTCTGTCGAGATATGACTTTGCCTCTGTTGATAATTTGGTTGGTGATCTTCCAGAATTCGCGAGATCCAATTTGTTTCTTTTTAACCTTGGCTTGTACAGCTTGCGTGTAGCTGCACTTGGCGTTTTCCAGAAATATCTTACAGCGATTGCTGGCGGTTCTGGAAGAAATAAGGTACATATAGTCTTATTTATAGTACTGTTCAGTTATTGTACGTCCCTTTCCAATGAGTCCAAATACACATTGCTCCACCCAGGGATTGAACTCACAACCACTATGTCATCAAACGAACCAACGCTTTAATACACTAGGCCAATTGCTGTAGTGAACTTGTAACACTTAACACGAGGGAGAACATGACCAAGAATTACGTATATTCAATTCCTTACAGTTGTGGCAAAGAATATAAAGATGAAACAAACCGCCCACCACCACATAAAAGTAAGGCTGGAGGAACATCGAAAAGCCGAAGTGAGGAGTGAGACAATGAAATCAGTCATGGCTGATCATGTGGAATGAAGTGAAAATATTGGACAAGAAATAACACTGGAGATTTAGACGTCTGAAACAATCAGCACATATACTAGGCTAGGATGACCACTTTAGTAGGCCTTGCATAGAAATAAATAAAATATGGGAACCGCTAATAAAGAACAACAAATTACATTAAGTCTTCAACAGCAGCAGCAGCAATCAAAACATGATAAGTAGCAGCAGCAACAGCTGTGCTGGGCAGTATGTTACACAATGGAAACGGGCGAACAACAATCGTGCACTATTATAAATAAAAACTAGACGATATCACTAGACATAGGAGGTTGAACGAGAATAGTCTACCCTCGTCGAATAAATAATGGGTTCAGTTCAGAATTCGTAGAAAGTTACTCAAATCAATATAAATCTAGGGTAGGCCGGAAACGTTATGGTAACAACAAGATGGGGACAATAGTTCGAATATAAACAGTGTAAATCAATGATTCCCAACGTGGGGCGCATGTCCCACCGGTGGGGCGCATGTCCCACCGGTGGGGCATGGTAATATTTTGGTGAGGCATGCGTAGGATGTGCACTCTTCGGTTAACTATACCAACAGAATAAGGGGGCAATTCGAGAATGAGTTATTAACAGTGAATTGTTTTCTAGTGAGTCTTAGCGAGAGTGTTAATGTTAATGCGTGTTTATACATACGATGCACATACAGTATGCATGCATAAAATATTTTGTGTGTATGTACGTACATGTATAACTGGCATACATGTAATAATGAAATATTACAGGGGGCACCAGAATTTTAGAAATACCTAAGTATAGCCCAAAATCGGTTGGGAACCACTGGTATAAATTATGATCTCCTCTTCCCAGAAATTCACACAGAAGTTATTAACCTTGTTTTGCAATGTATATATAAATGCTGCCTCGATTAAAAAAGACATCCATCCACCTGGTTTCATGCGGAGTTTATTGACAACAAAATATCTAACATAATGGGCAAATAGAAGCGCATTAGCTTTGGTTGACAATCTATCTAGAAATGGTGTCTCGATAATAACATCCACGCATAAGTAGTTTGGCCACTCGTGGGGATGTATCGAAACAAAACACCTCGTATAATCCGCAAATAGAAGCTCATTAGCCTTGATTGACAGTTTATCTAGAAATGGTGTCCCGATATAAACACTCATTCATCAGAAGCGAGGCCACTCGCGGGGATGTATCAATAACAGAATACCTCACAGTGTGCAAATAAAAGCTCATTGCCTTTAGCAATCTATCTAGAAATGGTGTCTCGATAAAAACACCTATCAGTAGCCTGACCACACGCGGGAATGTATTGACAACAAAAAAAGCTATGACTGAAATGAAGTTCCTCTGTGGATAAGTGATAGGGAAAGGTATGAATCCTCTTCTTCAGCGGGACAGATCGGGTTCTATAGCCTTCGATGGCAACTGGTCTACCGCAGAAAGAAAGGACAACCTACTGCGGGAAAAAAATCTGCCTCGTCAGTCATGTATCGAAAGCCTAAGCGTGTATCACACATGGCACATAACTGACTGATAGACAGGAATAAGCATCCATAAGAACATAAAACGAACACTGATCAACAATAATTTCGCCAACCATATCGTTGCCGAGAACGTGGGTAATGGTTAGCACGTTTGTATCGCTAGAACAATTACGACTGACTAGTGAGTTCGATCCTCACTGGATGCCCCATACTTTCGGCCTGGTGCAACATCTATGCTACACTTAGAAAATCACCATATCCTCGACAAGCAAATTAAATTATCCTTTCATTAGAAAAATGACACAGACGACCATGCTGATAAAGATTATTCTACCGTTACCAGATTCACTTTGACTAAACAAGTCAAAAACTCAGAATATAATTCGCCGGTACATATTACTTAATTTGAAATAGACATCTTAGATTTATCATTATCAAAAGTTAAAAAAAAAAAAAACTCTTTTAAGCTTAAATTATTACCAGTAACTCGGGGGATTGCATTTCTCTTGCCAATACTCATAAAACAACATAAATTATTACATTGGTTAGACAAGAAGAAGAACCGCATTCCGTAGGTTAACTTGTCACTTATCGAAAACATTATTCGTGTAAATATCGCTCATCACATCAGACACACACAAAAACTTCAAAATGGATAATATTAAAAACTATAAAGAAGGTTTCAAAAAGTTATTTATACACAAGAAACAATCCAGATTATATAAAAAATATTTTACTACAGAAGACATGATTTTTAAAATATGCATAATAAAATATTTAAAATGCGTATCAAATATGATTGTATATACTCATTTCCGATATATTCAGGATCTGTGAAAACGTTCTACACACTTATCATACACACTTATATTTAAATTTGAAATATAACGTTCCGATAAATTATCAGGAGGTAGCTAACAAACTTTCGTCTACGATACTGACAGCATTTTTAGATCCTGGTAATGACAGAGATGGTTGAACTCGAAAGTACTAAAAAAAAAACAAAAAAAAAACAGGAAAAGAAATATAAATCTTGAACAGTTTATCTACAAGAAGATGTGCAACAACAAATTCGAAAATTGGAAAAATACAATAAAAAATTAAACAGAGATGCCTGAATTTAATTATTGTATAAAAATTAAGTTCCTGCTGCCTAAAAAATAAACTCTTTTCTCTCCCTCTCTCTCCCCCCTCTCTCTCTTATATATATATATATATATATATATATATATATATATATATATATATATATATATATATATATATATATATATATATATATATACACACACACACAAGGTTATCAATGCTAATGCGACTTTTGGAACACCCTATATATATATATATATATATATATATATATATATATATATATATATATATATAAACAGGATATATATATATGTTCCAAAAGTCGCATTAGCATTGATAACTTTGTAAATTTTATATTTATTTACCAAATGGAATCATGTTTCTGTATGTGACAATATATTACTAAGAAATGTCATTTGTCGAATTATGGAAGATGATGCCATGCAAATTTTCCCTGGTTGCTATTTCACAAGTGTACGTTTTCTTTTACCTTTTCTGCCAAGTGTTGTGTGACTTTTAGAACACCCTATATATATATATATATATATATATATATATATATATATATATATATATATATATATATATATATATATATATGGATAGATATATATAGAGAGAAAGATATATAGAGAGAAAGGGTTATTTAGATAGATAGATAGATTTGACGCGGGCCGCGTATCCCTCCTCACAACCCAAAAGCTATTTATTTTTAGGGTAACATAGAAAATTCTTAGGGTAATTTTTTTCTAGCTACTCCCCGTAAAAGATTCCCCCGAAGCCTATGTGTGTGTGTGCAGAAGTTTCTACTGTACTACTTTCTACTATAAGCAAAATAAAAAAAAACTCTAATTGTCTATCTCCCTATCTATGGGTTAAATAGCTGGATAGACCGAGCTCTCTAACTTTTGGTGGCGTCTAGTCTATGAAAAGGACTACTTTGAATTCAAAACCGTGAAGAAGACAACGAGAAACCTCTCCTCCACTATCTTTTCCGAGAAGTCATAACAATTCACAATTCAAGGAACCTGCAGAGTGCCATTTCCAACGTGCTGAGGAAAATGGCATAAGAAAACTTATTTCTTATGCCATTTTTGAAAAAAAAAGAAAGAAAAAAAAAATACGAGCTCCTAAGTGTGTGCATATATATTAGGTGTGGTTGGCTAGCAAAATATATTTCCTATCGAAACAGCTACAGGATGTCAAAGTGTTAACACAGTAACACTACAGTAACACCAACTCAGCTTCAGTACATCTGAGTAAATTACAGTATTTTTGCATCGGAAAAGAACAAATAAGAAGATGTTCCAAGACTGTATAGAGCTCACATCTGATATTAATCTGGAATTCTCATACAGTGATGGAGAATCAACGAAGCTTGAGAGTGAGGACTTGCTGGAATCCCTGGATTAAATAAACCACGAAGCCAAACCTGAACTGAACATATCGTCATTACCTGACAAAGAACTTATTTTTTGTAGATCCTATTTTCGAATAAATTTAACTCTGCTATTTAAATGTATACGAACCCCAAAAAATTATATGGAAATATTTTTACTCAATTTTCTGGATTGACTTTGTTGTTATTTGAAAATGTCCCTGCCTATTCCAATGAAATTGTCCTTATTCCAAATAAAACGTCCCTAATACTCCAATAAAAAATAAGGCTTGTTAAAAAAATGTATTCGTGAAAGACGGGTTAATAATTATTATGAACTAATTGAAGGAATTCTAACCGCCGTATCCTTGATATTTTAAATTAGCACGCGAAATTGTTTATCAGTCATGCTTTTATTCTTGAACCATGTCTTGATCGTTCAATCGAATTTGATCGATGTTATTGTTCCTCGATCAGCGAGTCAGTTAGATAAGCCTGCGAACAGAATAAGCGGAAGCCAAAAAAGCATGACATATCAGGAAAAATAGAGTAAAAAAAAAGCATAAATCTACCAAGAAAATGGATTTTATGCATGCGATAAGAATTCACGTCGGTTTGATCTATTTCTGCGTCAATGAAAATTACCCATTTTTGGTTCCCCGTAAAATATCACACCACGTGTATTCTTTGGTGTTTACCCACGTGGGCTGTGCCATTGCGAAACATTGTACCTTTAAAACACCAAATGATCATTGTTTTTTTATGGCATATTTTTTTATATTAATTTCCGAGCAATAAACATATTATTATTTCTTTACGATTCATAAGTACACAAAACAAAAATTTAAATCAAACTTTGGAATAGTTTTTTTGTGATTGACCGAGTCTGAGTAGGAATTTTTTTGTTTTTTAAATTTTGCATCACATTATTATTACATCAGTGAAAATTTTTAAATATTAGCTTTTAAGATGATACACATTTGCTTGGTGCTTTATTTAGATATACTTACATTATTTAAGAAATTTATTAAAAAAATGAATTTAAGAACGTAGAGAGGTTTCAAATTATGCTTTATCCGTCTGGTCTAAAAATTAAATTATTGTGTTTTGGAGTTTGTTTGTTTGTTTTTGCTTCTAGAAAAAAGATTAAGAAAATATACAAATTAGAATTATCTGATATGAAAAGAATCAGATCAATACAAAATAATTATTTGGCTTTATGAAACCTTAAAGATCTCTAACATTTTTATTGTATTTTAAATTTTATCATGGCTTTTTATACAAACTGGTAGTCCATGTCATCTGGAAAAAAACATATACCTCAGTTTCTCATATAAGACCAGGAAGATATTTTTAGCTATTTTTTTAAGGAAAGGGGGGGTCTTATATCCTTTCAAATACAGTAGAAAAAATATATAAATAAATAATCTCATTTTGTTTCTGTGTAATTGAAATCAGAACAACTTGATGATAGCATTCACTTTCCAGTTTATCGATACCTTTTCTTTTTTTCCCAGAAAAAAATTGATTCTATAATAATAAAAGTAAAATACTTAATTTCAAATCAACAATCATAAACTGATGGGATAGATATATTGACGACAGTGTGACACGCTATTAAAGTATGTCAAGTTAATGAGTTTTAACTTAACCAATTTTTTCTTAAAATAAAAATAGGCACTTATATTTTTTTCATTTATATTTTACAAAAAAACTGATAAGACATTTTAAAAATATTTAATGCCATATAATTATGTATTACATTCCAATTAATTCTAAAAAATCTAAAAATTAATAACATAATTTCTATTTCGTCTACCTTTATTGCACTTAGCTGTATTACCAAAAAGCATTTTTAAATTTCAATTTGGCTTTTGTAAAGAAAAAAAGACGGAAGAAAGAAGCATAATTGTATTTATTTATTTTCTCTTTTAAAAATTTGCAGTTTTCGTTTTATTATTGCCTCAAAATTCAAAAATAAAGTGTACACACACAAACAAAAAAATGAAAACATTTCTAGTCAATTGGGAATTTTTTAGCACTAAAACAATCCACCTTTCTTTCCTAATTTACGCTCGAGAGCGAGGGACGGACAATCAACCGCCGAAATAGTTTTAGAGAGTCAATTATCATGGATGTTTTTTTTAAATTTTATTTATTTTTTTTAACTGATTTTTTTTTTACGTTTATGATCATGACAGTTTCTTTTTTGTTATACTTTTTAAAAATATATCTTTGTATTATTTTTTCATCATGCCACACTGTAAAAAAAGTCTGTATAAAATAAATAGGCGCACACACGGTCACAAGTGAAACCATGCTAATTTAAAACATGACGCTCTATCTTGCTTGTGACTTCTCTCTTCCTACTGCCATATTAATGCATTACTACTACTACTACGTGCTTCTCACTATCTTTAGTATGGCTGATGTTGTAAAAGTAGCAAGCCACGTTAGTAAGTACCATGTAATCTTTTGTAAATCTGTTGTTTGCGTTTTTATTAAGTAAGGATTTTTGGGAGTCGATGTAAAAAAACAAAAAATAAGGGGTTTACTGAAAGTGTGAATGATAAGTGCGTGAAAAAGGCGGCGGAGACCAACCCATATGACGTCCGGGTATAGGAGTGTGACCCGCCTTTCGCATGGCTAGCCACACCAAATGGGCGTTTATGATATCTATGTGCTGATGATAATATTTATATTTCTAGTAACCTCCCGGACAAAAAGATTTTTTTCTTATTTATTTAACTAACAAATTCACATTTTTCTTAACAACACTATTCTACTTCCTTGTTTTAAAGCCAAGCTGCTACTCAACTCAACTCGCTTCCACTCCTAAACTAGTCGCACTCCACCTACCTACACGCACACGGAAGATCACATTTTTACAATCTGTACACTCCCTTTAGTTCCTATTCTCTTACTCTTACTTTTTTTACACAGTCACTTCAACGAGAGAGGGTGATTTAGGATTGGCCTTTTTTTTCTTCTCTTACTTAAATAATGTATAGCCAGTTTGGATGTAGTAAAAAAAAAATAATTTACAAATTTTAAATTATGTTACAACTCATAAAAATGCATTGTATTTAATTTATCATCTCATGTAGGGAGTATAAAAGAAAATAGGTCTTGGTATCTCGTAACTAACAACTAACCATAGCATTTATTTAATTATATATATATTATATATATGTGTGTGTGTGTGTGTGTATACACACACATTATATATATATATATATATATATATATATATATACATACATACACGCACTCTAGTAGTACTACTAGTACGTATTTTGTGTGTAACCTGAAGCAGGTTCGACTTGGACACAAGACGTTGAAATAGAAAGATTTTGCTTCTGACGAGTACACAAAGTTCATCAAAGGAAGAAAAAAAAAGAAATTAATTTGGATCATTCGCATTTTTCTACGTAAAGGGACGTAAGTAAGTAAGAATGTTGATAAAAAGGGAGAAAGGAAAAAAATCTAGGAGAGAGGAAACTTGTGTTGAGAAAGGTGGTATTTAGTGGGGACTTCGAAAAAGCAGTTAGTGAGTGTATGTGTGTGTCATGACTATGAAAACAGGCGGGGGACATAAAATGAGGGAGGAGAGGAATAAGAAAGGGCGGTACACAGCAAGAACAATTCACTTTTTCCCCCCTTGTTTTCTTCCTTTCGTTCACAAAAAAGCCAACATATGGTAGCCATTGTCATCATCGCACTTGTTATTTCTAAAATGAGTGTCGATGAATCTAGTTGCGGACTCCACCTCTAACGATTTCTAGGAAAATATTACCCAGAAATTCTTAATAAGTAGTCATTGTCGACTCATTTACATCGAATGGTGCATGCGTGAGGAAGAAGGAAAAACGAACCCCCTCCTGTTTAACTTAAGAGATGGCATCAGAGAGTAACTCCTACAACAACTCACTTAGTCCTGCCTTTTGATTTTTTTCTCTCTACTTTGGTACTTGTTTTGTAAATATTCAACGCTTTCGTGTTTTCTTTCTTTCTGTATTTTTCTTTGTAAAATAATGTGAGACTGAACCGCTACTTTAAATATGTTCGAGGTTGATAATGATCACTTTTTTTTTTTTACTAGGTCGACCTAGTAATACTTTTTTGTTTTCGTCTTATCCTTCTCTAGTCTAGTATTCTTTCATACATAAAATTAAAAAAACAAACATCAATTTTTCAAAGCTATATTTAATCTATATATTATATTTGTCGATGTAAAGGTATTCTTTTGTGTTTTTGTAGCCGACTAGGAATTAGAAAGGTAAAAATATTTTTAAATTTACGATTAGGTTTTTTTTTCCTTTAAGTACAATAGGAAAAAAAATCTACATTGATATGATAACGAAGTAGTTTCGATTGGCGTGTTTTCGACTTGATACGTCATGATAAGTAACGTGATGTGTATTTATTTTTTAAAATTTTATCATGAGTATCATTGTTGATTATTATTATTATTACTTTTAATTTTTTGAGGATTTTTTACTTGTGCTGCCGCCTCCACGCCGTTTTACCCCACCCGGTGGGATGCAGTTGAATTACAGTTGACCAATAGAAAAGGATCAAGTGAGAGAGAGAAACGTACACGCCAACACACAAAAATCATAATCAAACAATTTAAAGAAAAGAACATTTAAATTATTTTTAGGCGATCGGAATTAATTATAACTCCATTGGAGCTATTTTCTTGTTTATTTATCAATATTCTTTCCTTCAGCTAAAAAAAAAAATTCCCTAATAATTACAATCTGTCCGTGTCAATCATTATATTCCGCCTTTGAAAATCAGATATCATCATCATCATCGCCATTTTGTTTCTTCTTCCATTTACATCATCATCATTGTCAACAACAAGCCCGTTATTCTTCCCACTTTTCTTAAAAAAAAGAAAAAGGCTAATATATATTTTTCTTTACAGTTGCGATTAACTTCCTCATAGATGGGAAGTTTGAAACTATATAATATTTTCATTTATTTCAGGTAAATAATGTTCGTATAGTGCTATAAAAGACATTTAAAATCTAACTTTCTTGGGTTTTAGTTATTCACGCGGAGTGACTCGTTGTTTCGAGCATGCGTGATTAGCATCATTGCGTAGTGATCTCCGTGTGTGCAGTGGCCTCCATGGCTTCCAAGCGGGGAACGTGGATTTCCCATGTATGGCTAGCAAATACCTTTCAGATTCAACCCAACAACAACCCAAATGTCTCGCTTTGGCATTAAATGGCTACACTTGCTATAAGTAGATCGAATGAAGACTATGTGATGCCGACAAGTTCGACTCAGGTGAGTTTTTTTTTTTCCTTTTTATACGATTTGTGTGTACTTTTTTTTTATTTTTGTGTCTCTTCTCTACACCAACTAAAAACTAGTTCCTTGTGGGACTGAAAATTTTTGAATGGCCTAGTATTTATTCACACCCCTTTCTTTAACCCCGCCTTGTAGGATAACCAGCCATCCCCTTTGGCTCTGTTGGCAGCTACTTGCAGTAAAATCGGAGCACCCCAAGAAGACGGAATAAATAACCAGTCTAATACAACTCAAGTAAGAATAATTGGCCAGAACCCGGTTTCAAGTCAAAGCGAGATCGTGGCAACTCAAAATTGGGTCCAAGTGCCTGGTGTTGTTGACTCTTCAAAGCCAACTGCTCCGGCCACAGCGTTGACCACTGCTCCGATAATCGCCCAACAGACTCCTCAATTGATTGCTTCCACCGGTCCGGGTGGAAACATTACTTATAATGTTATACCTCCTTTCCAGACGTTCTCTTTGGAGGGACAAGAGGCGATCTTCATCCCCGCTAACGCTTCTAATGCAAATGGAGGTCAAGCGCTTCTTGCGGGAAATCAAGCCATCTTAACCCCTACCGGACAAATCGTCCGTGCTACGCCAAGCATCCCCGGGGCAAATATAATCCCCAACAATGTCGGATTTATGGGGAACGTACTCAATCTTACCGGAAATATGGTTAATTTGGCCGGAATGCAAAACATGTCCATTCGCCAACCCCTCGTGCAGACGGTTCAATTACCTTTGTCCCAACTTCAGCAGATACCAAATGTAATCCAGATTCCTGTATCGAGTGGGGCGGGACAGACGACGTACCAGGCGGTGCAACTTCCTATCCAAACTTTCTCCACTCCCACAATACAAAGCAGTAACCTCGGATCTCAGGGCGCCATGCCTGCTGCTGCAACCACTCCTGCTCTTCAATCGTCGGCGATAACAACTAACCAAAACCAGATGGCTAACGATGCCATTCCAACCACCCAGGTGCTTGAAATTGCTACACCACCAGAGATAAACGTCAAGTCAGAGATAAAGAGCAACTCCAACACTCCACCACCACTGGTTACCACAGCAACAGATGTCACACCTCCATCAGTAAACAGCATCCAACAATTACAACAACAACAGCAACAGCAGCAGCAGCAGCAACAACAACAACAACAGTCACAGCAGCCATCACAGCAACAACAATCGGGAGTGACCAGCAGCCAGTCGGGGTCATCGTCCATTGCAACTACAGTCGCCTCACCTGTAGCCACCAACAATGCTCCTTATCCCACTCAAGCAGCTCTCCAAATCCCCACTATTATCTCCCTTGCACCAGCCCCGGGTGCCCAAGGAATGCCCACATCAGGTAGTCAGAATATCCTGTCACTTGCTATTCCACAGAATGCAATTAGTGTATCTGGAGCACCAACCATTACATCTGCTGCAAATCAAGGCAGTATGGTGTCCAGTATAATTACCCCTCAACAGTTAATCCAAAATGCAGCCAACATTCAAATTGCAGCAGCAACTGCAGGGCAAAATCAGGTGATCCAAGGCAATCCATGGATTCCTACCCTGAATATAGCTAATATCCGGCCAACTAACATCCAGACCATCCAGGTACAAAATATTCAAGGATTGCAAGGACTCCAGGGTCTTCAGGGCTTACAAGGTTTTCCCCTGCAGAATGTTCAAAATCTGGCTGGCTTTCAGGCCATCACCCAACAAGGACAGATTATTTCAGCCACTTCCTCGCCTTTGCAAAATTTGGGCGTGCCAAGCTCTGTGACAGCCACCACAACTACAGCTGCAGCTACCTCCAGCATGGCAGCCACCCTTGGGGGTGGTACTTCGACTCAGACCCAGGGTCAACAACTCAGTCCACCCCAAGCAATACAGACTGTCACCACAGGCATCAATTCTACCCAGCAGATCAGCACTACACAGACTACCCAAACTATCAATGCTACACAGATTTTAGGTGAGTTGGAAACTTTATTATTATTATTGAATTAGAAATGTCAATTTTATTTTATATTTGAACGAAATATTGAGAAAATTCTCTATAAATTGTTAGTGAACTTTAATATTTTCTTTTATCAGTGATATTTCAATAACTCTACATTTCTATCCAATTCTTATGTCAGAATTATTTTTAAAATTACCATTGTTTATAGAAATATATTTTTTATTTTTGTTCCTTGGCATTCAAATCAGCTTCTGGTCAGCAAATGACAAATATTGTTGTATTTAGAAATCATTTATTTCATAAAAAATTACCTTTTTAAGTTTTGTAAGTTTTAAACTAATTTCAGGGAAAGATCTTTTTATTTTATTTCTTTTAAACAATTTTTAATTCTCATAATGAAAATTTCTTCCTAATTTAAGAATTTATCTTTGACAAATGACAATTTCTTTTTTCTTATCTCTCTCTTTAAAACTTTGAAACTGGGCATGATGGTAATGAATGAGTCTTCCAAGACTATTCATGTATCTTTCTTTACTGTTATGTACCAATTGGTAGCGATAACTCTAGACTAATTGTACCCATAATTTTAAATGTTTAATGAATGAAACTAACTACATTAGATAAAAGGAATATTAGCATTTGATTTGACAGTGTTGATAAATAAATTGGTTTCTTAATTTGAGGCATTTTGACATTTTAAATCAATTCACAGTGAAGCAAATCCATTTAAAAGAACCCAATATCAATTTAATTATGATTTATAAAAGAATTTACAGCAGAATTTCTTTATTGTGCTTAATTTTATAAAAATAAATACTTTTGTGACTATTTTAAACAAATTCAAAATGATTAGTTTGATAAAAATGTAATTTTCATAATCTCCAAATATTTTTCTTTTTCGTTTCCATTTGGTTATCAAAATATTTGACATTGTATCAAAATTAATCTTTTTATTTTTTAAGTACAAATTGAATTATTTAAAGTTTGATTTAAATATTTCTGCAAAAACAGTATTTTTGGGAATACACCTAAAGATTCTTTAATATGTTTTTAAAGAATTTTCTGTTATGTTCTTAAACACATGCTTCATGAAATAAATATCTAAAAGAATTATCAGTTATCTTTTTGGGGACTATGAAATAAAATTAAAAAAACAAATGATTTATGTTTTGGAACAAAACAATCTTCTCTCATTTCAATGAAGCAAATTTTTTAATTTTCTAAATTATAAACAAATTGAAAAAGTTTTATTTACTATTTCTGTGTGCTGTTGACAAAAGTAACTTTCAACTTACCAAACATATTTGTCATTTGAATCTTGAATATTAATTTCCATTTCATATTTTTAATTAACTTCATTAAATGTGCACTGACCAGTTTTATCAATATTTAGTCTCTTTCTCCCTCACACATACACACTCATGAGGATAGATCAAGAAGTATGTAGTCTGGTACACTGTTATTAGCTAAAATGTTGAATTAAATACATTGACAAGGAAGGAGATTGTGTTTAAAAACGTTATTTAAAATAAATGCATTTCTTATCAGATTGTATACTTTTTTTTTATATACCTATGTATATTATACTTGTATTTTTCAATGTTCTTAAATTTGAGTATCTTTCTCAGTGCATCTTAATTTTTTTTTTTAATTGTGGTATATGCAAATGGATATAGCAGCATTTTCTAATAACAGAATTTATATCAGAATTTTTGAGGTAGGAATTATCTTTATTATATGCCTTGCTGTGTGGACCTATGTAATTGTCTTGGTTGTTATACTCACAAAATTTCAGCCGTTTTATCCCTTGGCCTTCTTCAGGTGTCTGTCATCGTACTCTGTAACCTTCTTGGAATTTTGAACTAAACTCTTTAGTTTGAAAGTGTTAGTGTTCTGATTGTTTTCTATTTTTACGGGACATTTCATATCGGTTAAGGTACACCAACCTTAGTGATCTTTGTGTCACTTGTCTGTATGTGTTACAAACTTTAACTTTTCAGCACTATCAAAACCCTGAGGAATAAAGTGTTGGTTAAAATATATCTGGTTCTCTGGTGGTAGTTGTAAGTTTAATCCCTGTGTATAAAATCGGGATGGAGATAATTTGGCTTCATTTTGCTTTCTGTTTTTGAACTATAAAAATTAGATTTAGCTGACAATTTAAAAAAAAAAAAAAAAAATTGTACATTTTTTTTTTTTTAATGAATTTTTCTGTCTTATAATAAAAAAAATTGCAAATTCTGATCTCCAAGACAAAATTTACTTTCTAGAACACATAGACTTCACTTTCATTTATTGGCCATACCAAATTATATAAATACATTTAAACTCTATGAATATTTCTTAGGTTTTAACTCTTCTGCATCAGTAGAATATCTCCATTGGATTATAGGTAGTCAGATATTTAATGTTACTGGTGATATCCATCTGGATTCCAATTTTTTTTTTTTTAATTCTCTCAATTGTTATAAAGTGTCTATCATTCTTGCGAAAATGTCATATTTACATTTTGGCATTTTAATTTTCCTTATTTCACAATCCAAAATGACCAAGGCATGAGACACACTTACTAATTCTTTGTGCTTACAATTTTCAAAGTCTCTTTTGTTGTATAAAATGGAGCAGGACTTGCCATTAAAAAGGATGTTGTTTTCCTTCAAATAAGTCTCAGTAAATATGGAGGAAATGTTTGTCACTCCAGAAGCTTTTATGAATCACTGCTCCAAATTGTTCTAAAATGCCATAACCCCAAATCTGGGATGTTTGATGATGGTACATTCAAATTCTTCACTTGGCAATCTTTAGACGCACACTTGTCAGCTATTAAAAGGGTTGGACAAATGAAGTCATTTAAATAGATTAGTGTACCAAACTTTCAAGATGCTGTTTACCATCACAGTTGTTTACTGTTTTCTTTATTGACTGGTTTAAAAAGTGGCTTTTATTTGACAGATGAAAACTGGTTTGATCTAAACAGATTCTGACATTTTCCAACAGATTTTTTTTTAATTTCTTCTCTCATCATATAAACGTCTTTCTGATTGCCTATATCAACTTGGACACAAAGTAATTGCCTTTTTATTCATGAATTGTGCGATCTCATAGTTCACAGATGAAAATGGAATTCCTGATTTTGATGCTGACCCATCCGATCTTCAAATTGTCTAACAGTGAACTCCTCTTCCAAAAATTAAACAATTCTTGTATTTCTGGGGTATAAAATCTTGTAAATTTTATTCTCTTGGATTTTCATGGTAAATTTAGTAATTGGTCTTTGGAAAGTCATATACAAGTAAAATAAGTGTTTGTCATTGTCAAAAGATTGTGACATAAAAATGAAGAAATTCTAACAGCATAAATCTGTAAGTAGCTGGTTTTCATCAGATTAAATGAAATGTTTGAAAATAAAATAAGGCATATAAAAATGAAACTTTATAATTTATTTTATAATGCATGTGAATATTAATGTAAAATGCTTATCAAGAAAATCCATTTAGAATCTATGACAGCATATTAAAATAACAATTATTTTCTGTTTCCTTTAAATTACTTTGAATCAAATTTACTCTTTTGAGACTCGGAAAATTCAAGATTGGGCATTTTCTATGGATCATTATTGATATTATTATTATTATTATTGTTTCCAATCCGTTTTTACTTGCCTTATGTTCATTTGAAGACATTCAGATAAATCATTTCCTACCTTTGTCAGATGGTCTTATTCATCTCCTTTTCTCTTTCCTTCCACTATTGTCTGTTTTTGTTTTTTGTTTTTTTTTCCTCTCATTTAGGATTAGCTACAACACTTGAATGATTTCAACAAAAATGAGAGCTATAAGAAAATCCAGTAATGATTTTTAACATTTTTATTTCTTCCAAGACCAAATAGTAGCTATTTTCATGCATTTAGTATTGATTTCCTTTATCACTAAAAATTTACTCATGGTCACAGGTGCTCTACTTAATGACCATAAAGTTTAGAATTTTCCTTTAGCTAATAATTATAATTTTAAGGTTCTTCAAAGATTGTATTTTTTTTTAATCAAGATTTGCAAATGATGATCATGTGTTAAATACACTCTAATCCTATTTATTATAAATATTTCCAAGAAAAATAATTTTATTAACATTGCATGTGTCTTTTTCTGTGGATAAAACATTTGGAATTATTCCTGTCTAAGTTTATTATTTTGTTTCAAACTGTGAAAAGATTAAATTTTAAAGTAAATGCTAAACCAAAGATAACTTTATTCTTAAACCATGAATTCAAATTTTAATGAATAAAAAAACATTTATGCTTTTTCACATATAGGTGGCACGTTGGCAATCAGAATATGTCCCTCATAAATTATATATATATATATATATATATCTCTATGAGATAATCATAATTAACAGTTAATTTTAGATGAAAAGCATTTTGTATCATTAAAACAAAACTGTTTTCTAACAATGTGTAACATGCTAATCCTATTTATAACAATTTGTAGGGTAAATAAATGGTTTAATTTTATACATAATCCAAACTTTGTTTTTAAGGAAAAAATGTGATGTTAATTTTTGTTTGCTGAAAACTGTTGCATGCTTGTCTCAAAAGAATTAGAAATTACAAAATCAGTTCTAGAGTCCCCAAAAGATTTTCAATTTGTGTATTGATGTTTTTAATCTCTTAACATCTTGAAATTCTTTAATTTTGTTTCTTGCTTAGAATTACCTTTCTAATGCAGTTTTCACTGCACCATGACTAACATCTTCCACAGACAAAGTGGAAAGATTATATTGAATCAATTGCTATATGTGCTGCTAGGAAAGTTGGTTTACTGTGTTGTGCTAGACAGTTTGTCTCATCAAAACCTGCAATGTTATTGGTCTTGACTTGGCGTCTTAGATTCAGTCAATTTTCAACTGCCATAACGCAACTGCCCTGTTTTTTTTTCTATGCATATTTTCATGGTAATTTTCCTGATGATCTTTCCTCTTTGGTACCTTGACTTCATAAATTTAAGCACTGTATTAGATTGGCAGCAAGTTCTATTTTACATTTGAAATGGCTAGAGATAACCATAAGTTCTATGCTAAGAGTTTCTTGTCTTGCACTTTTCACTTGTGGAACTCTCTTCTGGCTGCTCGTTTTCCTGTCGAGTTTGATCTTCAAAAATTGAATGCAATGTCAATCATTATCTTCTGTCTTAATTCTAGTACTTTTATTGTTCTCTCTCCTTAATGTTTATTTCTTTCTCATGTTCTCTCATACTCAGTAACCCCTTGAATCAAGCACAAGTTTAAATTTATTATTTGAAAATTCAAAAAAGCTTGGAAAACTGTAAAATTTGTACATGAACTTTATTGATAAATTAAAATTGGTGCTTAAGAGATAATGTAATAAAAATACACTGAAAGAAAGAAAACTACTACACACTGAATGTGTTTCAATTTACTCAAGATTTAACATACAGGTAACATAAATGATCATGTGCATAGGTTCCAAAATAAGTGGGTGTATTGACATTACTTAGATTTCCTACACATACTCTCACATGGATACAATAAGATAGAGAGTATTGTCCTGCCCTACATTGTTTCATGCCTCTTGTCCTTGTTGATGTAAGAATTATATATAGATAAATGTGTGTGTCTGCCATCCCATTGTTCCATGGAAGTCAGGTCTGTGATTTATATCAGCTGGGGAAATTGTTAAACATTTTAAAGAGCATGTTGAGTACCATTGGCATCATACTGATGCCAGAATAGCACACCACCTTCCTATTGGCAGCAGATCAGGTTGAACCATGAGCAAACATGGACTTACATGTCAGCAATAAGATGTTAAAAAGACGTTTTTTCACATGACACCGCTTTTTTAAAAACTACCTTCACTCTTCAATGTTTGTTTTAAAAAGCAATGATTAGAATTGGAATAAAACCTAAATATATAAAAGGGAATTTATACTTTTTTTTTTTTTTTTTTTGTTGAGAATTTACAACAAAAATATTAAACACTATTTATTAGATGGTTTATATACAAGTGTAATTTTATATTTACAGTATTTTAAAAACTAATAAAATTAGAACTACTGCAATGCAATATTTATCATTTACCAATTCATAAAGAAATACAAAAATAATTTTTTATTTATAAACATTTACTAAATTAAAATATGTGAACCAACTATAAGGAAATCCTTATTGTTTACTAATTTATAAAGTTTGACTTGATTGGCAAATAGCTGATGTTTGCCAACCATTCCAATAAATAAAATAATAAATAGTGTTTATTATTTTTGTTTTCAATTCTCAGAACAAAGAAAAGGTAAAAATTCAATTTCAGATGGGTATATATCATAGGTGAATATACACTAGAAGATATTGCTTCCTAAGTCTCATACATGTAAATGACCATCATTTGCAAGAAGGTAGAACCTGCTCTTGTGAACACTACAAAGTGCCATTTGACCCCCCCCCCCAAATGACCCTCTTGCAACACCACTATAGATTTGCATGACAATGTTGCAGTTTAAGAAGTTTGGCTTGAGTCCTGTTTACCTGCAATCCTACTGCAAGTAAACAATTTCACCAGGGAGGCCACATTTGCTCTGATGTGTGCCTTGGACATTTTGCAATCTGCCATTGCTATATTTAACATGTGTTGATCTTGGCAAGCATCTATACTACATGGCTGCAGCAATATTCATTTAACCACCATTGCCAACATCACCAACATTTCACACCCAACATTAGTAACAATTCTCTGAAATGAGCTTATCAAAGGCCCACAATCTGACACCCTTTCAAACAGCTCTAATTGAGCAAAGTCTGTATGTGTTTCTGTGACATGATGCATACCTGCACTTGACAGTAAACATTATTACACCATCAAATTCTCAGACACAAATGGTTTCCTGGTACAAGATGGCCAATTGTTTTGAAAATTTTATTAAAATATCTACTGATATCCAAGGTCAAAATCAGCATCTGTTCAGGAGGTTATTGCAATTTTATTTTCCATCAGTGTATTGGTATTGAATGTGTTGAAACTCTGGAATGAATATAGTTTTATAAAAATGCCATGTCTCCTCATGACAATCAAATTTCTACAGATTTTTTTTTGTTTATTATCTCTGAATTGTCTCCTCCTTTGCTTGCTCTGTGGTTTGGAATTAAGTTCTTCTTCTCTTAGATTGGTTGCCACTCAAAGTGAGAGAGCCCAGTCTATCCTGCTATTTAACCCATGTGTCCCGAGTATGACGATAAACTATATTCAGCAGCAAGGCCACTGTTTGGGAGGTTTCAAGGACCGTGAAACCACCTCTTAATTGTTGTTGCTCCCAGGTTCACCCAACGAGGGGTGGTAAACCCTGTTAGGGTCCCAGCTATGGGCAAATAGTGACCCCCCACACACAAACTGGGCTCAAAACACTATGAAAGTATAAAAATACATTTTTATAGTAAAAAAAAAAAAAAAATAAAATAAAAAAATTAACAAAGCTCCCAAGAAAATTGAATTTTGGCATTAAATGACCCATAAGGAGTTTATATGCCATTGAACAAACCAAATCTAAATATTTAACCCTAAACTGGGGAGAGAAGAGATGGAGTCACTAATTTCCCAAGAATCTTAGTGCAAAAGTGACTGCAACAAACTAGGTGCCAGAAATTTGAACTGTGCTGGTCATTTCCACTTTTAGTGTTGATATCTGTTACACTATCCACTCATCTATGAATTTTGATAATGACTTGTAAGTTTTTAGGTATTTTAATCAAGTCGTTTTTGTATTTAAATGTTAATTATATGATTGTAATGTTAATAATAGTCATTTGTGAGACTTGAGTACAAAAAGATATAAACACTTAATTTTCTTCAGTTACCATATTATTTTCATGGATATTTGGAAAACTACTGCAACTCATTCAAGCTGTCCATTTAGAACTTTAGTAAACAGCTTCTTATGCATACTACCAAATATTTTTTATTTAATTTTTCTTTTTCTATATTGCTCCTAATCTCTGTTCAATAATATTTAGAAATAAATTGGTTGTGTTTACTGCTGTCATAAAATATTCTTAATTAAATGATTAATTATTGTCACTCACACAGGCTCCCATGGTCATCTTCAACAAGATCCGACAGATCCAACTAAATGGCAAGTGGTCCAAGCCACATCACAAGCAGCTACTCCTATAGGTCCCTTAAGTCCTGCTGACAGTCCACAGAGCCAGCAGCAAGTCAGTGTAGAAGTTCTTCCAGCCAAACGCTTGCGAAGGGTGGCTTGTACATGCCCCAATTGTAGAGACAATGAAGGAAGGTAAGGACATGCACCCTTTTTAAATTGGAAATAAATCATGTTTTTCATTAGGAAATTAGGACAAAATTACAGCATAAAAATTAATGTTTCTTCATAACATCAAATAGAACTTAATTGTTACAAAACAACATAACTTCAGATTTGCTTCAGTAAAATAGCTTCATGATTTTCATAAAATATTTCGGGAATCTCCTAGAAATATAAAATTAAAAAAGCCCACACTCACTAAATAATAAAGCAAATGAAAAAATATTCTAAAAATATTTTATTTCAAACTTTTAATGTTATTAGTTTCTGCCAAAAATCAAGAGTTGTCTACCTTTGATAACATGCAAATGTTTCAGTTAACATTAAACATTGTTTTTGCTTCCCTAATTTAAATTGTAAAGTAGATATTTGAAGTTGTCCAAAATTAAGGAATAACTTTAGACTATACTTTATAATTATTTGATGTAAAATTTGTTAACTTACATTGATAAATAGGGAAATTTATTTGTCACATATCTCTTCATATTTACCTTGTAAATATTTTAATTCCACAAAGAAATATTACCCTCACTAGATGTAGCAAATCTATTTCCAAATGTCCCCATTTATCATTTATCGTTATTATAGACATTATCATAAATGATGGTTCTAACCATTTCTCACTCAGACCTCTTAAAATTAATTCTTCAATATTAAAAATAATTGTTCTTAGCATCTACTACAGGAGTTCTAGGTTATAACCTCCTTGGCAACATTTATTTATATATATATATATATATATATATATATATACACACACACACACACTATGGGTAGCCCTCAGAGTCCTTTCTTAAGATAAAATATGGCTCACATAGAAAATAAAATAGTCACTAAGATAACTAAACCAACCATATATATAAGATACATTAACAATATTTTCCATTTAGCTCAAAATGGAAATCATATTTAAAACAAAACAAAAAAATTGAAACATAATACTGTTCTTTATATAGAACTATATATATAACAATATATACCTTTTTATATATGAACTATATATAACAAAAAAAATCTTAAGTGTGTCATAATTCCAGTTCATCTATGTGGGATTCAGATGATAATATATATTCGTGTGCATATGTTTCTAGTAGGCATTATTTATGTTTGGTGGTTGTCCGCATGTTGATTAGGAATAAAAATTATGATACACTTACAGATATAAACGATACACATGAATGCTGCTTGACAAATCAAATGTATGTGAAGTTTGCTTGACCAATGAAAGTCAAGCATAAAAATACCAAATTTTTTTTTTTTTGCCATATCTCATACTTTGATAAAGCTTTAATAAAAGAACAACATTAGATTTATAAATGTTTTGTATTTGTTCTTTATTCTATCATTCTGTTGGATTCTCCTCCATATTTGATCCCAATTCTGACATATATTCCAGCACTAACTTTTCCTTAACTATAAAAGTGAAAATTCTAATCGTTATAAAATAGTTGTTACCTTTTTTAAATTTAATTAGTACAGCCAAATTAATTATGTTTTTTTTTTTTTTTTTTTTTCTACAAAGAATTAAGTCACATTAAACAAACACTCATCAATAATGGTTTTCCATGTTGATGAACAAATAAAACTTTATAAGGAAGTTTTATCTCTTTCATATGAACTTAAACTACAAACAAGTTGAAATGTCTATAAAAGAAAATTCATAATCCATAGACATGTAGAGGCTCACAGATTGCAATAAATGTCTAACATTTATTATTTATTACAAAATTTTAAAGCATTTAACTTCGTTATCACTAATTAACACCAAATTAAAATGAAATCTCCAATATAAATGTAGTGAAAGAGATAATCAGTTACCTCGGAAAAAAGTTTGTGTTTTGTGTGTGATCTGCCGAGGAAAAATTACCAAAAAGTAGTTAGCAAAAGTCTACTTCAATGACTAGAATCTATGCTAATTTTCTTCCCTCCTCTGAATGGCGTGACCAATCAGAAAAAATCTCTTGGTGAAGAGAAGCCGTTGTTTTTTGCTGATAAAAGCAGAATATTTTCTGAGCTAATGGGAGGAACATGCGTTTTTGCTAGTGAGAAGTTAAGGTTGAACGTGTAACCCAATTTTGTCGTTTCTACTTTTCTTGTTGAACTGTTATGACAAACTATCGTTTGAACTGTAATTTGGCTACAAGTGTTGCGGTCGAGAGACAGAAGAAATCTGTTGCAGACATTTGTTGCTGCTTTAAGTCGACAGTTTTATTTTATTTTCTCTCACTACTACAATAAAACCAATGTTGTTTATAAATTCACTTGTCCTATTAAAGTTTGTATATCTGGAAACAACAAAGACCATTTTATATTGGATATACAAGAGTAATGTGGTTCTTTATTCTGACCTAAGGGCTATATGACAACACCCTGTAGAGAAACATAAAAATGACAATAATATAAGATTCAATGTAAGACATAACAAAGTAAAATTTTAAACAAAAACTACAAATTTTAGAAGTTATTCCAAAAAAGTCATTACACACAAGTTATCAAAATTACCTGTGATTCTGGAATATACACTGCGTGCCAAATTATTATCGAGATAACTTTTTTTCTAATATTTCAAAAACCGTCCAATCAATTCACACAATGTTGGCAACACTGACCTGCGCAATCACTGAAATTTTCGTACTGATCTGCGCAATGTAAACAAACTGGCGCCATATTTGTTATCAGCACAGTGATTTTGAGCATGCCAAATTATTAGAAAAGTGTAAGAATTTAGTAAAAAGATTGGCCGTAAAAGCAGTTTAAGTAATGCTGAAAAGAAAACTATCACCTCAGAACTCTCAAAAGGTAAATCTAGCCTAGAAATTTCTAAAATGATAGGGAGGTGTCATTAAACAGTGAAAAAGTTCACCGCCAACCCTACACAAGTACACAAAATGGCAGATAAAGGCAAGCCGAGGGTTATTTCATGTTGTCTCATGGCACGACTTGAACAAGAGGCCACGAAGAACCCTGGACTTACCAGTCAAGAGCTTTTCAGTAGCATTGGGAATCCTACTGTCTCTAAAAGTACTTGTTGTCGGTATCTGAGGGAAATAGTAACAACAGTCAAACCTGTATCGAAGCCTCCGTTGACGAGAAATCACATTCAAAATCGATTGAAATGGGCCGAGGACAATATGAAGATTGACTTCTCTAAAGTTTTGTTCAGACAAAACTCGAGCAACACTTGATGGGCCAGATAGATGGTGCAAAGGCTGGGTAATGAACGGACAGAATCGCCATCAGCGTTTGAGACGCCAACAAGGCGGTGGAGGCATAATGATCTGGGGTAGTATTATTGGAAAAACATTAGTGAGCCCATGGAGAGTACCAGATGGCATCAAAATGATGCATACATAGCGTTTATGAAGGAGCATCTTGAACCGTGGATGAAAAGGCAATGAGTTGCCTTCAGAAGGGCCATTGTTTTTATGCAAGATAATGCTTCCTCACATGCTGCTCACAAGACTACTGAATATTTGAAACAGTTAGGCTTCGATGGACCTCGAAAAATGAAGTGGCCAGCAAATTCTCTGGATTTTAACCCAATCGAAAACCTTTGGAGCATCATGAAGCGAAGACTGTACGCCAACAGACGACAATTCAGGAGCAGCGCTGAGTTGTGGGAAGCAATTCTTGACATATCTTGCAGCATTACAACAGATGACATCCTACAATTAACAAATTCTATGGATCGTTGACTTCTTATTGTAATTTAAAAACAGGGAAAGCACATTCACTATTAATTTGTTTAAAACTGTGCCTTTGTTTGTATCTGTTATTATTTGTTTATCTTATTTATTAGCTTCTTTTGATCATAAACATTCACATGCAACATTAATAAATGTTTTGTTTGCGCAATTCTGTGAATTTTACTAAACCTTTTTTATAATAATTTGGCATGCTCAAATCTCCGTGCTGATAACAAATATGGTGCCAGTTTGTTTACATTGCGCAGGTCAGTGTTGCCAATATTGTGTGAAAATTTTGTGTGAATTGATTGGACGGTTTTTGAAATATTAGAAAAAGAGTTATCGCGATAATAATTTGGCACGCAGTGTACATTCTAAAGCATGTTTACATTCTCGGAATCTGCATGACCACAGAATTTCAAAACTCAAAAATTAACGTCAAAAACCCCTAACTCAAAAATTTGAAACCATTCCAGACTTTGGATTTCAGAACATTTTATTTCTTGAAAAGAACTGAAATCATTTAAACAAGCTAACACAAACTGTGCGCAGTTCATTTAGATCAACAACACTAGTATGCAAAAATGTATTTGCCAAGAAAAATCTTTATTAAAAAAAAGATAAACATGTCTTGTTTTTTAACAAGACTTGTTTGAATTTGTGGTTAGCTGAAATCTTTTAGTTGCAAATGTATTTTATTGCATTGATTATGTACTTTGAAAATGACATTCATTTT
>OZ038495.1:21142890-21185390 GCA_964036315.1 Acanthosepion esculentum | reverse complement strand
TTTATGAACAAGCAAAATAATTTGAGAAAAATAGAAACTGTAATGGCAGCAAAATAGCAAAAGAAGACTGACCTCCTTATTCTTTTTAGATAAAATTGGAGGGAAAAAACAGCTTGTACATTGAAAACTGACAAGTAGCAAGAGAACGATGCATACGGCCAGATTCTTTTAACTTCTCTTGTTTCTCTCACAATGCAGAAAAGCAAACAAAAACTAAGGAGCTGGTCTCCCAAAGTTTGGCAAGATACCAGCTATTAGAAAAAGGACAAATATTGCTTTTTCTCTGGTAATTCATTTCATTACAAAGTTACAATCAAATTCTTGGTGACTTATTTTTGACTTGAATATTACTTCCTGGTGGGTGGGGGAACTAGATATTTGGACTTTCACTGTGTCACATCACAAATTTTCAAACAGTTAATTGTCAATATTTGTCATAGCATTGAAAAGAAAAAATATATATATATGATGGATATTATTTTTTATTATTTGTATATCTGAGTTTCTCTTCTCCAGTCTTTTACCTTTTTTCCAAATAGTTTACAAGGTATGGAAGCAGATGCCTAAAGCTTACTTTTATATATTTCAAAATATTGAATGATCATTGTCTATTTTTAGCACTATTTCTAATTTATTGCTTGAAATTTCTTTTTAACTTAGGTTTTGTTTTATATTTATACATAACATTTTACCCCTTTATACACATGGCTACAATCAAATAGCCACCTCTGCTACCAACTTAATTTTAATTGCATAATCTAACAATACCTTAGAGATAAAGAAACATTGAAAGAAAAAAAATGTTGAGAAACACTGATTAGTCTCCTACCTATTTGCCTGGATAGCTTTTAAAGATTGAGGCGATAGGCAAAGGTAACTTGAATATCAATCTATTTTTACTCAGCTGTTTTTAAAAGTAGACAAAAAAGATAAAATAAAGATTGGGGAAGTCAAGTATAAAATCTATGAAAAAAAAATTTTATAAGAGATGCTGCCAAACTACACACACAAATTTACTGTCATGCATCAAGGTTTTTTTTTTTTTTTTTTTTAAATCACTGACATATTTCAGCAAATTTAATTTTTAATAACCAGTTGAACTCCTTGAAACTTTGTGTCTGTGTGATTTGAAACTTGTTAAAATCCTGTCTGTCTCTCATTGTGAGTGGTCAGAAAATAATTCTCTGTGAGTGAATGCATCTTCTTTATATGATCATGTGATGGAAACTCAAGTTTACTGACTGAAATGATGGACTTTAAGCTTAAAGATGAATATACAGCCTCAACAGCTCATTCCATTTATGCAAAACTGATCATTTAATAAAATCAAAATATCATTCACATCCACTGCCAATTTCCTTGAATACCCCCCCCCCAAAAAAAATCCTTAGCATGCACCATTTGAATTAATAATGGCACCACGTTTTTATTTATTTTTTGTTTTTTCAGATTGCATTTATTTTTAGAGTTATCATAAATTGTGGTGAAATGTAACGTGATTAACCACCGACCCCCTCCCGTCTCATTTTAGATTAATAGTAAAGAGGAGACAAGATGAGTGTTACTGATTAGAGAGAGGCAAAAAGGAAAAGGCAGTATCCTGTGATTTCATCTTACATTTTGCTCATTATTTGACAGTGTTTTTTTTTTTTGTTTTTTTTTACCTATTCTGAATTTATGTAGAGATAACAACAATGGTTACATTAATTAACACTTTGTCACATCCTCCTCACCCCCAGGCAACTATTTTTGGCTACAAGAAAAACAAAAATTTAAACGATATTAAAGAATCCTCCAACAAGGGAGAGGGAATTTAAAAGCAATTTCCTTGTGTCAGAAATGCTTGCCAGTTGACCCACTAAGTTTAATATATCATGTAATGTCCAATTTCTTAAAAGGTGAGTGAAAACATGAAATTTTCTCACTTTTTAACTCTTTTTCTCGGATAAATCTCAAACATTCAAAACTTTCTATAGCTTTTATTTTTTTAACCTCCATATGAAAGATGATTTTTTTTTTTGCTTGTCCACATCAAATTTTTGGTATTTTTAGAATTGTTTTTTTTTTTAAAAAAAAAAAAAAAATAATTTTAATTCTATTGGGTCGTTTTGTCCTGATTAGTGTGTGTCATTCAGAAACCTTGTCATTGCCTATTGCAAGCTGTCTTTGCTTAGTCCGACTTTTTCTTTTAGATTTTAGGCCTTAATTTATGAATTTCACTTCTGTAATTTTATATTCAATTGTAATTGGCTCCAAGATAAAAAAATAAACTTTTTTTAATTATTCCCCCCCTCCCCCCACAAAAGACAGAATTTCTGATACCTATCATTTTGTAGGTTAAGTTAGATCCAAGTCTTCTCAAACAATTTAACAAAACAAAAAAAATAACACCTGTTCTTAATGCAAAGACTTGAAACTTTTCATTTAACCCTTTGGACCCTGACCCTCTGGTGAATACAGTGGCTGGTATACCAGCTGCTTGGGTTCAAAGGGCTAAGATACATTTACATGTTAATTTCTTAAATGATGCAAGGTTTGATTACTTAAACACCACTCAATCTCTCTATTTTAGATTATGACCTTAATAAATAAAAGCTCTTATTGTCACTGCCTAGTCCTACTTGCCTATAATGTACTATGGTTAGGTATTGTGTGGGACTTGTGACTAAGTTTACATTAAAATTTTTATCATGTATTCATGTTTTAAGCTACAGATTAACAAAAAAGCTAAATTTTATTTCTGCAACATTTATTTTGATAGAGAAAAATGCAAAATTATCAACTAAAAATTTTCATTGAATCTCACTATACTTTCTATGCAGTATGTCACTTGAGACAAGTCTAATGAAAGCAAAAACTAAACCAGTTTTCATTTGTTTCAATACATTTTTGCCATAAAAGTGAAACCTTTTAATGGCTTTAATATTAAAATGTCTATTTGTAGACAAACTGAAAATTACAATTACATTAATTTTTTTTTTCCTTTTGAAGAGGATGATTATTTCAAAGTGGTTCTTGTAGAACAGTCACAATTCTGCTTGTTTTATTCAAATTAACAGTTTTTAATGCTGTTAATATTTTATGTTGAATAGTTTTTTGGTTTTTTTTTTTTATTATTGCTGCTGTGCATGTTTTAGGAAGAATTATTTTTCTACTTCTGCAAAATGGAAACATTTTTTATAACTTTTTTTTTTTTTTTTTAAATCTTCAAATTTCCCCCCATTCAGAATTAGTGGCTGTTTTATAATTTAAATCAAATTTATTGATATTTCCACTTCCAGCCTGTCAGTTGAACTAAATATATTTTGCCATTACCTATCAGCATTCTTCCTGCCCCATTTAATAAATGTATCACCTAAACAATTCTTGAAACCAATTCATAGATATTTAGGAAAATAGATTTCCTCCACCCTCTTTCATTCCTTCCCCTTCCACCAATCATTTTTTTTTTTTTTTTTTAACCTATTTTTATAATCAAAGAAAACTGTTCTGCTGTCTCTAATCACTTACCAACAAAGAACATTTTTCTTGAAATAGTTGTAAGTAGACTGAAATTCACTAAATCATTCATGTTCATTCTTTTCCAACCTCTTTTGTTTTGAGCAGCAGAGCTTTCAGCCATTGTAATTTGTCCAGAGTTTTACTTCTGTAATCTTGGTTTTCTTATTCTTCTGATTATTGTATAAATTGTATATATACATGCATACATATATATACATTATATATCTTTGACTGGAGAAAATGTCCAGGTATGGAAATAAAGATAATTTAAGCAAATTTTAATGTTTGTTTTTTTTTTTTTTTTTTTTTTTTTTTTTTTCCCCCGTCTCTCCTTTCCCCTTTCTTAAATGGACTAAACCAAATCTTAGGCCATACATGGCAGCAGTTTAGAAATGTTATCTATCCGAATCCTGAAAATGAAACTTGGAAATAGTGTGAACAAAAAGAAGTATTTGGCCAGCACTCCCTGCTCTAAATACTCATTGAAAACAAATGTGATATAGCTCTACTTGCAAAATACATCTAAAAATTAATTGAAGGCCTTATTTATAAAAAAAAAAAAAATAAAAAAAATATTGACTATTGAGGAATTAATATCTGCCTTTCTGCAAGTTACCATTTACAACTAAATAGGACAACCAAAATCCTTGAAAGTGGTTGGAATGAACAATCATTTGGACAGATTCTACATACAAAAGAAGCCTCTTGTTTGCATACAAGAGAGAAGAAAAAAAAATGTTTATATAAATAGAAAAATATTCATGACCAGAATCGTTTCTATTTAAAGAAAAAAAGTCATAACCACTTCATACAACACTTGTTAGAAAAGACAAATACATTTTTCCGATAAAATCTTTTATTACACAAACCTGGAAAAACATTCAGCAGATTATTGCATAATATCAAACAGACTGTGGCTTTTATTTCAGGTACCCCCCCTTGCCTCATCTCCCCATTTGCAGTACACACTCAGCTGGAAACTTTTGCAGTTGAACAATCTACAAACTTCAATATTTTTTTTTTCTTAATTTCATTATTCAGGGACTTTTTCTTAGTTATCAATTAACAAATGCATGAAATGTCCTATAAAATAAATTATTATTAAGAGGGAAGAAAAAAAAAAAATAGACAGGATCCATGGACATAATTATGTGTCAGGAAAATTGGAAACTGTCGATCAAGCAGTTGTTTCCAAATTTGGAATTTTGGGACTGTTTAAAAAAAATCTCCAAATATCAATTCAACTCAACTTAAAAAGAATCTTTCATAAAGATTGATTATTTTTTTTTTTTTATGGCTGTGAGATTTATGGTCACAACTGTAGGGCCAAATTGGAATTAAAAGAATTTAAGGCTTTATTTGCAGCATTTTGAATTAGTTGTTTCTCAAAAACCTTTGCTAAAATCATGTGGGGTCAAATGTCAACCAGTCTCATTAACATCTCCAATCCTGGAGACGTACTTTTGTACCTTTTTTACGAAACTTACATTGCCTGCTCCATGTGACCTTATAACAAGACATGCACACACATTTCCAAGACACTGTAATGTTGGCTATTAAACTAATTAGTGTTTTGTGTTACCAGCATTCAATATGACCAGTTTTGTGGCATAGTCTTTACTTGTGGTGGTGATGTCATTTAGTTTACTTGGTAGAGAATCCAATCAAAACTAATATAGCATCACCCATGCAAAATTGCTTTCACTATCTTTATAATCATTTATTTTCAGTAAATTGTAATTTCCTACACCCTCCCCCAGTACAGACAGGCAACAATGTTAATACACTCTAGCTATAAGAAAACAACTGCTGCATAAAAGGAAAGAAATTTTAAATATATTTACAAAGTCTTGGAGTTTACTTTAAAAAAAAGAAGAAAAAAGCACAACAGATCAGGAACTAAATATTATGGATCTCATCCAAATTCAGGCATTATATGACTACAGTGAGCATATATGGTATGGAATTTGGCTCAAAGTGGAGTTGCCCACCCATAAGCACAAACAGTGGTGATATTGCTATGACTAGATACACAGAAACATGAAGGAAAAAAAATTTCAAAGTAAAATAATTAACAATCTTGTATTTAAAATTTACACCTTGTAAAAATTACATGCTGATTTTTTATAAAATTTATACTTTATTTTGTCTACTCTATGTAACAAAATAAAACTTTTCCTATTCACCACTAAGGATTTGGTCAGTGCGGTTTGTATTATGACATTACTAGGCTTGTTTTTAAACATATTTTAAAGTCGTGTATAAAGGAGATCTGTATTACAAAGTATTTGATGCTTGGAAATTTGTCAACTGTTCAGCCTGCAGCAGTGTGTTATAACAAAACTTAGAGGCCAAAAGATTTTCAAAAATAATAAAAAATATAAAAGACATTTTGGTTGTGGTTATCCAGACAAAATGAGAAATTATGAATCTAGAATGTTCACTTATTTTGTTCATCAGCTGAACTTACTACCATGACCTCAATGAGTGTTTTCACAATTGCAAAATCAAATTTGGTGCTCATCAATTATAAACAAGTCTTGTACTGTCACCTTGTTTAAATCATAGATTTAACAATTTAAACAAAGTCTGCTTTGCAATGCAGCCAAGAACAATACAGAGAATAAAAGTTGCAGAGAGAGAGAGAGAGAGAGAGATTTCCACTTTACAACCTATAGAAAGACCAAATTACTAACTTCCTGCAAAATGTCTGCATAAAAAAAAAAACTCCTCCTCCCATAATTTTTCTGTGAATTTATTGTTCAGACTGGATCCAGAAAGAGGACTTGTCATCGTTAAAAAAAAAAAAAAAAAAAAGGAAATATACAACAAAGAAACAAATGTGCTCAGTTGCACCGGAAATTCAATAATTATATCTGAAGTTGCTTTCCATTTTTTTATTTTATTTTTTCTGTTGATTTAAAAAATATTAATGTTACTCTGCAAAAGAGTAAGAAAATGCAGCACTTGTATGCTTTTGTCAGGTGGGGAGAAAGAAAAATATTGTGGGACACGAATTTACCAGGGATTTTACTTTGGAGAACATCACCAAAATTCTGCCACTTCTGCTTGCTTGTAATAAAGTTTAAAACTGCAGAACAAATTTCTCAAGAGTGAAAAAAAATATATATATATAGCCATCAAAGAGACATAAAAATTGTTAAATACAAAATTTGGTCAACAATATTTTTAGTAACTCTTATTCATTGAAATTAATCCAAATTTTCAAGTATTTTTTACATTTGTTCTAAGCTGTAGAATAAGATTTTCAGAGAATTTTTTAATTAACCAAGATATTAAAGTTAAGTAAAATGTAATGTGAAATTATTTGATTTTACTCTGAATTTAGAAAGAAGAGAAAAAAAGAAAAAGTGAGTCAAAACTCCAGAAGTCTTTTGATGCATCAATTTCTGTAACTTTTGAATTTGCCATTCTCTACTTGAAATAGGTAAAGTGTATGAAAGCTTTTTTTTTTTTTGTTGAAGAATGTGAAAGTGAGAGATCAAAACTTGCCATATTCTTTTGTAGGTTCCTTTGGATTTAGAAAAGAGGTAATCAAGCATTTCACCAATTTGATATTGGAATCCTTAAAGTCAAACTCCAGAACAAAATCTTTTACAATAGCTTCTTGATGTAATGGAATAACCTGTCACCTCCATGAGCTACTACACTATAGGTAGTAACTACCTATAAGTATCTGTAAGTCAATGGACTACAGGAGACTATCTGGGATCTGTTGAGTACGACTCGGACTTACGCGAGAACTACCAACCTTCCAATAGTAGCACTCACTACTGGATTGACTGGTGACGACCTTGTGCATAAGTGTTATCTTTATTCTTATTGTACTGGTTTTTACAATAAACCTTTACTTATTTTATTCACCATGTTTTTCAAGTATATATTCCTATCAGCATGGAATATAACACTTCCCTTTCAACATAAACAGGTGGTGGTAAGTGAAGACCTCAAAACATTGTAAATCTGCTTTTCTAACACTTTATAAACACTTCAAGAATCACTTGGAAATTCAGTTGGTTAATTTTTTGGGGGGAAAGAAAAAAAAAAGAGAGAATTGCAGTAAAACAAGGCAGCTAATGTGTAATGTTTCTGGTGAAAAAATGTACAATATATACCGGGAAGGAAATTAAATTTTTTTTTTTTTTTTTTTTCCTTAAAAAAAAGGGGGGGGGGACAAGGGAACATGTTTCAGATGTAATTTTGTGAAAAGGCCTCTTATGTACAGCATCTATCCAGCCATCTGTTTAGTCATCCATCCAGGGTAGAAAAGCTATGTGCGTCTCACCTTGCTATATTATTGGATCCTTATAGAAGGATATATAGTTATATACGCACACACATGTACACCATTCTTCACTATATTCTATGTCATAGATGAACACTTTTCCTAAAGAAAAAAATAATAAAAGTGGTTAAAGATCAACAAAAGAATGTAAATTATTAAAAATAAGAAGTTTTTTCGTCATTACTAAAGAGAAAAAATTTTTTTCTTTTGATCAACTTCATAAATAAAAATATTTCTTAACTTACCGTAAAATTGCTTGTTGATGACATGATTGGTCAGGGGTATTGTGGTAATGATTTTTCCAGACAATTGGATCCGGACTAGTGCTTTGGCTATCTGTGCTGGACACTTGGTCAGAGGAGGCACTATCTGTCATAGAGGCTGGCTCAAGAGTTTCATCATCAGAGGCAGTTGCATTGGACAGGATAGGTTTTCTGGCTGGAACAAGCTGTAGGTGAAAGGGTTTAATACAAGAAAGAGCAAAATGGGCAACAGACAAAAATTCATATTTGATGATCAGCAACCATTGCATTAGTAAAGTAAAATGTTATCTGTGAAGTTCATTAATATGATTTTTCCTCTTAATATTACTTCAAATATGAGGTTTATCATTTTGTTACCACATAGCTTCCCATAGGCTCCACTGATGAGTAACGGGCCATAGCTCTCAACACTATAAACATTATTGCTGTGGTTTCCTTAGCAAGTAGGTTTTTATGCTATGTAGTTGCTAGCTCCATACTCAACTGGTTTTGATTTCAGTTTTCCTTCTAGACTGGCTGCCCAGCAAAGTTCTGAAAGTTGGTGGAAGGAGAATTGGAGGCATACCTTTCCCAAGGATATTTTTGGAAAGAGGTGAATTTTGTATATTGTCAAATACAGTATTTTGATTAATATTGTCTTATTTGGAAAGTTGTTTCTTCATCATGAAGAGATATAGCTAATAATTAGTACTCAATTCCTTTCTATTTTACAAGGAAATGAGTGCTTTCTGTTTAGGACTTCAACAATCCTTGTTGGAACTTGTATCTCATCACATAAGACAAATTCTGAAGAAATATATCCAGTGTTTACAATCAAAACAGCTAAATCTAGATTCCCTTTCAATAACCTTTTTAATATTGCTGATATCAACATTAAGAGGAACCTGCAAATCTAGAGACGGAACAAAAGACACTGAATAGGTCTAAATTGGTTGTAACTTTGAACTTTCAGAACTGCAGTCTTCAATTTGTTGAGGCAATTTTTCAGGTAGGTATTGTTAATTTTTTTATTTGTTTGGTTTGTTTTATGGCATATCAACCTCAATGGGTCATTTAATGCCGAAAATTTTTTTTTTTTCGTGGTAATATTTTTGTTTTGTCAAAAATCTATTTCTGTTAATATTTTTTTTCCTCAAAGATGTATAGCTGGTAATATTTTTTCAAAAACGTATTATCAGAGGCCTTGCTGTTGGACGTAGTTTATCGTCATACCCAGGACACGGATGTAGTTTATAGTCATACCCAGGACAATTTTTAATTTGTAATTGAAATAATTCATGAACAATTAGATGGTACACACACACTTTATGAGAAAGAGATAGATCTGCTTGGAAAGTATCCAACCATTTTGATTTAATATCTTGATGATTGTCATCTTAATGACATATGGGATATTACTAAGCAAGTATAAAATGACATTCTTCCATGAGGTTACTCAATCAGCAACAAGATGTCACTGAGTAAGTTTGTGTACCGTGGCTGTCACATTCACCTTGACAGCCATTATTTGCATTTCATGTAAAGTTTTTGGCAAAATATTGTATCACCCAGGTATGTAACCCAGCCACTCCCACTGCAATCAAGATTTGATTGTCACTGAGCTTTTCCCCCAAAGCTAAAACCACAACTGGAAAGGAGATTTCAAATTGTGAATGAAAAGTAAAAAGAATATGATGAAGCAGTTGATGGCAACTGCCCTAAGAGAGAACTTTACAGACCATTTTGAAAAATAGAACATACACTGGGAGAAATGTGTGGGATCTCAAACAAAATACTTTGAAGAAGACTAGGTAAGTCATTTTTTATTTATATCAAAGGATTGAATATTTTCTGAACAGACCTTGTATAATGTAGTGCGGAAAATTTCTTCAAATAACCAATATTTTGAAGTCCAATTTTTTTTTTTATTCCCTTCTTGGGAAGGGCTGAGAACTTGTCACCCCCCCTCACATAGGTACATTATATATACTTAGATAAATATGAATGCCTCAAATATGATTCTTCGAGCCTTGAAATAGAGGGCAAAAAGAAATATGTAGAATTCAGAGTTCCATGATATCTATAATAAAAGGGAAGAACTGATAAATTTCATGAAAAATAACCTACTATTGTGGCAAGAGTTAAATTCCTAGTTTTTCTCAAAGATCTTAAAAGAAAAGAAAAAAAAAAAGTCAATATATCTTACCTTCTTCACCAAGCAAACAACATCACTAAATGTAACAAACAATCCATGTTCATTAGGACATTCAAAATATCGCTTCCCATTAAAAAAGCCATTATTTACCCCAACTGTATAAAAAAAAAAAAAAATTTTTTATTAATTTTCATCTGCAAAAAATAAATGAATAGAATATGTAATAAGAAAAATGGTACACAAAAAGTGAAGGTTTTTCTTGTGTTACAAAGAAAAGAAAAACCCTAAGGAACATTCATTGCTATCATTGATCATACAAGTCTCACAGAATTTTGTTTGTTACTCATAAGCTGACAGAGCCAATATTGACTGAATTCAAATATTTAACATCTTATAATAAATATACAAATACTAATTTTTCAGAATCCCTATTAATGTAAAAAAAAAAAAAAAAAAAAAAAATCTAGGCAAGCATGAAACTGTGTCCACAAAAAAAACAAAAAAAAACAAAACATTTACACAGCTATTATTTTAACTACCTTTACTCCTCAGCAATGTTTATTTTATTATTTTAGAAAGCAATGATTAAAATTGTAAAATTGGAGGAAGGGTGTGTGAATAAAACATCATTTCGACAATCGTTTTTTTTTTTTTTTTGCTGGCATGAAAGTCCAGGTTTGCTAAAAACTATTTAATATGTGATAACATTATTATGGTTTTAAAAACCAACATTTTGAAGATCTATATTTACATAATATATAGAAATATATTGAAACAAAAAGGTGGGTGGGAAGAACAAAGAATAGGAAAATATTACTCATCATAAAGTTGTGAATTGAAAAATCTAACTAAAAAGAAACACCAAAAAGCTAACTGGTTATCACTCCTCAGGGCTCAATGGAGGATAGAATATATATGTAAACAACTAAAAAAAAAGAAAAAAAGGATGAGGGATTACCACCAGATTATCAGCAATATAAAAATTACAGATTACACTTAAATAGTAACCATTTATTCTGCTCAAAGGGAAGGCTGATTAGACTTAATATAAAGGATTTCAAGTACTTTCAAATGGTAACTCAAATGTGCTCTACTGAATACTGTGGACAAAATCTCTGGTAAAAGATGAGGCACAAATCAAATTATTTATTAGGTGTTCTGCAATAACATTATCAGAAGTATTAACAACTATATGCAAATTTTAAAGTTAGAATCTATCAAAAATCTTGTTTAATCTTTTACTGTATTACTTATTCTTAATAAAAAGCAGGATACAGTTTTCAAATAATGTTACCCACAATCAAAGATCTAAGCAAAAAACAAAAGCACATATTCACAAAGAAAAAACTTGGGGTCTTACCAGGAGCATCGAGTTCCAGGCCAATAAACACAGTATTGGGCGGACCAATTTTGTTAAGATGACCAATATAACGAATGTATCCAGTACGGTCACCACGAACAACTATATGATCATTTACCCGCACATACAAATTAGGACTGAAAAAAAAGATAAAAAGTTCTATATAATAATATATTCTACTATTGCATTTAAGAGAATTATTTTTAAAGAACATGTGCCATCTTAAAAAAAAAAAACTTTCAATAAAAGTTTTCTTTAAAAGAATTGCTACTGAATTTTATTCTTCAAATTTACGATTTAATTCTTCTTGATTCTACAATTTTTCTTTAAAAGGATTTAATTTTTTGAAATTCTTTTAATTCAATAACTTTTATATGTATTTGAACATTGTCAATGTATTTAGTAGAAATATAAATCTACTTACACTCATCTTCACATAAGAGAGAAATGTTATAAATATATCAGCTGTATAAACTTGTTTTATAGATAAAATAATTTAAAATTTCAGAGTTCTAAGACTCAAATATTTAAAGAGGAAAAACAAAAGGAGATATTTGTAAGACAAAGTAGGAAATATCTGAAAAAGAATATGAAAATAAAAAATATTTTTTACCAAATTTTCTTCTGGCTGACTAATTCTTTTAATAATTTATAAATTAATGTAAATATCATTTGGTTAATCAAAAACAAATTTTTTGAGTCAACACTCACTTGACTGGATAAAATCTGGTCTGTTGATCAGATGGAA
The DNA here is from genome assembly GCA_964036315.1 of Acanthosepion esculentum. Taxonomy (NCBI): domain Eukaryota; kingdom Metazoa; phylum Mollusca; class Cephalopoda; order Sepiida; family Sepiidae; genus Acanthosepion; species Acanthosepion esculentum. Next base: position 21,173,078 of record OZ038495.1, on the reverse strand, counting down.
TTGGTTTGTCAGTCAAGGCCTCTTCACAAGAATCACATTTACACAACGGAAGAGGACAAGCAAATGGATTTCGTACAGGCTTCTTTGGAACAGCTGGACATGGTTTACGGGACCTGATAAATCAAAAATACCATTTATGAATAAATAAAAAAATATAATAAAAATCTAATATTGCTTGAGGAATGCAAGTTCCACATGTTCAACAAATAAAACAGAAGAGAACCTAATAAAATGTCTGAATAATAAATACTGCAAGAGTATTGAATAATTATTGTACTTTTAAGAAAATAAAATTATTGCCTAAAACAATAATTGTATCAAATCTTTGTTAATCTGCAGAAAGAGTTTGAACTCAAAATAGGAGGAAAAAAATAACAGAAAAGATCTTGCAAATAAAAACGCATTTCTCCTGAACAAGAACTTTTATCATTTAAAATTCTTATAAGCAAATTTTTCTTTTTATTCCTGTAATTTGTTTATAAGATATGCAGACAGAGTAACAGTTATTTGAATAGAAAATGGAATCAGCAAGCCGAGTTCAAATTCTAGCCTGGTCTGTTGTGTCCACTTTTGCAAAAATGCCCTTAGGAAAAGCATGGTTCTTGTTCTATCTATGAATTACACAGCAAAGCAGACAGGGCTCTCTAGCAGTGGGTGGCAGTTAGTGTAGAATAAATTCCAAACTGAAGGCAACAGGAAACCTCTTCACTATCTTTCTAAAGAAGTCATGAGAAATTCACGTCTAATAAAGAAAAGTAATTTGTGGAGTCAAAACCATCTAAGTTGTGCAAGGATAGGGCATTTAGAAAAAAAAAATTTGTATTTTTGACTTTTATAAAACATGAATCTAACTAGAAATTATTTAGGAATTCTTAATGATGACTGAAAAGTTATTTTAATTATAGCAACTTGTGTAATAAGTTCACAAAGTGCAGATATTTAAGGAGACAGATGAGTATGTCAGTCACAGAGAGCAGGGAAGACTATTGTCAAAATGATAAGGTCAATCAAGATGAATACCTGGCTTCATGTTCAGCTCTGTCCTAGTCCATAAAATGTATGTTCAACGATAAGGTTAACAATCGGAAAATGACATTAGATCAGTCATCAACTAGACTTGTAGACAAACAAGATGGCCACTGAACTGTGGTATTAATCATGAAAAATCACAAAACATTCTAATATATCAGTATAGAGGATTTATATACATCAAACAACTTACAAAAGGAAAAAAAAAAAAAAAAAGCTCTGCCAAAATCCTTTTCATATTATTGATAACTTTGAAACAAAAAATAAAAACAAAACCAAAAAAAAACTTTTTTTTGTGTTTTTTTTAAATTTTTTTTTTTACTGCTAATCAATCCTTCATAGGTTATTGAAAGCAGAAACATTTTGGATTGTCAGAATAATTATTTTTGCAAGTAAATATTGCATTAAAATTTTTTTTGAGAATAACAATGAATTTCCAGATCTAAGTCTTTCTATTTAAACCATAGCTGGGGGAGGAAATGGATTCACACCTTTTCCAAGAGTATTTGCACATAAGTGAATGTAACAAAATTAACTGGAATTTGAACTTGGCTCTGATTTTTCATTCTGAGCCACTATCCATTATACATCCCACCAAGTAGAGAAGGAAATATAGATAATTAAAAATAAATAATCTTCTTGGAAAGTTCTTATCAAAATCTAACCATATATCAGACCTTTTTGGAAGGGCTCCCTGATCAAACCAAGTACCCTCTTATACACACCATTGCCAAGAACTAAACTGTGTCATTGACAGCAGAAGCTAAACATAACAGATAAATAATTCAGTAATATAGGCAACATGATTATTTCTTTTATGTGCTTTTAGATGCAAACGATCATGGCTTTCCACAACTTCCTGTCTTTTTGTAGAGACTAAATAACTTTTACCCCTTTACCATTCCTCTCTGTCTTGCTATCCATTCAAATTTAAGTAGGTTATTTGCCATTTCCAGTTTCTTTTGCTGTCAGTCTGTCTTGTGTGTTAAATTCTCCAAACCCTATTTTCCCCCATTATGTATCTTGAAACATTTCAGCTATCACTTTCTGATTGCAAGTATCAGTTTCATTGTAGTTATTTTCCTTAAAACTTCCTCATTTCTCACATGTATCCATGACATTCTCATTTGCTGATTCAGTTCTCTTCATCTGCAAGAAGATTTGTCCAGTATTCATTCTTAATATAGGAGATTAGATATTACATAGGAATTCAGCAGTTTTTTGTTTCTAAAGACATTTTCCTACTTCATAATATATTGCTTAGTTTCTGAAAAAGCATCTTTATTTCTGTTTGCCTTTGGATTTCTGTGTCATACTTTGCATTGTCTATTACTAAACTACCCACTTAAACTTCTGTACTTACTTGATTTTGACATCTCCAATACATAACTCACATCTTGAACTGTGTTTTGCCGACAACCTTGTATTCCATCATCTTACAGTTAATAGTTTATCATTTCTTCTTGCTTTCCTTTAATACCTTTTCCAAGAGTTCTTTCAGTTTTCTGAGTTTGCTATGCGATTAAGTTGGTCAATAATAAATCCTGACAGGTGTTCTAGTCCTCTTAAGATCATTTCAATGTATTAGTGAAATAAATAAGGCGAGAAAACACACACTCTTTTTACTCTGCTTTCTATTTTTGTCTCTTCACTTAACTTATTCTCTGTCTGTATTCAGTGGATCACTTGAACATCTTCCTGTGTAAATCCTGCTTATAAAAGAAGAACTTCATGTCATGATCTATCAAATATCTTTATGTAATCTATGAAACATGTGTGTGTATTTATGTTTTTCTGCATTTATATTGCTGGCTCTGGTAGCATTCTAATCATGAAATAGCAATTCTTGTTCCTGTGTTTTGAACAAAGCCACTCTGTTCTTTGCCCTATTCCTGCTGAGCTTTAGTCAATAGAATCCTAATAAGCTTAGTTACATTGCCCATCATGATTGAATTCACTTTTATTTCTACCCCGTTTCTTTGGCATCTATATATAAAATTCTGAGACTTCTGTTAGTCCATTCATCTGTCCATCACAACCTCTAAAATAACCATACATTGACTGATCAAAACCAAATTTTGGTTTGGTTTGTTTTACAGCATATCAACCTCAATGGGTTATTTAATGCTGACACAGTCCTGGGCAAGACAATAAACTACATCCAGCAGCAAGGCCTCTGATCAGGAGGTTTTGAGGAGCGTGGAACCACCTCTTAATTGCTGGTGTTCCCAGGTCCAGCCTGACCTGGGTGGTAGCACCTGTTAGGGTCCCAGCTACGGGCAAATAGTTAAACCCCAAACTGGGGTTAAAACACTATCAAAATGTAAGTAGGTTTTAATTCCAAAAATACTTTGTAAAGAATTCTTGCCAGCAATACATTTTTGAAGATAAAAGATATTACCAACTATACATTTCTGAGGAGGAAAAAAAAAAAAAAAAAAAAAAAAAAAAAAATCAAAAAAATATCACCTGCTATACTTTGAGAAAAAATATTACCAGCTAGACATTTTTTGAAAAAAAAAAAAAATACCAGAAATAAAAATTTTGTCAGTATTAAATAACCCTTTGAGGTTGATATGCCATAAAACAAAACAAACCAAATTTAATGCAAATTAAGAATTTTATTGCTGGTAATAATTTTTTTACAAAGTATTTCTGGTATTAAAACCTATTTTTACACTTTCATAGTGTTTTGACCCCAGTTTAGGGGTTAAGTATTTGCCCATAGCTGGGACCCTAACAGGTGCTACCACTCTGGGTCAAGGTGGACCTGGGAACACCAGCAATTAAGAGGTGGTTCCACATTCCTCAAGACCTCCTAATCAGAGGCTTGCTGTTGGACACAGTTTATCATCTTATCCAGGACGCAGATGCAGTTCCAAATTTTGGGGAGAAGTGCAAACAGGTAAGGGGATACAAAGTACAGTTGGTTTTACTTGGGTCCGTGGCTTAGTACAATAAATTTTCATTAATTTTTGAGAATAAATTAAAAGTTTTATTTAACATACAAAATACGCCCATTATTTTAATCTAATGATTAAAATGAATTTTTATTTAATAAAAATGAAACAGTTTTTTTTTGCATATCTTAAGTATATATATATACACACACACACAAGTATGGGATTGGTATATACGGAATAAATTCTAATAACCAACAATTATTATTCTTAAAAGAGTGCTTAATACAGAGTAGAGCAGATATAATTATTTATTTAAATATTATAACATAAATATGTTATAATATATAATAATATATTATAACATATTTATGTTATAATATTTAAATAAATAATTTATATATATATATATATATATATATATATATATATATTATATATACACACACACACACACACACACACACACAAGAATCCAGTTTGCAGTTTGCCCTGCATTTGTGTGAACTATAAAACAAATCACAAAATTTCATTAATGTAAGCAACAAGAAAGTTTTAAGGAAAACACTAACATAAAGATAAAAATCAGAAAGACAGTTGAAATTTCCAAAACATGAGAAAAAAAAAGTTTGGAAAATTTAATACTCACAGTATATACTGAATGAAGGCAGACAGATGAAACCAATGTGTAACCTAGCTAATGAGCTTGTGTAAATGGATGACAGAACAGACAGAGCAATGGATATTAAAAAGACAAATATTGCTATGAACTACAAAAGATAGGATGTTGTGAAGAACTATGACTACCCACATCTTGAAGAAGTATCAAATAGATACAACATATTTGGAAAGTAACTGAAATACAATATGTTGGCTACAAGAAATTAACTTGTATGCAACCATCCAAGATTAAAAACACTTTAAACATGACTACTGATGATTATGTGGACATAGTAGTCAGCCAGAGATATAATAGTTAGACATAACTGTTGTCAACAAAAAATAAATAGTCTGAAGTGTAGGTGAACTCAAATTATTGATATAATATTTGCTGACAATAAAATAACACTGTTTTAAAGACAAAATAATGGTCATTCACAAAAATAAAAGAGATATACAAACCCATTGACAATTGGTGGTGGTGGTTGTAGTGTATTGTTTCGCCCATCTTGTGGGCATGGTAAATGAGATGAAGATGTTTGTGAAGCTGCCTGCTGAACAAAAAGTTTGACCTGCTCCTTAACCCGCCCCTTAACAACTGGCATTTCTGACTGGTCAGTGCATTCGGGACTTGAGTTTGGCTGTGGAGAAGGAGAAGTGGATACTGCAGAAGCTGCAGGCAAAGACACCACAGGACAATTTAAAGACACATGAGGCAATGGCTGGACACCAGCTGACATTTGAGTGACAATGAATGAATGGTATTCTGTCGATTGACGAGCAAGTTGGTTCATCTGTAGAAAATATGAGGGGGAAAAGAAAATGCAATTTAAAAAACAAAAATCAAAAAATATATGGCCACTGGACAATAAAAAAAGAAATTAGAAATTTGGACAACTATATAGCCATAGGCAGAATTTATTAAATATTTTCCATTGTTGACACTTTCTAAGAATTTGTGACACATAGATTTTGTTAGTCATGCAAAATATATAATTTGAAATGTATATAAAAAGAAATAATTCAATGAAAAATTTAGTTAATAAAGTGTCTTGATACATAAATTTGGAAAGTTCTAGACCAGTAGTTCCCAAACAGTTTTTTTCTCTGGGCTGCATTTTTGCAATTAAAATTTGCTTGTACCTCAAAGGAAAGCCCTGATGAAATGCTGTAAGCAGCCCAGAGAGAGATAGATAGACAGACAGAGATTATATATATATATATATATATATATATATATATATATATATATATATATATATAGACAGAGAGAGAGAATTAAAGGGACATAACTGCGAATTTGAAGTCCGAACATTATCATTGATAACTCTCCCCTCCAATTTGCAGAAGCTAGTTACTATATTCTTAATACTTGATATAATGCAAAAATATCACAATGATAAAATTGGCCAATAACTATTTATACTAAGACTCATGCATACAATTACAAGTAATCTATAATATTTTAAATTTTGAAATCATTTATTTTTGGCATATGAATTTTTTGAAACAGTTTCTAAATCTTTCATTGTCTTTCAATCATTCCACTTCACCTGCTATCCTCTTTTGCCACAGTTTGGAAACCACTTCTCTAGGCTAAGACACATAAATTTCACTTTATATCCATAAATCTTAGAATCCTAAATCTATTACCAATGTCAATAGAAATACTATACAATTGGAAGCAAATTTATGGGGATTTGAAGAATACAGACCAGATGTTGAAGTTTGAAGGTCACAAACCTGTCTCGGAGTAAACAAAAGAAGCAAAAAAAAAAAAAATAAATAATCACAATGTATGCAAATTATGCCCTATTTGCCTTCTAACTTCAATGAAGGATTCTGTTTAAAAGTTTAAAACATTTGTACCTCTAATTCTTTTAATCTTCCTTTCAGTAAATCAATTTCTTTCAGAGCTGCGGCCAGATTCTCTGCCAATCTGAGGTTCAATTTCATTGCTAAAGACAAAAAGAAAATTTCAGAAAAAATTATAAAGTAAAATTACATCTATGAGGTTCAACAGAAATGTTTAAAGTAGGCTGACCGTTGTTCCAAGATTATAAATAAAAAGCAATCGAATAAAAAAAATGTAGAGAAAGTTCTTTTATTAGAGTTACTTCCCTTTATTCACAGAAAGAACCCATACAATCTGTAATTTGTATAATTTTTGTTTAGTGCAAATTATATAGTACTGAGCAGGTTCTCTGGTAGATTGCTTAGTTCTTACAGGTTTTCAGCTAATGAATGGGTATCTAGTTCTTGAACACTAAAATTTACATTGAATAATTCATTTGTAAAATTAATGCTACTAAAAATAATAAAAAATTATGAATACTTACACAAAACTGATAGGGTAAATAAAAGACAATGTAAAGTTAATTTAAGTAAAAATCAAATTATTACTACAATCATGTAGACATTCCTGTGTTCAGTGTTCTCAAAGCCGCATGCCATGCATATTTTTTTTTTTTTTTTTTTAAATAAAAAAGTCATATGTAATAAATACTTCTTTAATAAAAAATTATGTCCAAATGACAAATGTCTGTCAATCACAGTAATATATATTTAAATGAATTTGATTTGATCATTGTTACAATTCACTAGTTCACAAATAAATAATAATGTTGGAAGAAATTTTTAATTCTCCTATGGCAACTTTACTTAAAATAACACCGTCCAATACTTGGTTTATTGGGAAGGAAATATGTACAAAAGATAACATTTTGGGTAAAGATTATGTATTATCACAAAATTAAAATAGAAGCATATTCAATTCACAAAATAAGAAATTATTTCATGATATTTTGTTAAATTTCTTATTAAATGCTTATTATTAAGAACTTTTATACATTTAATGACTTTAAGATTTTGTTTCTATCTCCAGTTCACAACATTAATATCTGTAAGGGCATATATAGAAGATAAATAAGTGACCATTATCATCAAACTGATGCAGAAGTTTCCAGACTTTTTTTAAAAATCTTTTTTTTCCTATAAATTTAAAACATTATTCAGTTATGAAACTATTTCCCATGGCATTCTCTGACCTTACACGAGCTTTCAGCTAAATTTTGTGTTCCATCATAAAAGAGCAATCCAGTTTAGGTTCAACGAGTTCTTTAAATATTTTCTGATATCCTGGAACTTTATGAACTACAGATGAGGAATGTTCATGGACAAGTGATAATCTGAAGGTAACAAGTCTGCAAATTATGTCAAAGAACTTCTCATACCAGCTCAACTGTTTGCTGCATTGCATTTTGCCACAAAGTCATATTATGCAATAAAAAATTTTTTTTTAAAATCACTAGTTGACTTTCCTGATCAGAAGTCTTCTCCTTCAATGCATCATTCAAACAAGCCAATTGCTGCAATAATAGTGTGCCCAGGTTCCAATAATTTGTTAAAAAATAAATAAATTAAAAAATATATTGTTTTTTAATTTTTTATTTGATAAATTTTGATCTACTAGATGTTGAAAACTGCCTTGCATCTAGCCATTATTTTCTCAATTTTAGATTCTAGGAATAAATCCAATTTTATTGCCAGTGCTTTGAGCAAGACAAGTGTTTCAATGGGGATCTATGTTCTCTTCCATAGATTTATATGGAAGCCATTTTCCTAAAGCTTGTAAAGGATGTACTGCAGTTGATTGATAAGACAAGCAATAAAGATCAGTATAAACTTCAAACAACACTAAGATTTCCCTAATATTGAGCAAAAAAATAAAAATAAAATTATAAAAATGATACTAGGATTTTTTTGTCTCTATGGTATAATTATGATAGAATAATTAAATTTAACAAAATATTTACAATTTAATTTTTTTACCAGTAGAAAAGATGAGCAACTTTGTAATTAGAAAAGAAAACATCTTTACTTACTTTCCTCCAATCCTTCAATGGAGGGTGATAAGATGCATTGGATTTCTTTTGATACAGTTGCACTGGTTGTTTAAAGAAAAAAAAGAAAAGAAAAAAGAAACAAAGAGGAGAGATGGTGATTAATTGATTTTGTTTTGTGATATATCAACTTCTATGGGTTATTTAATTAATGCCAAAATCTAAACTATTTTGAATACAATCTTATGGCTTTTTTTGTTTTTGCCATTGACAAAAAAAAAACCAAAAAAAAAAACAAACAACCACTAGTAAACCATAAAAGATCAAATTCCATAAATATGGTGCTGAACAAATCTCCTGTATTTAAATTCATTGAAAATTCAAAATCTTTTCACTTACTCCTATCAGAGGCTGTTATACCTAACAGCAAGGAAAAAAACTGACCTTGAAGAAAATGCAAACATTAATATATGTATAGATAACAGAGCCTTAATTATGTTATGATAAATAGCAAATTTATGAATTAGAAAAAATTCTAATACAATCAGTTATTGGTGTGGTTATGACTGATGTACAGTTTATTGACAATTTTGGTGGTAAATGTCAGCATTTCCAGAGTTTCTTCAATTGTATAACAGATATATATATATATATATGTGTGTGTGTGTGTGTATGTATATATATAGTAAACAAATCTTTTCTTTTGCTACCTCTCACAAACCAGGACACAAAATTAAATAATGTTTTGATTTGTAGAGGTTATAATAAAGAAAAAAAAAACTCACTTGGATTTTGGTACTGCTGAAATAGGCTTGGAGACCATCTCTGGTAAGAAATGGTTGCCTTTATGGCCAGGATCACTTGTTGGTTTTTCATGAAGCCTATCTGAAGATGAAGAATCTGCCAGGCTTTGAATGTCTAAAGGACCATCACAGATACTGTTAGGAGATTCTCGCAAAATATCAAGTGGAGGGGGCGTAGGAGAGTCTGGTGGGTGGTGGACAATGGCCTGTGTGATGATGCCATGGTGCTGTGATGTTGGGGAACTTTCAGCTGAAGAAGAAGGTCGAGGAGGAAGACATTTGGACAAAATGGTTGGACTGGGAGGGGACGATGAACCACCAGATAATTTGCCCACCTGACTGCTGCTGCTGTTACTGCCACCCCCTCCACCACTGTGATTATTGGTGTGTGATTGGAAGGAATAGCCCGATAATTTGTTTCCGCATAATTTATCAGTTTTGGGAGAGTTACTCATAGTGCTAGATGATTGGCTACAACGTGAGCAGGGGCGAGATAGTTCCTGAAAGGAGAGAGAAAAATTACTAACAAGCTGATAAGTTTTCCTTACAAATATTAATTCATTTTAAATTAATTTATCTATATATTTATACTTTATTATTTACATGTTGATGTTATGCATTAGTTAATACCAAGATTATGTTTGGGAAAACTGATTTTAAAAAGTGGTTTTGTTGAAGAAGAGAGAATTTCCAAGTTGTATTTATTTTAATACATACATAATTCATACTTTGTTGCTTTACTAACTTAAACATTAATTGATTTTTTTTTTTTTACAGTTTATCAGCCATTTGCAAGTTATATAAATCTTGAAAATATTTTCAGACTAAGAGATTTTTGAGATAATGACTTACTGATACAAGTCCTATTAATTAACCTATAGCTAGAGGGAGACGATGTGGATTCATACATTTCCCAAGGGTTTTTGCACATAAGTGAATGTAATGAACCCAACTGGAATTGAAACTCTGCTATCCATTCTCCAATCCTGAGCTGTTATCATTACACCACCCACACATCTGAGCTTACAGCACCTGGTATTCCCAAGCAGCCACCGATCTAGGTACTGACCAGGCTTGACAATGCTTAACTTCAATTTTACAAGAATTGGTGTTTCAATGTTTAAACATTAAAAAAATATAATGTATTAGAAAAAAGTAAATATATAAAATTTCTTCAAAACTGATCCACAACTCATCTGTCTGTTCCCAAACCCCAAGAGGCTCTTTTGTTTAAGAAAAGACACAGAGAACATTTCATTACAACCTTCCTCACATTATATTTTGAAATCAAAAAGAAACTTACTGCATATATAAAAATTCTACATCTGGATTTGGTTTAGTAAACAATATTTACTTTTGCTTTATGCAGTTAGAATTGGTGTTTAAGTGCAGAAAAAATTGGAGTAAGAAAGAGTAGGACAGAAAAGAACTGGGGCAGAAAAAAGAGGTATGGCCAGAAAAAAGAGGTATGGCCAGAAAGAACTGTGAGTTGGAAAAAAGGAGTACGTTTGGAAAGAAGAGGGAGGTATATGACTGGGAAGAAATGGAGGGCGGCAGAAAAAAGCAGTATGACCAGAAATAATCAGGGAATGGAGTATAAACAGAAAAATCAGGGTTAGTGGAGTAAGTAGTATGATGAGAAAACTCTGGCAGGGAAAAAGGGTAGGATTGATAGAACTGGGAGGGGGTGAAGGAGGTGGTTTCAGAAACAGATTGGAATGAAAAATCAAAGTTCCTACTTTAAGTACTTAGTTGACCTACCCCCACAAAAAGTTTAATGATTTATTAGTAGCGAATGATGTTGCAAGAAAAAGTACATTGACAATTGTAGAAAACCAAATCAAAGACAGATTTCAATTGTTGATAATCCGGTTTCTATATCATTAATACAATTTTTTTTTTAAACTAGCATAGCAAGATATGTTTGGTATCTTGTACTAGTAGCTCCTAGTTTTACTAAACAATATCAGAGAAATCTTTAATTTTAGCTTTACTGGTGAGCTTTAGTTTGAAAGAATTTCTATATTTTAAGCTTATTTTCCTTACTTATAATCCTTGCCTATAGTTTCTAAAAGAGATGAAAGACTCTGTAGGTATGATAAACTTGGATGTCTGCTTATATGGAAGGTTTAACTGATTACAAAAAAAAAAGAAAGAAAAAAAAGAAATGCTATCTCCATGCATGAACAAAATATAGTAAATCTATATATACCTTAATTTCAATAAGAAAATGAATAGAAAAATCAGGAAATTGCAAAAATACTGAATGGAATCAAATGATGATGAAATGGGGAATCAAAGATATTGTACTAAAACTTAAAAAAAAATTAATCTGATAAAATGTAAGGTTTGGAACTATCAAGGTAGGAACACCAACTGATGCAGCTTTAGTAATAAAAATGAATAGTAAGAGTCATAATTACAAAATTTCAAGTAAAATTTTTAAAAAAAGAGAGAAAAAGAATTGCTCAGAAACAAAGGAAGAGAGAGTGAGAATGTAATGAAAGTGTCAAACTTTGTATTGCAACAATAGAGCAACTGCTAATGTGTACAACCTGCAAGTATTTTGAGCCAAGGATGATTTTCTTTATTTTTGACAGTCATAACAAATTCATCCAATTTTAATCATACCATGTTGTTTCTAATACAGATTCACGCATTCTCACAAAAGACTAATCAATGTTATCAGGACAGTAAGTGACAACTCAAAAAAATGGTCAGGAAAATTGGTAAAAAGTTTTTAAAAGGCTACCCTAGGCATGACAATATTTAATGCTATTTGTGCACAAAATTCAGAGTAGACTGTTAGTACTTTACCTTGCAGCATAGCACAATTTACAGGGGTGAAAAGCTTGCAAGAAACAACATGACAAAGATTCATTTTTCTTCTTATTGAACAGAAAAAATGGGTTAAAATGAATAGGAATTTTCTCCCCATTACTCAACAGCTTTGGGACAAAGTTAAAATGTTTGCATTTCATATTCATCCTATCACTTGGTTTATTAGTTATCTAACTACCAATTTCAATAATAAAAAAAATGTATCAAAACAAAAGCAATTAACATAGCTGTCATTTGTCAGTGTCTCTTGCATGCTAATTGCATAACTCATCACAATGACATTTTCTCTTTCAAAAGGTTGAAAAATAAATCTACCTTGAAGTTCTTAAACATTTACTTACAATTTGGTACTAATTAAAAGGCAGGGTGAGGTAAATGCGAAACATTTAAGGTGTGTGTGTGTGTGTGTGTGTGTGTGTGGAAGTATACTTGTGCTTGTGATTAAGACCACTGCAAGGACTCATAACTCAAACATTTCAGATTATTTCCATGTCACTGAGGACATTTAAGACCTGCAAGACATTCCACATAAACAGCCAAATAATCAGGTTGTTTTTTTGACAAAAAGTAATATTTACCAAGAAATGGCTTAATAAAAAGTGCTCAATACCACTTTCAGAAAACAAAAATGTACGGCAATTTTTAATATATATATATATATATATATATATATCTCTATCTCATAGTGGCGGAGGTTTTGTGCAGAACCACACACACTTTTTGAATACAGAGACTTGGTGGACTACGTGCCACAAGGTCCCCAAACAACCCTCCACAGGTTTTGAATTAAGCGTTGTCCTCCTCTTAGACCAGTTGCCATCCAAGGCTATTGTAATGAAAGACACAGAACCCAAATTAGGCTTTATTCCACACTATAGAACAGTTAGTACAAACAAAACTATTTATATGAAGGCACAGTCCATTTTGACAATAGGCAGGGTGGGAGAGAAGAAATGTTCACCACAGATATAGAACCCAGTCTGCCCTGCTATTTACCCATACCTGGAGGGAGAAAAAGAGGATTCATACCTTTCCCAAGGGTATTAGCATGTAAGTGAATGTAATGGATTCAACTGGAATTTGAACTTGGCTCCCCGATTCCTCAATCCAAGCTGCTATCCATTACTCCACCGTGCCTTCTATACGTGCTGGTGTCTGGCTGTCGGTTCCTAGGAACTGAGCCGCTTGACCCTCATACATCGAATATATATATATGCGTGTGTGTGTGCGTGCGCGCGCATGTGTGTCCTCTTAGATTTAAGCTTTTTTTTTTTTTTTGGTGTTACAAGCCATTTAGTTAAGCAATTGAAATTCTAGAAAATCCTTGATTCCCTATTCATAAGTCTTAGAGACCCTTCTTAAAAGTAGAAGAAATTGCAAACAATAATTTTGCTTAAAAAGTCCAAAAATTGTTTCTGGAACCAAAATAACTTCAATTGTTGATGTACTCAGGACAAGGTTGCTAATATCAAGGAGGGAAAAACCAACCCTCCCTGAAACTTTGTTCAATTCCCAGCTATCTTGATCATGGCCTTGTAACTTGCATATCTAATTGATCAATAAAAAAAAAAAGACCAATTAAACACTGCAAAAATAAATAAATAAATTTAAAAAAAAAGAAAAAAAAAAAGAAAAAAGATCACTCAAATGAGGACCGAGAGGACTGATTACTCACCACCGAACAAGAGATTTAAATAAAGCAGAACTAATGCTTTTGTTTAGTTTTTATTTAAATTAGTAATTTCCTTTGGACTTCAGTTATTTCACTATTAAAGAGAAAAAAACTGTAGGTTTTACTATTGGGTTAAAGTAAAAATCTGTATACCTGGCAGTTTGAATTGTGATCATGGTGGGCAGGGACATCCTGATAGGAATTCAAAGATGTTGGAGTTGGACTCGTGGAATGGCTGGTTTGCATACTTGCAGAGGAAGAGTGTAGTGTATTGTTCTGTTGCTTCAAGAGTATGATGTCCTTCTCCAAACTACAAAAGACAGAAATTAAAAAATATTAAAAAATGAAGAAAAACAAAACGAAAATAAAACAGATTCATACTTTTTTTAAAATATTCATTTGTTTTAAGTTTCACATAGGAATGCAGTTATTTTTCCTGCACTTGATAGCATTTTATAATATCCTTAAATATTATTCTCTTTAATTCTTTGCTACATGAACAAATAAAAAAATAAAAAATAAAAAAATTGCTGCTTTAATCATCAATAAAATGAGTAATTTCTGATCAATTCTCAAATTGACTTAAAACTAAAAAGATAGAAAAAAAGCAAATTCATATTAGATGAAGCAAAAAAAAAAAAAAAAAAAAAGGCAAAGAATGCAATCTGCACACTTTTGTCATAAGAAATTAACATTAATTCTACAGGTTTTGGCATAAATATTACCCACATAATGGTAATACATTAGCGAGATGAAGACACCATGGTACTAATGTTTTACCATTATGTGGGCGGTATGAAATCTTGAAGTAACTGAATGACCAGGCATATTTTATTTAAACTGAAGTCTCAAAAAATTGGAAAGTGTAATACACTAGGTTCTCATCCTCTTCCGCTTGTAGAACTGGATTTAGCTGGATGACATGTAAAGAAGTAGTGTAGTTGTGACAGCCATGAGATACAAATAAAATTTAACAGTTTCCCTATATAAAGATTGTTGGGGCCAGGAGTGGGCATTATCTTCAAGGTGGCAAATGCTACAGTTTTTCTTTTGGGTAACTACAGAAAAGGCATACTAAAAATATGTGAATTTTGGGCAGACATCAACAGCATATTAAAACTGTAACTACCTACAGGTCATATAAAAACAGAACCAACAGTAACTGATAAGGAGATGGTAACCAGCTAATAAAAGAACACTGCTGTATCATTTTGGTGCTACAATATACACTTTTCTTTTTTTCTTTTTTTTACATACATACATACACACACACACACAGGCACAGTAAGGTTCACCCTGCTCTGTACAAGACCCAGGGACCCACTCAAAATAGAGGGTTACAATAAGGAGTAGTATATATGGATAAGAGGGGAAGAGAACAGTTGACTATAGACTTTAACAGGTTAAGATTCTAGTGATCGGGGAAACATCCTCTAGGGAATCTGTTCCATAGGGCAGTGGTTTGTGGGAAGAAGCTGTTCAAATGGAACTTACTTCTCACCAATGGAATATGGAGGGAATGTGGATGGTTTGCTATGTAAGTAGCATGGCAGGTCCTAGCCGTGAAGGTCAGACCTGGTGGAACGAGGAAATGCAGTTCATCCAAGCACTTTTCATGTTAGTAGTGATAGAGCAGGAAGAGACTCATCCTGTCTGTGAGAGAGAGAGAGAGAGAGAGAGGTTGGAGACACTTTCCATAAGGTTTCATAGTTGTCAACCAACAAATGTACCATTATCAACACTATGGCACTAGTTACTGCCACAAATCTTAGCCAGAAAACATCATTAGACTATAGAAGACTGGAATTATATTAGCTGGTCAGAAGAGTCCTGTTTCCAGCTATTTCAAATACACAGTCAAATTCATGTGTGAAGGAGATCATATAAAGCTATAGATTCAGCCTGTCAAGGTGTTTGTTGTGAAAGCTAGCAGTGGCTCTGTAATTGTGCAAGGCGTATTATATTGGCGTTTGCAAGGACCAGGAGCATAAATGGAGCCTTGACATGTGCAACATACAAAAAATATTATTGCAGAACATTTGTATCTCTTTATGCTCACATTTCCTGGTGCTGATATTTTGGTCGAGCAAAGTAATTCAACACCCCACCCTACTGTGTGTGTGTAACATGAATCTGGTTTAAAGAAAACTCAGCTCACTTCCAGGTACATCACTTGAGATCACTAGATTTAAACTACTAAGCATGTATTGGGCATGTTTCAAAACTGACTAAATTCCCAGTAGATACACCTAAGAAACTAATGGACAGCCATGGAATGTGCCTAGATATTCTGATATAATGACTAGTACCTCATAAACTATGTGAAGGGAGGAGTTACATGTTATTAGGTCATGTTCATTAGGTCAAGTTCCATAACCTATTAAGTTTGTTAGGGCAATAAATATATTGCAACTTTAGCAGTAGTGGGTGTGTCTAGGGCAAAATAACCTGATGGAGTCAATTCCTCTTCAGGATGTTTTTTACTTCAGAGGAGTTCTCTTAGATTGGTTGCCCTACCAAGGATAAAGAGCCCAGTCTGCTCTATTATTTACAAAGTTTTGAATTCAGAGTTTTCCTTCTCTAAAAATTTTGTTTTGTTGTAAACAAATTTTGAATGGTCACAATACAAATAAACCTAATAATTTATATAAATTTCTAGCTCTAACTTGTCAATAGGGGGAAAAAGTGGCTGGTGACACTCCATCATCACTGATCAAACTCCAAAACTACTATGATTGATTGATTGACTGAATGAAATGAATAAATGAATGAATGCCCCCTTGAGAGACTATTAGGCTTTAAACTCACTCCTGACCTTAAGTGGAACTCTTACATATGATCCACTGCTAAAGATGCAGGTAAAATGGTCAATTCCCAGTACTGCTCCAGTAAGTACCCGACTCCTCGTACTATCCTCTACTTTTACAAGAGCCGGATCAAGCCTAAAGTGGAGTACCACTGTTATTTGGGCAGGTGCTTTCCAGTTCGCACTTTCCACTATCAACAGACCTCAAAAAGCATCTCCCAGTCATTGTGCATAACAAATTACTTTCCACCCTCCAATCTCTCTCACAGATGGGATGTGGCAAGCCTCTCATTGCTCTATCACTATTTACAACCAAACTGTATTTCTTGGTTTCACCAATTCTAACCTTTACAGCCAGGACCTGTCATGCCACTCACATTATAGCAAGCCACCCTCATTCCCTCCAGATTCCATTGGTGAAAAGTAAGTTCCTCTTGAACAGTTTCTTCTTGTGAACCACTGCTCTGTGGAACTGACTCCCTAGAGAATGTTTCCCCCAATCACTACAAGCTTAATCTGTTCAAGTCTAGAATTGACTGTTATCTTCACCTCCTATCTGCATAAATTGATTGCCTCTTACTGGGCCTTGTACATGATAAACCTCACTGTATATATTTAACCTTAAAAAAAAAAAATAAAAAAATTTAGAAAATCCTTGTCTTATTGCTTCTTCCTCTGCATCAGATCAGCTTTTAATCATTCAATCTCTCTAATCTGTTTAAATTAATTGTATGGTTATATTTTCTGCCTATAAATTAGCTGAATATTTGTAAGAATCATTGAAAGTGTTTAAAAATATAAATATTAATGTTCTTAATATTTATCATAAACTGATTGTAACTCAAAGCATGAGAACCTAGTTTGCCTTGTGATTTAAGTTATTAGATAAGCTATCGTTTTTTTTTTGCACTTTATCACAATGATCAAATAGTCTATGCAAATGCATACATCTAGCCTATTACTAGTAATGAAATTAATCATTTAATTTATTAAAATTTTAAATTTATACAATTATTTTATAGAGAATTATTCATGAAACATAAATCATAATTTAGTATTTTATCCTGTTGATAAATATATTTTGATTTTTTTTTTCTAATGCAAGCAAAAAAGAAAAGATTCCTGTTATGACTGCCACATCTGAATAGATGCTAAATTAAACTTAAGAGTTAATCTTTACAATAAATTTGTTCTAGTCGGGGGAGGTGGGGGGGTCACAATAAATTTGAAATTCCACTAGTATACATATTTTTACACAGAAGATATCATTAAAAGCAGTTCCCAGTTCTTGAAATTCCTGAGCATTATGTTTTTACCTTTAATTGATATTGTACACTAAGTTAACCATTATGTCAAACATATTTGGCTTCACCTTACTGTAGTACATATATAACTGTTAGTCCAGTATATCAAGGTATGATCAAAGTCACATGAATTTAAGTACATGTGTGATTTAATGTTTTGACAATATACACACACACACACACACACACACACACACACACACACACACACACACACACACACACACACACACACACAGGTAAAAATCTGTGAGTAAGTAATCCAAGTAATATATGAGAAGAAAAAAAATTAATGACATCAGCTAATTGTTTTTTTTGTGGGGGGGGGTCAACGTTTGACCAATGAAGCCAGTGACTGTCAGAGCAGTCAAAATTGAACAGTGCCAAGTTGGCATCAAAATATGAATAAAAAATAATAAAATAAAATTAAAAAGTAAGAGTCAGATTTCGCTAGAGTCCTGCTGGCCATATGGAGGTCAGATGATGAATTAAAAAAAAAAAAAAGAAGAAAAAAAAGCCTCCTCCCACTTTCAACTTTTCATTCTATAACCCCACCACCACCACCAATGAGAGCTTCACAATCAAAAATTGAAGACATTGAGTTGTAATTTCACTGGCCTACGAAAAAGTAAGAAGCAGTTTATTACATTGCTATTCTAAGTAGTAGTAGTAGTAATAGAAGTGAAGGATGATGTTTTTAAAGAGTATTAGATTACAGTCGGCCTTTCGTATCTGCAAGTTTTGCATCCGCTGATTCAATCAAGTGTAGATCAAAAACATTTTGATGGAGAAAAAAAAAATTGCAAAAAGTAAAACTTAACTTTGCCACATACCAAGCAGTACCCAGAATCCACAATGAATGAAGTGATGTATAGGTATACCCAGCTGTTGCCACATTCTATTTTATTTCTCAGCCTCTCTCCAGCATGGTCAACACATTTAGCCATTAATAAGCATCCTATTTTTTTTTTTTTAGTCTTTTATAAGCACTAGCTTAAAATCTAATTATTTAAATTTTTCATAGATTTATTAAAATGGACTTGTTTTTCATGCAAATTATTACTTTTCACAAATATGTTTATAGAATATATACAATTCGTTTTAGAACAGAATTTTCTCTAATGTTACAAAAATTTTGACAATGAAATTTACTTTTATACAAGTTTAAATTTTTGGGTGTCAATATCTCAACAATACTTATTGTTTACACCTACAGTATAACAACTATTTACATTGTGTCAGGTAATACAAGTAATCTGGAGAGGATCTAAAGTATATAGAATTATGTGCATGGAGGTAAGTACTATGCCACTTCATCTAAAAGATTTAACATATTTTCACAAGCAGCTGGTAAGATCTTACCAGAAATTTAAGTTTAAAATTGTCAGTCTCATACATTTTTTTTTAAATGCCTTAGAGAATGAAAAGATTAAACACTTGGTGTAGTTAAATCTATGCCATAGTTGTTATCTTAATTACTTGAAGGGAAATTAATCTTATAAAAAAGACATGGATGCTGTTTTTTTAACAGTGGTGTTCACCTTGTACAAGGCTCCGGAGCCACTCAAGCTAAAGGATTACAGAGTAAAAGGCACAGCTTATGCAGATATATGGGGAAGATAATGGTTAAAGCTAAACAGGTTAAGATTCTAGTGAGCAGCAAGAATAGACTTTCCTTTTTTTTTATTTTAACTATGCAGCTGATTTTTAGTCTAAGTTTTTGTTTTCTTTCCTTTGTCCATATACACAGATATGTTCCTTTTAAGAAGTTTGCGAAGGATTTCATTCAATCCTGTCGACATTATGAAACAACGATTATTAATAAGATTTAATTCTAATATTTAAAATTCAAGGCCACATTTCTTGGGTGTTGTGAGGATAAAGTTGCAGGCAATGGTTTTTCAAAGTGCTGGAGTTGTATAATAGCCCCTTTACCAGAAATGATTTTTTTTTTCAAAAACCTTTTAATATATATATATATATATATATATATATATATATATATATATATATATATATATATATATTACACTGCTATAGATTAAGCAATTCAAACGAAAATGAAGAAAAAGATAGATTGATTTTAAAAGTTAATAGGGATTCAGTTTACAATGCAAATCCCCACCCACTGGGAATCAAAACAAAATATGGCCATATGTGATTTCTCAAAATGAAAAAAAAAAAAAAAAAAAAAAAAAATTGTAATCCGGAGTGTTTGTTTTCATATTGATTAAGCACTTCAGTTTATGAATTAATTTTTCTTTTGTGTTCTGTAGTTGGGGGGGGGGGGGGGGGTTACATAGTAAATGAACCCACCCAACCACTACCATTAACTTTTACAAAATAAAAATAAATAAAAACAAAACACACACACACACACACATATATATCTCTAGTAATAATATTATGACCCCCCCCCCCAAAAAAAAACGATTATTTCTAGTCACAGTACCCATTGTACAACTCCATCAGATCAATATGCTAGCAGCTGGATTTCAACGAGAGTTTAATATAATTTTATTAAGTTATGTCATTATTTTTATAGTTAATATTGATTTTAGAAAGGTTTAAAGACAGTGTTATCAGTAAATTGAAGTAAATTTGATATACAGTCTTGAAACAGTATTGTAATTAGTACTCTCAGTCCATTCAGAGGAGTAGACAAAACATATTTGTTGAAGGAAAGAAGAAAAAAAAATTAAGATAACAGGGTATGACTAAAAAACTTTTTTCCTAACCAATAAGGGAATAGCTAAAATCTCAAAGAGCCTAACCCATTCTAGTGATCACCTGAAATCAGCAATGTAATGCAACTTAAGCTTAAAGTGGACATTAGAAAATTAGAGGTAAAATGTATGAAGATGATTCAATTTGCATTTATTTAACTCAACAAATATTCATTTTTCAACATGATCTCCTTTTCAATGTATTTAATTCAGTGGTAAACATTAATCACAGATCAAACATTATTTTATATTAAAATTCAGTTAATCACTCACATGTCAGGCTATGGATGTATTGATTGACTAACATACATGCACTTGATATATCATCAGCCTTTGCTCATCAACTGCAGAGGCAAAAGTCTTTTCAAAATATTTCCAGCTATGGAAGGATTTTGAAAAGATTTTTGTCCTGTAGTCGATGAGCAAAGGCTGATGATATATCCAAAGTAAACAGACACATTTTCGATTTCTCCTTGAAGGTGAAAAAATGGATTTTAAAGAAAACCTTACAGGAAAGTAGTGGTGTTTGATTTAAATCAAATGATATTTTTTTTTTTTTTTTTTCCCTTTAAAAATCGGTGATTAAACCAATATTTAGAAATAAAACAATTTTTTGTTTTCATGTAATTTCATGAAAGAAAAGTGTTAAACATATTGAATCATTTATTAATCAACTGAATAATTTTATTTTTATACAAAATAAAATTTTAATCATTAACAAATTTTAAAATTCACTATGAGCAGTGTTTGTATTCATGGATTTAAATTGAAAATACCAGTTTTACTGTTTTATCTATATCAAGACATTTACTGTTTGGAATGCTCCAGTCCATAATGCGAGAGAACTCGTTCAACACCAGAAGATCAGGCCGTTGCTGACAGGAGTTGCATAACTGCAAAAAGTATATCACCCTATTCAATAGAAAAGACTGTCTTGCTTATGGAGTCTGCATATTTAAGTGCCTGGAAGGAACGCTTGCAACTTCATAATAATGGGAATATGGGATATTTCTCACAAGCATATTCCATTGCAATATTAATTTTCTTCCTGCTTAAAGATTTTCTTTGAAGATAATGATGAACCATGTTGGCAAGAAGGTGGCCTTTGGTTGTACCTTTTTTTCCCCCCACCATTTCTATAATTTTTTTTTGGTTCAGGATCTTTTTCAAAATTCTTGAACAATTCTTTCCAAATATCTACTGCTCCAGCAATAGTGTATGTGTTATTCTAATTTATCAGAATTGAAAAATAGTAATTCTTAAAATCTATTAACATTAAACTAAAAAGTCAAAAACATTTTCAAAATGATTAAAGTCTTATTAAAATAAATTATCTATGTTTGCTTTTTTTTGTTTGCAAGATACTGTTATTGTACATTATAAAATAAAAAATAAATAAATAAAATGATTGTATAGGAATGTTATTAAATTATCACCTTTTAAAAAGATGTTTAAGAATTGTATTTTCAAAATCAATTGCTCAATATATATATATATATATATATATATATATATATATATATATATATTATATATATATATATTGTTCATTGTGACATTAATTAAAACATTTAATAAACACAAATTAGAAACTAGAAAGAACTATCAAAAACATGAGTTTTTTTTTTTTTCCTTTTTCCTACATTTGGAAAGCTACCACAAATCTTTCATGGTAAGAAAATTGGGCATCAGAACAATTTTTCAATTATATATCTCCTGGATAAATTTTAAGATTTTATTTTGGCATAATTTAGCCAAGGTTGTCCTAGTTGGAAATTGTGCCACGTGTTAAAAATAGAAAAAAAAAAAAAAAAAAAAGAAAAAAGAAAAGGCAAACTTATAAAATTGTACTGGAAAGTATATAAGGAAATTATGCTTTGATGGGGACTTTTCCATGGTGGGCAGATTTATGCCACTTAGTAATCCATAGATTTAAGTAAAAAAAAAAACAAACACAGACAGCAATTGAAAAAAAAAAAAAAAAAAAAAAAATCTAAGTTTAAAAAAAAAAAAATACTGGCTGGCAGTGTTGCTAGCAAACTACTCAAAAAATTTACAAGATTATGTACAAATCAATCATACGTAGCAGATGATCACCATGTCAATCTTATTTTAAAATGCTGTAAGAATAAAATAGTTGTATGACCTTATCCGGAACAAAAAAAAATATAACAAAAACCAAGACCAAGTTGAATGTAGATGCACCCAATATCTAATAAAAAAAAAAAAAAAAAAAAAAAAAAAAAGTAACTGTAGATGTTTTTATCGACTAAGTTGGGAAAAGTCAGTCAGATATAACTAAAAATTGTTAATTTGGCAAACCTAAATTATCCAACTGTCCTTATTAATATCTCAAGTTATTTCTATCAACTTTGCTCTTTCTTCTGCTTTCTTTATGTGCAAAAATGAAGGAAAAAAAGAAAGAAAAAGACTTAAATAAAAATTAAAATCAACAATCCTGAAGGAAAGTGATGATTACTTAATTTTATTATATTAATTATGTATAAAGTTTATACAATTGGATATTTTGCATTATATATATTATCTATTTAATATTCTCATTATTGTTTACTTACTGTATTAGCTGACATAAATATTTAATTACTTATCGAGTCATTTCGTTATAACATTTAAATACATTATATCAGCTAAGATGACTTTAAACATGTGAATAGTAACTTATTTACTTTCTTATAATTTAATGTTTGTTTTTATACAAACAAGAAAAAAAGAAAAGATTTTCGCTTTTAGAAGAGATGCGTCTAACACCTCATTTCTAAGCTTTAATATGACCTTTTTTATTGTCTTTTAACTTTATTTATTCAATTTTTATACCACTAAACAATATAATAATAATAATAAGTAATTATTTGTTCAATTATTTTGTTACATTATTTATTAGTGAATGATTATTTATCTAGTTTATCTAGTTTTGTTTTAATTTGAGATATTTATACGCTGGTTGCATGCACCATACTCCAGGCAATTGCTTCAGTAGACGGGCTAAAACATGTGGTGGTGGTGTGGGGTAGTGTTTACACTGCACTACTGAGTGGAAGATCTGCATAGCGATGGCCAGGGTGGAGGCGTCTTCAAATGGACTCAACAGCCTAGTGTATGAACCGAGAGCAACCCACACCATATTCTGTGGTCTTTGGCTATCAGTCAATAGCTTGGAGAGAAGATGGACGTCAACAAGCTATGTGAAATGATCATGAGGAAGAAGAATCAAAGCAACGCCATGCCAGATCAGTCAAGACCTTGATCAATAATGACCGTGTGTACCATCAATGCACTTCAGGGTGGGTGTGTCAAGTGGGCAAGTGTAGTAACAAGCACCAAGATACCAACAGGGTAAAACCATCAGAACATGGAATGTTTGCACTCTCTATGAATGTGGAATTATTAAGAAAAACCTCACAAACCAAGATGCTATCACTGGTACATCATTGGACTATCTAAAGTCAGATGGACTGGCATTGGTGAAAAATCAACAGAGGATGGACAAAAGATCCGATTCTCTGGAGAGGAGAAGCAACATCGGTATGGAGGTAATATTTATTGTCAGGAAAGATATTTCAGGGTGTCATCAGTTGCAGAATCATCTCCAGCAGAATCATCTCCATCCATTTATCAGCCAAACTGCACAACATGACCATCTTCCAGGTTTATACTCCAACATCAGACAACTATGTCGGAAAGTTTTATGAATTTATGGACATCCATGAGATAAACATTGTACAAGGAGATTGGTATGCCAAAGTAGGCCCAGGATATACAACTGGGCAGGAATGTTTGGGAAATTTGGCACCAGGAAGACCAACAAGGGCCTTAGACAACTTCAATTTGCCAGAAGCCATCACCTCACCTTGGCAAACACCCTACACCCCCCATAAGCTGTTTTGAACCACAACCTGACACTCACCTAACAAGCAAGTCCACAACCAGATTAACTTCATTCTGGTTCAGCAAAGATTCAAGTCCAGCATCAACAAGGCAAAAAACAAGAACATTTCCAGACACAGACATCAGCAGTGATCATGATCTTGTGATGACAACCTTCAAGCTGAAGTTGAAAATTTGTTGTTCTGCATCCTCTTTGACCTTAAGAAGCAAAAGGATCCTGAAGTTGCAGAAGTTTATCAGACCTATGTTGGCAGCAAGTTTGTAGCCCCCTTGATAGCGAGGTAGACACTTTCACATTCAACATCAAAGAAAGCCAAAGAGGAGTGGACAGAAGAGCAGTGCAGCACCATTGAGAAGGTCATAAAAGCAGGTGAAAATAAGACTTACAATACCCTCAAATTCCTCGCAAAGAGCAGCTGTCAAAGATGACTGCAAGCCAACCATTACCCAACAGAAGACAAGTCCACCAATACTGGAGGAGGAGGTAGAAGCAATAGTAAGGAGCCTGAAACCTAGCAAATCACCTAGAGTGGACAATGTACCTTTTGAACTGGTGAAAAATGGAAAAGTTGCCAAGGCCCCAATAGCTCGATGCCAGTAGAACAGAAATGGTCAAAGGAGTGAACCCAGTAACTGGTGATACCCCTACCAAAAAAAGTGTAATCTCAAGCAATGCCAATATTATAGAACAATAAGCCTGGTTAGCAAGGTCATGAGCTGTATTATCCTCAACCAACTGAAATCCAAGGCTGAAGAACTATTGTGAGAAGGGAAAGCAGGTTTTAGAGCCAGAACAGAACACAGTGAAACAAATCTTCAACTGTAAAGTCCTAATCAAGAAACATGAGTAAAACCAAATGGACCTATTTCATAATTCCATTGATATCAAGAAAGCATTTGATTGAGTATGGCATGAATGGCCTTTGGCACATCCTAAAACAATTCAACATAGAAGACCTCATGTAAGTTATCCAGGCCTTCTATGACCATGTCACCAGAACAATTCTCTTGAGCAACCAAGTGGGAGTTTTCTTCCAGACAACTATTGAAATCAGTAAGGAGGTACCTACTCTCTCCAACCTGTTTCTGGAGAGAATTCTGCAGGAAACTCTCCATGGTCACAGAATTTCTATCAGCAGTAGACAGATTTCACAGATAATATTGACCTTATGGCAGGCAGTAACATTGAGCTGCAAGACCTGACCAGCAAACTCATTGAAAGGGTCTGTGCATATAGAATGGAACTCAATACAGAGAAATCTAAAGTAATGATGAATAACACAAGCGACACCAATGTTAGTATCACCATGGATGGCAAACCACTGTAGGAATTGTCCAGCTTCAAATACTTGGGGGCAACCATGTCAAAATATGGTACCCGCAACACAGAAATCTACATATGGGCCACCACAACTGTAATGACCACACTGGAAAGGATATGGAAAAGCAACATCAGCATTCCAGACCAAGTTCAAGTTCTACAAATCACAGGTCATATCAATCTTTCTCTACAGGTGTGAGACTTGGACACTTGGCTGTGACATGAAAAAGGATCCAGGCATTTGAGAATAAATGCTTGAGAAAGTTTCTCTGCATCTCCTACTTGTAGCACTAAACCAATGACTATATATAGAGCAAGGTCAAATGTCTTGTGTACCAACAGGAATCTCTTCTTGCCACTGTTAAGCATCAGAAGATATCATGATTTGGCCCATCACATGGCATGACAGCCTCTGCAAGACCATCTTGCAAGGCACTGTTGAAGGAAGACACAGGTGAGAATGGCAACACAAGAGCTGGTCAGACAACATCAGTGTGGATGAACATGATAATGCCGGAACTCCTGGACTTCTTCCAGTTCTTCATCCGTTTTTATATTTTTCAGAATGTTAAAATTGAACGTTACTTTTATTTCTGTTCACTTTTAAACCTTCATTCCTATTTTCTTTGTTTAGGTCATTTAGTATTTTTTGCATATCATCCAGTTATTTTGATATTAGTAAAATTTCATCAGTAAATGATTTAAATATTCTCTATTTACTCCTACTCTCATCCTTTTCCCCAGTTCAAGAGCCACTACCAACAGATCATGTTGACAGGACATTGACTGTTTTGGTTTTCCTTCAGCCCCCCCCCTCCAAATGATTGAAGCAATCAAGAGACTGATGATGATCTTTCTAATTAGGGTATGTTCTAATCTATAATGACCATTTTCTATCTCAGAATTATCTTTTGCAATGCTTTTTCCATTGATCTTTGTAGGTTTCTAAAAGTTGTTTTTTTTTTTTAAATTTCATTTTCAAGTGAATTTGTTAGTTTCTAGGTTCTGCACATGTGTTGCGTTCATTTTCATAGTATCATTTACTGAAAGTACTCAGGAAAATAAAAATTATTTGAAAGAAAATTTTGGTATTTTTCTTAACCAATTTTCTACAGCTACCAAGAAATTAATTCATGGACTTGAAAGGATTAAAAAAAAAAAAAAAAAAAAATATAGACAATGTCTAAATTATTTAATTAAACCTGTTTGAATGGTTATAATATATATATATATATATATATATATATATATATATATATATATATATATACAGTCTCTCCTAGAGATACACTGAGAATATTTACATTATATATTCATGGGCTTCTTCCAGTTCTTCATCGGTTTTATATTTTTCAGAATGTTAAAATTGAACGTTACTTTTATTTCTGTTCACTTTTAAACCTACATTCCTATTTTCTTTGTTTAGGTCATTTAGTATTTCTTGCATATCATCCAATTATTTTGATATTAGTAAAATTTCATCAGAAAATGATTTAAATATTCTCTATTTACTCCTACTCTCATCCTTTTCCCCAGTTCAAGAGGATACTTTCAAGGACTTCTGTAAATAGTTTAATTCGAATAACACGGTATCTCACTATTTTTCCAATTTCTATTTAATCTGTCATTGTATAGTTAAATTATTGCAGTCCTGTTACATTATGTATTCTCAATAACTTTTATATAGTTTTTTGTTAATATCCGGCACCCACAGCAAGTTAATCTGCTGTATGTTCTCTATTAAAATATCTTGACCAATGCAAAACAATGGTTTGTCATACTGATTGTTTTTTATCAAATGGTCTATTGTCAAGCAACTACTAAAACATTCCTATTAGCTAGTAGCTAGGTTTCATCAGTCTGACAGTACTTTTGAGAATAATTTGCATATACAGTGTAACCCAGATATAAGAGAGTTGTCAGGACCGGAGAAGAAGTCTCTTATATCCGGGTTTATCTTATATCCGGGTTTGGTCTATTTTGTTTAGGTAAGTATGGCTCTAATTTGGGACCAGAGAAAATCTCTTATATCAGGGTCTCTTATATCCGGGTTACACTGTAGTTGATAGTCTCTAAAATCATTAATAACTCCTTTTTGAAAAAGTAAGATTACTATTATTAGACTGAGGTTTTGAAGTACTTTTCTTTTCCATATACACTGGGTAAAAGGCAGTAATCATTTGTGTAATTCTTATCTGTTTTGAAAGATCTGTTACTATGGCATACTTGCTCTGTGTTCTGCAGAGTCAAACCGTTACATCTTATTACTTCAAGACCCAGTTACAAGTTAAATAGTAGGAAAAAAAAACATTGTTATAAAAAAACTAAAAAAAAACTTAATGTAATATTCATTCAAAAAAGAAAAAACGTATTCTTACAATTAAAAATGTTTTAGCATTAAATAACAAATGGTTGATAAGCTGTATAAAAAAAATATTGTTACTTCAGTCTAATCACTATTATGTACCAGTGTAACATTGTTCCAGGAATGATAGAACTTTAGTTCTAGTTCTGGTTACATTTTTGGGGGATGATACAAAATTTTTTTATTAAAATTCTAAAAGCAACTAATTTCTTAAAGAAAAAACAAAAAAAAAATGTAAACTTCTTTTTGAACTAGTGAATGTAAATTGAATAAAAAAATAGATGTTGAAAGATTTACATTTAGATATTTATATTATCTTGAAGTATGAAAAATATTAGGATCTAATTATAAGAACTGATTGTTTTATTTAACAAAACGAGAAAATTATATTTATCAATTTTTGGTTAAAATTGAAAGAAAAAAAGAAAAGAAAGAAAAGCATTTGATAAGGTACAGAACAAAGGTCTTTTGAACGGCTGATTTGTTTAGGAAGACTGTTAAAATAATTATGTAAGCAAACAACTTGCATACAGTCCCTAGGCCTCATGAATTTAAACGTCCCACGAGGCTGGCATCCCGTTCCCACCCCTTCACCGTTGAAACTGTTAGATGTAGACGTTTCTTCTACTCCAATAGCTTCATGTCTCGCACATCTCGCCTGTGGAACTCCCTTCCCTATTCCGGTTTCCCTGACAAATATAATCTCCAACTATTTAAGTGTAACGTCAATCGACATCTCCAGTTGCCTTGATCTATCCACTTCCCTTCTCCACATCCTTTCACCTTTCATTCCTATCTGCTCTCGCTCCAAATCTTTTGTAACCCCCCTTGCCTTGATCGATCCACTGTCTTTCTCTTTCTCCACATCCTCTCCTTTACCACTCCTATCTGCTCTTCCTCCAACCCTTCTATAACTCCTTGCGTGATAGTGGCCTCCAGCCTTGCTTGGGGTGATACGCTTAAAAAAAAAAAAAGAAAAAAAAAAAAAAATATACAACAATAGAAAGGAACACAAGACAATGATGTGTCTTCTCACCAGATTTATTCAACCATTACAGCAATACTATGCTAAGAGAGTTGAAGATTCTCCCAGGATTTATTATCAGTGGGCACAATCTTAATAAAACATACACAGATGACACTTGATTGCAAACACAAAGAAAACTACAAGACCACCTTGACAAGCAGGAAGAAAGGATTAATTGCAAGAAGACTGAATGTATGTTTATCAGCAAGAAAAAAGCCCAACATGCAAACTGCAAATTGGAGATGTCAAAATCAAACACGTACAAAAGTGACTAAGAATTGTTTTAACAAACAAGGGAAAATGTGTAACCGAAATCTAAAGATACATTGGAATAGCAAAAGATGTCTTCCAAAACTAAACTAAGTATTAATAAACAAGAAAATTTTGTGAGTGTTATAGTGTACCTATGGACTATAATGGGTATGTCCCAATTCCTATAAATACACTGGTATATATTGTATGTTGTCTTTCAATAGAGATTCACTTGCCATTCACTTCTAGCAGTTGATTACTTACTACACACAACTGGTGAATCTTGTACGTTGTTCCGGTTATAAATATTATTGTTCTATTTCCAACCTTCGTTTTGGTTATTCTTATTCAATAACCATTTCCTAGGTTACAACAGTTAGAAACAAAGAAAATATTGCTGAACTACTATGTAATATCAATCCTCCTATATGACAGTGAATGTGGGCTAATTTCCTCACAGATAAAGGAGGCTTCAAACAATAGAAATGTAGTTCTGAAGAAAGATGCTGAAAATATTATGGATAGAGCATGTAAGCAAATAAGGAAGTTTTAAAGAAAATTGAAACAAAAAGGACAATTCTACATAAGATCATAAAGAGAGAGTTGAAATTTCTGAGGCATATGAGAAAAGAATGTTTGGAAAATTTGACACTCACAGGATATATTGAAGGTAAAAGAGTAAAACAGTGAGTAACCTAACTAATGAGCTTGTATAAATGGATGGCAGGACAAGG
>OZ038495.1:21037890-21137890 GCA_964036315.1 Acanthosepion esculentum | reverse complement strand
TTTCTTGATGCTACTATTAATTTATACTCCCCTGGTAATTTTGATCGTTTTAATAAAAACTATTTTCAGAATTTTATGAAACTGAATTCATGCAGTTCCTTTTTTTGAAAAGGGACAAATGGATTAAAACATTATTCTTGTAAATAAACCGACTAATGAATACATAATGTTTAATCTTTTTTTGTTGTCAATTTTTGAGAAAAAAAAAATATAAACCTTGATTGATGCCAGCAACTTATTTTAGTAAATTTTATATATCAAAAGCAAATTAAAGAAATGCCCTGAAAATTAATTTTTTTCAATGTTTATAATTAGTTACTTATAGTTGTGTTTAAATTGTATTTTCTGGTTCAGATATTTTTAGAAATTTATGAATAATGAAGAAAAAATTTGTTTTCATAGTTGTTTCTTTATATGGTAAAAAAATATTGTAAATATAAAATTATACTTGTAAATAAACTAGTATTTAATACTTTTATCAATTTTTGAGGAAAAAAAACAAAAAACAAAAAAAAAAACAAATCCAGTTTCATATGTTGGACTTTAATAAAATTCTAAAAATACCTTTAAAACAATAAAATTGCTGAGAGTATACAGTAGTAGTAGTGGTGTCAAGAGAAGAAAGGTCCTTTTGATAGCAGGTTTTTTTTGTTGTAGGTAAATGTGTTAAATACTGCCAAAATGTTATTTTGCAAATGTTTGTTCACAACTATAGTTAAGAAAATTGAAAAAGAATCCATTTCTGGCATGGGTTCTACTTTTAAGCTATTTTGCATTTGCTAATTAAATTATATTTGGTTCTTTAACTTATAATTAACTCAGTTCTAGGAAATAATTTTTAATCTAATTATTACTGAAATTATTTTTCAAACTTAATTTAATTTTTCTTAATTAAAATATAATTCTTTCTAGAGTTAAATGAGGTGGTTTTATCGGGACAAGAAATAATGACATTAACAAATTTGAGAAAAAAATGGAATTGTATATATTTAAAAAAAAAAAAAAAAAATATTATGCCACTACAGTCTGAATTGTCAGTAATATATTAGCCTAAACGAGTGGGTAGGGGGGTATCAAGTGAATAATTCGCATACAAACTTATGCTACTACTAATACTGTCTACCAGTGACAAAACAATATTAAAGATAACACTTGATGAGATTATGTACAAAAGTGTAAATGTTTAAGTGATGTTGATGGCTTTAGAACTTGAAATCTGGTTTGTTGCTAATTATACCAGTTTGTGATTCCATAAATCTATGAAAGCTCTTAGCAATCTATTCTTTAATACAATAAAATTGTTTTTTTTTGTATTTGCTAAATCAGAAAATATTTAAGAAAATAATTTTTTTCTTCAAGAAATTAAAAACTCTTTACACATTTAACTTTTCCCTAAGTTACAGAAATTTATCTATATTTTAATTCCAGGAAAAAAATTGCAAAGGCATATTTTAGATTCCATTTTATGGCTCAATCATTTTTATTTCAGTAAATTAAATTTTCTACACTAAAAATAAATACTAATTAACTTTTGAAAATTTTAGATAAACAACTTAGGTTTATGGCCCAAATCAATTTATTCAGTCCCTTAGAATCTTCAGTTATAAATTTGAACAATGTATCATATGATTTGACATCACAGATTGAAGTAAACATACACACATTATATATATATATATATATATATATATATAAATAAATATAATTCAGATCTAAATAAAATATTCTATAGACAATAAAAATAAAGGAAAAGACAAAAGAAAACTTTTGTATACCAATACGTTTTGTTCAATGAGGAACTTCTTTATCAAGGAATAAAAAATATATAACAGCAAATTACAAGGAGAGGGTAGCATTTGTACTTAAAAAAAAAAAAATCTTCTGTAGAAGACCATAAAATTACACACACACACACACAGCTATGGAAAAATTGTCTAAATTATGTAAAAATTAAAATAACACTGATATCTCATTTTAACAGATATTTACCAAAATATCTTCAAATACTAAAGAGTAAATTTATTTAATTGCCATTGGCTTCAACCATGGCCTCCAGATGACTTCAGAATTTCCTGCAATTCTTCTAGACAGTCTCCTTGTTTAAGTTGGAGAATGCTGTCATAATCTTTGCTTTCAGTTCATCTTTGGTGTTACCAGGAGTTTTGTTGGCCTCTTGTTCAACTGCTCCCCACACATAATCAAGGGGGTTGCAGTCTGAGGAGTTAGATGTAAGGGGTGATGTGGTCACAGAAATTGTCTGACAGTCATGACTGGGTTCTCCTGTTTGTATGGCATGGTGAAGTGTCCTATTGCCAGACATATGGTCTTCAGCAGCCACCCTCTTGACCCAAGGCAGCACTACCGACTCAAGGCACTTAATGTAGGCCTCCATGTTGAGTCTGAGGCCCTGTGGGAAGATGGAGGCATAACTCCGCCATTACTAGTGATCACTCCAAACACCTTCGTAATCACCATTAGACTCAGCCAACTCTTTCCAAATCCTCTGAAATGTTCGTATTGGAGCTTCCAATGCAAATGTCAAACAGTATAGCATGCCGTTTCCAAATTTCTGGTGAAGTGAATTGTCTCATGCTGTTCTTTTCCTAACAGATGATGCTCAACTAACCCTACTATACTCTATAGTGGGCAAAATCAAAATCAAAGCATATACACAAAATGAATATAAAAACGGCGACAATTTCCCCATCGCACTCTGTATAAAAAAACGCTTAATTGTTACTATTTGAGCAGAACAGTTACATGCTCTATACATTTTTCTATATATTAATCTAGGCTGACTGACGACTGCCAATTCATGTGGCAAGAGATCAAGATCATTAACATAATTAGATTGAGTTAATAGCAAAATGTCAGCTGTGCCTAATTGTCAGTGCAGATTATAAATGAAAAAGTCTTGATCACAAACTTTAAATTATCTCAGAGAGCTTGATTATATATGACAATGTGGAAAGTTTTACACTTTGTCAGATGCCTTTCTTCCAAAACTTATATATATATATATATATATATATAAATAAATAAATAAGGAGGCATGGTGGAGTAATGGATAGTGGCTTGGATTGAGGAATCGGAGAGCCGAGTTCAAATTCCAGTCAAATCCATTACATTCACTTACGTGCTAATACCCTTGGGAAAGGTGCGAATCCTCTTCTCCCTCCAGCTATGGGTAAATAGCAGGACAGACTTGGTTCTATAGCCTTGGATGGCAACTGGTCTAGGAGAAGGACAACTCTGAATTCAAAACCTGCGGAGGGTCGTTTGTGGACCTTGTGGCACGTAGTGCACCAGGTTTCTGTATTTGGCCCTTCAAAAAGTGTGGATGGTCCTGCACAAAACCTTCACCACTATAATCAAATCTCATGTGCTGTTGTCAGGCTGTCGGTTTCCTAGGAACTGATCTGCTTGAACCTCATACGTCAAATTCGACGGAAGAGTCAAGTGAGTGTATATATATATATATATATATATAAGGAATTGACTAAATCTGACATTTTTTATTTGTTTAAACGTTATTTTTAACGGATACTCATATTTGAGTAGATGCTCTGTTTTTATTTATTTATTTATTAAACAGTATATTTATTTATTTCCATCTATCGCCCTGAATACTTTGAGAAATCTTAAAAAAATATGGACCTTCCAGCAGTATTTAAACCTGTGTTCTCTAGGGGTAACAGTCATTAGATCTGATGCGCTTTGACCTCTCAGCCACGCAGGAGCTCCTGATCAAACAAAAATTAAAAATATGTTGGATTTAATCCATTTTTGCGAATCAGGAAGATATGTATTCAAAAGTACTACTTGAGTTTTGTTTGATTAGGAGGTTCTACATGGCTGAGAAGTCAATGCATGTCAGATCTAATGACCATTTCCCCTAGGGGACACATGTTTGAATCCTGCCAGAGGGCACATATTTTTTAACAAGATTTCTCAAAGCATTCAGGCCAATAGATGGAAATAAATAAAATCTATTCATACGAGTATCCATTAAAAATAATGTTTTTATATATATTTTATTCTCTCTTGATGATTTTAATAAATGAGGGTTTGTAAAAATATTTTTGCACTTAAAATTCCTCAAGATCCTTACAAGCCAAAATGGTTTGCCAAACAACCTGCACTAATGATTTGTTTATAATAGTCAATTGCTTACATTGCACAAAGCACACTATCAAAAGTAGCAATCCTGTACAGGTGCACACTGTATCACATCAGTTGCTAAAATGATTGTAGGTCAAATTGTGAATGGTAAGCTCGACCTACCTCTTGACACAATACCCACATGGATAGTAACACATACTTAAACAGGCGATCTGTGAGGGCAAGCAGGGTTTTATTGTAATGAGATTTTATTCTCACTTGAGAGATAGCTGCTTGAGAGTACCCAAAATTTTCTTTGCTCAGGCCTTCCATTTCATACAAAATGAAATTTCCTCACACTTCAATTTATTTTTCAATCTTCACTTGTAGCTTTGTCTCAACCTGAGCAAATTTCATCTATCCTCCCACACACTACTTCAAAC
This sequence comes from Acanthosepion esculentum, assembly GCA_964036315.1. Classification (NCBI taxonomy): domain Eukaryota; kingdom Metazoa; phylum Mollusca; class Cephalopoda; order Sepiida; family Sepiidae; genus Acanthosepion; species Acanthosepion esculentum. Next base: position 21,133,346 of record OZ038495.1, on the reverse strand, counting down.
CTTATTTAGAGGATAAGTTGAAACCATTTTTTTTTAAACTGTATTACATCTATTGGCCTGCACACTCTAGAAATCTTAAAGAAAATGTGCTTTGGCAATACCCCTTTGTAGGAGAAACCACTTTGCTTTAGACAACTGCTACAGAGAACATTACAACTCATCAAGAATCTATTGTCCCCTTTTAAGGAAGGCCTGCTCCTTTGTTCAGACTTTTCTTGAAAGCCCATATCTGATCAGTTTTGTATTTGTATCTGTGGTCAGACAGTCAAAAGCATGCTGGATCAAATGGTAGGATGCAGGTTTGAACCCTGTTGGAGAGCATATTTCTTTAAGATTTCTTAAGTGCACTGGCTGACAGATGTAATACACACTGTTTAAAATAAAAACTAGATGTCTATTTCTAAAATGGTTATCCACTAAAAATAACATTTGAAGAAATAAAAATGTTGGATTAAAAATCAAAATCCGAACTAACCAAAATTTCAAGGAAAATGAACAGTACACACAAACTGAATGTAATATGAACTTTTGCTGCTACTCTTTCTGAGTTAGAGTGCAGGTTCACAAAAGGACTACTATGACACTGAAGGTAGAAATAGGTAATTTTTTTTCATGGTCAAATTCTTCAAAATTTTAGGTAGCAATCCATCTAATCATATTACACAGATACATTTATATCTAATATGCAAGAAATTACATCAATTTAGCATCTGGGGAGATTATTTAAAATTTTTTAAAGAAAGCATATTTTGATTAAATTGACTTCTTTAAACAACCAGATCCAAATAAGTGCCCCCTTTCATTTCTCAAATATATTCATTTAGTCACCCTGGGGTGATTATTCAAGGAGTGCTTATTTTAAGTTCTTTAGAGGAAAGTATCAGGGTGCTTATTAAAGAGGGGGTTTTGAATCAAGCATTTATAGTAAATGCATTGTGGGTATAAGACAGTAAAATGACAAAAAACAGATGGTGTCATAATATCAAAAGTTTTCATTTCATATGTTTACCCAATACAAGGCACACACACTATTAGGGTTACTGAATGATGTTGTAGGTGCAAGAGAATAGGCGGTAAGAAGTGTTAGTTTATGAGGTTCTGTAGGGGAGATAGCTGTTAACCCTAGACTTGAAGAGGTTAAGATTGTATTATCCCCTCAGGAGTTTGTTCCACAAAGCAGTGGCTCTTGGGAAGAAGCTGTCTGAGTAGAACTTGTAAAAGAAAGAATAGCTTACTTCCTGAAACAAAACACACTAGTACTTGTCTCACATGCAAAATAGGTGACAGAAAATATATCTAAACCAAATTTCCAAGCCTCAGCCACTTGATACAAGAGAACATGAGACAGCCCGAAGAGTCGAGTGGTTGTGCTTGTATGGGGGAGTTTCACTGATAGAAACTGAAAAGAAGACAGTGTACAGCTGGTACCCCAAACAACCGTACCTTTTTTGTTATGGAACTTCCTTCTTATGAATGAGGAGGAGAATTCATCCCAATGTATGCTGCATGATTTACATTGTTGTCCTCATCTTTATTTCCATATTCACAACATTTTGGCCGTCTTCAGGTTATTTCGTCCACCAGGGTAGATTCTAGTTCCTCTGGTAGATGTCTCATTTATCTCTCTTTAACTCAACTCTCTAAGTTTTTGTTCACCACTGTAGTAGCCAGGTATTGAACTCACAACTTTTTGGGTCAAGTCAGTGGATCCAACCAACAATTTTATCCATTGGGCCATATGTCCTTGACGACATCAGTGTATGAATTTTTGAGACTTATAAACTTAATGTCTCAGTAACCATTTTTTTTCAAGTTTACAAGTCCCCCAAATTCATATACTGATGTCGTCAAGGACACACAGCCCAGTGAATAAAAATGTTGGTTGGATCGAGTGACTCAAGTTGTGAGTTTAATAGTGAGTGGTGAAAATAAAATGTGGAGTGTTGAGTCAAAGGGAGATAACGGAGACATCTGGAAGAGACATGGCACTGGAACAACCAGCCCCAGTGGATGAAATAAAGCATTCAGTTAAAAAATTCCAATCACCCAAAAAAGGCTGAAACAGCGTGAATATTGCAATAAAGATGAGGACAACAGTCCGAACAATATAAATAATGTAAATAATTACAATACCTCATCTCAGAAATATAGACATATGGTGGACCTTAGCTGCAAAGGTTAGAATTGGTGGAACTAAGGAATGTAGCCAGTCAGAACATTTGTCATAGAAGTAAAGATAAAATAGCAAGAGTCTTGTGATGTTTCATCTGTGAGAAAGGGGTGGAAAATAATTCCTCATCCATAAGGCCATAAGACACTTTTGAAGTCTATTATGATTGGCAGGTGAAAACTGGGTAGCTCCTGCCTACATATGGCAGCAATACTCCATTTTCAGTCTGATTTATCTCTTGTAAAGATAGCGTATAGCAGAGGGAGTTAAATGTTTACTGAAGCAGTACAATGAACTGACCATTTTTCCAGACTCTTCTGATGGATTGTATATATGAATTCCAATAGACATTCCAGGAAAATCATAAGTGAAAGTTAAGGGTCTGCTCAGTGATGGTAGAGTGTTATTAGTTTGGAGGTATTGAATGGTACAAGTCAGTCTTTCCTCCATTAAGCAACCATGGATAGTTTAGAGGAGAAATCAACTGACAGGTTCTGGTCATCTAGATTTTTGAAGGTACACTGTTGTATCATCTGCCTAGATATTTACTAAAGATCTGATTATGTGCTTGAACAGATGGTTAATACAAACCAGAAACAGGGTAGGACTGACAAGAGAGACTTGTGGAATGCTGGCATCCTTATTATGAATTTATTGTCTAGTACGTCACCAATTCTGTGAGTAATTAAAGGTTACAAAATCCACAGTGGACCTAGTAGAGTGAATTCTATACTGGTTGTCACTCAAGAGTTTGTTCCTGTTGAGGTGCTCAACAACCTTCTTATTAATTACAGACTCAAACAGTTTGCTGATGACACTAAGGAGACTAATGGGTCAATATTGCAATGGGGATGAGCACTCACTCGCATTCTTAAAAATTGGGCATATAGTTGACACCTTCTATATAATTGGGAAGTATCCTGCCTTCAGGAAGCAGTTAAACAGTTTGGGCCAAAATTGGAGATAACTCTGGGGTAATGTTCTCAAGAACAACCAAGAACAAGATTTTATGCTAATTGCTAACCTTTTTAGGAGTTAAGACTTTTGGTAAGTCTGGAAACTTCCCATGCCACGATAGCAATATTACAAAGTTTGTGCTCTATGAGAAGGGGAAGTTAGATAAGGGGTAGTCCTTATTATCCTACGTGGAATTAGAGGTAAAGTTCATTGCATTGTCTGATAGACATAACTTCAGGGCCATTTATGATGGTAGGCACTGACACTTTGTCATTATTGAAGATTTTAGTTGATATTTTCCAGAACACAGGAACTAAGTCTTGTTTTCAACCTTGGCTTGGGCTGACTCTGCATATATGCTCTTTGCATTTTCTAGAACTCTTACAATGATTGCAGGCATTTCTGAATCCAGCAATAGTCCTACTACACCATTTTCTGTGGTAGAGATGGTTATGTTGGACTATGGCTGCAGCACATTCTGGCACAAATGAAAGCTGGCTATTTTGTTTCTGTTGATATTTTTCTGTGGGATAAAACTTTTCATGCCTGAAAAGATCTAGTCAGAAATGAGAGAGGTAGTTTGGGAAGTTATATTTTTGAAGAATGTCAAGAGGAACTTCTGCAATGTAAGATCTGAAGTTGTCCCAGTCAGCTTTGGAATACTGAAAGATTGTCCAAGAAAATGAGATAGCAGAGGATGCTATAACATTTATCAGTGAATGGTAAGAAGTACCCAAGAAAGGTAACACATCAGCAGAACATTTTTCAGGGCAGGATATGAGAAAGAGGTTTAGGAGGTTTGCATGATTACTTGTGTCAAGAACACAAGTAGACTTATCAACAATCTGGGTTAGTTCATAAGCAATGGAGAAGTCAGGATATTATCTGCCTTCTTCAGTTTCATTTAAGTGGATTCACACGTCATGAGGATGATCAGAAAGGATGTCATAAATCTTAGCAATTTTGTCAAACATTACAATTCTATCGTCTTGTGGACGATGGACATTGAAAATGAAAGATATACTATTAATGAGGGTCATGTGAAAGGACATGAACAGAAAATGAAGATCCTCATTGAGGTGGGGGACTCTTCCATAATATAGGTGCAGAGTCCATTATCATGGTGATTTTGAGGGTCTTGTTTTATTATTAGGGGCAAGTAACCAGGGATTGTGAATCTCTACACTGATAGAGATGGATCAAACTATTTCATATAGGAACATTAGGTCTGGTTTGACTTCATGAAGATGGACTTCAATTTCGACAGTAGGATCATAGACTCCTCACATTGTGAGCTACTATAAGAGATACTGGACCTAGGATCTATTTTTATTTTTGTGGGGTTGGTTTTGTATCTTCTGTTTGATTTTGTTGTGGACGTAGATATATTCAGATATTGGAACAGGTGCAGGCAGGGTAGCAAAACAACCATACCCACAGGTAATATGTGGGTCAATTTGCTGGATTAAATTGTCCAGAAGTACAGCCATAACTGTAAACTTCATGACATCAGGAGGCCTCACTGGAAGCTACAACATAGTCCAGATCGCATTCAAAAAATGGCATACAATAGCCCCAATATTATACATGTGCTGAGGAGATAATCTCATGAGCTACTCTGAAGTTCATATCCCTGACAATCAAGTAGATAACACCAGCCCAGAAGATGTTTACTTCCAGCATCCTTAATGAAGAGACAAACAATCCATGAAAGAAGAAAATGCAGGTATACTACCCGGAGCAAACACATGTCATCTACCCAGAAATTAACAGAACTTCTCCTTGGGTCAAAATCATTGCGACTAGGCCGAGATCTTAGGCACTGAGTTATGCTTGCTCTCACTTGTGAAGACAAAAAAACCTACTGATAAAGTGGGTGGGTAGGTTGCAATGGCTTCTTGGGAATGTACAAGGCTCCCCTGCCAGATCAACCTTCCCAATACATGCTATGCATGAATGAATACCCCATACTTTCAACCCAGATATAGAGGGAACTGGTCAGCTACTTATCTGTGCAGCAACCCTATGACCACACCAATCATGGGAATGATGATGATATACTTAAGAGAGGTCAAACAATAAAATATAGTATAAAGTTTTCCCCTTTATGAGCAGTACTAATTGTGAGTTAAGTTACAAACAGTAAAAAATGGATTACATAGAAAGAAAGGGAAGAAGCATGTGATTTTTTTTGTAGTAAAAGTCCTTGATCTTTTTGTTAGTGTCTCATATTGTTTATCTATTTATTTACAAAGTTTTAATTAAACCTCATCTTGCTTACAGTAGCTAGTATTTCTAAGTCACTCATAACCCAGGTTTATCAATTCTTTACTTCAATGCTCAAGTGAGAAATAGTGTTTTTAGTGTGATTTGACAATAAGGCCAGGCTGAGTTACTTTGTGAATTTTAAATATTCACAGAGGTGAAATAAATTCAGAGAACAAGTAGGAAGGATATTATTATACATATTTACTAATCTAGAACAACAGGTGTTGAGCAGTGGTGGAACATAGAGGGGGAGAGCAGCAGGACAGCTGCTCCAGGGCACAAAAATTGCTCGGGAGTGATTGGCAAGTTTATTTATTGCCGGGACTGGGAGTGAATAGCAAGCAAAATATTCCACTTCTAATATTTTCATTAAAAAAAAAAAAAAAAAAAAACTGCATAAAAATCTCAGCTAACTAGATCCAATCTAACCAAGCTTATTTAGATATGGTGAAAAATTAAGACCAACTTAAGTTAGGGTAGACCAACTTAAGTTAGGGTAGACCAACTTAAGTTAGGGTAGACCAACTTAAGTTAGGGTAGACCAACTTAAGTTAGGGTAGACCCATTATTATCATTTTGTAAAATATTAATGGCAATTTTTCTCCTCACCTCAATTGGTAGATCATAACATTTTAATGTATATGTAAAAGATTTAGACATAATGACCAGTGTCAGATATAACATGCTGTATATTCCCATATACATTGTTTTGATGTGAAAAGATTCAAAAGTTTTATGGCACATTTTTGGTTGTCATTAGCAATGACAAAAGCTTTGCAGAGTGTTTTTTTGTAGCCTTCACTGCAATCATATTATAACATTATAATACGCTGAGAAGCTCAATGACAGTCTTTGAAGTTTATTATAAAAAAAACATGCACTCCCACTGATGATATAAGGAAAAATGCTTTATTGAAATGTATATATGTATTCAGCTGTTAAGTTAGGATAGATTCTGATACTGACCCCCCTTATGGTGTTATTTACAGTGGAACAGTGTCATGGCATTATCGCATTAAGGCTGTCATTCAATTGACAATAAACATCTGTACGAGACAAACTAGCCTCAAAATCTTCATATAACTGAGGGGGACAGCTATACTTTTATTTCTTTTTTATTTAAGGTAGGAATTTTAAGAATGGAGGGATATCAGCAACAAAAGAAAGAATCTGGTGCGGAAGAAAGAAATCATAGGAAAAGAGAATGCAAAGATCTACAGAGATCCAGTCAAGTTATGAAGTAGTTTATAAAAATACCATGTCCAGATGGAGATGGTTACAATCGTGTTGTTGTTGTTTTCCCCCCCACTTGTTCTTGACACTGGCTCTGACTACACCGACACAGCACCAGGATCAATGGAGTAATCATCATCTTCACCAGTGCTGCCAGCATCAGCAACAACTTTAGTACCACCGTCTCTACCATTGAAGGCAAAGCAAACAGTTTTATTGGATGCTTCCAATGAGCCTTCATCTTCATTTCGTTGATGAAGATGCACAATATGATAAAACTAAATATGCAGTATTAACCAAGAAAGATGTAAGTTGCTTAAATTTTTATGTAAATTGCAATAAACCACAAATTTCTGATGAACTACAAGTATAACTAGTGAAGATGGGTGCTAAAGCTTTTCAGAACAAAGACACCCCTTTCAAAGTTACAAAAGATCAGGAAATTATTTAGAGCTGCTTTGTTGAAGCAATGAGAAAAAAAAAGAAACAAAAACAAAAAAAACACGAAACGTGGGTGTCAACTGCAACTTCAAAAATTATAGGTTTCAAAGAAAACAACAGGATGGGTCTACAATTCGACATAACTGGTTGTTGTACTCTATTAAAAATGATACAGTGTATTGTTTTTGCTGTTTATTGTTTTCAATAAACTCAGTCAACCAAAACACAGTAATTGAAAAATCTTGTGAATTTCGAAAATGGAAAAAATGCAATGATAAAATACCAGAACATGAACAGGGTACTCATCACTGTGTGTCATTTCTTGCATGGAAAGACATTGAGAGATGCATATCAGAAAGGCCTACAAGTGACAGAGTAACACTGAAGCATATGAAGGAACAGTTTTTGGTGACTCAACATCTGGCATTTCATAGACACTGAGAAGTCATTGCATCAAGTAATAAATCCCAATAATTTTCTTGCACTCGTTAGGCTACTTAGCAAGTATGACATTCTGCAACATTTTTGTCTGGCAAGATACAGAATGAGTTCATTGAACAACTGGACAACGAAGTACATCAGTCTATCCTACAGAGAATCAAAAGAAGCAGATACTATGGGATTATGTTCAACACAACACCTGACGTTTGTCACAACTAACAAATATCTGAAATTCTCAGGTTTGTTGATGTTGACAATGAATCTAAAACTGCTGTAGTCAGGAAAGTGTTCATTGATTTTATTAAAATTCATGAAAAGACACAGAGAGTGTTACAGAAGAAATTACTTCAAAATTGGAATGGGATGATCTTGATTTGAATGACTGTCATGGACAGACATATGACAATGCTGCAACAATGGCTGGGAAGGTGTCTGGTGTCCAGAAATGTACATCACAGAGAAATCTGAAAGCAATCTTTGTGAATTGTGACAGCCATTCTTTGAACCTTGTAGGAGTGCATGCAGCATCAGAACACATGGTTGTCATATTACTTTTTGAAGTTCTTGATTCATTGTACAATTTTTCTTCAGCTCAACAATGTAGTGGGAGAAATTGACGGAAATAGTAGGGACATCTGTAAAGCGGTTCCCTGATACAAGATGGAGAGCTAGGCGCAATGCTATTCACATTGTAAAAAACAAAGTTGGATGACATAGCAAGTGACACTTCAGTATCAGATGACACAAGAAACGATGCCAGCTGCTTGCTGCACAACATGCAAACTTTCACTTTTCTAACTATACTGCCATTCTGAGAGAATGTCCTGACTTCCATTGACTGAGTACAGAAGAGACTTTTAAGGTCTGCACCAATCTGTTATAAGTGAATGGAATTTTCTTTCGGTAAAAATTTAATTGCAATGGGGTATTGAAGTTGGTGAACAGAGAATGGTGCATCGTAAAAAAGAATAGCTGGAGAGGAGACAAAAGATGAGCTTTTAAATGTGAGGGAAGAAATGGATGTTACCTTGAAGGCAGTACTAGACAGGTTGAATACAGAACTGAAAGATTGATTTACAAGATTGAGTCAGTTACATGAGCAATTTGGGTTCCTCTTCGATATTGTAAGCCTTATTGCTTCAAATGAAGACATGGTAGAAAAATACATAGTAGCTGCTGCAGTATATGAAGGTGATTTTGATGGAATAGAAAACTACAGACTGCCAAATATTAATACAAAAAAGAAAAAGAGCCTTCCTTAAACCAAAAACTTCAATAGAGCTTTTCAGCTTCTCAGTATCTTATGGCAACAACGTGTTCTCCAATTTACAAATAGCATTGTGCATACCATTAGCTGTTGCCGTCTTTTTGGCATCCTGTGAGCACTCTTTCACAGTAAACTAAAGTTTAATAAACTATCTCTGATGCACAATGGCTCAGAAGCACCTCAGTAATTTGGCTTTATTAGGCAATGAAAATAAAGAATGGCCATAACTGTGGATGGTGCTATGGACAAATCTTTCATCACCAAGCCTGGTCATATGTTGTGGCTTTACAAATTCAAATAGATGAAAGGAATTGCTCTAGTTTCGGCATCTTTTAATTCAGGTTTTGTCAATGCACAGTTCTTGTGCCACAGATCAAATAAAAATGTATTTGAATTGTATTTAAATACTTTTTCAGAGCATTTGTATTCGTGTGAAAAAAGCATTTATATTTTTGCCTAGTTTCAGAAGTATTTGTTTTTGCATTTCCAGTTATATTGCATCAATAATCGTGAGAAGTATTTGTATTTGAATTTCTAAAAATTGAATATTTGATCCATCCTGGCTTGTTGGCCATTGGTTGTGGTAGGGGGCACCAAGTCAGGCTCTTGCCCCACCTTGGACTAAGACCTCAGCATGCCACTGGTGTTGGGTACCCAATGAGGATTGCCCTTACACAAGTGAAGTCTATGAAACTATTACTCCATGGTAAGACACTCAAGAAAGCAAGGTATTGGCCAAGCAATGAAAATGGCACAGAAATTGTTTTTAATGGAACAAAGTCATTTGCAAAACCCATGAAGAAACAAAAAAAAAACAAATGCAAGAATAATTTAAAAATAAAATTTAAATAAAAGTCACAATGATCTTCCCTGGAATTTAGATGTTGAAAAGAACATTTTTTTTTCTCACACAATATCTTGACTTAAAAACTATGTTGCTCTTTGGACAATGATAACTCAAATTCCATGTTAATGTTTATATCTCAAAATTGAACAGAAAAAAAAAAAAATTCACAAAGGCATGATTTTAACTTCAGATTTCTACTTTGTCTAGAAAGCATTTATTGAACCAATATCCAAGTTATGGCAAAGTGCAATATTTTTTTTATTAAATACGGAAAATAATGTCAGTGAAATGTTGTTCATTGTTCTGATGATAGTTGTTTCAATATCTAACTTAAACATTAACTTGCCCACAAAAGCAATAGCTACATTATTACTACTACTATTTCTAGATATTTGTATATATACTTTCAATTTTTAGTAGTTAAAGCTGTGTAAACCAATATCTTTAAACTGTAATAGGTTTTAAACTAAATGTATAGTGAAAACTCTGATGAAGGTCATTGGTGAGATTTGGAGAAAAAGCCAAAAGGAAAATCAATAGCATGAGACATAAAACTGAAAATAAACATCTAATACTAATCCAAGGGACAAAGGAATTACACCCCCACCGACACACACTGATCAATAAGTTCATAGCCTGATAGAGCTATTAGAGATTTCCACTGTATAACATTCAAGCATTGGGTTATGTGCATTGACAAGGAAGAAGATTATGTTGAAAAAAATATTAAATAAATGCTATTTTTTTTTTTTTTTTTTAATAATTAGTCAACTGACTAATTTTGTAGGGTCTCATATTTGCTTTGCTTTCATATATCAGCATGCCACACTGATCCAAGTGTGCGCAGGCTTTCATGAAGCTGGAGGGAGATAAACTTAGTTCAGCTGTGTAAGGAGGGAAAAAGTGCAGATGCAAAACAAGCAGAAAGAAAGGCAGAGGAGAGTAAGAGTTACAAAGAGAGAGAATGGAAAACAGGATGGAAATCATTAGGCTTACCTTTTTTTGGCTCTTAGAAGATTGGCTACATCAGCACACAAAGGTACAATCCCTTTTCGAGAACTGTTGACAACCAGTGCCACAGCCCGGGCAGCAATTTCTTTGTCTTCAACCAAGCCATTAAGCTCACTGTTTGAATCTAAAACAATTGAAAAAATAAATAAATTGTATTTAAAAATAAGCAGGAATGATTAAGACATTTTGCTAATCAAATGTTTTTAATATGTCAATAACACATCACTGAATTTTCAAGCACTTGTGATGGATTAAGTATTTTGCTGGTAGTAAAGATATATACAGTCTACTATTACTGACTATATTCAGAGATGATTTTTTTAAAAGCTCAACCTACTTTTGGATTGGTACAGGCTGGTTTATATTTGATACCAATAACATCTGGAGTTTAAACGGAGGTTAAATGTAAAACAAAAACATCAACATGCAGGTTAGGTTTAAGGCATCAAACTCTCCACTCAGGAGAGTCCTATAGGACAATAGTGAATTAAAATGTTGGTTTATGAATCTGGTGACAAAGTAATTTTGAGTTCAATTCCTGGGTCAGGTAGTGTTGACTTAGACTCAGTGGAAACTGAGTGAGCAATAAGTGAGCAGTATTAAATAAGAACTAAGGGATTTCATGGTCAGCAGAACAAAAACAATCTACTCCTGTTGATTAGATAAAGAATTCTGTTCAAAATTCTCGGAATGTTACCTGGATTAACAAGCACCTCATGAAGGCCAGAGAGTACAACAACCAAAACATTGTATCAAAAAATAAGGACAATAGTCTGCATGTAAATAATAAAGCAAAAAGTTAAAAAATTTTTAATAAAATTTAGAAATCATCAACTAAAAAAAAAAAAAAAAAAAAAATCAAATTTCAAGAACTCTAGTCTTTCTATTCAGACTAAGTGCTGGTCTATCATTTGTTATATTATCAGTTATTCATTAATATTTATTCATTACTGATAGGATAAATAGTTATTTTCTATTATAGAGAAAACCATGGAAAAGAAGCTTAGATAAAAATTCAAAGTTAATATAAAAGAAATTTCTTATATTTTATTAATTTGCCATTTGAGAACTGGAAAACAATGTTTTAACAATGCTTGAATAATTTTTTTTTTTTTTTTTAGTTTAGAGAGGGATAAATACTCAACAGGATCTATTTGAGGAGGGGATCAAAGACCATTACAGAAAAAAACAAAAAAAAAACAAACTTCTCATTGCCACACAACTGAAATACAACTTCCATAACTGAAATATGGTAAATAAAAGACAATAAAAATTAGCCAAATAGAATGTTAGGTAGCTTAGCCTTTTAGTCAAACCAAGTATTACATACATTCAAAGTCCTATTGGGTCTTGAATTCATTCCAATACATATCTAAACTCAGTTTGAGTAGATTTCTATTATGATCCCATGACAAATTCATATTAAAAAAAAAAAAAAAGAAAAAAAAAAGAAAAAAAGATTAAAAGCTATATTTGCATTCCTGGATGCCACCATTTTATTTTTTGACAAATAAAGATTTTCCAGTAGAAAGAACTATTTACATAAACAGCCTATATCAGGATTAAAGAAGTTGTGTTTTCATTTGACAACATTTTAATAAAATGTATAGATATATAAATTGACCAACTTCCATGAAGTAGCAAAAAATATACAAAAGTACAGTCAAATTTAATTTAATCAATTAGAGAAATCATTACTAATATATAAAAACCAGTGATGATATTTACTAAGCTTAACTTTGTCAATCACAAGGTCAGCTGGAAAGAGAAAATAGAGCAAGATTATGTTATACTAGACGTTATTTTTATAATTGACCAGAGTTTATTTGCCTAGAACAGTCTTCCAAGATTCCTTTTTATAATCTATGAATTGATAGGACTTTCTAGGAAAGATAATAGTTTCTCATTACCTTCTCCATAGTTTGGAATTCAACGTTTTCATTGATGCCACTCAAGGGTAAAAAGACCAGTTTAGCCTGCTATTTAACACATAGGTGGCAGTTGGAAAGGAGAGCTGGATCTATGCTTTTCCCAAGGGTATTAGTGAAAGCCAACACAAAAAACTAGATTGAAATTTAAACTTGGCTTGCCGATACCACTTTTCGTGCTGATAGGCATTATCTGCACATACCAAACTACAATAATAGTAAACATAATAAAAATGACTAAGTCATAAAAATATTGAATTTTTCTCTTTATATAAATAAATGAATATTTAGCAAAGTGCAAACTTCAATCTAAAATTATCTCATAGTATAAAGAAATTGGTCACAGAGAAATTATTGTAAACATTGACAGTGAGTTGAAAACTAGGGCTAAATACCTGAATGCAATCATTTTTTTTCTTTTTTTAAATAGCATTCTAATAATATTTTGATCAGTTGCAAGAAACTAAAACATAACTTTTTTATTATAATTTCTTAATACAAGCTGAATCCATGAGCTTTCCATAGGTGTTGATAAGTAAGATTATCCATTATCTCATGACTTTGGTCTTTCACCTTTTGCCTGTATCTCATTCTTTCCCTTATCCATTCCAATACAAATAAGATTATCCATTATCTCAGAACTGTTCTTTCACCTGTTGCCTGTATCTAATTCCCTCTTTACTTTTCCAGTCTTCATTGCCCATCCATATTGTTATACAAATCTGGATTAGTTTCAAGGAATGCATAATAATTTTCTACTGTGTCTTTATTTCTTTTATTCTATCTTTTCATAAAGAACCACAATTCTTACATCTGTAGGTTTAGAGAAAACGACCTTCTTCAAAATTCTTGAATTGGTGCTAGAGAACCTCAAAGAATTTTATCAACTACAAAAAGGAAAGAAAGATTTCATAAATTTTGGCTGAAAGTAGCACTGGCTGCTCAGTCAATGAATGCCAATTTTATCCATATAAGGAAAAAGTTAATGTTGTCATTCCATGCAAGACTATTTTTTTTATCTCCATCTCTTCATATATATTTCTCATTTCACCTGGTTCTCTTTTCATTTTTCTCTAGCTTTAGCACATTCTACCATTCCTGCTTGGCATCCTCTCCCTGCTCTTAACTTTTTTTGTTACTTCCTACTTATTAGAAAGGTGTAAGGCCAATGATCATGCATAAAAACAATAGTATAGATATTAATTAAAGTTTAGCAAGAATGGATAGATATTGGTGAGAGAGAGAGTATCAGTAGGAGCAATGTAAATGTAGACCAGGATATGCAGACTAAGTGGGTTGGTGTAATATTCCACTGACTGGTATTTCAAATCAATGCTACTCAAGTTAAAGATATCAATTTACTGTTATAAGACTTTGCTCCAACCTCATCTAGTATTTAGGTCTAATCAAAATCTCTAGGGTTTCTTTCTTAAAGAGCAATAAATATTTCTAAGCAGTATTTTTTGCACAGAAATAACAAACTCCTGTTAACACACGATAAAGATCTCATGATTAATGTTGGTCATACATTTATATAATAAATAAAATCTTGTCTCTACTGAGTTTCATAGAAATTACATCCACTCTTCAGGAGTGGATTTATTTTCAGAAATCTGAAAATTCAATTTTACAATGATGTTTCCTGAAGAGTGGATGTGATTTCCTTGAAACTCAAAATAGAAACAAGACAAGTGAATATTTAATTTTATTTATTTATTATTATTAATGTCCCATGTCTTGACTTATCAAAGACTACTGACCTTAACAAGTTTATCCTCCAGAAATATCTTTTTGGGGGAGTGGGGAGAGGGAAGAGACACACACTCTTTGTTATTGTTTTTATATTATATGTAGATTGATTTTTTTTTTTTTGTTGGCTTCTCAACCTTTTGCAAGTTATTTTAAGCCAGAAAATAGTTTTTAGGTTGTAAGAATTTTACATAAATAAAATAGATAAGTATTTACTGGCACAAGTCCTACTTATTAACCTATAGCTGGGGAGAAGAGGTGGATTCATACCTTTCCCAGGGGTATTTGTGTGTAAGTGACTATAACCAACCCAAATGGAATTGGAACTCTGCTCTCTGGCTTCCAATTCCAAGCTGTTATCCATTACACTGTATGCATATACAACCTTGCAGCACCTGGTATTCACAAGTGGTCACCCATCTAGGTACTGACCAGGCTCAATGTTGCTTAGCTTTGGTAATCATGATTTCAACATGATATGGCTATAAACCTCTATAGTGTGTGTGTGTGTGTGTGTGAGTGAGTGAGTAAGAGAGTGTGAGTGAGAGAGAGAGAGTGTGAGTGAGAGAGAGAGTGTGAGTGAGAGAGAGAGAGAGAGAGAAAAAAAGAATAAAATAGGCACTTTTCATTGAAATATTGAATGGTTTATTAATTGACTATTTAAGTTTGTCACAGAATATATCCCAAATATTAAATATATTATTGAGTAGCCCAAAGATTTTTTTTATACTTTTATTTTGTGCTTAGATGACATTAGGGAGCATTTAGTTTTAACAAACTTCATTAAAAGTGATGTGAAATGATCCACCCCTAATCAAAGACTGGTAATCAACCAAAGAAAATGATATTGCAGATTATGCAGTTTGGTTGGAAACATGTCCTCTACCTTGAATTCCTTCCAGAGAAGGAAAGGATTGATTTGAACGCATACTGCTCTTAATTAGACCAACTGAAAAGAGCTATCAATGCAAAGCATCCATGTGGAATTGGTTAAAAGAAACGGGTAGAACATTCTTTCAGGATAACGAAATGGCATCTTTCTTTGCAGACCAGGAAAAAAAATTCTAACATTTTAGCTGGGAAGTTGCATTCATCCATTGTAATCGACATAATATTGTCGACATATTTGGATTATTATTTATTTCAGTCTTCATAGAGTCATCTTAACCCATAACATATCAAGAAGAACAGCTGTGCAGGGAAAGCAATCCGAAGGGTTTCCATCTTCCAGTTGTCAGAGTCATTGAAGCTGCGGGAGTATTTGTTGCATGCAACATTGCAGCCCAAAGCACGCTATCAGCATCAGGGCAGCAGCAGAGCCATAAGAGGAGAAGATGCTCCTATTGTCCTAGAAACAACGATCAGAAAGTCAACACAATCTGTTGTGACTGCAAATGTTTTGTCTGTGAGACACATAAAAAGACCAGCCCAACTGTGACATGTGCTAAAGACTGTAGTGATAACAAAAGATGAATCTGTTCCTTTTATTTTAGTGAAACTATATAGCTGTTTTTGTTTATACCATATGTAATTGGAATGTAAAAATGTAAACACTTTTATGAATAAGAGTATATGGACTATATTTCGTTTACTATTACTACTGTTGAAAAAACAAAATATTGTTGAACAAAATATGCTGAAATATAGTTTCAGAAAACCTATTTTGACTAATCTACCACAACAAATATTGAGCTGATGACCCCACCTTGGTAAACATTGTTGACGACCGAGGCTTGGTATGTTATGGGTTAAATAAAAAAAAAATTTAAAAAAATAAATAAATAAATAATAATAATAAAATAAAATTCACTGCATGACTGAACTGAAGTAGCAAGAGCAATTCTTTACTGAGAAAGATAAAAACCTTGAGGATAGAGTTATGAAATTGTCTGAAAGAACTAAAAGGATCTTAATTGTTCCTTATTTTCATCAATGACCTTCCTGATAGCATCAGTTCTCAACTCAGTATTTATGCTGATGACAACCATCTATTCCTGTCTTAATAGTAACTCTGAGTCAGATTGGTAGCTGATCTAAAAAAAAAAGATCTACTCTCCATTAACTGGGGCAAGGAATGGCTTGTTAATTTTAGTGCCTCCAAAACAAAACTGCTCTCTTAATTATCTGAGAGAACCCTTTTTACCATCCATCAGTGTGGCTGATGCTAACCTGCAGGATGGTGATTCATTGCAATTTCTCACAGACATGAAATGGAAAGAATTTATTGAATCATTTGCTAGGTCTGCTGCTAAGGAAACTGGTTTCCTGTGCTGTGCTAGACAATTTTTCTCACCAAAATCTATCTTACATATTCCCAAGTCTACAATCTGTCCTTGCTGGGAATAGTGCTGCCATATCTGGTGCACCTACTATATATATTTAAAGATTCTTGATAAAATCCAAAGAATCTGCAATGTTATTGGCCCTGACCTGATATTTCACCTTCAGTCACTTTCTCACCACCATAATGTAGCTTCCCTGTGCCTTTTCTATAAATACTTTCATGGTAATTGTTCTGATGAATTTTCCTCTATGGTACCTAGACTAGACTATGAACTTAAGCGCAGTAGTAGATCAATAGCAAGGTCTCATCATTTTACAGTTGAAATGGTTAGATATAACTACAAGTACTATGTTAACAGTTTCTTCTATTGCACTTCTTGCTTGTGGAATTCTCTTCTGGCTTCTTGTTTTCCAGTCAACTTTGATTTTCAAAGATTTAAATGCAATGCCAATTTTTACCTACTGTCTTATCTTTCCTTAATAGTGTTCTTTTTCTCATATTTTTTGGGGGGAATTCTATTTTATCTTTTACTTAAACAGAATCAATATTTTTTTAACACAATGAAATCAATAGAGCTTTTCTTTTTAAACCAGCAATCATTATCCAGCATTTAAATAACTTACAAAAGTTCAGTGTGTTGAAGGAGTTATTTCCAAGTTCTCTAGCTTATGGTCAAATCATGGTGAAAACACTGGTTCTTATTCCATCACTGAAATTAAACAGTGTTGAGTACTTAGATGGGGGACTGCAAGCAACTGCTTACAATCCAAAATGTGTTCGGAATTAAATAACCTACAGACAGTTGATAACCTATAAAAAACAAAAATCAATCCCAGTTCTTTAGAGAAAAAAAAAGAAAAAATCTTATCTGCACATTTGCTATGCAAAATAGAATTGCTCAACAAAAGCACCGCCACTGAAAATCTGATAAGAAATACCATCCTTAAAAAAAAAAAAAAAAAAAAAAAATTTCCATTTTTTATTTTCATTACATTTCAACCAGTGTATCTTCCAAACTCTTCCATAAACCTTTATAAAAATGTTTAAAAATCCCTTGCAAGGACAAAGGATGAGCAATGACATATTGTGAGCAATCAAAGCTTCTATTTAAAACTAATAAAAGATTACTTAATGAAATCTATACTTGAGGAAGATAAGAACACCAACCAAAATCAGATAAGAAACAAAAATGATCATTTAAGAAATAAATAAATACACTAAAAACATGAGTTCCTAAAGAACACTTCATACCAAATTTATATCAATTCATGTTATTGATATCACATTAGTCAATGGAAAATATATTGTAAAGTTCATTCTTATTGCTTTAAAAAAAAAGAAAAAAAAAAAAAAAGAAAAAAAGAAAAAAAAGGGAGGTAAAATTGTGATAAACTCAATGGTATCACTCAAAGATTGTGAAAGCTATTCACCCCAGAAGTCATTTGTAAACAGTTCATTTCCTTGTAACAAAAAAAAAAAAAAAAAAAAAATCATTCATTCTATGTCCCTTTTTAGGATGTGGGTGATCACGGCTCTCCACAACTTGCTATCTTTTGTAGCTCTTAGTACTTTTACCATCCTTTCCACCCCCTTGTTCCACCACCCATTCATGTAAGTTTGTCGGGTAGGTGGCTTGCTACTTCCTCCTGTCTCTTTTGCTTTTGATATTTCCGGTTAGTGTCAAATTCTCCAAGCCCTTCTTCATGTGTGTCCAAAAATTTCAGCTGTCTTTTCACACACAGTTGCTTAGTAATATCTCAACCTTAAGTGCTTTGGGTTTCCAAACCAAAAATAAATTCCATTTTGATATATCAAATCCAAATTTTTGTAACTTTGTATGAGAGTTATTAATATTGCAATTTTGTTTTTATTCAATTTAACACTTCCTTCATTTACAGAACTTTTGGGCTGATCCAGTCTTCAGCCTTTGTGTGTACAATCCATAAGAAAAGAGGAAATCTTCTCCAGGAAAAAGAAAATGGCATTAGAAAAAGAGCTGTATATGAATATACCAACTGGATCAATGATCTGCTAAACTATTCCAGTTTTCTTAAAACATTTTCAACCAACCTATTTTTTTATTCACTTTCTCTTTTAGAGAGAAAGATTACTTTATTTAAATTACTGCATTTTCCCCCATTTTATTAGGAGACCAAATAACAAGTATACATTAATGCAGTGCTTCTTTCTTTTTTATAAATTCAAAAGGTTACAAATCTCAGTAGAGTAATATCCCATAATTAAAAAAGCCATTTTCATTTCAAAAGTAATTTCTTTATGCAAAACATCAAAACATCTACCAATCATGAAACAGAGTTTAAACATGCAAATCTTTTGAGTCTGAAATAAATTCCACTGCACATTGGACAAAGATACAAAGAAACTCAAAAAAATGTTAAACCATTTATTTCCTACAAAAATTAGTTCCTTTTGTGATTCCAAGCATATTTTTTAACTTAACATTTAAAATACCAAAAAATTTAAAATAACAGAAAAAAAAATTAAATAGTTATAAGAACCATTACTTATTCCTGTTCAAACCAACCCAACTGGATCAAAGATTACAAAAGAGTAAGAAAAAGTATTTTTTTATGCAACAGCATTATTAAAATTACCAGTTTGAGTCTCTGTTGTAGTATGGGGGTTAATAAGCTTATTTTGCAGACCAATTTGTTAGTTTAGTGACTTTAATCCTTATGGGTACACCACTACAGCAACTTTGAGCCAAACTAAGCTGTGCTTCATAAATGACTATAAAATTACCATTTTTATTGAAAAGTAAACTACTCATGTATCAGTAGACAAAATCCTATTAATCATATTTACCAAACATCAATTTAAAATATTTTCTGGGTAAAAAAAGAAGAAAAAAATTATATATCTTTAAAAAGCCATAAGTGACTAATTTTAACTAAAAAAAATTTTTTTTCAGCCCCACCAAGAAGCTTTAGTTAACACAGATGAAAAACCATGCCATTCTTGTTGCTCTAACTACAGACTTGGAGATTGCATCCTACTCAAATGTCACAAAGTCTTTCATGTTTAAGAAAAGAAAAGTACTCCAGGCTTCTGGCAAGAATATGTCTTCAGTGACCAAAAGGAAACAAAAAACATACATATTCTCAACAGACATTGTCAGGAAATGTCAAGTTCATCCAGTAAGTTCAGGGTATCATTGATGTGAACCTAAGAAGAAGAAGAAAAAAAAAAGAAAAAAGAAAAAGAGGGCTATTGCTAATCAGCTCCATGCAACACTGTTAAACATGTAGTGCATGAAGACTTCAGAAACAAATCCTCTGTTATGAGGAGAGAACAGCTCATGTCCAAGACTACACAGGAAGGACTACTGTGTGATCCATTTGAAGCACTTGCTAAACAAAGTCAAGCACTCTGAGGAGCATAAGATTAAGATGTTCTGGTTTTTGAGATGTCCACTACATTGAAGTTCTCATTCTTATGGGCATCAAGTTCCCAACATCTGTGATGCTTTTAGAGCAATAAGAGTTACATTATGCCACCCCACAAAGCATTAGGTTCAATATCACTGCTTATATTTACAGACTGGGCA
Source organism: Acanthosepion esculentum (assembly GCA_964036315.1). NCBI lineage: Eukaryota > Metazoa > Mollusca > Cephalopoda > Sepiida > Sepiidae > Acanthosepion > Acanthosepion esculentum. The sequence continues at coordinate 21,113,182 of OZ038495.1, read as the reverse complement.
CAAGCTCTGAATCACAGATGTAGCAAGACTCTGGAATAGTTGGCTGAACATTTTCATGGTCATGTTACACATAACATTTGGTCTCTTAACTTCCCTGAATTATAGACGATTACATCTGGGGAATCATTGAGAGGGAAACCAACAAGCATACCCCCACAACACCATAAATTCACTGAAGGCTGCTATCAGGTATTTCATAACCAACATGAATAAAGAACACCTGATCAATTCATGTAATCATTTGAGAAGCTGCTTTGAGGCTGTAATCAAAGCTGAATGCACATGTTTTTTGCATTGATGTAAGGTGTACTAAATTCTGTAAAAATATATTGTGTTCAAATACCTGATGCTAAAATCTGCAGATTAAATATCTAAATAAGAAGAAACTCCTATGCACAATTCAGAAAATGTTATCACCCTATCCAAAGACACAATTTTGCCAGTATTTACTATTTTAGAAGTAATTATTTCACTCAGTGAGAAACCAATTATGTATACATAAATACATACATAAGATAGGTACATTTATGAATTAACTCCAGTCGTTGTGATTTATAAATTTAAAAATAAATAAAAAAAACAAAAAAACTGAATTTTTGTTAATCCTATAATCAAATCTAACAAATACTAAATCTATTTGATATAAAAACATGGAGTTACTATATATACATAAAATGTATGTATGCACTCTCACAATAAAATCTACATCAGTAATAGTGAATATTCCAGTTGCTAATTATTTAAATTTAAAAAAAAAAAAAATATATATATATATATATATATATATATATATTATATAAAATAATCTCCAAGGAGGGAAGTAACTAAACAAGGATTATTAGCCATTTTCTCAGTGGTATTTTAAAGTGTTTTTTTTTTTTTGTTTTTTTAAGCACCTAATAAAAAGAACACATCAAGTTTGATAACTTCTGTTAGAGTTAAGCATAAAAAACTACTGATGATAATATATCCTAAATTTGCCTTCATCTATGTCTGGAAGATATATTTTTTTTGTATTTAAGCCACAGAAATTCAATAAAAAAAAGTCACTGTAACATTATACAAAAAATAAAACAAATTAAAAATTAACATGAAAAAAAAAAAAAAATGAATCTTATGAAGTTTTTGCTATATTAAGGATATTCTGCTTATTTAAAAATAAGCATTTGTAGAAATGTCCTTGTTGATTTAGGTAACATAAAATGTAGAAATACAATCCAGGAGTCAGCAAAATCATTTGATTTATTTATTAACTCAGCTCTTAATATGAATAAACAAAATATTCAAATTTCAGGGTGTGATGTAAATTCTGAGATCAAACACCATGAAGCACTAGTCAGAGAGAAAAGAAAAAGTAAAAGATTTTTTTTTAGCTAAGACAAAACACTAGAAAAAAAGAAATAATAGAAATTTGAAAAAAAAATAAATAAATAAATAAAGCAAAAAAAAATTACAAGATGGAAAGGCTCATTAAGGTGAAACAAATAAAAACACCAGGAAAATCTCTAAGATCACATGCACAGGTTTTAATATGATTTGGTCCTATCAAGAGTTGTATAGATTCTTTTGAAATATTATTATTATTATTATTATAATAATATATATATATATATATATATATATATATATAGATAGATAGATAGATAGAGAGAAAAAGAGATTAAAAAGCACATATTTTACATCAGGTCACGATGATACTGTGTAACCAATTACTACATGGCACAGGCCATGTCATCATCAGCTAAACCTTTCCCCACTAGCACAATGGAAGCAGTAACCAGTGTGGTGACTGGCAAGGCATTACTAGGTGGAGAGCATCCTAGATGGAAGACTATAGTCAGGGTGGATGTTTCCCTCATGAAATCAACAGTCATATGTCCATGAGCAAGCTAAGCCTTTGAGTTGGAGGACATTGGTTGTGATTCAAGCTAGAGAAGGATGGGCTCCACCAGATGTACTTGTCCAAGATACACTACAAATGAATAAATCCACTCCAGATTTCAACCTAAATATGTGGAGGGAAATAGTCAAGTGCTTCAATTGTGCAGTGAAGCTATGACCACAATGGATCATGGAACCAACATATTTTATTTAATAAGAATGGAATAAATATGAGCTTTAATTAATTATCCTATTTCTCTGGTTCCTTGTGATATATAAAACAACTGGTGAGGTTTCTGTAATCAAATTGTTCCACAGGTAGGGTGATTGGCTCCATGCTCAGCCTCTGTACCGACTCCAAAGGAGGGGGTTGGTTTTCTGTTATGTCTATCTTGCTGGAACAACCATGCTAACAAGTTCCATTTACATGTGTTTCAGAGTTTTCCTTCTCCTAAACTGGTTGCTAACTGAAACTGAAGAGCTTAATCTGCCCTACCAGTAGCTGGATTCATACCTTGAGCTATAATTATAAACCCTCACAAATATACATTGCTTTATTATAAAGTCTATAACATTGACATTCATTTCAACAAATCAGAAATGCTAACAAAAAAAAAAAAAAAAAAAAAAAAAAATGTAGGTTTTATTGATGAAAAGACTGTACCATCTGACCCAGGGATTGAACTCACAATTGTTATGAGAATGAAACAACAACCTAACCCCATAGAGTAAATGAAGGGTTCCGTTCAAAATTCCTTGAAGGTTACCCAGATCAAAAAACATCCGAAGAAAGCTATAAGGTTCATGGTTGAAATGTGATAAAAAAAAAAAAAAAGTCCAAATGTAAATAATTCCTCATCCCAGAAATTCATTATTTTTATTACAATAAATGTTATTTTAGTGGATATACAGGTTTGTGTGAACATACTTATTTTTTCAAACAGTGAATGAATATCCAGTCTAAATAATTTTTATAGTAACAAAAATAAAGTCAAATTAAAATGCATTAATTCATTTGTCAATAAAGTCTTGATGACTGATGAGCAGAGTTTCTGTGTTATTTTCATCTTTTATATTGATGATTTTCATCAGCCCTTTACTTCATTCTTCCTACCCTCATTTCCCACACTCACACAAGGAGAACAAGAATCTAACCATGTCCATTATAATCAATCTCCCTCAACTGAATTTTCTATAATCTCAATTTACCATAGATGTCTAAAATCTGCATTGGAAGAAAAAAAAAAAAAAAAAAAAAAGTTAAAATTATTGAATATTAAGTTAAAAAGTCAAAGCAACAATGTCATTGTAAATCAACTCCCTTTCATTTACTTTTCTATTATTCATTGTCTTCTTTAAAAACTTTAAATGCACAAAGATCAATGAAAAACTCAATGCTAGAGATAAGTCTAAAAGATCTAAAGATCAATACTGATCAAAGAAGCACATTTTCATAGCCCTTTGTGGGTTATTTAAAGCCGAAACATTTAATATTGCAGGCGGTTGCTTACAGTACCCAGTGTTTCCAAGTGGTACACCCCCATCTAAGTATAGACAGAGCTGTTTAACTTTGGTGATTGAATGAGAATCAGCATTTTCAGTGATTTGACCATATACCCAAGAGAAGAGATATCAGAATTACACAGGATGCACAGCAAGAAAAGATAACAGATGGAGCAATAGGTCGCTTAATCAATACCCACTAGGGTAGCAAACTTAGTAGGAAAAGACCAGGTAGAAGAAGAAAGATGAAATAGAGGCACATGCTAGTAAGACATGATAGAGAATAACAGTCACAGTCATCATAGAAAAAAAATTTAGAAAAGGGCTTTGTCATTCAATGGACTTGAAATGACTGATGATGTTTTTATATTATTGGTATTTATCTTTTATTTCAGGGTATTAGAGATTGTTAAAATATTCTTTATACTTTGTTTTGTTTTTTTTACCAGTAGTATACCAGTATACCATTGTAACTTTCAGTAACAAACTTGTAACTAAGTTTCAACTGCTACTATCATCACTAATCGAACCCCAAGTTTTCTCCAGTCACAGTGAACATTTGCTCTCTAAAAGAGGTTCCATGCTTTAAACGTCTACTGAAACTAAAGTTCAGTTCAAACCTCAAGTGAAACTCCTACACACAATACATTGCTCAAGATTCTGGAAAAATGGTCAGTTCATTCTACCATTTGAAGTACCTAACTCCTGCCATGCTTTATCTTTACAAGAGTCAGATTAGACAAAAAAAAAAATGCTGCCACATCTGGGCTGGAGCTGCTCAATCTTCATTTTCTAGTTTTGGTAGAGTTCAAAATCATTTATGCAGTCTTGCAAGGGATGACTTGTTTTCCGCTATGTAATCTCTTTCTTAAAAAAGTAAGGTTGCAAGCCTATCATTACTATCGCCATTCAGTAAATGTTCACATGAGCTCCATTCTTTAGTTTCAAAACTTTCAGACATTTAATCCTAGGACATGCTATGCTATTTTTACAGAGTCAAAAACACCCTTAGGTTTTCCATATTACAATTTTAAAGAAGTACCACTAAGGACACTTTCTCTCTCCCCAAGAACTATTAATTTCTGGAACAGACTCCCACATGGATGCTTCCCTGAACACTACAATCTTAACCTCTTCAAATCAATAGCCAATCATTATCTTTCTTATTCTCAGTCTTCACTTCCTCTTATATTCATACCACACACCTCATTCACCAGAGTGGCTCTTGAGCCTTGAATTGGGTGGACTTAAAGTTTTATTATAACAGCGTATTTGAAGATATATCTTTATGGCATGTTATTGCCTTGTGTTGGGATAATTTAAGTAAACACTATAAATTATTAAAATCAGTTATAATCAAAAAATCTTCATGAAATATGAGAATTATAAGTGAGGTGCAGAAAAATTATTAGCTTAACTAAAGAATTACAAAATAAATTCTGATGTTTCTCAGATTTTGAAAAGTAGGTTAAGACAAGAACTCCCCCTACCATATACACTTTTTTCTCCCGGTAATTTTCTTTGAGAGAATCTAAATTTAAGTCAGACTTTATAGGTTAAAAATTAAATTACTCATGGCCAACATTAAATGTAATCATGTTTCTATTTCAAAAGACTTAACAAATCAAGAACAGAATATGTCTCACACTAAATCATACCGTAACCACATATTAGCTTTCAAAAATTATTAAGTTAAATTTCTTGTTCTGCTTTAAATTCACTTTGGATTTAGTTACCAAGAGGCTTTTTGTTGTTAATAAAAACAGAAAATTTTGAAACCAATTTATGAATCTTTTTCATTTAACTAAATTCTTGCTTATAAATTCCACTCATAGGCATAGATTAAGTGTGAAATGCAACAGTTACATGTATAAAATAATCAATAGTATTTTTACTTAACTGTCTTTGTAATTATAAGGATGAATATCAATAGAGCATTAATAATTATGTTCACTTTTCTCTAGATAAGTTGTAGTTAATGTTCTATACTTTGATATTGAGCAGTGTAATTTTAAAGACTGCTTACCTACAACAAAATGAAAAAAAATATTCCAGGAATACCTTGGTTGACTTTTTTTTGATGAAACGGTTATGTGTGTGTTAAATGGATCAAAATACAGCAAGCTCTGAAGATGACAGCCCTCTTCATCAGGCAAAAGGATTTGATGAATGTTTTCAGGATTTATATCTGGACAAATTCACACAGCATCCATTGCATTTAATGTGACATGAACATGTCAATTCAAAGTTACCCAGGAAAACATGGATATTTACCATCTGGGATTAGAGGAAAATTTATTGAGGTGTGTGTGGGTGTGTTATAACGTGTATAGTGTGATGTGCATGGGGGATTAATTCTCTAATATATATATATATATATATATATATATATATCAAAAAAAAAGAAAAAAAAGTATCATTTTCATAGTTAACTTTCACTACTTGGAGTTCACCAAAATAAACATTTTTGGCCATATTGTAAGATGTGATGACTTGGTTGAGCAAATGAGATTGAGTTGCATGAAAACTGATTTCTTATCAAGAGAGTGATCAACAGAAAATGAATTTGTATATTTAAATAGAATCTCATTTCAGATTTTCACAATTGCAGATAAAACATAGTATGAGTTTTATTGTAATTGAAGGAATCGTGAAACCAATAAAGTTACCATATTTAACTGTCACCAAGTGTGTGTGTGTCAAACAAGGAAATAATCATATCTGAGAAAGAGAGAAAGAGAGAAATTAAAAGAGAGAAAGAGAGAAATTAAAAGAGAGATGGTGGAGGGGAGTTGGAAACTGTCATATGTAAGTTACTCTAAAAAGTCTAATTCAAACAAAAAATATTTTAATCTTAAACAAAATAAACTATAATTTTTTCAAGTTATAAATTGAGAGCACCTACCTTTATAAAAAAAAAAGTTGAATTTCTCTTTTACTGATTAACAAAATGAGAATTAAAATTTTTTTATTTAAATGTTTCTATCATCAGCCACATTGAACAGCAATGAATATTCAGTTCTAACTCTGTATTTCATATTTTAAACAAGCTTGATTCTTAGAATGTTAATAAAAAAAATCTTGTTTTGAAATAACTGAACTAATGATAAAGTATTTGTTTTAGCAACAAACCTATAACTTGTTAAAAATAAGAGAATAAAACAAAAGTAATAGTAAAATATAAAACCAAAATTACTTATTAAAAAGATAAAATAGGAAATTAGTGATAGTTATTATACTTTTCCAATTGGTACATTCCTACAGTTAATGCAAAGAACATTTTATTAAAGAAAGGAAAGTAGAAATGTTTATATAAAAATGGATATACCATTTTACAAACATAACAAGCAAAATATTATCTTATACTTCTACTTGTCTCTCCCTTAGTTAGCATGTATGTATGTATGTATGTATGTATGTATTTTATGCCTTTCCAATACCTTATAAATAATGGACTATTCCGTTTTGAAGACAGAAAAACATCAGAGAAACTACTTGATTTCTGTGAGAAAAAAAAAAGAAAAAAAAAGAAAGATTGAAGTTTACCAACTGTTTCAGTGAAATGGAAAAGTTGTTAATTTCAAATCTTTTTAGTTGTACATTCTTTAAATACTGAGCAGCATTCATATTTATGATTGTTATTGCAATATTTTGTTAAAATTGTTAAGCCCAAATAATCAACAATGTGATAGGGGAATTTCTATGGATATTTTATTATTATAGAACTCACCATGAGCTTATTCAATGATTAACTGAAGAATTAAGATTCATCAGAAAATTCAAGAAGGATAACCATGAAATATTTGCAGGTATTTTTTTTTTTTTTTTTTTTTTTAAACATTTCACCCCAAGCAAGGGGTTACAGAGGATTTGGAGTGAGAGCAGATAGGAGTGATAGACGAAAGGATTAGGAGAAGGATAGTGGATAGATCAAGGCAACTGGAGATGACGATTGACATTACATTTGAATAGTTGGAGATTATAGCTATCAGGGAAACAGGAATAGGGAAGGGAGTTCCACAGGCGAGAGGTGCGAGATATGAAGCTATTGGAGTAGAAGAGACGGCTACATTTAACAGTTTCAACAGTGAAAGGGTGAGAGCGGGATGTCAGCCTCATAGGACGTTTGAATTCATGAAGTCTGGGAACCAGCGCAAGCAGCTCATTGGAGCAATTACCATGAAAGTATTTGTAAAAAGACAGAGAGAGGCGATGGCACGTCTGTGAGAGAGTAGCTGCAGACGAGATGCCAGATCAGGGCCAATTACATTGCATATCTGTCTCTGGATCTTATCAAGAACCCCGAGGCAAACAGAAGGGGCTTCAGACCATATATGGCAGCAATACTCCATGCAAGGGCGAATGGTTGATTTGTAGATTTGAAGGATCGATTCCAGGGAGAAAAATTTCCTGGCATGGCACAGGGAGCCAACTTTCCTTGCGGTGGACGAAGCAATTGACTCAATGTATTTGTTCCATCTCAGGTCAACAGACAACGTGAGACCGAGCAGCCTCAGAGAGGTGCTTTTGAGAAGTTGAGTGTCAGACATTCTAATGGGGGGCAGGGAAGGATCTGTGGTGATTAATAGAGAGCAGTTTTGTTTTTGAGGCGTTAAACTTAACCAGCCAATTCCTGCCCCAGTTCACAACCGATTGGAGGTCCTTTTTGAGACGAACAGCCAGGTTAGTTTTGTCTTCAACACTAGATTTGTTTTTTAGGCAGGAGTAAATTGTAGTGTCATCCGCATAGATGCCAACTTGGGAATCTATGGTGCCAGGAAGATCATATAAGATAAGGAACAGAGTAGGGCCTAGGATGGAGCCTTGGGGAACACCTGTATTCGTGGGATAGGAGCTGGAGGAGAATCCATTGAGAACGACCTTTAATTCATGGTTTGACAAGAATGATTATATTAAGTCAAACAATCAACCTGTAATACCATAACCCTGGAGCTTGCGAAAAAGGCCGGCATGCCAAACCTTATCAAATGCTTTGGAGATGCCTAGGGTCATGGCACAAGCTTCTCTGTTATTTTGAAGAGCTTGGTAGACAATTTCAGATGGCCATGAGCACATCAGCTGTAGATCGGGCAAAGCGGAAACCATATTGCTTGCCCGAGAGCAGATCATGGGATGTAAGGTGGTAAACAACTTCGGCATTGATTAAGGCTTTGAAGACTTTGCCGAAGTGGGGTAGGAGACTGATAGAACGGTAGTTATAAGGGTCAGAGGGGTCGCCAGAGTTCTTAAAGACAGGAACAATCGATGAGGACTTCCAGCAGTCTGGAAAGCAAGATTCCTTGAGGCAGTAGTTATATAATTTGGAGATGGCGGGCACTAGTTCAAGCACACATTCCTTCAAGACAATGGCTGGTATCCCATCTCCACTACTAGCCTTGTGGGGGGGGGTCTAAATTAGAGATAATGCCCAATACCAATGACGGGGTTATGTGCAACCCGCTCAGTAGGGCCTCAGTTCTAAGAGGAAAATCGGGTATGGGTACACCAGAAGAGTCGAGCATTGAATTGAATGAAAATTTCCGAGCAAAGCATTCAGCCTTGTTGACAGAGGAGGTCAGGACCTCAAACTGGTTGAACAAAGGAGATATAGAGGGTTTGCTATTATTAAGTACGCTCTTTCAGGGATGCCAATTTCTCATATTATATAAATCATTCAAGAACTTAAGAGCTTAATCAATATTTGCAAATATGTTATTAAGAAATATGAATCATAATGAATAAAAAGAACTTTGTTATCAAGAGCGGTGAGAATATTTGAGGCTAAAAGAATTTGAAAAAAAATGGGCAAGTGCTTTGGCAGAAGAAACGCAAATTAGGATGCAACTGTATCACATTTCTGTAATTTAATTTTATATATAATTAGAACACTCTGGATTGGCCACTAAAGAATTTCAATATATTGAAACAAAATAAAGGTTTAAAGATTTCAATTGAAGTTATTTATAATTCAAGAAGATATTTAATTGTTAGTTAAAAACAAAAAAAGAATATGAATTGATTTAAGTTAGTAAAAGCTTACAAATAACAGTTTACAGATTTAAAATGTTATTACAGTCTATGTAATGTGTAAGATATTGATAAAAATACAACTCCCAATGTTAAATTTGTATAACAAAAGAAATATAAGAAAATCATAAAGTTGTTATAGCAATGCCAAGAATACCATGGACATAGCATGTGAGCAATGAAGAAGTTTTAAAGAAAAAAAAAACTAAAATTTTTCAGACACAGTGAGGAAATCGGGTTTGGATAATTTGATACTAACAGGATATATTAAAGGCAAGAAGGACAAAGGGAAAGTAAGTAAACTACCTAATAAGCTTATATAAATGGCTGACAGAAATGCTGTGAGAAGTATATGTGTGTGAATATATATATATATATATATATATTTTATATATATATATATATATATAGGGACCTCCACAAAAAAATACAAGTTTAAAATGAAAAATCTTTCTTGAAGCTTTTATTTTAGTTTTAATTTCATGCTAATAGATTAAATTTAATATTTTCAATAATAAAATACTTTGCTGTATTTCAAAAACTAATTTAAATTGATGGAAAGGATATATATATATATATATATATATATATATATATATATATATATATAATTTTTAAGTCTTTTAAGAAATGTTGACTTTAAAATTACTATAGTTATCACTCTTATTTTCTGATATTTCTGTGTATGGTTTTTAAGAATTGCAATGTAATTCTCTTCCAAAAATCTTACAAAAGTAAAATATACTTTTCTGAAACTTTATTTGAGGAATATTAACTGATTTAAAGTATAATTAATTTGATTTGAAACATTATTTACTTATTATTAGTTTAAAATATTACAGACATGCATTTTTTAACCCAACAGTAGCTGTCTTACAGGTTTAATATTCTACAGAGACTGTATCTATAAAACATAATTTAAGAAAATGTTGCCTTTTTATGTAATTTTTCAGCAGTAGGTAATCTAAAAAATTAGGAAAATATTCTCTGTAATGTAATGTTTTATTGAATTTTAGAAATGATGACTTTAAAACTACTATAGTTATCACTCTTATTTTCTGATATTTCTGTGTATGGTTGCCTATACTTACAAAAATGGACACGTTTATACACATACAAAAAAATTCAAAATCCTTTTAAAAATATTGGCGTTTGATGATTTCTATTTAAGTGTTTCCATTTATGATTACTAAATATAGTTTTCACTTAATAATAATAATAATAATAATTATTATATCTAAAAGATGAAATTAATACAGAATTTTAAAAAGGTTTACAGCTTAAATTTAATTTTTCTATAAAAAAAAGAAAGATATTAAAATTTCAGAAAATTAAATGGGGGTAACAGATGTAAAAAAAAAAAAAAAAAATAAAAATAAAAAATAATTCCTTCATTTGTGAATAAGTTCTGAAAATTTCATTAAAATCTGACAATCATTTGATTTTTACAATAATTTCCAAAACAATGTTTTTAATGCAAAAAAAAAAAAAAAAAAAAAAAAAAAAAAAAAGACACTAAAAAAATCCCTTTGCTAATCCTTGGCCCACCTGTTGCAAGAAAAACAAGATATTTAACCAAATTTCCAAAATATGCTAGAAACATTGCTAAGAGCTACACATGATAAGTTGTGGAGAACATGATTGCCCATGACCTGAAGAGACATTGCCCATAAAAGAAGTTATAACAATGCTAAAAATTTGTCATACAATTTGCGGGATTTGTTGTTTTTAATAGAAATCAATGAAAATATATATATATATATAAAATCATTTTTCTGCAATGGAAAAAAAAAATTCATAACAGGAAGTAAAACAGTACTAACTAATCTTTCATCTGATTTTCTTCTCTTTCTATACCCATTTGGTATGGAGAAGGTAATTAGAAACCCCTACACTATCTTTCCCAAGAATGCATGGCAGTTCATGAGAAAATAAAGGAAAATTTTATTTATATATTTTAACTACCCAGTAATCTTAAAAATTTAGGAAAATATACTAAGCAATCTAATATTTTATTGAATTTTAGATACTTTGACTTTAAATTTGTTATTTATTTTCATAATATCATGTATGGACATCCGTATTTACAGAAATTGGCATTTTTATACACACACAAAAAAAATTAAATTCTTTTTAAAATACTGGGGGTTGCTGAATTGTAATCTTTTCCATTTTATTAGTAAATTCTATTTCTACCAAATAACTATCACCTAAGCACTACAAATTAATATAGAATTTTTAACTTTATAAATTATTTTTTAGATACTAAAATTTCCTACCCTATTATATAATATAAAACAATCCCCATGTGGAGCCCAAAAGTCTTACAAATATAGCACTATTTTTACTGTTTAATTACAGAATTTCAGAGATTTAGTAAGGTATAGATTATTTAATGCTATTAACAATTCGATCTTTAATCGCCACTTTATTTTTCCAGATCAGCTAAATAATTTGTGTATGAATTACCTACAAGTATGTTTTGACATAGATAAATCAACAAATGTAGACTAATAATGAAGAATATTTTTTTTTTTTTTTACTTCACACAGCAATTGCTTATTTTTCAACAATTTACTTCTTGCCAATGCACTTAATCCGTTGCTCTTCCATAGATCACATATATAGAAGATTACAGTGAAAAATTCAGATCAAAATTCTAATAACCATATCAGTCAATGGACTTATTGATCCACATCCATAACTATTTATATTTACAGTTGAGTAAAAGGTGTTAAAACAACTATCAGCAAATATTCTTATACAAACTACATGGCGGTTGCTATGCATATTTATTGAGCAAAAATAAAATTTAAAAAATTAAGAAATCTATTTTTTCTTTATACAAAATGCTTACTGTAATTGCACTTTGCATACAGATTGTAAAATGCATTCATAATGAATAATCTGTTAACAGAAAGAATTGATTGAAATTGTAAAGCTTTACTGAAAAATGAATTTGAAGAAAAAAAAAATCTATATAAAAAAAGTATATAACACACATAATTAGAATTTTTTTTTAATCTATACTACAACACTCCTCTCCAACCAATTCAAGATGAAATTTACCACATTACAAACCAACCCCTCTTTCTCATCTAAAAGCTATTGGAAATAAAAAGCAGTGCTAGGCCAAAATATAGTGTATATAAAGGTCATTATTTTATATTTAATGAAATAACAATACAAATAGCAATTTTCAAACAGTAACCCTTAACCTAAGTTAATACCTTTAGCCTTAAAGTGCAGTGAAGCTTGTAGAATTAAGGCAGTAGGTATTCCAATTTCACATGGTAGGCACTCCCAAGTATTGGTATGGAAGAATAACAAATTAAATTTTAAGTCAGTATTTTTTTCTCTTTTAAGAACAGATACTTCACTTTTAAGGATTGGTTTTTATTTAGTAGCATATCAAACTGTATAGGTTATTTAATGCTGTTGATGTTCATGATGAAATTGGGAACAGTTTTACAAATATTTATATCAACTACTCTATGACAATAATGGTAAGCAAGCAATATTTTCAATCTTCAACACACTGCTTCTTTACTAGCAACAGTAGTGTCTAGGGCAAGATAGCCTGACAGAGCCAATCCCTCTTCAGGCTGGTTGCATCTCAAGGAAAGAAAGAGACCATTTAGCCCTGCTATTTAACCCTTGGCTACTGGTTACAAAGAAGAAAGATTCATACCATTACCAAGGGTATTTGTACAAAAATGAATATAAACGAAATCATTGATTTCTCCAAATTGCTAACCATTACACTACCCATATATCCATACTACATGACAGCACAATTATGATAATAGTTTTATTTTCTATTAGAAGTCAAGTGAGTTACACATATTTATATATTTATACAAGCATCTATTTTTTTTTAACTTTTTTCTTTGAAATTGTCAGAGTCAATAACACATGCAACAGTAAATAAATGAAACAACCAATAAAATAAATCTCATAGTCAAGATAAAGAAAAACTGCCCCCCCCACTAAAAAAAAAAACAAAAAACAAAAAAAAAAACTCGAGACCAATTTCAATTTTCACAGATACACAGCTCATCAAGGGTCAGATAAGTCATGAATTCATGAGTAAATTTTCCTTATGACTATTGTTACTCTATTTTCTGATATTAAGCACTTTCTTTACAAAAATCTGCTCATTTTTAAGTGTTAAATTTTAGTAATTTATGTGTTTTTGTTAAGTATTATTAATCTTTTATTAATCTCATACACAGAACAATATTTCTTATCCAATCCAGAGATGACAAACTTTACCAATTACATATAATTACAAGTTGCTTATTCAGTTAATTATTGTCTACCGATTCTATTAATTATAAAATGCTAACAATACATAATTCTGTCCTGATGTGTCGCCTTGATGTGGTAGGACGGCTTCCATGCCTCGATGACCCACAGAGCTATGTAGGTGGGGGGCTTCAGCCCTTAGCAGGTCCAACTAAGCTCAACAGGTCTGTGGTGTAGAAGGCAAACGAAAGACACACCCTGGTCCTCCAGGTTGGGGGTTGTGCAATAGGCTTAAAAACTAGCTTGTTACAGAAACCTCAACGATATCTTCAAACAATGACATGGCCAAGGAAGAGTTTGCCAAAGTGGAGCATATGACGTGTGCTGGTGAAAATCTTCTAGGAAGGCAGCCAACATGACATGAGCCAAGTTAAAGAGGATCACCCAGAACCGCAACCGTTGAAGAGGTGTTGTTGCAGCCCTATATTTCCCAAAGAATCAAGAGGGATAATGAAAAATATATAATTGCTTTGTGCTTGGGATCAGAAAGAGACACTTGAAATTTCTGGGACACATGAGGAAAGAGGGCCTGGAGAATTTGATATTGACAGGACATTTAGGGTATGATTAGTAAATTGTTACCATTTTATATTTTTATATTTTTCATATGCGCATTGTTTGTTTTTATCGACTGCATAGTATAGTAGGGTCAGTTGGGTACTGTCTGTGAGAAGAAAAAAAAGCAGCATAACGCAATTCACTCTACCAGAAATTTGGAAATGCCATGCTGGACTGCTTAGCATTCATGCTGGAAGCTCCAATACAAGCATTTCAGAGTGTTTGGGTGTCAATCTGAGGACAGTGCAGATTATTCATAAAGAGTTGGATGAGTCTAATTGTGATTATGTAGGTACGAAAGCTTGAAAAACTCACTGATTGTTCTGATAAAAGAACTCCCAAATTTGCTGGTGAGGGCCTCAGACTCAACACTGAGGCCTACATCAAGTGTCTTGAGGGGGTAGTGCTGCCCTGGGTCAAGAGAGTGGCTGCTGGCAACACGACTCTGCACTATGTCACACAAGCAGGAGAACCCAGTCATTGCTGTCAGACAGTTTCCTTAACCACATCATCCCTTACATCTGGCCACCTAACTCTCTAGACTGCAACCCCCTTGATGTGTGAGGTGCAATTGAGGGAGAGGCCAACAAAACTCCTTATAATACCAAAGATGAATTGAAGGTAAGAATTATGGCAACATTCACCATCTTAAACAAGGAGACCATCCAGAAGAGTTGTACAAGATTCCAAAGTCATCTGGAGGCCATAGTTGAAACCAATGGAGAGTATTTTTTTAAATTTACTTAAAGATATTTTTGTTGAACTTTGGTAAATATCTTTGTTAAAAATGAGATGTCAGTGGTATTTTCACTTTTGCATAAATTAGATGAAATCTATCCATCGCACACTGTATCTAAGACAAGACAGAGGAAAAAAAATTAAATAGCCAACCCAACAAACTTATGAAAAAGGATAAGAAAACAGGGTTTAGGAGGGATAGCAAAGAGGCAAATGTTGCTTAGAGCTACAAAGGATAGGAAGTTGTGATGAGCCACGATTGCCCATCTCTTGAAGAAACACAGTACATAATAGAAGTCCTCCTCTTATTTTTATTTCCAACATTAATACATTTAATGTTCAGAGACATTCCACTACAAACAGTAGACATAATCCCTTATATCCTGACTCCTAAATACATTGACTACAGTAACAAGTTAACCATTACCAATCCATTAATGAAATGAAGTTATGAAAACTACTGAAAACTATTCAATGACAGTTTCAACAAGGTACTTGCCAGAACCAACATTTAGCCATAAGCAACTTTGCTTTTGTTATAACCAGCATGAAATGAAGCAGCTAAAATACTAAGTTTGAACAAAGAACAGCAAAATAGAAAGACCTCATTTACACAAGGAAATTGCCCTCCCCCTCAAAGTGTTATTAAGGAGAAATACATTTCTAAGTGAAAAAGCTAGAGAGAGATGATCAAATGGTTTCAACATTAATGTTCCAACTGCGAGTCCTGAGTTCAAATATCACCATAGTCGACTAGTCAAGGAAGTGACTTCTTGATCCTTTGGGAGGGGGGGGGTCCAACAGGTGGCACCATTGTGAAGTGATAAAAACTATAAGACAGGTTGACCCAAGTCTTGTTAGTAAAATTTTGTAGATTAATCTGTCTATGAGACATCAACAGTAGCCGTTTACAATGGTGGTGCTAGGTGACACTATTCCCCCTGTTGAACAGTAACTTGTCTATACTGCTGACATGTTAAATGTGCAAGTCAATGAATACTTTTTTTATGAACATTACCAAAAACTGCCTTGTCAGTAAAGACAATTCTAGCTTATATTTGTCTCCAAGTTTATGACAAAAACAAAACTATGTAAGAGTAAGTTAGAAAATGTTAGACAATGGCAAGAACATTGTTTTTGAGTGAAAAAGCAAGACGCATATTAATTTTCCAGTTAAATCAATTTGTTGAAATTACACTGAACTTATAACATTGCTAATTTTAAAAAAATATGCTTAAAATTGTTTCTGAAAAAGCTTTGAGCATTTTTATATAATAAGTATTTCAGCTATTAAGTGATGAGGAAAATATACTTATAAACAAAAAAAAGTAAATAAAATTACATGCCCAATGTCCATCTGCTTCAGACATGCTTATGACTAAGTCAAAACCAAACATTCCTCTTGATTAAATTCAAATTAAGATTAAAAAACAAAAACAAACCCTGATAAGCATATTTGGAATTAGTCCAGGTACAGGTCAGTGTGGGTGGTTTACTGCTTGAACACCCAGCCGGCCAATTCCCACCCACTTTGTCGACCAAATATGAAAAATAGGAGGTGAAGAACAGAACCTTACTACGTCAGCTACTGATAAGCCAAGCTGCAATTCTTGTTGCCCTTCTTTAACTTCTCTGGTTGCTGTTAACAGTTAGAAATCCAGAAGTAAATTTGCAATGGTTGCCTGTCCCTCATAACTAAAAGCAAGACAAATGCCCAAGTTCCTTATGATTAATTTTACAAGGTAGGTGAAGCACTTCTCATAAATTTTTAACCTCTAGCTATAGCACAAGCCTAAAAACATGATTAAAACTAACCAGTGTGTAAGATCTAAGAAAACTGGAAATCTAGATCAGTTGTAAAGAAAACAGAAGCTGAATGAGGTTGGGAGGAGGGGGAGGACAAAAAGAGAAAATACAAAGAATAAAAATAAATACAAAAGGAAAAAAAATTCAAATCACATATTTATTGTCTACTTTAATAGAATATTTTATTATAATTAATTTTATAACTTTTTCTTGAAACTGCCCACAGACAAATTCTATTTAGATTGCAAGTATTTTTATAAATACAAATTTTACCACTAATAAAATATCTATTCATAAGTCCTCCCCACCATAAACTGAGTTTGTAGAAATAAATTTTGTATATTTCATATTCTTTACTTCTATGTTCTTGCACTGAACAATTTTCTCAAAAACTAGTAACCAATAGTTGTTTTTAGTTTAAAGGAAAAAAAAAAAAAAAAAAAAAAAATCAACACAGTGGGCCTACTGTACAGTGTACATACGAGTTATATGACAGTTACACAGCCTGACAGTTATTAACTGAAATTTGATTTGTAAATTTTCATTGTATATTGTTTAATCTTTGTAATTAATATTCACTACTAAATAAAAGGTAATAAAGAGATTAATCAGTTATTCCACTGTGGAATGTATAATAAAAATTGTCTGAAAGAGAAAAGAAAAAAACTTTTTTATATTATACTATGGTTTATCTACACAGTAATAAATGCATATATTGTGTATAGTGCAGATTTAAAAAATTACTTAACTAACAAGAGAAGAAAAACATTCCTTGAATTGGTTTCAAAACAGTTCTGCTTGTCTTGGATACATTGATGTGTATTCAAAAAAATAGTAGCTTTTTCATGTCTTATAAGACATTATGAAGAAAAGCTGAAAAACTTTCATGTTTCAATGATGAGGCACCATTTGACAATTCAGTATCAAAAGGAAAAAGTATTTACTATGTTAAGCACAAGGCTAAAAGTGTGAGCTACCTAGTGAAGATCAAAGTCATAACATAGCATCAATGGTCTGTTAGACTCAATAATCATCATGCTACTGAAAGGTATCAAAATGTGTAATAAAAAGTTCATTTTTGTGAAGAGTATTAGGCACAGAGTTCAAATTCTATTTCTGGAATTTGAATAGTCAATAATTCCTGTAAACGTTGGTTAGTTTCATAGATGTTTGTGTCTAATGACATCAACCTTGTTCCAAACCAATAATAATGTATGTAAAAATATCTGACTGTTCGCAGTCTCAAGCTATACATGTAGAATTTATATATTTTAATTTTCAATAATTCATTTTCTCTCTGTATTGTAACTAATAATGCTCTTAACCATTTTTGCCAGGGCATTACTGATGTTAATTAAAAAGAGGGGGGAGTAGCTTGCTTAGAGCTTATTGGAGAGCGTGCGAGAGAGAGAGAGAGAGAGAGACACACACACACACACACACACACACACACACAGAGCAAGAGAGAGCTTATTTAAAAATGATTTCAGATATCAGGTATCTGAAGTTTTCATTTCACTACTATAACGCATACTCTTGGTATTAATTATTTAGCACTTCAAGGCACTCCTGTAGACTACTGCATCCTGAGGTTTATGTGCTAATATAAAAAAAAAATTTAAGAAAAAAAAGAAAATATGAAAGTTTATAGAAGAGCTGTATCACAGAAATTAAGTTAAGCAAAATGTCCAGTAATGCCAAGAGAAATGTTTATAGATTTTCATTGTTATTGTATTTAAAAAAAAAAGTTTTTCATGTGTTTTGGTTTTTTTTTAACAATTTTAATTTGTCTCATAAAAGACAAATATTGCTACAAATATTTAAATGGAAACAGTTTTCAGTGCAAGGATTTTTACTCATAATAGAAAAAGAAAGAAAAGTATTATGAAATTTTCTTACAGTATGAAAAAAAACAAAAAAACAAACTTAAATGTTGATATAATTCATTATTTAGAATATTAGAATTACTTGACAAACTATAATGAAAAAAAGTTTTTTTTTGCCAAGATTTATTAAAATCAGATATATCATCACTATATTGGGAGACAGCAATCCAACACTGAAGACTGATAGCAAACAAGTTTGATTTTAAGACTAGAGAAACTCAGTTAAACATAGTAAGGATCTATAACTGTATATTAGAATGAATATAAGAATTTATCCTTCATAAACAAAGAAGGAAATAAAATCATAAACTAACTGACAAATTTGTGTTTAGTTTTAATCCAAAGAATAGTTAATCATTGAATGTAGTTGTGTGCCCAGAGGCATTTCCTTAGTTTCATATTTCTGGTTTATCAGCTATGGCCCCAAACATTTAGCTTTATGCCTTGTCCTTCTCATGACCTCCAACCCTAGAATTTAGATTCAAGACTCCTGTCATGTAAGTTAGGTTTTTAAATCGACAAAATCTGATTATGACTAAGATTCTCAAAAATTTTATCTGTTCAGCTTATTGCATACAAACAAATTTTGTGACCTTCAAATATACAAATTTAAATCTTTAGTATTCTGTCTTTTCAGTACAAGTTAGAATGACAAAATACTTTCAAAAATTGTTAATTTAGTACATGAAAATGTGATTCATCTTTTGTGTAGATGTTAAAGTCTATATTAAAAGAATGTGCTACTCTTTAAAATCTTGAAGAAAAATTAGATGAGTTTCCTGTTTCCACAACTTATCAATTTTAAGACATAGGGGAAATTTGATAGAAGTTCTAATAGAAAAATAATTTAAAAACTGAACTACCAATAAAATGGCAAGAAACATTACATTTGTGATTACCTTAATTTTTTTAAAAATATCACCATACAGAGTGGCATACCAAATAATATTTTAAATAATTTTTTAAAAAGTAAAACAAACACATACATGTATAAACAAAATGGTGGATTTTCATGCACAATTATAAAAGTAACAACCTTTTCTATTAAGGTATGCACTCTGACAATTTATAAAAAAAAAAAAAAAAAAAAAAAATAAAAAATCCAGATAAATTTAATAAATTGACGTGAACATTCATGTATTGAAATACAATAGAGACTGCAGAGATAATACATTTCAATTTTGGAATAGAAAGTGATATCTTATTGATAAGTTATGTAAAATTGTTCCACTAACTATAAAAAGGTAAACTTAGCTAATTCAAATATTTGGCTTTCAAAAAAAATAAAAATAAATAAAAAATCCTTCAATAAAAGATTTAAACCTAGACTGCAGGCAGTTTTTCTTTAATAAACTGTCAAAAACATCAATATAATACAAAGCATGCATGCTTGCACACACACACACACACACACACACACACACACATATATTACAGTTTAATAGTTAAGAAATCACTAAAAATTGTTCTATTTCAACAAGTTGAAAATTTATTAATCTCCTTTGAAATAAACCAAGTCCTTTAAATTATTAAGATTGCATGATCATATGCTTTTAACATTCTATGCAATTGGCTTTCTAGAAATATCACTAAATCTACCAACTTTTGCAATTTTACAGGAATGTAAAGACCGAGTGCAAAAGTTTCATATTGCATTTTATTTAACTGCATCTTTTTAATAAGTACTTTGTTGACAAGCAACATCAACAATGTAGTTCTGGCTATTCTTTTATTTTGACTTAATGACACAATCACAATTTTTTTTTTTTTTTTTGCAATTGGCTCACTATATAGTCAACATTGTAAATTAAACAGAATACATTGATTTCAGAATAAAATATTGTATAGAATTTTAATAACCTGTTCTCATGTTCATTTGATCTAGTACAGATTAAGTGCTATGAAAATGTAAGGGTTATAAACCTTCTCCATCATATGACTTTATATTCAAGAAGTCAAAAAATTAAATGGTCATCTGCCCAAAGAATGTTACCTTGAATGGAATGGAAAATATATATCATGAAAAGTCTCTGAACTGTAGAAAATATTTCTATTTAGGTCAGTCTTGTGTCTGAATGATTTACTTACAATCATACAAACTGTTATAAATTACTGGAATTCTTTTCTTAAGAGAATCTCACATCCATGAATGTTCCAATGTGGCTTTGGTTAGGATTAGGGTTAATTTGCAACTCAATAATTATTTTCTTAATACATTCTCCAGAATACCTTCAGCATCCAGAGTTTCATAGGCAGACCTGTCTGTCCACTCTGCAGGGGGGTATCAGCAATTTACTGCTTATATTTGTTGATTTTTTTTTCCTTTTTATATACATTTAACATTGGTGTGAGTCACACACACACACACACAAATCTGTTTTAAGCATCTGCTTTAAAAAAAAAAAATTAAAAATGGGAAAGTATGTTCATCTCTATTCTTTTTTACTAATCAAACATTCATGGGTTTTAGCTTTTCTTTTTAGTCTAGGTTTTTAGATTTTGAAATTATTTCTTCCCACTAAAATTCTCATTTTATTGTAATAGAGTTGATGCTTAAAAATTAAAATAGATATTTTGATCAATGCATTAATTGGTTTATAGATTTAGTATATTTGGATAGAAATTGTTCTTTTAAACATTAAAAATAATAGACATTTTGTGTATCATATTTAATGATATTTTATTTCTAATGTACAAATAACCTTTCACAAATGTAGTTGTTGTACGTGGATAAAATTCATGTGTAATCCCAAACTTTTGGCTCACATGAATCATCATCAAGGGAGGTGGTGAGAAATGAAAATTGTTTTAAGAAGCAGAATGTCCATTTTTCTTTTTTTTTCTAAATGAAATCGAATGCAGCTTCACACATTAAGTCATGTGACACCAATGTGTGCACAAAAATAGGAAATTTCATATATATTTTCAACTGTTAGGAATAAAGTGATTTTAAGTAAGTGTATGATTTAGAACTGTTGCTTATAGCCATATTGTTTCAAAATGAATATATTTTCAGAGTTATGACTATTCAAAAGTACTAATTTTTGTTATCAATATTTAAATCACCCAAACATTTTTTAGAAGTTTTCTTATTTGCTATTATTTTTCTTTACATTTTTGACTTTGCAAGACAGTATCAGTTGAACTTACATGAACAATATCTCCAATATTTTTGTAACATGTCATTAATGACTGGATCATTTTTGACAGCACTCTTAGAATTATTTTTAAATTTAATTTGTTGAGTATTTATAGAAAGCTAAGTGTAGAAAGAGGAACTTCATTTCTGGAAATGAATAAACTTTGCTTTCTCATTTTTACCAAAATGACTACATTCAACAATAAACAAGTGGAAGTACAACTTTGACAATATGATAAGCTGTTTAAACTAAACAAATAAGCATGAACACTGTCAAGTTTTTGTTGAAATTATTCCTATAGCCTAATAATAGCAAATAGTAGCATTATTGCAACATAAGCTAACAATTCTTTTCCACTTTAGTATAATATTAACAACAAAATGTATTTTTGTAGATAAACCCATGTTTCAATGACAGTGCATTAGTTTTCTTAAATTCTTCTTTAGAACTCTTTTTTTTGGGTGAATTTAAAAAAAAAAAATCTTATGTTGTTAATTCAATAGACATAAAATGATAAATTTTTGCGCTATATGAAAATGGTCCCCTCTCCCCGGCTAACAGTAATGGTGAATAATTGCTTTATAAAATGCATATATCTTGATCTTGAATGCAGTGTAATTGACAGATGTCTGAACAAAAAGATTTGTATATTTCTCCAATTAGTTTTAAAAATTAATTTCAGTTTTCAAGTGGCTACAGGATTATTTTCATATAGTTGATTGTATAGTGTGAGAAGTTGAAACTTAATGACTCAATAATAATGACTAGAAAATATTCCAAGTTAGTCTTGAAGATTTTCTCCAAAGAATTTTTGCAATAAATTGACATATGAATATTGACAATACATTTACCAAATAAACTATGAAACATCATTAGTCGATTCAATGCACAAAAGTGGATCAAAATGTAATAAAAACTGGAAAAAAATTGTCAGTTTTTTTAAAATCCATATATATATATATATATATATATATATATATATATATATATATATATATATGTATGTATGTATGTATGTATGTATGTATGTATGTATGTATGTCTGTCTGTCTGTCCTTTGTTTATATAAAGAAATTTACAAATTAAAATGGATTTAAAAATAAGTCATCTTTAAAGAAGATTATATATGATAAAAATAGTTTTAGAATACGCTATATTTATCAGTAAAAGTGCTCAACATCAGGGACAGAGTGTGTCTAAGTGTGGTCACTAAGGTCAGCACCAAGTAGCAACAGTGTTTCATGCCTGAAGTTTTCATTTAAGCATGAAACACTGTCAGCACTGTTGATCTCAGTGTCTCATATATATATATATATATATATATATATATATATATATATATATATATATACACACACACATATATTATATATAAATAAAATCTACAAACATGAAATACCTTAATCACCAAGATAGAGAAGGCAAGCAGCTAAATTTATGAAACCTCATATTCAGCTATCATGCCTATTAACATAACTGATTCAAAACAGCAAATATTTTATTGGAGAGAGTGTATGGAATTTTTTAGGTCACATATCATGGAATTTAATACCCAATGTTTCAGAGATGCCTTTTGCGGAAGTTTAGCTTTTTTTAAAATTTTGATAAAGAAAAACTGTTGCATCTTGTGAGATAAATATTTCTTAATTAAGCATAAAGAAAAAAAAAAAAAGAAAGACAGATTTATGTATGCCTTTGATATTTGGCCAGTTACTGTTCCAGGAATAAAAATTAATATATATATATATATATATATATATATATATATATATATATATATCTCATCAATTTCTTGTTCATGTATTGCTTAATATATTGTGTAATTGTCATCTTTGATAATGGCTTATGCAAGCCGAAAGCTTGGATTGGATTAAAAAATATGTATCAATATTGTGATTTTCTTTCTTCGTTTAATGATAATGTTATTAAGCTTATCAGACGATATGAAAAGAACTTACATAAAATATATAGACAACACTTATCTATATTATTTAATGAAACATGTATGAATATATATATATATATATTTCAAACAAGAAAATAAAAACAATTTTTTGCATTCTTAACAGGGAATATACTTGAAAATTGAAACTAAAGTGATATTCTTCATTTAATAAATTACTGTTTCACCAGCTTCAATACTTATTTTGTTAATTGATGGAAATTGATAAATGAAGTTTTTACACAGGAAATCCAGGCAATGCCAAATCATCTTGCTAGTTTGCAAATTCTGCTGCAAAATATTAAATGTTCTCATCACTATGCTAGTTATAATCTTAATTCCAGTCTCTAAAATTATTCTGCAAAAACAGCATCACTTTGCCAATTGGATTTAGATTTTAGTTAGAATCAAAACATTTTAAATTTAAGTTTATCCTGTATCAAGTTCTCAAAAGCAATTTTAATTCTCTCAGATCTTTGGAAATTTTCTGTCCTCAAATTAGATTTTGGAAAAAATTACATCTTGTACATATATGCCAAATTATTTTTCATTAACAAAATGAATTTTTTTATCCCACAACTTTATAAAGCAGCCAGCTAACTTATACTTTAACTTTAGACGAGAGATTTTAGAGAGGCAAATAGTAAATGATATGTGCAGATGTTTTCAATAATATTTCAAATAAGTGAATAGTTCAACTCAATCATTTCTTAATAGTTGCTTAAGAATTTTCTAAAGTTCTATCAATTCCCTGTAAAAAATATGCATTCCACTCAGATTTCAGGCGGTCCCTGCAATTTTGCTATAAAGGATAAAAAAAAATTTAGTAAAATTCAGTGATGAAATAAAAATATCATATGAAAAATTTGTTTTCCAAAAAGTAGATATGGAGTTTGCCGGCGGCGAAAACATGTAACCAAAAATGCATTCGTGCTTTATCCCCTCCCCCACCTCTTTTAGAACTTTAGTTTTACTTTTAATGCAAAAATTAAGAAACTGTTTTTGAAAAAGCAAATAAACTATAACTTAAGGTTCTCCTCATAAAGGATTTTCTAAAATAAAAATAAAAGAAAAAGAAACGGTAGTTTTTTTATGAAGCGGCTTTCGCCAAAAGTGAAGTGGAATTTTCAAGTAGAAGTGTGGAGATAGAATTTCAAGCTTTCTTAACAGGAATTTAAAACTAGATTCTTGGCAAGAGAAAGAAAGAGAGAAAGAGAAAAGAGACGTGAAACTGATCATTTTCTTTCTTACTACTTAGTAATTTATTCCGTACATTTTTTTTAAGCTTTTGACTTTGAGTTCTGTTAGCATTTATAAAAATCTATATTAAATAAGTCTTTAGTGGAGGAGTTTAATTTTGAGAAGCCTATTTTTAAGTTTTTTTTTTTTTTTGTTAAATCACAAAGAGAAACCGTAAGAGTCCTCTGCGCTCCCTACGTTCATATTTATTAAATTTTAAAAAGTCAAATAAAAATCTTTCAGAAATAAAATTTGATAAAACTTTGTCATCATAATGATAATTAGAAAAAAAAAAAAATGAATGCCACACCTTAAATAACTAAAAGAATAAATATTAAACTTGGTAAGGTCTCTAGTACACAGTAAATCAAAATAAAGATTTCGACTTCGAAGACTAAAATTTAAAAGCACTAACGAACGACTATAGCTGCAATAATCACATGAAATATAGAAATTAAATTCCTGCATCTCAAATGAAAGATTTGGTTGGGGGAATAATAGATGTTTTTTAGAGCACAGTTTTGATCAGTCGTGCCAGGCAGTTGAGTAGTTGGGAGGGGTCAGTGTTGCCGAGCAATTTATTGAGGAGAGCAAGGCTGAGAACTTGAGAGGTTGACACTACAAACTAACTGACTGACTGCTACTAAGATGATGCTGGTATTTTGTAGTGCCACAGGAATAATAAATGCCAATGATTTTATTTACATCCAATACTACTCAGTGCTTCAATTTCATTGCAAAAAAATTATAAAAATATCGAAATGTAAAATTTTAAAACGAGACCTTTAGGCTTTCTTTAAAATAAATTTATAATTTTAGGAACCAGTGTAGAGATTAAAAAAAATTAAAAGTTAGAAATAAACTGCAAGCGTGAGAAAGGCTGTTATTCGAATAAATAATATTTTTTTAACATGCTTCATATTACAAACTGATAGAAGAAAAAAAACTTGTTTCAAAAGTCAAAACTATCAAATGATTTATAAATCATTAAAAATTAATGTTGGGAGGGGGAGTATAGTTTTTCTTTGCCTTTGAGTTTTACAAGGATGTCTTTGATTCCAAAAGTTTTTTTTTCTTTTTTAGTTTCTTGCTTTTTAAATAGTTTTGTAAATAAAACTTATTTTCACGACTTCTTAAAATTCAAAACATTTTTTTAAAGAAATAAGTTGAATTTCACAACAACAAAAAAAACAAAAAAAAAATCAATCACAGTGTTTTCCCTCAAAAAAACAAAAACAAAATTAAAGTTTAAAACAAACTTTTGAGTTTTCTGTTAACTTTCATATTGTTTGTATCTTTACAATTTGAAATAAACAGATAAATACTTTTTCATCAGAAGAATTTTATAAAAACGACAAACTTTTCACTTTCCAGAGTACTTTTTTTCTATGGATTATTAGTTTCTGTGTACAGTACACACAGATTGTACTAGAAAAATTTGATAAATCTATTTTTTAACTTTGCACAACTAATGAATGTATTTTTCAAATTTATTAAAACAAC
The DNA here is from genome assembly GCA_964036315.1 of Acanthosepion esculentum. Taxonomy (NCBI): domain Eukaryota; kingdom Metazoa; phylum Mollusca; class Cephalopoda; order Sepiida; family Sepiidae; genus Acanthosepion; species Acanthosepion esculentum. The sequence goes on along the minus strand of OZ038495.1, from coordinate 21,086,651 downwards.
AATTGCGTTAAAAACTAAAATAAACATTTAAAAACCCCTACAAACCTTCAAAAGTTTTTAAAATGAAAAAAAAAAAAAAAAAAAAATGGATATATATTCCCCAAACCCTTAAAAGTCACAACCACAGCAATAGTACTAAAAAACTAACTACCAATAAATAGTAAGTGGTGGTAGTATATAAAATTTGTAAAGAACCACATATAATTTAGAATAGATTTTTTATTTTAGCTAGAGAAGCAGGAACATTATTTACACTCAAAGTTTTGGTCAACTCCAGACAACTTTTTTTTTCTTATTAAAGAAAGCTGAAGGCAACATTTTACTACGCACGCATAAACTAAGAAAAACAAAATAAAAGAAAAGAAAAAAGTTGGTCAAAATCTACGCAAGTGCTTGCTGCTGATAATTCGATTTGGCCTTATTTACGTATCTATCTACCAGTTTGTCAAAAGCGCCATGGGAAAATGTCCAGAGTTAAATAATAAATAAGAAAAGAGGAAGCATCTGTTGTAGTAAGTAAAAAAGCAGTGACAACATTTTGTCATCTGACAAGGGATAACCACAATGCAAACATTGTTGTTGAAGAACGAACAGGTTACTCACTGTCACTTGAATTTGAATAATAAAATTAAAAAATATATATTCTGGTGGTCAATTGATTTTCAAAGTTTTCATTAATTTCTTATGGAATAATCAAAAAAAATCTGACAGAAACTTAATTAAAGAATTGTTTATGATGAGCACTTTTTTAAAAATTTTATTTTATATTTCTCTGAGATAATTATTTCCATATCAAATAAAACAAAATTACAGTAAAAGTTATTTCTCAAAAAAGATGTTTCTATGCAAAACTTTGAAACGATTGATTTCAAGCCGATCGATTTTCATAATGGTACAAAAAAAAAAAAAAAAAATCTTAAATGTATTCATTTAAGACTAAGTTATTTCTTTATTTATTTTTGGATTGATTTCCAAGAATTGGCATGGATGGACAAAAACAAACCATGGGTTTCCCAAAGAATAAAAAACAAAAACACCAAATTACCAAAATATCAGAAAATAAATTCAGTTAACTGTTAATTAATATGAATAGAAATTAAAAACACATTCATCTAGTAACCATAGTCAATTAATTATAACAAAACAAGAAGAAAAAAAAACAAAAAAAAACGGTGACAAAATAATGCAAAAATAAATAAATAAATAAATAACGACCCACCCTTAAAAAAAAGTTTGGCTTTGAAAAGGCGTTGCAAAATGGCGAAGGGCAACATTTTTTAAAAAAAAAAACAAAAAAAAAACTTTACTCACCTAAATTTAATCTGGAAACAGAACGAATGTCTTTATCCCAACATTGGATCCAGGTACCCCCGGTATGGTCACTCGCTGGTAAACTGTGATCAGATGTGTTACCATCCATAGTTTTGTTCACAGACTTATTGGCAACTCAGATCCCGGCGGTAGTTGAAGAAGGAGAAGAAGCATTGGAAACTTCGCCATTTCGAGTAGCAATAATATTCTGGCATGATAACGGAATTTTTATCTGCTATATAATACACACAGGAGTCGTCCACTACCGAAATGCTTCTTCTCTTACTACAGCAGAAAAAGCTTTTAAATGAATACTTTCTCGTCGGCCGAGTTGTGTCGTGTGCTTACTGTTGTTATTATTATTAATGCAACTAACTTTTCGGTTGAAGATCGGAAACAATGTTTAATGTTTGTTGTAGTTTTTGTGAAGCGAAAAACTTTTTGTGTTTGCCGAGGGAGGCTCAAGGGACAGCGTGACGTCATTGCAATGCGAACTTTTCATTGGTTGTTGGAAAAGTTTAACATTGGCGAAAGCATTATCATTACTATCAATAGACTTCGATCTTCGTAATTATTCGGCTTCTTTTTCCAAAATAGCAAAGATAATGAGAAAAATGGAGATATAGAGAGAAAAAACAACTTTTTGTTTGGTTGGGTTTTAATTGAAAAAATGAAATAAAAGAAATGTGGTTATCCATATTGCCCGCACTAGGAAGCAATGATGACAGTGTTGTGGGATATACTGGTAAAGAAACTAAAATTAAAAATCTGTCAGTGTCAGGAAGATTTCTGAAAGTGAAGCTATAAAGAAAAAAAAAAAAGGAAGAAAAGAGTTCACGAAATTCATCCCTCAAACAAAACAAATATATGTCGCAACGTTTATTTAATTTTCCTTTGTGAAAAAAGTTTTACGTTAAAAACAGAAATAAAACAAAACAAAACTATCTTATTTCCCAGCATCATAGGTCATGTATTTTTTTTTCTAGATTCGACATTATTAATTTAAAAAAATTCCTTGAACAGGTAAACAGTTTAAAACTAAACAAAATCCATAATCATTTAGTAGTTATTCACGTTTTTGTGTTCGGCATTTTTAATAATTGATTCTAATGACGTCATTTCTTCTCTCCAATTTCCAAACTTTATAGTTACTTTTTAGTTCTTACTACAGACTTTACTTTTTTATTACATAATAATTTTCTTTTATTTATGCTCTCCAGCTAGACTCATTCGTTAGTGTACATTTTGTTTGTCACGAAAGTGAAACTTACCTATTCCATTACCTCGCTTGCAATTTTTTAGCAATGACCAAACAAATGCAATAAAACGTAAAACAACAAAAAAATGTTGTCATTTTGGCTTTGCTGTTAAAAAAATATGAATTGAAATCAATAACAATTATTTCGTAAATAATTATGCATTTTTTACAGAGAAATTATTTTTTTAATATTTATCTGTTTTATGATGCATTTAACCAGAAATTAATAAAATACAAAAATCTTTTTTTAAATAAAAAAAAAATCATCGATGGTGAGATTTTGTTTTGAATTTTGACTTTAGTTTTTTTTTTTATAGTAGAATGTTTTTGTTTTGCTTTCTTTGCAGTAGAAGCTATTTGTAACTAATTTCTATTAAAAATAATAAACAGGTTATGTTCTCATATTTAGTTTAAGGACTAAAATATTTGCAAATCGTAGAAAAAAATCAAGTTCAATAAAAAATTCAAAAAACAATGTGTAGATTGTTGCACAGCAATTATTCAATCAACAAGATAAAAAAAAAGATTATGTTTTGTCAAACAGCAAAATATCCCCAAATAACTTTTTTAACTTCCTCTTCTTACTTTACCACAGAGAAGTTAACCAATTATAATTAATTATTAATTTCCTGTTAATTCGTGTGAAAATTCAGAAGAGCCTGGTATGGTCCTATTTTGTTTCTTGTTTCACTGTTGTTTTGCCATCATGTTTGAAAGGCCAATAATTTAAACATAAAAGTATGAAGTGTCAGAAAAAATTATTTTCTTTTTTGTTTTTAAGGAATTTGATTAAGACATGCCATGGATCATGATTTCTTATCGTCTACTACACACTCTCTACACTTGTACGTTTTTTTAAACAAAAACATGATGATATGTAGCTCACAATTAAATGTACTAAATTAGTATTTTAAATTAATGTTTATTGTTTAGTATTGTTTTACTTTATAGAATGAATAAATAAAGTTTAATGTTTTAAAACTACACATGCATTACCCCACTTACACACACACACTGTTAAAAAAAGGGCGTGAAAAAGATATGACAATGTCAGTTATTGTCAATAAATAAATTCTTTTCAATTTCCCATTTCCATGGTTCATCTGACTGATAAAGTTGGTTCTCAATCCTGATGACTCGGATTCAAAATGTTGACAAAACAAAAGCTTACAAAACGTCCTTTAACTCATAAAAAAAATTAGTTTGAATATTTTTCTTTTTACAAAAAACTAAATTTCAAAAACAATAAAACTAAAATATTGTCAAGACAAAATTTTTTAGCACTTTATTTTCTTCTTAAATTTAATTAATACCTAAAAAAAATAACAAATAACGAAAAAAAAAAAAAAACAGACAGGTAAAACAGAATTTATAGAGAATTAACTCTAAAATTCAATGTAAGCATGATTGTATTAAAAAAAAAATTAAATTAGTTACATTCATTTTTTTCTCCTAAATTAGCAATGGAAACACTTAAAATATTTTTAATTTTTCATAAACATGAAAAATTTCATTAAAATTAATCAGTGGGTTTTTTGGTCGAGTTTTAAATTTGAGATGTTTTTTTTTTTGTCAAAATTAATGTTGCTTCTGTTTCCCATGTTAGAATCCAAAACGGCTTTAGCATATCAAATATTGAGTTACCGTTCTTAGATTGCTTTACCTAACCTCATATTCTGAAATATTGTTCTTTCCTCAAATAAAAGATGAAGAATGGATTTTTAACTGCTGATTTTGAACCCTGAAGTAGCCATACAGAAATAATTTCTGATGCAAAACTTTTCATGTCCTAATGTTGTAGGTTCAATATTTTTTATATTTGAATAATTTATTTTAATTTTAAAAATTCTTATTGGTCGTAAAAATTGAATTATATTTCTTTTTTTAATTCTTTGTAACGAAAAAAATGTATGATTATAATATGAGGTTAGGTAAAGTCTACAAATTATAAGTCTTATTGGTTACAGAATTTGAATTATATTTCATTTTTTATTTACATATGGGGTAAAATGTATGTTCACAATATGAAACTAGGTATAGTAATCTAAGGGAAGTAGTTTAGTATTCGGTATGCAACAAATGATTTGGATATTAAAATGGAAGAGATACAAACATTTTAGTGCAAATCTTACAGTACTCTTAATCAGAGTTAATTCTTCTAAGATATATTCTTAGTTTTGCATAAATAATACATTTTTAAGTCTTCCTTTTTATTAACAGTAGTAAGATTTTGATGAGGAAATTAACTATTATTAAAATTTGTGGATTTGTTTTTCCTCAGGAGTCAATTTCCAAACAACTTTAGTGTTCATTTTCTTTGCTTATGCATTTTACCAATAAATTCATTTGTGTATTTCACCTATAAACTCATTTTTATATTTTGCCTATAAACACATTTGTATATTTCATCTATACTGTAAACTCATTCGTGTATTTTACCTATAAATTAATTTGTGTATTTCACCTATAAACTCATTTTTATATTTTGCCTATAAACACATTTGTATATTTCATCTATACTGTAAACTCATTCGTGTATTTTACCTATAAATTCATTTGTGTATTTCACCTATAAACTCATTTTTATATTTTGCCTATAAACACATTTGTATATTTCATCTATACTGTAAACTTATTCGTGTATTTTACCTATAAATTCATTTGTGTATTTCACCTATAAACTAATTTTTATATTTTGCCTATAAACACATTTGTATATTTCATCTATACTGTAAACTCATTCGTGTATTTTACCTATAAATTCATTTGTGTATTTAACAACTCAACTTGTTTGCATGTTTCACCTTTAAACTTTTTTTCATATTTTTCCTATAAACTCATTTGCATTTTTTGACTATAAACCTATTGTATATTTTGCTTATAAATTCATTTGTGTATTTCTCATATAAACCCATTTGTATATTTCACCTATAAATTCATTTGAATATTTAACTTCTAAACTCGTTTGTATATTTTACTTTTAAAATAATTTACATTTTTCACCTAAATCTCATTTGCATGTTTCACCTACAAATGAGTTTGTGTATTTCACCTATAAACTCATTTGTGTATTTCTCCTATAAACTCATTTGTGTATTTCTCCTATAAACTCATTTGTGTATTTCTCCTATAGATTCTGTAGTAGAGTCAATCATTCAATGTGGCAAGATTAGAAGAATCTTATACAAAACAAGGCGGAAAAAACAAAAAACAACATAGCAGACTTAACTGTATATGTTATATATCTGTATATTACTGTAAATAAAATCTCTTGTTAACTGTCAATCTGGTGTTGTTCACAGACTCCAAAATATGGTAGAAGAGGCAAAATTAAAATCGTTCAAACAGTGCATCATGGAATTTCAATGGAAAGTTCTTCTATAAACAGAATATTTTCCATACATGACTCTTTCAAAATATTCTTCAGTTCCACAAAGTTCTAACAAGATCAAAATATCCAAAATTACTTAAATAATTAATTGAATCAAGACCCAAATTATTCTTTTATAATGGAATACACAATTTAATTGAAAGTTGACATAAGATCATATAAAGCCAGAGAAATTATATTGATGACCGAATACCAATGCTAAGAATTTATATAAAGGCTTTTGTCAAAAATTACTGGATATGTTTGCATCAATACAATATATGGTATCTGTACAGGTCAGGATCAATGACATTACAGACTCTTCTTTGGAAATTGTCACAAATCTCGCGATATATAGTAGGAGCACAAGAGCAGATATGGCAGCCGTATTCAATACACAGACAAATGGTAGATTTATAAACATGCAAAATGAATTCTGACAAGAAAAATTGTCTGGCACGACACACTGAACCAACTTTCCTAGCAGTATACCTAGCAATTGATTCAATATAATCACTCCACTTCATGTCAGTGGAAAATGTGAACCCCCAAAAGATACAAAGTGTGGCTCTCCTGGAGGTTAGCATCAGCCATGCTGATGGAAGGTAGAATAAATATATATGGACATATACTGCATTTTATGCCTGTGGACAAGTTGTTTATATAATCAGTAATATTATAAGGAGGCATGGTGTAGTAATGGATAACAGTTAGGATTTAGGGATCAGAGAGCCAAGTTTGAATTCCAGTCGAATTCATTACATTCATTTATGTGCTAATACTCTTGGAAAAGGTATGAATCCTCTTCTTCTCCCCCCCCAACTATGAGTAAATAGCAGGACAGACCAGGTTCTGTAGCCTTGGATGGCAGCTGGTCTACTGCAGAAAGAAATGGCCATCTACTGCAGGAAAAAATCTGCCTCGTCAGTCATGTATCGAAAGATACATGATCACCTAAACATGTATCACGCATGGCACATAACTGAATATTATAAGTTAATGGTAATTTAATTAAAAAATAAAGTTTATCATTGTTCTTGTGTCACTCTGAATTTGCAAACATGTCATCCAACCAAGTTACAACAGAGATTTTACATATCTGACATAAGGGATTGAACTTTAGACAGTCTGGTTAAAAGTGCAATATTGCAACCCTTAGGCTATCTTCTAACCAGGACTTGTTAGCAGATGTGTTTATTCTAATTCAATATTTAAATATGAAGGAAATGAATAAGAGTCGAAGAGGAAGATCTGTGTGAGAACATCAGCCAGATGTTATTAAAAAAAATGAGAGACGGCTGCTTAACGATTTGGCTGAGTGAATTTTTAAGAGTTCAAAAGGAATAAATTTCCTAAGATGATGTATCATCAGTTGAAAATCACAAATTTAACCAGACAGCATGATTCATTTTCACACACACACACACACACATCAATATTATGCACTTTTATCTATACCCTATGTGGCAGTATAATGATGTCTGATGACAAAGAAAGCTGTTCAAGCCAAAATATATTTGAAAGCTGTTCAAGCCAAAATATATTTGAAAGCTGTTCATGCCAAAATATTTTGCATTATAACTATGTTACAATTAAAAGCATTACTGCAATTCCTAACACTTTAACCCATTAATGCCCACTATCTCATTTTTGTGACAGTGAGTAAATATCTATAATTAATATCAGATTTTTATAAACCTATAATTAATACCAAAAGTTTTTAGAAGCCTATAATTAATACTGGAATTTTTTTAGAAGCCTGTATTTAAAATTGGAATTTTTTTAGAAGCTTATAATTAAAATTAGAATTTTTTACAAGCCTATAACTAATACTGGAATTTCATTAGAAGCCTATTATTAAAATTGTAATTTTTCAGAAGCCTGTAATTAATAACTGAAATATTTTAGAAGCCTATAATATAATTAATACTGTAATTTTTTTTTACAAGGCTATAATTAATACTGGAATATTTTTTTAGAAGTCTTTAATTAATACTGGAATGTTTTTACAAGCCTATAATTAATATTGGAAGTTTTTTAGTAGCCTATAATTAATACTATTTTTTTTCAGAAGCCTATAATTTATACAAGAATTTTTTATTTCAGTTTTTATAATTAAAATGAGATTTTACAGTGAGTATTTATGGCTTAAAGACATAAATGCTAGCAAAAATGTTAAATATAAGAAAGAAGACGGTGTTGTACAAATAAATAATGAATGACCAAATAATGTAAGGTGGGGTCGGGGAGTAGAAATGAAAGTAAGAAAATTATGTTATGTCAATTTTCAAACTAGAGAGCTTGACTGCTTTGTAAATTAGCACACAGTATTTAGGCGAAGTGGAAAACCTTTTTATTGACAATGCATTTCTCCTTCATTAGGGGACATCTTCAGATCAAAATAAAAGACAAATCTGTGGGGTTTTTTTTATATTAAAACTGTCATGAATTTAAATTTACTAGATTGGCAACTAGGTCTCACCATTTCACTATTGAACTTGCTAGATGCAACTGTCAGTTCTATTCTAATAGTTTCTTTTCTCGCACTTCTCACTTGTGGAACTCTCTTCTGATTTCTTACTTTCCTGTAACCTACAATCTTCAAAAATTTACATGCAATGCTAATTGCCATCTTTTGTTTTCCTGAATCTTGTTCTTTTATTACCCTTTCTCCTCACTAAAGTCTTCTCATTCTCTTTCACTCCCAGTAACCCCTTTTTTGGGGTGAAATGATTAAAAAAAATGTTAATGTCCGTTTGGGTTTTCTACTATGTCTGATTTATCAACTTGGATTCTATATCCTACTAACGTGCATAAACTGAAGTGGTAAAAATTAGAGACAGCTGTCTAATAATGTGTAGATCCAACTTTTGACTAAATAATAATAGCTATATTACCTTAACAAGACACTGGAATCCTTGCATGCCTATATACCTGCTTAGTTATTGTGATTGTTGTAGCTGCAGGAAATTTCATAAAGTCTGCCACATATCCCATACATGCTCAAAAGGGTTGAAATCTGGCATATATTCAAGCCTACATTTCACAAACACATAACATCTATATCTGTCTATATCTCTGAGACGAGGTATTATGATTATTTGCTTTATTTTACTCAGGCTGTTATCCTTATCTTCATTGCCATATTCACAACATTTCGGCTGTTGTACACTCTGGCCTTCTTTAGGTGATTGGAATTTCTCCATGGCCCAGTCGATAAAGACATTGGTTAGATCCAGTGACTAGACCCAAAGAGTTATGAGTTCAGTACCAGGCAGTGGTGAACCAAAACTTGGAGAGTTGAGTTAAAGGGAAATAACTGAGACAGCTAGCTTAATGCTTTGTGATCTTTTGCCTTTTGGTGTACATGTGACTGTGATCTAGGAGGCACACTTTGTTTGTGAGGTTGATGTGCATGTACTGTCTCATGACTTTGTTGTCTATTCAGCAAATGGGGACCAGCTGGCCAGAAGTGGTTTCTTGCTGGTTAAGCATAGCCTGGGTGTGAGGGTGGACCTTGTCCATGTTGATGTGGGGCTCTGGTTGATCATGGTCGATATTGCCATGAACATTGGTTTGTTTTGGATCATTTTAGTTTAAGAGTGTGTCTCCTTTTTCCATCAGTTAGGGCTGTTCCTGGTGGATTCCCCATACTTGGTCTTAGTGGGGAACTGGAATGTCATCCTGGACCCCAATATAGATAGGGGGAAGGGAGCTAGCGGGAAGTCAGGGAATTGTACCCTGGTTGATCTGATTGGTGAGTTTGGGCTTGTCAATAGATGACAGGTTGATCAGCCTGGGTGGAAGATGTAGATATGAGCACATAAGTGGCCATCTACCTGAGTAGTCAGCTACCAGGATAGAATGTTAGTGAGAAAGGCTGATATAGATTTGATAGATTGTCCACATTTCACTGTTTACACTATTTGGATTAGAGAATTGTCTGTGCCTGAATGGCGTTCAGTGCTAGGCTGAACACTGGAAGTTCATTTTGTCTTTACTGAATAAGCAAGATTTCCGGCAATAGCTAAATAAATTAGTGCATGGGGAACCAGTGTGGACGGTTTTTGGGAATAAGTGGTTGGAGAGGCTTAACGATAACACCACCAAATAAAACCAACAGCTCACTCTAGATGAGTCTAAAAAGGTGAAGTCTTTCAAGGATAGTCTGTCACCAGCGGAGGCTGGTGGCAAATTCCCTAGAGATAGCTAGGCAGACTCTGGAGCATGAAGTGAGCGAGTGCTATCAGGATCAAATACTTAGGTATAGATTAAACAAGAAATCTAAGGATGCTGTGAACATGGGTGCAGAATTGTGCAAAGAAGAGATCCTTTAAGGTTCCAATCGATACATTCAGGAGATTGATATCCAAGAGTGGTGTACTCTGAGGTCAAATGATATGATTTGCAAGGCATTTTGGCCGCATTTTGAGATCCAGTTTACCAAAAAAAATAGTCTCTGTGACTAAGAATTTCACAGTTATTTGACTGACTTTCTCAGCTTTCACCTACTAAAGTGGCAAGCTGTGAGGGTGAGATCACAGAGAGTGAAGTCTACTTGGCATTGAAGAGGATCAGCAGTGGCAAGTCTCTGAGACATGATGGTCTGCCCTATGAATTTTACTTGAGGCTGTCGCATATCTTTGTACCAATTTTGACTGTCATGTTCAACAACTGGTTCCGGCAGGGGTCCATCCCCAACCAGAGCACCATGGGTGTGATCACACTGTTAAAAAAGGGCAAGGATAGTGGGCAGGAATTAGATGATTACAGGCCCATAATTATGCTAAACACAGAGTTATAGATTTTGGCCAAGATCCTGATGGAGCATTTGCAGTCAATTGCCAAGATTCTGTTGGGGCCCGAGCAGGCTTGTGCTGTGTAGAACCAAACAATTCAGAGCAACCTGTATCTGATCCAGATGATCCTAGAGAGTGTAAAAGATGACAATCAAACTGTGCTGATCAATTTGGATCAGTCCAAGGCATATGATAAGGTAGACTATCTGTACTTGGCTGCTGTCCTACAGGCCGCCAGATTCAAACCCAACTTCTGCAGGTGGATTAACTTCCTGTATCATTTGCCAGTACTGTGGTACAGGTGATGGGAAGTGGCCGCATGCTTTTGCGCTGTCTTAGTTGGTTTGTCAGGGTTACCCACTGTCGACCCTACTTTACACTTTGATTTTGGAGCCTCTTATTTGCCAGCTAAGGGACAGGGTATATATTCTGGCCCTATGTGGAATATGTCACTAGTAGGGCTCAGGCTAAGGGTTCCATGTACGCTAATGATGTATCAATTTTTGCATCATGCCACAGAAACATTGAGGTGATATAGAAAGTGCATGAACAGTATGAAAAGGTCACAGGGGCCAAGATTAACTGCAACCAGCTTGTGGTTAGATGCCTGAAAGGGGTTGCTCTTCCAGGGCCCTTTGGTTGAACTGATGGACCCATCTGCATTCTTGGAGTGTGGTTCAGGCCTGGGCTCCAGCTAGAGAAGAATTGATCAGAAGTACAGACAAAGGTTGGCGTGGTGGTTCAGACTTGGTTCTGAAAGCAGTTGTCCATGAAGGGTAGGGCTGAGGTATGTGCTATGTATGTCTTTCCTCTCATACTTTACTGGTTGTTTGTACTTCCTCTCTGTAAGGACTGCAAGAAAGCAATTGAGCATTTGCTCTCCTCCCTCTTGTGGGTTAATAGCAGGCATCATGTTAACAAAGATGTCTATGCCCATTATCTGTATTATGAGGGACTGGGAATGCCATACTTGGCGAGACATTGATATGCCTTGAAGTTGGCTTTCTTTATGCTGTATGTTGACAGATGACTCAATCTTGGAGGGGAGTGTTAGGGATGCCTTCTCTAGCCATACTATCACCATTGTAAGCCTTGAAGTCAGTTGAGATTCCCCACTGAATGTCGAGCAGCCTTGAGGGTCATTCCTTGGTCCAGTGAGACATTTGTATTGGAAATTAATAGTGGGAGTCATGAAAAATCCTTTCTGTGGGCAGCTTGGCTTATCAGCGACTGAATTGTGTTCTTTCTGGTCCTGGGCACCAGTGGTGGATTATCTCAGCAACCCTGAGTTTTTGTTTACCTGGCGATTGATTCAGAACGTGCTATCTCTCAATGACAGCCTTTAGAGGAGGCTGGGCAAATTTTTCTGACTGTCATCAACATGACTTTCGTTTAGACTTTGGTCTGTGTTATGGGGGGGATGGCAATGCCATACTTGGTGAGTCATTAACATTCCTTGCAGTTGGCTTTCCTATGCTCCATGTTGACAGACAACTCAGTCTTGGAGGGGAGTATTAGGGATGCCTTCCCTAGCCTTACTATCACTGTTGTAAGGCTCAAAATCAGTCGAGATTTCCCTGAGGATGTTAAAGCAGCCTTGAGGGCCATTCCTTAGTCCAGTGACCTTTTACAGCCTAGGAGACTCTTGTATCAGGAATTAGTACAGGGTGTCATGAGGGATCCTCTCTGTGTGCAACTCAGCTTACTGGCAACTTAGTTGTGCTCTTTCTGGTCTTGGGCACCAGTGGTGGATTATCTCAGCAACCCTGAGCTTTTGCTTACCTTGTGATTGATTCAGAACGTGCTATCTCTCAATGACATAGTCTTCAGATGGGGCTGGATGAATTTTCCTGATTGTCATTGGTGTGACTTTGGTTTAGAAGAAACAGCTTTGAACATCATCTATCATTGTCCTCAGGTGCACTCATTCTGGGACTATGTTGGCAAGTTGACGGCTTGTATCAATCTCAAAAATCTTGTGCTCATCAATCTCACATATACATATAATAATGTTCTGGGGCAAAACGGTTGGTGTTTCTAACACTGCTAGCTATGGCAAGAATGATGATTTGGATGATGTGAATGAAGGGAATCTTGCGATATGAATACTATTCTCATCAGGTTCTGGTTGGATTCTTTCGGCATCAGCTCAAGGTAAAGATCAGAACTGATAGAAAGCATTTGTTATTGACAGATTTCAGTGAAAGATGGGTGAAAGCAGCATGTTTGGTTCATGTGAATGGGGCTAACATTGATTTTTGTTTTTAAGTCCCCTTGCTCAAATGGGGCAGTTACCTATTGAACCTGGTTAAGATAGTCTTTCTTTGTTTACCTAGTTAATGTGAGTAAGTGTTGTTCCGGCATGTTCCTGGCATTTTTCTTTTGTTAATATCCAAGCTGAGATTCCCAACCTCCCCAGTTTGTTTTTGGCTTCCTTTTTCATCTTCACTAGGTCAGTCATTGATTTTCACACAGCAATATTTATTTTATCCTTCCCTTGCAGTTAGTGAGTGAGCTTCTTGATTCTGTCTGAAGACAAAATACAGCGGCCACTCTTAAATTTTGCTTGGTGGATGGGTCCTACTAACATCTATTTTTTTAGTTTGAATGTTTTGCTATATTTTAGTTTGTTTTTGGGGTTCATCCCCTCCCCCCATTTCATACCATAATTATATTTTTATATATATTTGCATAAGGATATTTGTACATAAAGAAATTTTTGTCATGGGCTGTTTTTGTAGGTTCCCTGTGAATATGGGGTATTGTGGTATATGTAGTAGTGAATGATGAAGGATGACTTCTTGTGGTGAATGAGTAAATTGTAATGAATGGATTTGTCATGAATTTGATTAGCTAGCTCTAAGATAGTTAATGTTGACCAACCTCACGCCACCTTCCCCTTTTTGGCTATGTGCTGCAATTATTGTATTTTCCAATCATAAATCGATATATAAGGTGAATGAGAGAAGCATGTTTTGTTTGTGATCAAATATATTTTTTGTTTCATAGTATATAAGTGAGGAGACACAGTGGAGCAATGGATAGCAGCTCAGATTGAGGAATTGGAGACCCGAGTTTGAATTCCAGTCAAATTCATTACATTCACTTTCATGCTAATACTTTAGGAATCCTCTTCTCCCCCCCTGCTATGGGTAAATAGCAGGACAGACCCGGTTCTGTAGCCTTGGATGGCAACTGGTCTACTGCAGAAAGAATGGCAACCCACTGTGGGGAAAAATCTGCCTCATCAGTCATGTATTGAAAGATACATGATCACCTAAGCATGTATTATGCATTGCACATAACTGATTATATAAGCTTCCTGATTGAGCAACAGTGATTGGCTGAAAGACCTCCAAGTATTCATTTTTAACCATAATGTCTCATAAAAAGTGCTTCTATTATTGAAAGAAGCAAGAAGATCTGGATACAGAATCTCATAAGATTTCAAGAATCACATAAAAAAAGGAGATCTGTTCCAATAGAAGAACAATCACTAGAAAACAAAAGCTAGATACCACTCAAAATCCAAATTGTTGGTCTCTATCTGTTGTTTTTGGGGAGCATCCATCAAAGGAAGGAAAGAACGTATGAAGGAAATTACTAAATAAGTAACAAGTTTATGGTTAAAGAAATTAAATTTCCAAAATTTATCAACTCAAGTCATACAAGAAAAACTGAATCAAGTGCTGAATACCTACAATGAATGTGTTAAACAAAGAAAATATGATCCATTGAATTAAATTTTTGACATCACAAATGTAAATATTGAATTGTTGTCTAGTAAGATAGATGTCTAGGACAGGCAGTTATATCATCTTCAGATCAAAAGCAAAGGACATGTTGGATATACAACTGAAAAGATTGCAAGTTTCAAAACTATTCATCCATCCAAAAGAAGAAAAGTGACCTTGGAATGAACTTCAATAACAGTAGCAACAACAACAACAACAACTTTAACTTCAGAAACCCAATTAGAGTAACCATTGCTTGTAATGATCCACTACAATAAAGAGATAGATTTGTTGCTATAGTGCACAGATGATTATCAGAAGTTATGTCATAGCTTTGCAGGCTCACGAAAAAGCATTAAACTCTGAAAAAGTTTTCAAATCCAGAACCATCGAGATTGGAAATTCCCAGAACAAATCAGCATGCAAAACAGGCAATCAAGTGCGTTCAAGATCTTTATGATGTCTGTAAAAAGGAGAAAGAAGTTCTTGATTATTATTATTATGCTCTTTAGTCTACATTGAGCTCTCCCTATATTAATATCCTCCTTGGAGTTATCCGTACCAGTCACAAAGTCTTAAAATGTGCTATATTTATGGGATAAAGTGCTCAATATCAGAGATAGAGCATATGTAAATATAAAAGTGAACATAGAAGTCAACACTTAGAGGCGACAGTCTGTTTCATGCTAGTGCAAATGAAAGGGTACCAATATAGTCAATACAATAAACATTTATTAAATATTAATTATTAACCATATGAGAGAAATGAAACACAGAGAGAAAGGCTTTAAGCCTTTATATATATGTAGTCATCCACATACAGACTGTTTCGCTGTATCACAGCTCATCAGTGTGGCTAGGCATGTAATTGCTTCAAGCTGGAATCAAAACCTGACCGATTTAACATGAGTCAGAGACTCTCACCCTTAGGCCATCAGCACACGCTAGGAAGAAAGAGAATTTTTAACACATTATATAGAAGATATATGCATTACCACAGGGCCCAATTCATAACAAAGAGCTTAGCATTAATTATCAGCAGCAGCCAACAAATTGCCTTTCTTCCAATATATATATATATATCTATTTCTATACCTGAGGATGATTGTATGAACAATCGAAAGCTTGTAGTAAAAAAGACCTTATACAACTGGAATTTATAAACAGGGATCATAACATTCATCTACGGGTTCGAGGTTAATGTATTTTATTAAAAATTGTTTGCGAGTGATTCTTGCCATTTATATCATTAACTTCACTATCTGCTTTTTGTATGAATGATTATGTAATATATATATATATATATATATATATATATATATATATATATATATATAAAACAAATATCATACAGGCAAACAGACACTTTCTAGTGTCTGGTCATCAAATGTGATAAAGTAATTTGGTTTATGGTCTTCTCTCCTCTTATCCTCTGAGATCCCAATGCAGTCTTCCTTACATACAGCTTTGTCTTTCATTCCAATCTGAAGAAGTTAGGGTTAGCAGACAATCCTGGCAAAACACATCATTTATAGCTTTTCCACTTTGTCTCATAATCTTCATTTTTATTTCAGATACTATTATATATCCTACAAACACACATATCTAGGTATATTGATATAAATATATATATCTATGTGTGTGTGTGTGTGTGTGTGTGTGTGTGTGTGTGTATATATATATATATAAAAAATTATTCAACAAAGTAGTTAAGAATTCCCTGGAAATAAATACCCCTCTGAAGTTTTTAAAAAATGAAATTAAAAAAAATAAATGTTTTTATACAAATCTAAAATAGTATGTCCTATTTTAACATGGACTAGCAAGGATACCCAGTATTCTGTAAGTCAAATTCATTTTCTTTTCTTCACTGTGCTATGTATTCATTTCTTAGAGAGATTTGAATCTGTCATGAAATAGTAAAATTGGTTTTAATACTAAGACAGGAACAATGTTGACTGTTAATAAATAATTGCAAATAGAGCCAAAAGTTCAAAATTTTCTTACTAGTGATGCTTGGTAAATTTTTCTTTATATTAAATGGTGAGAATATTTTCATTGTATATTGTGTGAGAGAAATGTTGAAACTGGTGACAAAAAGATTAAGGTTGCTGCATGCCTCTGGTTGCTAGCATATGAATCATCAGCTGATCCCTTTTTCTGTGGAATGAAAAATTTGGTTTATAGCATTTAAGAAGTTTGTCTAGGTATTTAGGCTTCACTATATGACAGGCAATTATATAAGTGTTTCAAGAGAATGCATGTCATATAGCAAAGGATTGAAATATGTATACATTATACAGAAAAGGTTTGGAATGTGCATACATCATGCTACAATATTTGGAAATGTGCATATGTAATTCTAAAAAATGTTTGGATAATCATATCATGAAGGTTATAGTGTTGTATTAAAGGGATTTTTGTAGCCTGGTGAAATGAAAAATAAGTTCATTATGATGTAATCTATTTGCTACATAGCATGCTGTTGTATAATATTTTTGTCACTGTCATAAGCCTTTCTTACACGTGCTATCATAATGTATTGTAAACTCAGAATAACATTTCAGTAATTTTAAACACCCGTCATCATCCTTTGCTTTACTCAAATTGTTTAATTTATCACTCTCCATTTGCCTCTACTTGTGAGTATGGAGGATTTGGAGGGGACTCACAAGTGGAATAGCCTAGGGATTCTCTTCATCTAAATCCAGCCCTGCCAGTTTGGTACTAACTTACTTTTTGTCCTCTTTTTAACCTGACAATTTGAAATCAAATTCCTTGAAGTTTAACAAAACTCATTGATCTTTATATGATTTGGAATTCTCAAGAAATGGCTGTTTTATATAGAGTTTCAATAACTGCATGCAGTATACCTGGTGGTTGTGAGTTCAATCCCTGGGTCACACAATATATTCTAGTTTGTTGAGAAATGAAGAAAGAATTAATGAAGAAGTATGTGATAATAAAATAAGCACATCCCACCTCACCTCTCACTTGTAACCATCCATCAAAATAAATATAAGATTTTTCAGCACTAAAGCTGAATTTGTCTAATAAAGCTTCATAAGCTTCTACTTGGTGTTGTTATTATATTACAAACTAATATTAGATATCTGCTAACATGGACAGTGGAATGAGAACAGTCTATCCCATGAATTGAATAAAGTGTTAGTTTAAAATTCAGAGAATGTTACCAAATATAACAAACACCTGAAGAAGGCTGGAGAGTATGACAGACAAAATGTTGTGACTATAAAAATGAAGATGTGGATACAAATTCAAATAAATCAGTGTGTGATAATGAAATTTTATTTACACTATTTACATTATTCAGACTATTGTTCTCATCTTTGCCGCCATATTTATTACAACGTTTCGGTCGTTGTATGCTCTGGCCTTCTTCAGGTGGTTGGAATGTTGAACTGAACCCTTTATTTCGCTCACTGGGGTAGACTGTTCTAGTTCCACGTGCCATGTTTAATGGATGTCAGTTATCAGTTATCTCATCACACTCTTTGGGTCCTGTCACTGGACAAGGACACATGTCACAGTGGATAAAGGCGTTGGTTAGATCTAGTGACAGGACCCAAAGAGTGTGAGTTCAATACCTGGTTAAGGCAGTGGAGAACTTGCAGAGATGAATTAACAGGAGATAACTGATAACTGACATCCATTAAACATGGCAAGTGGAACTAGAACAGTCTACCCCAATGAGCAAAATAAAGGGTTCAGTTCGACATTCCAACCACCTGAAGAAGGCCGCAGCATACAACGGCTGAAATGTTGTAATAAATAATGGTGGCAAAGATGAGGACAATAGTCCGAATAATGTAAATAGTGTTCATAATACCTCATCTCAGAAATATAGACAGATACTAAATTTTATTTGTATACATATTTATCATAAATGTAATTCTTTAAATGTATATCTATATCTTGCAGAAAAAATACAATATGTTTCTATCTATATACATTTCTGTAGAGATTTGTTGCAGTTTGCCAATTTTGGCACAAGGTCAAGTTCAAGAAGCACTCACTGAGAAATTTGCTTATTAGTAAAGAGATGTTAACCCTATGATGCACACTGTTTCTCTTTTACTCTTTTTATTTATATGTGTGTGTCAGTATGTGGTTACACCTTTTTACTTTGAAGAAATAATATCAAGTGTTGAATGATGGGGAAAAAATTGAGATTCTTCTTTATTTAATTCTTTGAAAATAATAAGTTTCTTTCTATTTTTTGGATTTTGCACCAAATCATTGTTTGCAGTGTGAAACTATAAAAGAGAAAAACCATTTAATAACTCTGGTGTCTTCAGTAGGATTTATCTGCCAATAATTATAAAGAAAATTATAAATTACTTTTATTTAAATTATCACAAGCATTTATTTTGTTTTAATAATTATTTAATTTAATAACTTAATTGCAGTACAGTACAAGTTTAAGTGCAGTAGGGATTATAGAGTCCACAACTCCACACTACAAATAATTTTGAACTCCATAAACTTTTCTATGGCTGTTTATTATGTACATCAACAGGGCTATATACAGTTTTGAATTCACAGTCACCCTTTTCCAAGGCTGGTTGCCAAACAGGGCTAAAGATTTTACCTTTCCCAAGTGTATTTGTGCAAAAGTAAATATAATGGTCTTAACCAGAATTTAGAACTTGGTTTGGCAAATTCTCCTTCTGGGTCAATAACTTTTATGCTACCTGAACTTCCATTTCAATGAAATGTTAAAATATATTTGATTGAATTATATCCAAAACTGACAGATTTCTTTAACATTATTAAAAGTTTTTCAAAGTAAGCTTCTCAATTTATTTTGGAGAATTATTTTTAGTTTATTCTAGGCCAAGGATATGTGAAAGGTGTGTCAGGATATAATATAGGAGGGGTGTCTGGAGTAAAGAAGATGGTGAAATGAAATCAGCTAAACTAAGTTTGTAATTAATGGAAGACAAATTTTTTTAAAATGTGATTAGGGTTGTAGGAGGATGAAGAGGAAGATGAGCTGTGGAACTGATTAAAATAAAAATTATACCATGCAAGTTTTTCTGCTTGGAGACAGTGCATGCATATATATATATATATATATATATATATATATATATATAATAAAATAATAAAATAATATAATAAAAAAGGCTCAAACACTAATATTCCATGGTTATAATTTATTACATTCAAATCGTAATCATGATTCAATTCATCAGACCTACAAATTCAAAAAGAAATTGGAAAATATAACTCCGGGTATAAAAAACAAAATTTTAGTGAGAGTGTATGTGTGGGAGTGGGAAACAAGTGTGAAAGTGAAATGTATGAAAGTTATAGAGAGAGGTGCAACAGAAGAAAGAAGAACAGGAGGGCCTAAACGTGAAGGTGGGGATTAAAATTTAATGGAGGGAAGTTTTTATATATGTATATTTACCACTAATATTATATATATATATATACAGGGTGTCTCAAAAATGTACTCACACTTTAACTGTCTCTAATATGCTTTTTTTTCTTTTTTTTTGGTCATCAATTTGAACATTTGCGAACATGATTCTTCAATTACATTTTTCTTCTGTATTTGAAGCTATTCCATTTCACTCTATGTTCATAAATAAAGGTTTTCTCATCCTTCAAAGTGTGAGTACATTTTTTTGAGACACCCTGTATATATATATACATACATACATATATATATATATATATATATATATATATATATATATATATATATATTATTATTTCAAACATTATTTTTAGTAGATATCTGTATTTCAAATAAATGTCACATTTTTTTAAATTTTAAACCATGCATATTATTTATACAATTTACATTGTTCGGACTGTTGTCCTCATCTTTATTACCATATTCACAACATTTCGGCTTTTGTACACTCCAATCTTCATCAAGTGATATGTGTTGGAATTTCAAACTGAATCTTTTATTTAGTCAACAAGGGTAGATTGTTCCAATTCATTGTGAATATGCCAATAAAAATGAGAACAACAGTCCAAATTTATGCAAATAGTGTAAATAGTTACAATATCTCATTTCAGAAATATAGACACAGGTAGTGTGTATTATATTTGTCAGTCTGCACACTCGTTAAATTTTAATAAAGAAAATTTGCTCTCCAGTAGGATACAAACCTGCATCCTCATTTGCAGGAGAAATCACCATTTGTTCCGGTATGCTTTTGACAGCTCAGCCACAGATAGCAACACAGTCCAGCCAGGGACTATTTACCCTTTTAAGGAATGCACTCTTCCTTTTTCAGTTATTCTTGAAAACCCATAACTGCTCTTGAAAGCAATTTCTAAGGTATTAGTGGTTACTTTTTTTAGTCTGATATTTTTATTAAGTGTTATTTCTAATGAATACTTGTGTTTGAAATATTGAATGATTTGTTCATTTTCTATGACTCATCAATCCTGTGCAGATTATTTAAAATAGAAAATATTTTTAGATTGTAAGAATTTTTTTGGAAAGGAGATAATGATTTATGAACAATAATAGATATGTCCGAATCATCTTAAATACGTTGGACACTATTGTAAGTTGGGGTAACATGTTGTCTATGTAGTCCACCACTAGCAGCAGTTTACCTATTTCATGCCGCTGGCAAGTATTGTATTTTTTGATGTTATAAAGATTTCAAGTTTCTCTGTTTTGGTTATTCCTCTTTCAGTAACCCTTCCTAGATTACAACACAAATCCTACTAATTAACTGGGGGAGGAGAAGAGATATATTCATATCTTTCTCAGAGGTATTTGTGTGTAAGGGAATATAACAAGCCCAACTGGAATTGGAACTTGATTCTCCACTTAACAATTCTGAGCCATTACCCATTACACCACCTGCACATCCAAGTTTACAGCACCTGGTATTCTCAAGAGGTCACCCATCTAGGTACTGACCAGGTCTGAGTATGGTTAACTTCAGTAATCATACAGGAACTGGTGTTTCTATGTGATGTGGCTATATGCAGTGTTTGAAATAAATGCCCTATTATATATATATATATATATAGCATTGTGAAGATGCATATACTTACATACATAATAACTGGCTACTCATTTCTGAGCCCACCCATCTTCTAGTGTGGTTTGCCAGTTTCTGTTCCACAGGTGTCTGCTTAGGCACATTTCTGTTTATTCAATACCCACACAGCATACCTGTGGTTTATATTGCAACTATGCTATGCAGACCTTAATTATAGCTTCTGGAAGATAGTGCATAATCAGCATGATTAACAGTTTTTCTTAACGAAGCCAGTATACTCAAACCTTTAGTTACAATTGGACTTTGTGCAAGCATAACCAATGATGGCTTGCAAACAGTTCCATCTACCCAATTTCACTTACAAGGCTTAGGTCAGGCACTTTCCAAAGGTGTTGCTTGGATTATGTCTCTAGACTGATAGCATCAAGAATCATCTTCCTGACAAATTTACCAGGTCTCATGGTCAGAAAGTAAACATTCTAACCACTCGGCAACTTGAAGATATACATACATACATACTGACTGGACATGGAGCTGCCTGTTTAAAATTTTATGAACTATGAGAAAAGAAAATTTTAAAAGAAAATCTGAAAAATTCAGCTAGGTAATCTTTTGGCAGATGTCATTTCATTCTCCTATGTGATAATGGTCCTAAACAAACGTGTGCACTGGTGAAAAATTAACTCAAAAACAACATGATTAATCTTTACATAATTTACATTGTTAAGAGAATCCATTTTCACAAATGAAAGTTCTACGAGTTCTGGGTCATTTCAAGCAAAAACTTCAAAGAATTCTTTGATATGGTTGGATGACCTTACAAACGAAGGCCTTCATCTGGGTATTCGTTGGTTGGTGCCAGAATTAAGGGAGTTCGCTGCTGAAGTCAGTTGTTGTAGAAATCTGCTTTAGAGCAATTCGTTTACTATCATTCGCTGACTTGAGATATAAACTATACCACAAAAAACCCAGAAACTCTCGACTGAGCTTATTTCTAACTTCTTGCCACTAAGCCTTCATGTGTTTCCCTTTTTAGCCACTGAACGAATCACTAAAGTTATAATAAAATCTTTTTTTTTTATTTACTATAAAACTTAGTTGGTCTTCTTGTCATTCCCTTTACTTCTCTTTATCTTATTTCTTTTGTCATATATATGATAACATGCAGACTATTGTCCTTATCTTTGTTGTTGTTATCAAAACTTGTTTATAATGTTCTTCTTTTATGTGACATGTCTTCTAAGGATGTATGCGATCATGGCTTCGTGCCCTTTGTTACGCTAAGCAACACTCGTTCCCTTACCATCATTCCCAGTTCTTGCTCTTCCATACATTTACATAAACTTATTAGGTAAGGTATTTACTATTTTCTGTCTGCCCTTCAATGTGTTTTGTGAGTGTTAAATTCTTCAAATCCCCCTTTTTCATAAAGTCTCCCAGAAATTTCAACTGTTTCTTATTGATTGGAAGTATAAGTGTTTTTTGTTCTTATTTTCTTTAAAACTTTCTCATTTCTCACATCTTCTGTCCATGGTATTCTTAGTTTCCTACTGTGAAACCACGTTTCTGCCACTTCAAGTCTCATCTTCATCTGTGAGGAAATTGTTCAGCAATAATTGCTGATATTACATATGTAGCTTAGTACTCTTTTCTTTGTTTCTAACAAAAATTCACTTTGTGGTCTGTCTGAAAAAGTAACGGGACTGGTGTCCCAAACAATTTAAAATACAGGTTATCCATTTCAAAATAATCCCCTATTGAGTCTAATGTACTTTTCCAACCTTCTCTGCCACGCTTCTCTGCACTGTTGGAAGGGTTCTTCCATTATGCCCATCAGCTCCGGTGTTACAGTCCTCGATGGCCTCCACGTCTTAAAAATGGGCCCCCTTGATGATTCTCTTAATCTTGGAAAAAAAAGAAAGTCACACGGAGCAAGCTCAGGGGACTAGTGGGGTGCTTCCATGACGGCGATGTTCTTCTCCGCCAATAACTGCCGGATGCTCAAGGCATTGTGAGCAGGTGCATTGTTGTGGTGAAGCAGCCACGATTTGTGCTGCCACAACTCACGCATGTGAAAAAATGCAATGGTTACAGAAAGCTAAGATTACAGTTATATACTCCCAAGATATCATGTTAGATGACAACACAATCCGCTTATCCATCTTTCGGCCAAAGCCCACACAGCACACCCAGTCCCGTTACTTTTAAGACAGACCTCATATATATATATATATATATATATATATATATATATATATATATATATATATATATATATATATATATATATAAACTGATATAGATTAATAGATATGAACAGACATAAAAAAGACAGATATGATAGATATGACAATATCACTCTCTTTTTCTTTTTCATTTAATAACATTTTTTCCTAATATAGAACATGCCGTAACCTGTCGGAACTCTAACTCAAATGGAAGTGCTCGCTTCGACACCTGCAGCTCATATCACAACAGATCATAATTTCACCCACTCTGCGAACCCGTTTCTGGAATCCCACCCACAATTACCAGGGTCATAAAACCTTTTTTTCTGACCAATCAGTAAAAGGCCCATGCAGTTTCCGCGGCGGCTGTTTTGGGGCGACTCACTATAAGCCAACACCGATTCCACCTACAAAGGCAAAACTTACCTGGCTGGCACTATCAAAGGAACCCCATGGTAGGCAAGTTGAGCATGGAAGACTACACAACTGCCCAGGCCATCAGTAGTAACACGAAGGAGCTTCCATCAATAGCAACACCTTCGCCCATCGATGAAAACAACTGCAGTAGTGACTAAACCTCGACTACTACAATGCGACAATTCATGAAATATTTCTCCCACGTGTCTATTTCACTCGACTACTTATGCATCTTGATTTTCTCCCACAAGTCTATCTCACTCGACGATGATTTTCTCCAAGTGTCTATCTCGACTATTACCATGTGTTATACCCCGAACGACACTCTCAGTCTCCCTTGACTGATATACGATATCCTGGAACAAGTAAACAATTGAACCTTGTAGAAAATTAGAAATATCTCTTTTGATAATCTCAACCACGTCTTATCTCCATTTGTTTTACTTTTTTTGTCACTACCACTTTTTTCTTGTTAACGGTAAGGCCACCATTACATACGGTTTATAATTTGTTAAACAGAATTAAATCTGCTAAACATTATTAAAATAATACACACTCCTTAAGATTATTTGACAATACCCCATATCTAGTATTATGGAGAAGAGCATTTAACTCAGTCTTTTGAATGGTTAAAAATACTTCTGCCTCGGTTAAACCGTCAACAGACAAAAACTTTGAACTGATAAAATTGGTCAATAAAAAAAAAAATTGAAATGGTGTCGAGACACCAAACTTCTTTCTTAGCTAATTTGAGGGCGCTGAATCTGAAAATGTCCTTACTTTTTCTTGGTTAGCTACCGTTTTTGCTGTACAGAAATGCCTCATTTTGGGGGAAAAGCCTTTTTTTCATTTGTTTTCTGTATATATGATATTGACCGATGGCAATATTGCTCAAAATAAAATCGTAGAAAACTCTCAATTCGTATTTAAACCAACAAATATTGGTCTGCTTATTGAGAAATACTATTTTTGCAATAACAATCAGACCCTAAGTCTTTAAAAATAATACGATTGAATATACCAAGACCAACAAGTATTTTCATCAAATCATTTAATAAACTAACAGCAGAAATAAAATCTTCGTGAACATAAGAACTATGGTAAAAATTTTCTCTTTCTTGATTGTCTGTCATGTTCAATGTTATTTAAGTTCCTTTTGATAGTCCAGCAGTATCATGTACAATGGAATAGGTGCATTAAATGGGATGTCTTTAGTTGGAGTTTCTTTCCAACTGTGAAAACAAAAGGCTCTCAATGTGCTTGGTTTCCTTCCGTAGTGAAGAGATAAAAGCGACGGGATAAATTTATGAATATCAAACGACATTTTAGGGTTTCATTTTTTTTTATGTCACCTTAATTATCAGGTTTTAAAGTGTATTAATGATAAAGTTTATCAGTTAATTTGAATTTTGGCGATAAACTGGAAAAATTCGGTACTTCTATTTTAAAATGTTTGACTCAAAAACACTTTTTCCTGATAAAAATAGTTTATTTTAGGTGGCTGACATAAATTGCTCGGCTTACCTGAAAATTGATGGGTTTCTACGACCTTTATTAACTAAATTTTGCGATCAGCCAAGATCATAAATTGACCTTTTTTCCAAAAATAAGCAATTTCAGTACTGCAAAAATGCTAGCTAACCATGAAAAACTAAGGTAATTTTCGCAATCAGCACCATCAAATAGCTAAAAAATTTGTTTTGTTTCTTGGCCCCCAAAATCGTGTTGACCAGTGTAATCAGAACCTTGAAAATGTATTTCCGAATCTACATTCCCACTCCTTTTCATTTCCCTTTTGTTTTGGTTAAGAAAATATTAGAGTTTCAGATTAAAGAATTTCATAGATATACAAATAAAATACCATCTTATATATATACGCAAACAAATACATGCATACATATATAATGTCTCACATTCTTCGCCACTTCATTTGATATATAAAATAAATACTTTTTAGAATTTAATTTTTTTTTGCTAAATGATGGTGATGGAATAGTCCATACTAACCTTTCACCCCTCCAGCATAATCCACTTCACACCAAAAATATCTATCAACCAATCAAAACTCTAGTTTCAGAAAACGAAATTTCCTATTGGTTAAAAGCCTTAGAACTGTAGCAAATTCACATGAAAATGCCTTTTCGCGCGCAAGCCGCTGGAGCCTACCTTTTTGTCCAGAAATCTATAAATAGGAAATTCTTGATCGCTTCAAACAGTCAGACTTTCATTCCTAGAGAGATGCCAAACTGATCCACCAAGTCAAAACTCTAACCAACCACACCTTTGCCGCGCAAAATATCCCTGACTCAACAAACCACAAGCACACTCCAACTCTCTCAGGAACGCTATCTAAACATCACTTACAATACCTTAAAAAGTAACATTTTACTCACTACTTAATAAGTATTATTAGTAAACAAACAATCAAATTCTCACACAACTAAAGGTACGCAACTCCTACCAATTCTGAACAATAATACAAACAGATTTCCGTACACACACTAATAATTGAACTAGCACAAAGGACAATTTTGTACGTTCCTGGACACTTAGTTTAATTTTGTGAAAAAATCTAAGTAACAATTGCAAACACGTTGAAACGTTCACAGTAATATTCTACGCAGTCAAATACATCTATTCTCATTTATCCATCAAATTCCAACTCAATTGTATTCGTGAATTGTATATAAACCAATGTTATTGTTGTACACTTAATGTTTGTCTTTGCTTTCAATCTTCTTGCATGATTTGTTTCTAATATTTTTCTTTAATTGTTGTGGACGAATGTTTTAGAACACCAACACTAAAAATCCTTCTGATCACTTTAAAATACATTCGCCAGTCTGCAACAATGGTAACCTTAGTGGAGATTTTTTTAAATTTCACTCCAAGCAAGACGATAATGCCACTAAGACGCAAGCGGTTACTGGGCGTGAAAGTGAATGAGAAGACTAGTGGTGAGAAAGGAAAATAAAATAACAGGAGCTAGGAAGGCAGAAGATGGCGATTGAAATTTCATCTAAATTTTTGAAAATTGTAACTGGCAGGGAAGCGAGAAATCGGCAAAGAGTTCCACAGGTGAGAAGTGCAAGAAAAGAAACTATTAGAATAGAACTTACGGTTACATCTAGATATTTCATCAGTAAAACGATGAGACCTAGTTGCCAATCTAGTAATATGCTTAAATTCATGTGGTCGAGGGACCAAGTAGGAGAGCTTATTAGAACAGCTGCCATGAAAATATTTATAGAAAAGACAGGGTTAAGCTACATCACGGTGGTGAGAAAGTAACTGAAATCGAGATGCCAATTCAGGACTGATAACGAGCTATGAAGAAATTCGTTAAAACTCCAACACATCTTCAATGTAAGGCTAATAATGACACATTTAGGAGTTTATTTCTCAGACTTGTATCAAGTAAGAAGTTATAAAAATCAGTCCCTGTCAAACTATGAGATTTTTAGCGTTCTGGTAGCGAAGAAGTTTTAAAAAAACACTAGACATCGCGTTCTAAAGTGAGATGATCACTATGTCTCCTTTAAAAGATTATCATTAGGAAAATCGAATAAAATGGTCAGCAAAATATATGAACCGATTTTTTTAACTTTTCACTGATGAATGCCGCGTTAACCTCAGTGGGCCCGACGGATAGAGCAAAAGATTGCTGAAGCTGTCCTCAAAGGTTCAGACGACAATAAGTCAGTGGCAATGTGATATTTTGTGTTGGGATTATAGTTGATGAAGTGATGGGCTCATGGCGAGTTCCATGTGGCGTTAAGATGACAGTTTTTATATACACTGATTTGTTGAAGGCATACGTAACACCAGGGTTCAAGAAGAAGTCAAATGCTTCCATAAAGATGATCTTTATACCCGACAATAAAAAGGACAAAAATATATATCTAAAGAAAAAGGACTTTTAAAGAAACTAGTTTTATTAAGTGTCTTACTTGTTCGCCTGGCCCTGAACTTCATCGAAAACTTGTGAAGTATACTGAAGAGGAAGTTTTACATTGGCGAACAATAATTTGCCAGCAAAGAATTTTGTAATGCTATTCTGTAGGCTGTGCAAACCGTTTTCTATAAAGAAACAGAACAGCTCACAAAATTAGTGGATGAACGATTCCTTAAACTAGTTTCAGAACACGAAGGAAGTATTGGAAATCGGTGGGGGATTAAATGAAATATACATACGTTCTTTTTATCCCACTTCAAATGAACTCAAAATGAACTTTTTAGTATGAATACAACGGGACATAATTTCCGATCTCTGGTTTAAAAGTTTTGTTTTTTGGAGGTGTCTGGAAATGTTATAGTTAATTTCTCTCGTTGACAAAGGTTGCAGATGTTGCTATGATTGTTGTAGGCTTTAGCTTTTTTAAAAAACTTTTTTAAAATTTAAAAAACTTTTTTAAAAAGCTAAACTTTACAACAATCATAAAAAGCTAAACCTTACAGCAATCATCGATACGTTGTAATATTACATCAACAAATTCTCAACTGTATATTTTCAACAAATCCACTGTTTATTGTTCCCGATTTAACCACAAACTTCAGCCTTAAAATGTATTTTTATTCTAATGTGTGCTGATGAAAAGTGAATAATTAGTCGGAGGTAGAAAATCTTTTAGAAATTTAATTTAGATAAACAATATTTTCATGCACTTAAAAAACATCATTTTTCGAGTCACTTACTGTGTCTACCTTTTCTTAGAACCGTTAACGAAAACGTTTTTCCGTTTGTAATCTATTTTTTAACTGTTGCAAGTTGTATGTAATCTATGTAAAAATACTAATGTTCCTTACAAGATGGAAATGTGAATCATTGGGCAAGAACATCTTTGACGCTTGTTAACAGAAAACAGTTTTAGTCTATATTTCTCCCTACCCTCACATAAACTTAATGCATTTCAACAAATTTGACACCCCAAAATTTTTTAAAGTTACATTACCAAAAGCAAAAAAATAAAAATAAATAAAAATTAGAAAATTTACAGTTCAAAATAAACGAATTTTAAGCACATGGTTATTCCTACAGAAACAAAAATTGCTACTATGACTTTTGAACTTCATGTAAATTAAACTTACATAAAGTAAAGAGTGCTTTTGTAGTGGACCCCTTGGAGAGGGCGTGATATAATATGGCCTGTGCGCCCCAATAAGGCATAGATGTCACAATGGGCCAACTAACATTTTAAAAAGACATAAAAGTCGTGAATCTGACAGATCAACAAGAGGACAACAAATTACAAACTTAAAATTAATGCAAAATTTATTTAACATCGTATACAATAGTAATGATTCGTTTAAAGAAACACAAACGAACAACGAATCAAGTAATGGAGGCAGAATTAAGTAATTTGCGGAATATTGACCGGCTAGAAGATCTAGATAATATAACCGTGACTAAATGTTAAAAGTAGGGTCCATGTAAGTTAAGTTGGCATGCAAGTCCACAGTTCGAAAGTTCAGTTCATATGTTCGGCAAAAGTGTTGAAAAGATGCTGGTTAAGTCTACTGATGAACCTTCCGTGGTATTTTAACCAAAGTGTACGGAGTAGGTTGTTTGAGTCTGGACGATATGCATGGAGCAATTTGCTAAACCAGGTGAGTTAGGTTGAGATAGAGATGCCAGAAGTAGGGACTAATGTATAGCTGAAAGTTCAGGGCTGTTGTAAGCAGCTCAATTAACGCCGATCAACCAGGTGAGTTAGGTTTAGATAGAGATGCCAAAAGTAGGGACCATGGCTTAGCCGGAAGTTCAGAGCCGTTGTGTGCAGGTCCATTAACGCCGATCAATCAGGTGAGTTGGGTTGAGATAGAGATGCCGGCAGTAGGGAGCATTGCGTAGCCGGAAGTTCAGGACTGTTGTAAGCAGGCCCATTAATGCAGACCAGCCAAGTGAATTATGATGAGAATGCCGGAAGTAATAAAGGCCAAGTATACCGGAAGTAAGGGTTCGAGGTAGCCGGAAGTAATAAAGGCCAGGAATGCCGGAAGATAGGGGTCTGTGGTAGCCGGAAGTAGTAAAGGCTAGGAATGCCGAAAGAGTCTGTGGTAGCCGGAGATAATAAAGGCTAAGAATGCAGAAAATATGGGTCCGTTGTAGCCGAAGATAATAAAGGCTATGAATGCCAGAAATAAGAATGGATAGGAAAACCCAACTAGCGTCCAGGTGGCAGACAAAAATAAATGGGCATGTAACAATACATAACCTGTTCAGGCCACCTGGTCACAAAGACTAGTGTGCTTGCATTTCGCCTCCTCCTCCAGTCCGACGAGAAGTTGCCGTGTTATAAAACTAGGGGGTATAAACATTAACCGGCCCTGCATATCTATTTAATATTTAAAGAAAATAAATTGAGAGTTGCTACAAAGTATAAAAATGCTCATAAAGAGTATTCAGACTATGTTTGTAATACTGAAACAACAAAAAAGATATTAGGTTTATTATGAATCTAAATGAATTTGCTATATTAAATTGAAGGGTATGCGGCGACGCAATGAAGAAAAGGTCATGGTCATGAAGATATATCACATCTGCCCTTGGTCACGTGGAGTAGCGAAGGGCTACGATAAGGCCCTTTTCCGAGATAATTGATCGTATCAATTAGTAAGAAACAGGTAGTATCCTCATTAATAGTGAGGTAAAGTGTCAAAGGGAATTGCAAAACTAGAAACATGCTTCGCTTGTATTATCTGCTGCCATGCTGTCAAACCTAATCAAATCACGTCGGGGTCACCAATTTGTAGCGGACCCCTGAAGGTGGTTACGTTTAGCGTTAGGATTAAGGTTAGCGTTAGGGTTCTAACCCTGAAGTGAATCCGCTACAGTCATGAAAAAAAAAAATCCTTAACGAAGGTATTTTTGTTCAGACGCGCCTATTAATTCCTATGAATTTTTGCTGATAAGTAATTTAAAAATTCTCCATAAATTGAAAATTTAGATATTTAATTTCAAACGGAAATAAAAGTAGTTACTTTTGATAAGTACAGCTCTAAAAAAAAAAAAAGAAGCTATAAATTTGAAAATAAAAGAAAAACGTATTTGACACAGGACTCATAAAAAATATATTGTCAATCTGGAAAATGTTTTGGAAATTTATAAAATTATGCAATAAATATTACAAAACAAGCACTTAAAAATAATTCCATTAATTAATTACGAAATAACTTCTGAAAATTCAACTATCTGAAACTTAATGGTCTGTCAAGGATACATGGTACAGTGGATAAAGGCGTTGGTTAGATCCAGTGACAGACCCAAAGAGTGTGAGTTCAATACCCGGTTCAGGCAGTGGAGAACTTTCAGAGGGAAAATTACCAGGAGATAACTGATAACTGACATCGATCAAACATGGCTCGTGGAACTAGAACAGTCAACCCCAGTGATCGAAATAAAGGGTTCGGTTCGAAATTCCAACCACCTGAAGAAGGCCGGAGCGTACAACGGCCGAAACGTTGTGACAAATATGGCGACAAAGATGAGGACAATAGTCCGACTAATGTAAATACTGAAACTTAATGGATTTCTACAATTAGCATATTTTCAGCGCAAAATGACCTGTGGAGTGAAGACGGAAATAAACACCTGTTTTTCTTGCGTCAGCGGATGCACTATATTTTAGCATAGTTCAGTGATTAACTACTTCAGTAATTAATTGTGTAAGGTTTCTTACGGAAAGTGATTAACTACTTCAGTAATTAATTGTGTAAGGTTTCTTACGGAAACATTTTATAGCACATAGAATAATGCTGTTGAAAACAGTACATGCACAAAATAACTGACCAACTGATTTGCAATGCAACGATAACATTCATTAAATCAAAATTAACAAAAGCAACGTTTCTTTTGTTAGACGTAAATTGTATACACAACGAAATGTTCATTAATGGGAACTTATTTTGTTAGTGTGTTTTATTTGAAACATTCGCAGCCCCTGTAGCTCCAGCGTGGAAAGTTCATGTCAGCAGTTAGAAGAGGGAACCCGGAAGAAAGATAAAGTTACTTTAGGGTTCACGTGTTATATTCGAGAGCTGCTGCTGGTGGTATGAATTTTATTTTAGAGCTGCTACTGCTAATATGTTTAAGCTGACTCTGGTATGAATTTCATTTTAGAGCTGTTGCTGATACTATCTTTAATACATCACTACCATAGCAAGCGTCTTTTTGTAGTGACAAACACATTTATTTGGAAATTCTTACCTTCTGAGAATTTAAATCATCGATTTTTTTTTTTTTTAAATCGGACCAAATCTTACCGAAAATCTGTTCTTAATTGAAAAGTAAAAAGTAATAAAACTAAGACATTATTTAATTAGAGAAGCTTTTAATTGCATTTATGAATAATATTAAGGATAACATTCTCTTAAGAAAAACATTTTTCGATGAAAAATGAATTTTTACAAGATTTGTTATCATATTTTTAAGATTTTAATTAGTCAATTTGTAATATTTAAAAAAAAAAATTAAAATTCGGTTTTAATGGGATAACTCTTAGGAAAGATTGTTATTAAGTAGAAATTTTACTTACTAATTACTGTAAAATTATCGAAAAGCTTATTACAATCTGACACTGCCGAATATTTTTTAAACAATCTTTAATTGTTTTTGTGTAAAAAACGTGCCGAATTTTATAGATACGGTCTCCCATCCATCCACGACACTCTCGGCGAGAACTATAATAAATTTAGAACTATATTAAGGATAACATTGTTTTAAGAAAAAAAAAAAACTTTTTCGATGAAAAATGAATTTTTACAAGATTTGTTACCATTTTCAAAAATTTTAATTAGAATAATTTGTAATATTTAAAAAAATTTAAAATATGGTTTCAGTGGTGTACGTGTAACTCTTAGGAAAGATTGTCATTATTTACTAACCATATATCCGATATCGTAACTCTTATTACAATCTGACACCGCCCAATATTTAAAAATATTTTTGAATTGTTTTTGTGTAAAAACGTGCCGAATTTTATAGATACGGTCTCCCATACACGACACTATCAGCGACAACTATAATAAATTTAGAGCCAAAATTCTCTAAAATTCAATAAAACACTAGATAACAGAGAATGTTCTCTTAGAATTTTAAGATTATCGAGTATTTAAAAGGTGTTCGCGTTATATTCCTCAATTATTTCTTTAAGGTTAAAGCCCCCGTAGAACTAAGATAACTCTGTCGTCGAGTTGTCACGGAGGTATTAAAATGCTGTCAACATAAATAAACAATCTACCGTTGAAAAATGAATTTCTGTGATATTTCAAAATTAAAAAAAAATAATAGTTGTTTCAAATCAGATTAATTATACTTTAAATCAGTTAATATTACTCAAATAAAGTATCAGAAAAGTATATTTTATTTTTGGAAGATTTTTAATAAAGAGATGTACATTTTATAAAATTTTGCTAAAACGGCGCTAAATTAAAATTTTTTTTTTAGAAATTTAAAAAATATTTCCAATCAATTTAAATTAGTTTTGAAATACATCATAGCATTTCGTTTATTGGAAATATTAAAGTTAATCTCTCACCTTGAAATTTAAACTAAAATAAAAGCTTCGATAAAGCTTTTTCATTATTAAAAAAAAATCATTTTAAACTTTACGTATCACGTTTTTGTGAAAGTACCAAGTTAAACACCAAATAACAAAAAAATGTTTTCTGAGTCGGAGGATTGCGCATTTTTTCGGTTGATAAATTAATGCTTTGAAAATAAATATTTAACATTTTTCAATCAACAGTTCGAGTCCCCGCCATTAATAAAATCATGCTTCCCGATCTCTTTGAAGGGTATTTAAACAAAGTTTCTAGACGGAAAAAACATGCAGGAGAGACAGAGAGTAACAGACAGCAACAGTCGAGAACAGTTCACGATGATCTCGGCTTAAAAGAAATTCCCTTACACATTCACCCATCTTCCTCACTAAGCTACGTGGCACTTACACTTTACTCCTCACTTTCTCATTTGCCTCGTATTAGGTTATCTCCCCTTGCTCCTGCTGCTATTGGAAGATTCTATTATGTACTTTTAACGGTATAAACCAGTTTTCGCGCCAAATAAGATTTAGCTGCCTCCAGAGAGCGGCGCCCAAACCAGTTTCAAAAGAGAAGGCCCGCCTCTCAAGAGAAGATGTGTTTGAACCTTCCAGATGGCCCCCAAGATAAACAACCTTTGTTTGAATGACAGATAAGTGTAACCAACTATTTCTAACTGAAATGTATTGTAAGTGACGCAATTATTTGACTATACTCACCAAAAGCACGTTTTAGAAACTCCCTCGTTTCATGTTTGATGTATATCTTATTGTTGTATATAAAGTATCTTTAAACAGTTCAATTATCTCTTCTTTGTCATCTAACCGACTTGATGTGGAAGTTGTTAAAAATCCCACATTCTTCTTTCTCACACATACACATGAAGAAATCACATTTCTTTTCATCTTAACAGACAACTACAAACAAAGACTGTAAAAACTTTAGCACTCATACAGACTAAGAAAAATTTAGTTGTAAAAGACACAAAAATAAAAATATCTTATATTTTCATTATTTACATTATTCGGACTATTGTCCTCATCTTTGTCGCCATATTTATTACAACGTTTCGGCCGTTGTACGCTCCGGCCTTCTTCAGATGGTTGGAATGTGTTTATTTCGCTCACTGGTGTAGACTGTTCTAGTTCCACGTGCCATGTTTAATGGATGTCAGTTATCAGTTATCTCCTGTTAATTTTTCCCTCTGAAAGTTCTCCACTGCCTTAACCGGGTATTGAACTCACACTCTCTGTGTCCTGTCACTGGATCTAACCAACACCTTTATCCACTGTGCCATGTGTCCTTGAGGATATGGCGACAAAGATGAGGGCAATAGTCCGAATAATGTAAATAATGTACATAATGCCTCATCTCAAAAATATAGACAGATATCTTATATTTTATATTTCAACACCTTTTTCGTCTTCTTTGTTGTGGGATGATCCAAATTCGCAACAAGCCTAAAAATAACATGCATCTAATGTTTCCTGCTTGAAATTAAATATCTGAAATCAATATAAATAATTTGTAAATTAAAAAAATAAGTCTGTTCAGTCATAACGACAAAACATTTGACAAATGACAATAAAATGGAGGAGCGAATTTTGGTCATTTTCATCAGCACGTTGCTATTGTATGGATATTATTATTATTATTATTATTATTATTATTATTATTATTATTATAAATAAATATAAATAAAATATAAAATAATAATAATGAAAATTATAAATAAAATAAAATAAAACAATAACATGAAAACGTTGTATAAAATAAATTAAATAAAAATTAAAAATAATAAAAATACTTCCAGTATTCAACAAAAACTATTAATGCTGGAAATACGGACATCCCGCCAAAAGACGTTAACTTCAATCTCTTCACCGCAAACCTTGGTACGGGCAACACATGTGATATGGCGTGTATATATATATACGAAATAATTTCTCCCTTTTATCACATAAAACAATTGTAACCTAAAAATACGCACATCAATACACATAAAAAATAGAAATAAATTGTATGAAATTAACACACAATTTAACATACTTTTCCTGTTATTTGGGTACGTTTCATTTCCTGTCAAGTATGCTTTTATCTCCGTAAACACAAGGCTAATTTCTATAGCTCTGATGTGAGTGACTCCTCACACTATATATTGCTTGTTTTCTTTTTTTTTTCTATTTTGCCGGGTCCAAATAAACTGTATAATTATTTTAACATCAGTTTTTAAATCAACTTCAATTATTTTTAACAATCGGGAAATCCTGAACAAACCTCTCAAGGCAAAAAGCAAACCATTTTTGCGGGGAAAAGTAAATGGACAATTTAGTCACTAAAGTGTCCATTTACTTTGCCCCCAAAAGTTTGCTAATGAACATTTGAAACGACTTGGCAATTATCCAGGTTTTATCGATTCTGGGAGAGTGGGGTTCTAAAATGATTTCTCCAAGACTTTATAGATAATCATTTTCATAGCTTGATTAAAAATTTTATTATTACTCTCTAAGTCAAATAGTGTCTTCAAATGTTTTGGTAAGGTTTTGAGCTCAAAGAAAAAGTATTATCTTAATTTTAACATCACGTTCTGTTAATAATAGTTATTTAGCGTTACAAGTAAATAATTAAACTAACAAAGGAATTTTTTTAGAAACACATGATTAAACTTGCTGAAGGCATCAAATGTGAAAACGTAAAAAACATATTAAAAAAAAATTAAAAATAAAGCTGAATTAAGATTCAGTCATTTCTCTCGTTTCAATTATTTATGATTTAGATATCTTCAATACTTTGCTAAAAAAGAGCATACCCCGATGAAAAAAGTCCCTAAACGTGATAAACATTTTTTACCGTCTAAATGTTTGTTATTATTAAGAAGAAAGACCAAAGTATTTTTTATTATTTTTTAGTTCTTTTAATTCTTCCTAGCACGTCCGAAATTTCAGTTAAAAATCTTGTTTTTATTTTGTTTTTGTTTTTGTTTTTTAGAGAGAGAGCAAAATTGACATAAAATCGATCATGCCAGCCATTTTTGATAACTTGGCAAACAAAAGTGAAATTCTCCATTTAAAAATCTTGTAAAATTCAATTCTACTTTTTTCAAAAGTTATTTTAGGAAAATTAGGAAAGTTAAAGTTGACTGGAAATGAACATTATTTAATTTTTTAGTAGAAAAGATTTAGTTGAAAATAAGAGAAGCATGTCTAACTGCGGTGATTGATTTTGGAGGTGTGAATTGACGTTTACGTCAATGTATCGACAACTTAAGTCAGGGAAATTTATCAGACGGAAGGACAGAAGTTACAGAATTTTAAGTGAACCAGCTTATTTAAGTATAACGTAATTCTTAAAAATTAAATACTTTCAAAAGTTTAATATTTTATTGATTTTTTAGGTACTTTTTTTAACGAAGATATATCCAAAGCCTGCAGTGTTTCAGTCCCTAAAACTGAATTGAAAAAGTTAATAATTGCAGTATGACTTTCACTGAAAAAGAAAAAAATTGATTATATTTAAAAAAAAAAAAAATGAAAAGAAAATATTTAGTGAAATATGTAAAAAAATGAAAATTTGGAAAAAGCGACGATGATGGTCGGTCAGTCAGAGAATTTGACACTTGCTAACCAGAACAAAAGCAACACAATTTGTAAGGCCGGATCTTCGTTATCAGGAGAAACAACTCTTAAAACACGTGACATTATTTCTGAATTGTGTTTTTGTAGTTTTGCCGGAAACGTTTTTAATAGATTTTTTTTTTTTTGCATATTAAAAAAATATTTTAATAATACTTAAATTTACGATCTGTCAAAATAGATCTTTTTAATAAGAGCATTTCCAAAAAGACTCAAATTCAAACTTAATTTTAAAATATTTAACAATTTTATCACATTTTGTATTTAAGATTAAAAAAAGGAAACAATTCTTGTAAAAATTCATTTTTCATCGGAAAAATATTTTGGCTTAACACAAGAATGTACTTAACATATATTATTCATAAAAGCCTTTTAAAACTTTTCTAATTAAATAATGTTTTATTTTTCATTGGGTTTTGTATTTTACAATTCAGAGCTAAATTTTGTATAGGTACGCTTCTCGATTTACAAAAAATATCGATGATTTATATTCTTCAAAGTCTTCTGCATTCAGTGGCGTAGCTAGGGGAACGGAGCGGCGGTCAGCCCCTGGGCGACACTTTTGGTCCGCGATAAGTTTTCAGAAAAGAAAAAACAATAGCCTAATTTAAATAATTTCTGAAAAAAAAAGCAGCGATAAAGAAGAAGAAAGGGTTCAAATGAAGCCCATTTTGTCTTTGATATGGCTGGCTCAAAGCCAGCTTGCTGGCAAAAAAAAAATAATCTCCAAAATGCGCTGTTAGCTGGTGGGAATAAACACCACTTACAAGACGTGAGCAAAAGGTTTGAAAAAAATTTGAACATTTTTAAAGGGCTTGAAGTGGGGTTGTATTTTAAGTGAATTTAGTGAATCTACAGTTTTTTTTCACAACTATGTGAGAAGTTCAGACTTTGGCGTCAGTTCTTTCATTTTGAATTTTCATGTCCGTGAGCTGTTAGTGAAAAACATTAAATAAATGAACCAATTTTTTTTATCTTATCATGGATATAAAATCGTTACGTTTCATAAATTATAAAATAGATAAATAAATTGAAATAATTCTAATGCTTTAAGTATATCACATGCATTCCAATTTTTTTCTGGAAATATCAAGCGGAAATTTAAAACAAAATTGAAAATTGATATACTTTTTAAGCGCAGAAACTTTATTTAAAATCCAGAAATTGGAATTTTTTTCAATTTTTTAATTTACAAGTTTTCACCGTAGTAAAACAATGCAATGTTTTATTTTTTGTTTAGATAGTTGAAGTTTTATTAAGCAAAATAGACTAAGAAGAATTAAAAGAATGATAACATTTCTTTCAGTTTTTAGAAGTGAAATTAATTTTATCGGATCTTTAATTCTTAGTCTACTACTTTGCTAATAATAACTTCAACTACGTAAAACAAAATTATTTAAAAAGACATTGCATTTTTTTTACATTGTTAAAACTTTTAACTTAAACGAAAATCGAACCGTGTTTCTGTTAACGTGACATTTAATTTATGACTCCTCACTTGTTAGAATTGAAATAAATATTTAAAAAACTGATAAATTATGAATTAAAAGTACAATGTGTTTTTTGTTTTTCTTTTTAAATAAAACAGAGGTTATATAAACAAAAATAAGTTATCTTTCTTTTAATTTAATATCGTAAAAAGTTTTTAAAGTTTTCCAGATTTAGATAAAAAGAAGTAACGTCTTCGTCATTTTTACATATTCCCAGTTTTATTTAAAACAAAAAAAAACCCCACAATTATACTTTTATTTCATAATTTATCAGTGAGGAGTTATAAATACCATGTTAACGT
Organism: Acanthosepion esculentum; assembly: GCA_964036315.1. Lineage (NCBI taxonomy): Eukaryota > Metazoa > Mollusca > Cephalopoda > Sepiida > Sepiidae > Acanthosepion > Acanthosepion esculentum. The sequence continues at coordinate 21,047,563 of OZ038495.1, read as the reverse complement.
TATAAATACCACGTTAACGTTATAAATACCATGTTAACGTTTAAATACCACGTTACCACGGGCAAAACCTGACATACGGGTATTAGATTCTGTGAAATGAATAACAATATTAAAAATTGATAGGTGTTCGAATAATTTCGTCCTCTGATTGAATAAATTACAGACATTATGTCTGCTAATTTTTAACAAAATCCGTTCATGCTCACGGATAACCTTCTGTGTATTGATGTTAAAGGATGAGAGAAATGTGCTATAGCTGTTTAAATTTCTTTTATTTCCATTTCTCAAGTACTTTCGATTTTTTTCCAAGATAATCTCCAGCGGTGCAATTAATACAAAACTATATGTTGTTAATATTATTTATATAAAGTTGTGCGTTGTAATCCATTACCGTAATTTTTTCATTATGCTTTTAAATGCAAAATGGTTGACAATGTGCTGAGCGTTCATTAGAACGTGAAAAAATTATCCATTATGGAATTTTTCTTTCTATGTTATAATGCCATGGTCACGCGCGCATTAAAGCGTGATAAAACTGTTCCTTTATAGGCATTTCAGAACATTACTGCAGTATTCATAGTTGATTCTGTTCAGTGCCGGCTTTAATTTTTAATATAAATTGCTTCTAGTATCTGTAATATAATTTTGTTGTATTCCTGGTGTAGGATAGTTGTGTTGTCGATTAGTAATTTTTTATATTGTGAATGCATCCAGAGAAGTCGACCATGAAAAAATGTACCCTAATACCTAGTTTCTACTGTTTCTTTTGAAATAGTCCTATTCAGGTTTAACATATTGAACTACTTTTGAAAATCGACCGCTATTAAATTTTGTATTTAGCTATTTTCGACTTTTTAGGCTACATTTAAAACCAGTTCAGTTAACTTGGACTTCTGATAAGTAGAAAGTTAGTTCAACATATGGTAGCACTGGGCTGCCAAAGTCCGCTCAATTGGTTACCCAATGTAGCAACTCTGGTCGTATTTAACATTTTCATACTGCCTCACAAAGGGCATCATTCACATAAAGTCTACATTACACCTAACGTTTAGTTTTAGTGCACTGTTCAAATTCCTTTTAAACACACACACACACACACACACACACATATATATATTTATAAAAGTAGACATTGAAGTCAACACTTAGAGACGACAGTCTATTTCATGCTTAAACGCAACCGTCTCATGCACACACACGCTATATATATATATATATATATATATATATATATATATATATATATATATATATATATATATATATATATATATTAGGTTGGTGCAAAAATAATGTCGTTTTCTCACATGAAGTTGAACGTCAAAAAACGATATTATTTTTGCACCAACCTAATATATATATAAATATATATATATATATATATATATATATATATATATATATATATATATATATATATATGTGTGTGTGTGTGTGTGTGTGTGTGTGTGTGTGTGTGTATATATTGTGATGATAGAAAGCTAGATAACAAGAAGACTAAATTTTTACCATCTTTAAAAGATAGCCGGATAATAAAAATCGACAAGCAAACAAAGTCATAGTTCGACCAACCAATCAGAAAGCTTTCACAACCAGGATGTAAGAAAAGAAATATAAAAATAATAACAAGGTGACAAAAATTTCCCCATCTCTAAAAATAGAGAGTTTGACCAACCAATCAGAAAGCTTTCACAACCAGGATTTAAGGCAGCGAGCCAACGAGAACCAAACGGCCTTTTCAGATATTTTATATATACTTTTCTCTATCTTTCTATAGATGTGTATATAAACATCATAACCAGATTCAATAAATTAATTTTGTTTGTTCTCCGATGCTGCGGTCATCGTAACATACCAAAAGAGGAAATGCGATATTTGCAAAACTAGGTAAGACGGCTAAATCGTCCTAGCTACATTGAAAACAAACATACCTTCCTTGAGAATATTGTTCGAAATGAATTTATTTAGCCGCTGTTCCTTAAAGCCAGTGATAGCATTCCAAATAAATCTAAAAGTAGATCGCCTTAGAAAAATGGCAGATGATCGTATGCTATATTTTAATAAGCAAGAAGTTGTACAAATACAGCAAGTGACACGAGGTCATCATCTTAGTAGCAGATGTACGGATTTGCCAAGGAGAAAAAATAACTGCTCACCCAGTGTTCGCCCTTTCAACAAGGATCAGAAGACAAAAATTTGTCTGGTTCATTTAAATTTTGCCGAACGTACAAAATCCTGCAACTGATCATGTCACTGATTGCAACTTCAGCGTGGTGCCTCCAATTGCTTAGGGACTGTCAAAGAATAAGAAATGGACAGTGTAATATCCAAAGATTCCATCATCTTTGCGTCCTGTTCCCCATAGTGAAGACATAGCAATCTCAGAAGCAACAGAATTGTATGAAATTGAGCCAGATGATGGGGAATACAATGAAACCACAGAACCTGAACCATCAACTTCATATTACCAAGATTATTGCCTAACATTTAAACCACACCTCATAACGCAAAGTGAGATAAAAGTTCTTAGTTACAGATTTCGAAGTTAGGTTCCAGGTCACAGCAGTGGAATCTATTAGATGGTGATGCACGAATTTCCTATTTCCGTGATCGTCACAAGGATCTAGTCCCATTCTTCCTTATGGTAGGTGAATTGGTGTAAGGCAATGAAATCAGTGGTCTTATGCAATCGCTTAACCCTAGTTCCAATCCAGAGGAATGGAGGCCGTTCAATGATTCCTGGAAGACAAATCTTAAAGGTGTCTTGTTATACAATGGTAATGTTTTACTTTTAATCTCTGTTGGTCATGCATTCCACATGAAAGAATCTTGTGTCAATATGAAACAACTACTGTGATGTATCAACTATGATTAACACAAATAGGAAATTTGCTGTTGCTCTCTTGCTAGGACGGCTAGGTGGATATACCAAGTATTGTTGTTTTCTTTGTGAATGGGACAGCCGAGACAGAAGTTCTTACATCAAGAGAAACTGGCCATTACGACAATCACTGGAACCTAGGAGGAAAAATGTTTAGCCTCTATCACTAATTGAGTTCAAATAAATTTTGTTGCCACCTTTTCATATCAAGGTTGATCTGATGAAAAAATTCCTTAAGACTATAGAAAAACAAGGCAACATATACAAAATAAATTTGCCAGTATAAGTGAAACTATAATAAAGGAAGGCATCTTTGATGGTACCCAAATTCGAAAACATTCTTGGGATTGAGTGAAAATGTTAAAAGATATGAGAAGGTTTGAATGATCAGAAGGCTTGAAATTGTGTGTGTTCAATGATCTTCCATCCACAACAATTAATAAAAGACAAAAATAATGATTCGAAACATAACAATTGAATTTATTAAGCATTTGATGTACATGCATATAAACTGAAAGGTTTGACAGAGTTGTGTCTCTTTGATTAGGAAATATTTTATTTGAGCTCATAAGATTAGATTAATCCTTAAAATGTAGTTTAGAGGAATGATTATGTTGCATGTTAGAGATTGTCTATTGGACAAGTTTGTAAGAGTTCAGAGATTGTACTTGCGTGAAATGTAAAGTTCTTTTACGTCTGACTGCATTAGTCAAGACGGGAGTTCTTTAAGGGTCACATTTTGGCAGCAGAGGTGAGACACACGAGTTAGTAAAAAGAGGGCGAGAATTACTCGTGTTTGGTTTTTATAATCTGTTGTACCACGTGACAGGCTCAGACTTAGTTTGCGCGAAAACAGACCTGTCGCGTGTAGGTGATTTGATTGGTCGAAACTGATCAATCAGCGACCTAGATTGAAGGTGATTGATCAATGAATGCTTGTTGTATATTTTGTAAGTATGATGGTGGTGAAAATTACAACAGGAAGAGTGCATTTCCCAGCGGGGGTTAACTGGCTGTCGTGGAAAATTCCACATCATCATTTGGATGAAAATTTTTCTCGAGTACTGCGGGGAAAGGAAAAAAACTGCATGGAAAGCTTTCAAATAACTAGCAATTAACTTTCTGGGTAATGAAAGAGCAGAAAATGACAGAAAACTGGTGGAAGACCCTCTGAAGGCATACAAATAACTTGGCTGTAAGATGTCGTTTAGGATCCACTTCCAATTCGCATCTTGATTTGTTTTTTCCCAAGACTGTAGTTACTATGAGTGACGAGAACGGTGAACAATTCCAAGACATTGCAGCAACGGAGAAAAGGTATCAGGGTAGATAGAGTCCATCAATGCTGGCTGATTATTGTTGTACTGTGACCATAGATAATCCTACTGCAGTTTACAAAATACAAACTAAGATACGACGTGTGGTTGCCGAATAACTGCGCATGTGTATGTATACTTCTGAAGAGAGTTTTCCAGTTGTATTTTATTCAATAAACACATATATTGTCATTTTGATGTATTGCTCTGGGAGCCTACATAGAACAGAACATCAAAGTAGATTTTGCAGAGCAACATTGTTTTTCTTGGGGACATCTGTTGTATTCGTGTTTATGATATAACTGACTAAATATCTCTAAATCTAGAGACACTCATCTAATTTCGAGGTCATTTCCGAATTCAGCATGCCAAAATACATAAGAATTGGCAAATTTAATTTCTAAAGTAGTCAACTTATGAAAAATTGTAGAACAGTGCAAAGAAAACTTAGAAATGGCCTTTGGTACCTCTTTGATTTTAACCGGACAATATTTCGAAATCGATCATACATCATGTTGTGGCTTTATTGGCGCTAGAAATAAAGACACGAAGAGAGGAATTGAGTTAAACAAATATAATAACAGAATCAGTAATACAAACATATACAAACGAGAGTGTTACAGAAAAGAATGTTCGGTCCTACTGTCAGAGTTGACTGCTGGAAACTTCTCTCTCCAAAAGACAGTACCTACTCCTATTTATAGCTGGGAGAGTCCATGCGTGCGTAGGTAAATTATCATAACACATCACAACGTACAATAGCTTTTGCCCAAACTTTTAAAATCAGAATGAACAGATTACTGTTCACGTCAATGAGGTGTTTCAACGAACAAGGATTTGCATCCATGTGAATATATTTTTCTTCGTAACGACACAATTAAAAAAAACAAAAATTATTCACTAACTACTCGAAACCATAACGAGTAATTGAAATAATAATTATTTCACAATTGTGAAAAAGATTTTTAAAAAGAAAAGACAGTTTCTACAGATAAAATTAAAAAAAACGTCGTATGCTCTTCAAGACAAGGAACTTCCTTTGGCTGAACAGCCACCACAGTCAATGCAATTCCTGGACAACGATACACCACATACACACACACACACACAAAACGTTGCACGGTTACATAGCCTAAACATTAAAAAACATACATCAGTTATTAACATAATGAGACAAAATATTTCTATCAACCTGATCAGGGTTTGTCAGAGAAGTTAAGTATAGGCTTCCTTAGTCTGTGTTAAATTTTTTTGTACAAAAAGAGTATTCTTGCAAAACCAGTTCACGGTCACTAAAATTTACAAGTCACGTGATTTCAGATGCGGACGTAGTAGAGAACACACCACGTGTTTTACAAACAAAAAACAAAAAAAAACAAACACTTCTTAACCAATCAGAATCGAGATTAAAAATATTTACGCCAAATCTTTTGGATATTTAAAGTGGCCAATTAAGATCAAGCCGACCGACCGCTTTCTCTTCACAGACGTGGGAACAGCAATACACTCCATCACGTGTAACCGATACTCACTCGGAACACAGTCGTAGAGTTAACGAAGACACTACTACAGATTTTGGAATGCTTTTAAATCCTTTTTCTTCTTTTTTATTTATGTGTTACGATTACATGAACAGAGTTTAAAAGTGGCCGACAGTCATCAAGACGACCGACTGCTTTCTCTTTGCAGCCGTGGGAACAGCAATTAACCAATAAAGCAATAAATTCCATTACTTGTTGATTTGTACTAAGGACAAAGTCATAAAATTTAAATATTCATGCGACTTTAACATTTTGTTTAGATAATCTGAAATTCGGATAATTGATGTTCGGATAAACGACGCGAGAACTCTCTCTCTCTTATATATATATATATATATATATATATATATATATATATATATATATATATATATATATATATATATATATCCGCAAGGTGTGAAAAGTTCTTGGGCTGACCAAGAAGGGATTACAGAGTAATTACTGAGGTTTGGTCAGATTCTAGGAAATGGCCCCGACACCACCCCCTTGTTTATATATTTTTTAAAATTTTTTGCTTAAACGTTATATATATATATATATATATATATATATATATATATATATATATATATATATATGTATGTATTTGTGTATATAACGTTACTGATACAGAAGTTTTAGCGTCTGGTTTAGTTGAATGAAACAGGTTATGCATCTTGATGCACTAGTCATCAATAATACATACATACATATATATATATATATATATATATATATATATATATATATATATATATATATATATATATATATATGTACGCGTGAGAGTGTGAATAAGAGAGAAAATGAGTGAAAGAGAGATAGGCTGAAAAAAAAGAAAAGTTTACTAACTTTATATCTTTATATTAATCATAATTGAAAACTAAACATAACATTAGTATAGATGATTTAAAAACTCTCTGTATCCACCAAAGAAGAAAATTCGAAAACTTGTCAAGAGAAAATAAGCCACAATGATTATAAAACCTCAATTCATCAAACACAATAATTAGTTCCTTTCGAAAACTTTTTGTTTTTTTTCTTAGTTTTTTCTCCCATTGCAGTTTACATTTCTTAACTATTTTTCTTTTAAAACTTTCTTCTTGGGTGAAATGTCTTCGAAAGTTCAAAACTACAAACCCTGCCAATCATTCTTTTATTTCATCACCCCGACAAAAAAACTTTTTTAATAGGTATATGAAGCTTACAGCTGCAAAGGAAAAAAAATCCTTTCCAGTTTTTCATTTACTATTGTGTTAGATGTTGATCAGGCAAAATGAAATTGTAAAGGTTTATAAGTAAATTTAACCCGTAAACTTGCTGGGTGATACTGAAAGAAAGAAAGAAAGAAAGAAAGAAAGAAAGAAAGAAAGAAAGAAAAGCATTATTAAAAGAACCAAGTAGAAAATCTTGATAAAAATATCATTTGGAAAAAGAATAACGGCAAATATTATACGACGCTAGTTGGCTTCTGCTGGTTGACATTGCATTACAGCAATACACTGAAAAGTAAATTTGATCTTTTTCGTGGAAGAAATGAGAATGTCGGCTGCTTGTTTGAAAAATAGGTCAGAAAACCAACTTCCTTAATTAAGGTTTCGGCGGCAAAGACAGTGTTAGGGTCCACTGATTGGAAAGAAGAAAAGATGGAACAAAGTGTTGCTTTTTCATTAATAAACTCGAAAAATCAGAAAATGTGGGGAGGAACCATTAGTTGTGGCAATCTCTCTATAAAGTTACAAGCAAACGTTTACCTACATTCTTAATTTATGAAATCCACTAGTTAGAAAGAGATGTGGAAGGAAGGAGTGCCTATCTAAAAAAAAATTGCGATCATAGTTCTTAATTGCAAGATCATGTGTATGTGTTAACATATGTAAATGCTTTATATTGTTCGAGTATTTTTTATTTTAGTAAAGACTAAAATTTAGTTGATTAGAAATAATTAATTTTAAGAAATAAAAATTATGACAAGGCGTAGGTTTAGCATAAATGTAATCATGTTAGAAAAAATTATGTGCATATAAACATGTGGTTTCACACATTTAATTATAAACACGCACACGTGCATAGTGTATTCAAAATCCTGTGTGATAGCTCATTGTTTACATGACAAATTATATGTAATAAGGTGTACTGTTCAATTACCGTATTTTCTGGCTTACAAGACGCACTTTTTTCCTAAAAAATACCCTGAAAAATACGTGTGCGTCTTACAAGACGAATATAAAGCAACGCCCAGGCTCAAGTAAGCTTGGACGGTTACTTAATTGGCTTGACTGATAGGGACATGGATTTGCGAGTCATTACACTATAATGTTAGCTAGCTATCTAATTCAGCCTTTTATATGATGTAACCTCACTACTTAGCCGTTACGTGTATTTCCAAGACTATAAACCTTCCTGTAGCCGAGCCACAAGCTTAAACATGCTCTGTTTACTAGCAGCGGCGGGAGCCTTTCTACTCTTGACTAGTATGTCATTACCATACAAACAAAATTGGACGAGCGATTAATGTAAACAATACGTGGCGCCAGTATGTGATGAAGCATGTTGAATGTGTTGCTGTATGAGAATGACTTTTTTTTTTCATAAGAATTTCTTTCCAATATTAGGGTGCGTCTTCCACCCACAGCGTCTTGTAAGCCGGAAAATACGGTACTGAATATGTCAACGTTGCTTTTGAGGAAATAGTTAAATATTACCCAGTAAGCTTTCATTTCAGATCCGTGAGGGAAAAAGATGTTATAATGGTTATTTGCCATATGCTTATAAAATATTCCGAATTAACACAAACATCATGCATTCTTTTCAATATAGATGGACATGAAAATTACTGGCTTGGAACAGAAGTTCGGAGCCTTTTTTAAGAGAATTTCAACGACAATATTTAGATATTTGTAGATAGATTTAATCAACCACATATCAGCCATTTCGTTCCCCTAACTTTCGCCAACCTTTATAATTTCATACTCCCAGAACCCCCAGTATCTTTCCAGATGATGAACTGATCTAAGTGGTTTTTATAGGTTTCCAAAGAATTTAAGTTCTTCTCATTCAAAGAGTTTTATAGGGATCAAAATAAATGGTCACCCGAAATGTGCAATATCAGATAAATATGGCGGGTGTAATAGAACATAAAAGTTAAGCTCTAACAATTCCTGTCGGATCTACAGAGACGTGAGGTTTGGTGCTGTCCTGATGGAAGACGACACTCTTCCGATTAGCCAATTCCGAACGCTTTTCATCAACTACTGCCTTTAATTAGTCCAACTGACAACAGTACTTGTCTGAATCGAATGCCTGATTTTGTGGAATGAGCTCTTAATACACAATGCTCTTACAATCTCACCAGACACACAGCTTCATCTTCGAATGCAGAACTGGTTAACAGTGGTTTATTTTGTTTTTCCCTGGATTTTTTTCACTCTACATTGTTGTAAACAATACGCTTTTCCATCGCATGTAATCGTTCTTTCCAAAGATGTTTAGTAACCCTCATTTCAATTTTCAAACATTTTCTTGAATTTCATTGGTTGTTAAATAAAAATAAGCTTCGAGAAATGTCCATAGCAAAACAGTCAAAATTTGTGCAAAAATAGGCTCAACTGACATAAAAAAAATTTTCTCAAATTCATCCCTAATTTAAATATTTCAAGAAATCCTATTGGCTAAAAAATAAAAAATACAACATTCGCCCACGCATTTATCAGAAAAATTCGCAACAAGCTACCAAGCCGCTGGAGCCGATTTTGTTGTTAAAAAACTATAAATAGAAACAGCGAACGAATTTTTGTCGCATTTTGAGACTCACACACGCAAAGATACACACGGGAATTATGTGTCAAAAATTGCCGCCAAAGAAAGAAACTTTCTTTATGAGAGATTGGAAAAATTAATTCACTTTTTTTCACTTAATATCTTTCATAGAAAAATCTTTTGTCTAAGTTAAA
>OZ038495.1:20742890-21032890 GCA_964036315.1 Acanthosepion esculentum | reverse complement strand
TTAACTATTATAGTCATTAAAAATCATCTCGTTGAATTTCTCGAGTTTTCATAAAATTAATTAAGTGGCGTGTAACACATGCAAAAAATATTTTCCAATCTTTTCTAAAAAGAAACATTTCTAAAATAATTTAATTCATTTGTGAATGAGTCATGACATTTTCATTAAAATCTGACAATTTTTTTTTTTTTTTTTTTTTTTAAAGCATATCACCCCAAGCAAGGCTGGAAGCCACTAGCACGCAAGGGGTTACAGAAGGTTTGGAGGAAGAGCAGATAGGAGTGGTAAAGGAGAGGATGTGGAGAAAGATAGTGGATCAATCAAGGCAAGGGGGTTACAGAAGATTTGGAGCGAGAGCAGATAGGAATGAAAGGTGAAAGGATGTGGAGAGGGAAGTGGATAGATCAAGATTATTTGATTATTGCAATTTCTTTCACCGCAAAAAAAAAGACCTTAATATTTTCTATGCCAATCTATAATCCATCCGCTGACGCAAGAAAAAACAAGAATTTGAACCAAAATTTCGAACGTTCTGAAAAGGATTAAAAATATAATTAAATCATCAAAAATACTTTGGTTTTTTCTCTTAATTATATAATTATTTTGACGATAAACATTAATTTTTATCAAGTTTGGGTATGCTCTTTTTTCGGCGAATTAGTGGAAGTACCTACTGTTTCTATCTATCTATCTATCTATCTATCTATCTATCTATCTATCTATCTATAAAGGAGACATATCTGAATAATGAATATATCTCCTACCAAAATCGCATGTTTTATCTTAGACTTAATTTTATCTAAACGTGGAACGCCTACACGTCGGAGTTAGCTCCTCCTCAGTTCCTTAACCCTTCAACAGGGGTCTCTCTCTCTCCCGTGGCTATAAATACTGGCTGACCCTTCGTCTCTCTCTCTTTTTTCCGACTCAGGCCTTGGGCCGCCACCTCGCGTGGAGATGAGGTAAAATCTCTCTTTTTCGACTTAAGCCTTGGGCCGCCACCTCGCGCGGAGGCGAGGTAAAATCTTTCTTTTTTCACTTACACCAATATGTGACCCCTCACAGATACAGCGTTTCCCAAATTCCGGGAACACGCTAAGAACAATACACGTACGTACGAACACTCACAACACACACACCTAATTTCTCCATACAAACACTATGTAACTGTTCATGTCTTTGTGTAACTTGTTATTAATATATATTTGTTTACCCATATATATCGGCCATGTTTGTTTTCTTTGTCTTCTTTGGACTTAATTAAAGTCCAAGATTTTCATGTAGCTGGACCCGCCAGCAGGAAAATTTAACCTTCTGGTATCTCTTCACATCTTCACCCCAGCGGTCCGCTACATACATTTGAAAAGAGGAAATATATAAAGATGCACTAAAATCAGACAGGAATTACATCTGGATGGAGCTGGAATTCTCACACTGATAGAAAACTAAGAAAACTATCACTCTTTTTAATAGCGAAATTAATGTCTACTTGCCGAGAGATTGAAAGTCTTACTAAAGAAAATGTACCTCCCGATAGGAATCGAATCTGTATTCGCATTTTAATCTGGAAAAACCATGTTAAGCTAAGTGTTATTTATTATTTAATAAAACGAGGGAGTATTCTTAAACACATATACCTACTAAAAATGAGCCTTTCATTTGTTATATATTTTATAACATTTATTTTATGCATTATGTCACTTGGCGTCCTCCATAGCTAGCCTAGACTTTTCGACTAATCTAATGAATATTTATGAGCGTTCTTAAATTTAAAACTTTTGAAAAACCAAAAACATTTTTGCTCTTGTATATAAATATTTGTTACAAAATAAAATCATTGCATGATAAATTCCCTCAGAGGGCGAAACGCGTCGGCTAAGATAAGTTTTCCTTTTATGCTTATATATACACAAACAGACTGTTTCGCAGCTCACCAGTGTTGCTAGACATGCGATTACTTCAAGCTGGGATCGAAACACGACCGATTTGACATCAGTGGGAGACTCTCACCCTTATGTCATCACAGCGAAAAGAAATTTTTAACTCATTATATACAAGATATAAGCATTAACGATTACCGACTACCAGAGGGCTTAATTCATAGCGAAGTGCTTTTAGCATTAATCAGAAGTAACCGACAAGTTTCCTTTCATTTCACCTACGATAGGTAGCATACACAGGAAAAGTGCTGAAAGGTTTTTGGATTAACTACATAAAATATATATGTGTCGGCCAGTAGATTAGATAAACACTGTACAAAAAGAATAAGGCGCTCTACTCAAATAAGAGTATCCCCTAAAAATAACTTTTGAAGTAATAAAGTATGTCAAATTAAAAATCTTTTAATCTTTGGAAGTATATATATATATATATATATATATATATATATATATATATATATTACTTCAAACGTTATTATAGTGTATATTCGTATTTGAAATAGACATTCCATTTTTATTTTAATTTTAAACTGTGTATTCCAAAAAATGGGTCGTCTCCCTCAAATACGAGTATCCCCTAATAATAACGTTTGAAGTTGTCGGAGTTAGCTCCTCCTTAATTTCCTAATTGTCACTAGGGCACGCTCTCCTTACACTATAAATACTGGGCGACTTCTTGCCTCGTTCTCTTATTTTGCATTTCAGCGGACCCATTTAAAAATGTGATCTCTCGCCCACTTGTGAGAAAACGCCATGAAACACACATACACGTACATACTAACTTTCACCAGTATACAAACTCTTTATGTTCACACACAAACACAAATGTTGATGTCTTTGTCACTTGTAAATTTGTTGTTTAATACATATATTTGTTGGCATATATATATATATATATATCGGTCTTGTTTGTTTTCTTTACATCTTCGGTTGGACTCAACTTGAGTCCGCCATATTCTTGTAGTTGGACCTTCTAGCAGGAATAAACAACAGGTGTTCCTAATTCAACAACACGCAAATCCACACGGTCCTCTACAGAGTAATAAAAATGACATATTAAAAATAATTTTTTTTTGAAAGCTTTTCACCCCAAGCAAGGCTGGAAGCCACTAGCACGCAAGGGGTTACAGAAGGTTTGGAGGAAGAGCAGATCGGAGTGGTATAGGAAAGGATGTGGAGAAAGATAGTGGATCGATCAAGGCAAGGGGGTTACAGAAGATTTGGAGCGAGAGCAGATAGGAATGAAAGGGGAAAGGATGTGGAGAAGGGAAGTGGATAGATCAAGGCAACTGGAGATGTCGATTGACGTTACACTTAAATAGTTGTAGATTATATTTGTCAGGGAAACAGGAATAAGGAAGAGAGTTCCACAGGCGAGAGGTGCGAGACATGAAGCTGTTGGAGTAGAATAGACGTCTACATCTAACAGTTTCAACAGTGAAGGGGTGGGAACGGGATGCCAGCCTCGTAGGTCGCTTAAATTCATGAGGCCTGGGAACCAGCGAAAGCAGCTCATCGGAGCAATTACCGTGAGAGTATTTGTAAAAAAGACAGAGCGAGGCAACGGCGCGTCTGTGAGAGAGCGACTGCAGACGAGATGATAGATCAGGGCCAATTACGTTGCATATCCGTCTCTGGATCTTATCAAGAACCCTGAGGCAAACAGAAGGGGCTCCAGACCATATATGGCAGCAATACTCCATACAAGGGTGAATGGTTGATTTATAGATTTGGAGCTGAGATGGAACAAATACATCGAGTCAATTGCTTCATCCACCGCAAGGAAAGTTGGCTCCCAGTGCCGGGCCAGGGAATTTTTCTCCCTGGGATCGATCCTATTCTAAATTCTTAATAAATTGCTTTGTTTATGCTTCACATTCGATAAATAGATATGGGCTTTCCAGAAAAATGATCTGAATGCGGAAGTATGGTTTCCTTAAAAGGGTGGGGGACAGAGCCTTGCAGAACTGTGGCGGTCTCTGTAGCCGAACAGCGGTTTCTCCTATAAAAGGAGCGTAGGTTCCAAACCTTCCGGGGAGCACATTTTTCTTTATTATGCAGATGTCGATAGACTTAATACATGTTGTTTTAAACAAAAATAAAAAATGGGGCGTCTTTTTCAAATACGACTATCATGATAATGACGTTTCAAGTAATAAAAATAAAGCAATAAAAATAAATACACTGTCTTTATAAATAAATAAATATATATATATATATATATATATATATATATATATATATATATATATATATATATATATATATATATATATATATCGATGTTTACGGTAGGTTAATACCAATGTCGAAACATAATTTTAAGTGTTCAATACAGAGTAGTGCTTAATAATAATAATAATAATAATAATAATAATAATAATAATAATAATATTTATTAGCAATTATAACAAAAGCATGTTAATAACCGCTACAACAAACTGACATACTGAGTTATGAAAAAAGATTACTATAAGCTTGACACTTAGTTAACATCAAAGTGTAATTCCAAATAGATTGTACAGCCAACAGCAATGCAACACGGAAGTTATCTTCGAACTCATCATTGGTCCGACATCTGATTGGTTACTCGAGATCGCCCCACAGCATGTTAGAAATTTAGTATTTTCCCCCTTCCTCCACCTGGTAGGGTATTGGTGTTTTTAAACTTTAAAATGATCGTTTATTCTCCAGATGACCACCAGCGCCTGAAGAATCACATACAGTGCTGAAGCATGATTGCATTTATGTAGCGGTTTATAAAATGTTTTTGTTATAATTGTTAATAAATATTATTATTATTATTATTATTATTATTATTATTATTATTATTAGATATTATAACAAAAACATGTTGAAATCACTACACAATAGTTTTCGTGCTTCGGCATTACGTACTATTGCCGAAAGAAGTACAACATAGTGCCGAAACACGAAAGCTATTATGTAGCGATTTCAACATGTTTTGTTATATCTTATAATAAAATAATATATTGCTCTACTTTGTATTGAGCACTTTTTTAAAACAGCGGAATTTTACTTCATATGTTCATTCTCTTATGTGTGTGTGTGTGTGTGTGTGTGTGTGTATATATATATATATATATATATATATATATATATATATATGTATATATATTCACTTGCATGGATATTAGTTTGTAACTCCGGGTTTCACGCTTTTGCGATCATCAGACAAAATGGTTTATTTTTTCAAAAGAAGGTCTATTTATTTATCTATATAGTTTGTCTGATGGTCGCAAAAGCGTGAAACCAGGGGTCACAAACTAATATCCATGCAACTGAATATGTTTGCTTTATCAAGGATATTGAGCATTTTCCACTAAGTCTCTCTCTTTCTCTCTTAGGCTGTCCGTCATTGCTGACGTCTACGTCGTCCATCCATCTCCGTCCGTCTTCTGTGGGATGCCAAATGAGGTAGCAGCCCGATCCGCGAACAATAATCTCTCGGGCACAGGTGACAGGGAAACATGCCCGGTGCGGAATTGGCAGGCTGCTGATGATACTGGCGTTACCTCCCCTCGAGCACTCCTCCTCGAAGTGCCCCACTCCGATGACGCAGAGAGACCGCCAGCCGACCCTATACCCTGCAAGGTTCTCCAATTGTGTTGGATCAATATTGTAGGAGACAAGAGCACGCTTAAGGTAGTCCCGAAACCGTTTCTTTGGGCCCCCACGTGGGCGGCTGCCGGTCTAAAGCTCTCCGTAGAATACAATTTTGGGGAGGCGATTGCCCGACATCCGCACAACATGCCCAACCCAACGCAAAAAGCGCTGTCGTATGATGGCCTCGATGTTGACGACCTCCGCACATTAAAGAACCAATGCTCAATATCCTTGATAAAGCAAACATATTCAGTTGCATGGATATTAGTTTGTGACCCCTGGTTTCATGCTTTTGCGACCATCAGACAAATCCTCGATGTGGTGGATTTTATCCTTCCATGTAATGCTTAAGATTCGTTGAAGGCAGCGGATGTGGAATGTCTCAAGTAGTTTTATTTGTCGTCGATACAGTGACTGTTGTAGTGAGAGTGCCTTATGAGAAACTATGGCAGCATTATCGGAATAGACAGGAATGCTAGAGGTCAGAGTCTTAGCTTTGAGACGTTGGGTATTGAAGACGCTTCCGTCAAAGCGATATCGGATACGTATTCCGTCGTTAGTTCCATATGTAATTGAGAGAGATGAGTCACAGATAGATGTTAAAGAGCACAGGAGCAAGAACACAGTCCTGTTTAACTCCCGTGTGCACACCGAACTGTTCTGATGAGGATCCCCCGACGGATACTTCCGCGAGCATATTCTCGTGAAATTGGCGTAGAAGACTCAGAATGGTCGGCGGACAGCCAAATTTGCCAAGCAAAAAACAATAAAGCCTTCCGATTGACCGTATCAAAGGCTTTATTTAGGTCAACGAAAGCAAAATTAATGCTGCTCCCTGCTTTTTTCGAGTAGTAAACGAGCGACGAATATCATGTCGAGGGTACTACGTTACGGTCTGAAGCTACATTGAGATTCCGGCAGTCGCTCAGTCAGAAAGATGGGAAGACGGCGAAGCATAATACGCGCGAGAATCTTCCCGGCCACATCTAGGAGGGAAATGCCTCTGCTGTTGCCGCAGATAGAGCGATCACCTTTCTTCTTGTAAATGCTTATGATATTCGCATGTTTCCAGCGCTTAGGGATCATTCTGCTTGTCCAGCACAGATCAAAAAAGGAATGCAGATATGATGCAAGTTGCGGTTCACCATACTTGTACACCGCTCCCGGAATACCATCATTGTTTCTTATGGCTTTTATGGCGTTGTTAACTTCATCTGATGTCGAAACAGAGTCCAGCTCAGGGAGGCCCGGGAGAGTCTGAAGTTCGTTTAAAGCTGAAGAATCAATCGACATGTCTCTGTTCAAAAGTTCCTTGAAGTGCTCAGGCCACCGTGCTAGGATTTATTCTTTTTCCTTGAGCAGAGTAGAGACATCAGCGGAACGAACAGGTGCTACGGCATTGCGAGAAGGACCGAAGATACGATTAACAGAATCATAAAACTCGTAAGTTTTGTTTTCGTCAGCAAAATGTTGAATTTCTTCAGATTTGCGGAGCCACCAGTTGTTTTGAGCTTCCCGAAGCTTCCATTGTGCCTCTGCTCGTAAGTGGCGCCAGTTTGGGTCGTGAGTACAAGGGCGTGGATGTGCAAGATGAGCGTCGTGTGCTTGATTCTTTGCTTTCAGAAGTGGCTGGATAACTTCCAGGGATTCATCGAACCAATCTGGGCTCCTTCGTTGAGTTTTTCCAAGCGTAGTTTCAGCGGCTTGCCGAATAGCTAGGATGGCGGAGTCCCATAGTCTGTCGATTTCCTTCTGATCATTAACATCAGTGGGAGGTGCTGGGAGTGATTGACAGACAAATTCGCTTGAAGTTCGACTCGTTTTGATGCTTGTTCAAGACAGGCAACATTAAGTATAGGGGTGGCTTTGGCTTTTCTGACCGGAAACCGAAGCGAGAGATTCATACGAGAGTGAATCATACAATGATCAGTCCAGCAGTTCGCCCCGCGTATGGCGCAAGTTTGAAGGATATCTTTTCGATCGCATTGACGGACGATTACGTAATCCAGCAAGTGCCACGTCCGAGAGCGCAGATGCATCCAAGAACAATTAAACAATTCTGAGCGCGGGCTCTGTCTCTTATCTCCCTTTTTTTCTTTTTTTTTTTAAAGTCGAGCGGCGACGAGGGCAGGCATAGGATGATGCTGGCAGCCCTTAGTACGAAGCATGCACGTAGGCGGCGTAAGCAAAATCGGCGTTTCGTTGCGCTCCTGGGATTACGCATCGTCTCGTGTCCTACTTGCGCGACCAGGCGGATCTTTTTCAAGGGGGGATTGGCTATAAAAGGTGGCCTAAAAGATGCTCAACTGGCCAGGAGGCCGCACCTGGTTAGTCGTCCCTTATTGCGGTCGACGAAAAAAATTGAAATGTTTTGTTCTTGTTACCTGGAATATACGAACCCTACTGGACTGTCCCGATCATAGTAGACCACACCGAAGAACTGCGCTTATCGCATCTGAACTTATGCGCTACAATGTAGACATCGCTGCACTCAGTGAAAACAAGATTCCCCGATGTAGGTTCTCTAACTGAGGAGGGCGAGATATATACATACTTCTGGAAAGGTCTTCCCGCCAGAGAAAGTCGAGTCCATGGTGTTGGACTCGCTGTTCGCTCAACGCTTCTAAAGAACATCCCTTCTGTTCCAACTGGGCACAGCGAAAGACTAATGACCCTCAAAATTCCTCTCTCCAATAATGTCTACGCAACCATTTTCAGTGTGTATGCCCCGACCCGAGATGCCGACAAAGAGATAAAGGATGCCTTCTACGGATCTCACGGTACAGCCCTGGGAGCGGTACCTCGGACAGACAAAATCATCCTCCTTGGAGATTTTAATGCTCGAGTGGGCTCCAATACGTCAGTCTGGATATGTCATTGGCTCGCAGGGTATTGGGAAAATGAATGCTAACGGACTCCGTCTTCTAAGCCTTTGTGCCGAGCATCAGCTTGTGATTACCAATACCATTTTTTCCACTAAGTACCGCGCATATATATATATATATATATATATATATATATATAACAGATTATATATATATATATATATATATATATATATATATATATATATATATATATATATAATCTGTTATTATAAATTAACTACACGCTGCATGTATAGTTCCCTCGATTTCTGCATGAAGACTATGAAGAATGCAATTGGAAAAGTTTTTATATAATTTATCATCCAAAAAGAAGAAAATTATAAGACAACATGAGGAACTGTATGAAAAGCTAAATCAAAGCACCTTTTCTCTCGTATTCAATGAAATGTGCCTGAAAGAATGATTGCTGTCTAATTACACACACACACACACACACACACACACACACACACACACACACACACATATATATATATATATATATATATATATATATATATATATATATATATATAAAAGGCCTGACGATTGCGTCTAGCATGAAACAGACTGTCGCCTCTAAGTGTTGACTTCAATGTTCACTTTTATATTTACACACACTCTCATTGAGCACTTTATCCCATAAATATAGTACACCTTAAGACTATATATATATATATATATATATATATATATATATATATATATATATATATATATATATATATATATATATATATATTTAAACATGTTGTGTTGAATGTTAAAGACAACATAGTCCTGCATATTTTCTTTTGAATTTTCTCATATTTTCTAATGAGACTTTTTATTTGAAAATTATATCGAAATAAATATAAATAAAAATAAAAAGTCTCATTAGAAAATATGAGAAAATTCAAAAGAAAATATGCAGGACTATGTTGTCTTTAACATTCAACACAACATGTTTAAAAGAAAAGTTGCTGCCAAATTACACACACACACACACACACACACACACACACACACACACACACACACACACACACATATATATATATATATATATACAGTAAGTAGCGGCCATAATATAAGGAACGGAAACAACAAAGACATAAATATACAAAAAATATACATAATAGTTTTTTTTAAATAAATATTAAATGGAACAAAGGAAATAGGCTACTGGACAAAAGTTAAGGAACGATGTTAATAATTTGCATAAACTTTTAATTTACATTGTTAAAAAACTCGATGGAGCTTTTCAACAATAAGTAAAAGTTCACTTATCATTAGGACTTTATTTTTAAGCAATATGGCAAATTCTACACGCAAAACGCTCTCTTTTGAAAAAAAAAAACTTATTATCGCTATCAAGAAAAAAAGTCAATTTCAGAAATTTCTGATGTTGTTCATCGTGTAATTAACAGGTATAAAACCGATAAAACGTTAGATGCAAAACCAAAAACCGGCAAACCTCCAAAAACATCGCAAAAAGAAGATCGAAGAATTGTTAGAATATCTACAAAAAACCGTTTTGAAACTGCTACCGTACATTTAATGAAGAGACAGATAATAAGATCTCAAGGAAAACGGTTGCTCGCAGGTTAAAAAATGCAGGATTGCATGCCTGTATTCCAGCTTCGAAGCCTCTCATTTCAAAGCGAAACTAAAGGGCACGCCTGGAGTATGCGAGAGAACATGTTGTTTGGACTGACGCACAATGGGATACAGTTCATTTCAGTGACGAGTCCAAGTTTACTATATTTGGTTCTGAGGGAAAAACTTACGTACGCCGTAGAACATGTGAAAGACTGTCTTCTCAATGTGTTAAGAAAACCGTTAAGTTTGGTGGCGGCAGTGTGATGGCGTGGGGAATGATTTCAGCTGCAGGAGTTGGCCCTATCATCCGCGTACATGGCAATATCAATGCTGAGATTTGCAAAAGGCTTCTTCAGCAGCATGTGGTACCAAGATTACACCATAATCTTTATGAATCTCCTATTTTCATGCAGGACAATGCACCTTGCCACAAGGCTCAGAAGGTTATGGCTTTATTTGAAGAAGGAAGAATTGCCCGAATGAAGTGGCCAGCCCAGAGGCTCGACCTGAATCCAATAGAAAATGTTTGGAAGATAATTGGAGAAAGGGCTCAGAAAAGAAACCCGAAAAACCAGGATCACCTATGGGAGTTATTGAAAGACGAATGGGAGGGAATTACCGCTGATTTTTGCAAGAAATTTATTAGATCATGTGGTCGACGATGCAGAGAAGTCATTAAAAATAAGGGGATGTTTACCAAATATTAAATTTTGTTGATATTTTGTTCACAATCAAGTATTAACAAGATCGTTCCTTAACTTTTGTCCAGTAGCTTATTTCCTTTGTTCCATTTAATCTTTATTTAAAAAAAAACTATTATGTAAATTTTTGTAACTTTGTATAATATTTATGCATTACACCCTAATCTTTATTCGGTAAAAATTTCATTGCTAATCATGCATTACTTTTTAAGTAATACACATATTTGTTGTTTTCGTTCCTTATATTATGGACGCTACTGTATATATATAAGTGAACATTGAAGTCAACACTTAGAAGCGACAGGCTGTTTATCGTCAGATAATATATATATATATATATATATATATATATATATATATATATATATATATATATATAAATACAAATATATATATATATATATATATATATACATTTGAAAGCCACTGTTCAACGGGTGGAAGTCGCTGTTCAACGTATATATATATATATGTATATATATATATATATATATATATATATATATATATATATTCCCCCAATACACGGTCCAAGAGCCACTCAATGTAGATGGTTACCGTGTGGTGCTGCATGAACGTAAGAGAATGCAAAAAGTGTTGTTCATGAAGTTATGTAGGAAAGATAATTCTAAACTTGAAGAGTTCAAGTCAAGCGTGTAGCGAACAGGAAAACATCCTATGTTCCACATAGCAGCAGTTCTTGGGAAGAAGCTGCCAGAGTGGAACTTACTTACTATTAATGGAATATAAGATAGAGTGTTACAGGCGGTGTCAGATACTTAGTGGAAGGTTACAATGAACCGACCATTTTCCCAGCATCTCTAGTATATATTGTAAAGAAGAGTTCCACTTCTTGAGGTCTGAGGTGAGCTTTAGTCTCAATAGACGTCCAAAGCAAGGAGAGGACACACATCTATTATGAAAGTTCAGTTTTTTTGTGTGTGTGTGTGTGTGTGTGTGTGTGTGTGTGTATATATATATATATATATATATATATTCGTTATAAGTTGTCATTGTTTACGTTAAGTTACTTTTTGTGCAGATATGATCGTTCGAGAAAGATCGTCGAAGATTTGTTGTTTATAAACAGTAATACATGACCCTCGTGAATTCTACTTACTCAAAGGGAGATAATCGCACTCTGCATTCCCTACATTGCCAAAAACAGTCACCAATTTTGGTAGATGAAAGTGGGAAGATTAAAATATCAAGGACTAGTTTTAGTTTGAGATATTGTATAGCAGCGTGGCGGACTTCCACCACATTTATTTAATTTTGATTAGGAAACCAAACTGATGTGAAGAAAGGACAAGGCAAAGGTATCATTATATATAAAAATTGTATTCAACAATGTATACAATAAAGAATGTGTAAGAAAAAGCATGCAATGAGTAAGACGAGAGTTGTCTCTCTTTGACTATCATTGTCTATCAAAGTTCTCTGAAAAGAAAGAGTTAATAGTTTGTAATAAATGTTTTTTTTAACAATTTTGCTGTGCAAGAGGAAAAATTATGTAAGTGTAAAGGAATATGCAGTTTGTGAGTGTTAAGTGAAAAGATCGGTGCATAGCTTCAACTGTCGTGGATTTCTGTGGCAGCTGAAGTCTCACTGGTGTGTCTACACCTTTTTCTTGCTTTTATAGGTGATCGTTGGATCAGAAGTGCTGCGCGGGAAGAATCACTCTTCACGTGCAGACAATCCGATTCGTCGACACTGACCAATCAGTGAATGAGCTTTGGGGAGATTTCTGGGAGCCGATTCTCCCAAAAGCGCACAAAATCTACTATACGAAAATATAGAGATTTCAAAATTGTCGCATAAGACAGTAGCGTTGATTTTTATCCAATGAATGATTGTTATTGAAATTTGAATTTGTATAGGTATATATGTGTGTGTGTGATGACGATCGCTATAGCAGTAATGTATAGAAGTATCGATCAGTAAGTCAGAAACTTAATACATAGATTACGTTGGTTTCCATGATTTTAACTTTTTTGTCGTTGTCTGTAAGACATTAAACTAAATAAAATTTATATCTTTCTTTTTAATTTGTCATTCTTTTTACTTCATGAATGCTGCTTACCAAGTATCACGCATTAACAATTAATATTGCTTTGTGTCTCAAATGTTTTAATGCTTTGTAGTTGAAATGTATATGAATTTTCAATGGGTGTTAGAAGTTTATCGCCAAGCCCAAATAAAAGTTTGGATTTTGAATGATTATTTTCAAGGCAAAGAAACACAATACTTATACCCTTATCTTCTCCCAATTAATATTATTCTATATTCATTGTTAAGTTCTATTCTAATAGTTTCTTTCCTCACACTTCTCGTCTGTGGAACACTCTTCCATTTTCTTGCTTTCCTGCCATATACATTATATCTAAAAATTAACTTCCTTTATTGTCCTTTCTTCACACTAAATTCATCCCATTCTCTTTTACCTCGAACAACTATTTGATTCTTAGTGGCATTGTTGCCTTGCTTGGGTTGAAATGATTAAAAAAATTTTTTAATTACTGTCGGCTGAAATTTATAAATTCTTTCTATTAAAACAGTCTTTCAAGAAATGAAACTTCTAAAGTTTACTGTTATCCATCTTTCTAGATGGGAATTTCCTTCCTAGCCTGTTGTTTAAGGTACTGTGTAAAGTCAACATCTTAACTCTATCCTTATCTTCCCTTCGATGTGATACCTATTTTAGTTGTTGTTACCGTTGAAAGTTTGCGAGTAATGTTTTTTTCTATTTGGTAAAGTTATTTGGATTCTGCAGTATGAAATCTGATGACGGATTGTCTCATTTAAAAACCAAAAGGATTCATTCACTCGACGTTATTTTTATGCAGGTCGATAGACTTAATACATATTGTTTTAAATAAAATAAAAAAATGGGGCGTCTTCCTCAAATACGAGTATCCCTCTCATAATAACGTTTCAATTAATAAAAATGTCATATTAAAAATAAATACATTCTAAATTCTTTATAAATTGCTTTGTTTACGTTTCAGATTCTATGGACAGATATGGGCTTTCCAGAAAAAATGATCTGAATGTGGAAGTATGGTTTCCTTAAAAAAGGGGGAACAGAGCCTTGCAGAACTGTGGCGGTTTCTGTAGCGGAACAGTGGTTTCTCCTATAAAAGGAGCGTAGGTTCCAAATCTTCCGGGGAGCACATTTTTTTTTATTAAGAATTCTCGATTATGCAGGTCGATAGACTTAATACATGTTGTTTTAAACAAAAATAAAATAAATGGGGCGTCTCTTTCAAATACGAGTATCATTATAATGACGTTTCAAGTAATAAAAATGACAATAAAAATAAATACATTAAATATATATATATATATATATATATATATATATATATATATATATATATATATATATATATATATATATCGAAGTGTAAGGTAGGTTAATACTAATGTCCAAACATTATATTTTTTAAAAGTGTTCAATACAGAGTAGAGTTTATCGGGTTATCTCCTCTTCGTTTCGTAACCCTTTCAACAGGGGTCTCTCTCTCCCGGGAGTATAAATACTGGTTGACCTTTCGCCTCTTTCTCTCTTTTCTCCGCTTACGCGCATGTGCGAGAACTATCTCGATTTCGGCCGCGGGCCGAAACCTCGCACGTGGGGCGAGGTACAACAACTTTCTCTTAACATCTCCAATATGTGAACTCTAATACACAACCAGCGTTTCCCATATTCAGGGAACACGCTAAAGACAAAATTCACAACCGTACGGACATTTCAACTCAACACACACACAAACAACTTTCCATACAGACACTAACATTTTATTCAGGTTTTAAATGATGTATTTGTAATTCTTGTATCAATCTGTTTGTCATTAATATATAATTGTTTTGTGCATATATATCTGTCTTGTTCGTTTTATTTTGCTTTCTTTGGACTCCATCATAGTCCAACATTCTCATGTAGCGGGACTGGCCAGCAGGAAGTCTTAGTCCAGAGATTTTATCCTCACATTAACCCGCCAGTCCTCTACAAGTTTAATAATAATAATAATATTTATTAACAATTATAACAAAAACATGTTATAAACCGCTACAACAAACTAACATATTAAATTATGACCAAAGAATACTATAAGCTTAGTTAACATCTTAGTGTGTACAACCAACAGGAATCCAATACAGAAGTTGACTTCGAAATTATCATTGGTCCGACATCTGATTGGTTACTCGAGGTTGCCTCCAAGCATTACGTTTTTCCCCTCCCCCCTCTCTGTGGGGGTATTGCAGCTTTTAAACCTTAAAATGATCGTTTATTCTCCAGTTGACCACCACCGCCTGAAGAACATGCAGTGCTGAAACATGATTACATTTATGTAGCGGTTTATAAAATGTTTTTGTTATAATTGTTAATTGTTAATAAATATTATATATTATTATTATTTTATTATAAGATATTATAACAAAATCATGTTGAAATCGCTATACAATAACATTCTTGTTTCTGCACTATGTCCCATCGCCTGAAGAGGTACAACGTAGAACCGAAACACGAAAGCTATTATGTAGCGATTTCAATCAGTTTTTGTTATAATATCTTATGATAAAATAATAATAATATATCGCTCTACTTTGTATTGGGCACTTATTATAAAACAGCGGAATTATACTTCATATGTTCTTTCTCTCATTCGACGTTATTTTTAACCACTGATATGAGAAAATGGCTGTATATAGATGATAGTTTGCATATTTCCGGAGGATTTGGATGCTAAGCATAGCATCCACTTTATAGTCGAGATATGACGAGACTATTTAGAAACATGACTCGAGTTTTGATTTTTCAGATCAATATTTTGGTTTTGTAAAATAAACTAAACTTAGTCACTATATCAATAACAACCTTATGTGAAAAGTTTAGTAACATATGTAAAAAATAAAAAATAAAATAAAAGGCATAGTATCTTAATGGATGTCTTGCTGATGGGCAATAATTTTGCACTAGCCAAGCAGATTGTTTAGTGAGTACTATTCCCACTGAGTGTCCCACACTTATGGTCGTGTTCTAAATGATACTAAGCTTCCGAAAATACTAAGCCTTCTTAATTTGAAATACACACACACACACACACACACACACACACACACACACACGCACACATGCATACTCGCATGCCAAGAGCATATGTTTTTCAAGCATTTTCTATATTTTTCTGTATGCTGATGTGACCATCTGATAATTTCTAATATGACTAAATAAATTTCACTTTTAGAAGGGATCAGGTTTTATAAATAATGTCATTTAATGCCAGTTGGTTACCATGGCAAAATTAAAAGGTTAATTTATAATTGGTGTACCATTCTGTTTCTTGCACATTCCTGTCAGCCTTTTAACTACCTGTCAACATTACTCAAATCAGAATGACTATTTGAAGAATTTACAAATGAATTCCTCAGAAAGCAAAAAAAAAACAGGAAAAAGAAAAATCTATATTTGAAACTTTAATTTTAAATTTTAGTTGTGGTTGCTGTTGATTTCATAGGTTTATGCAACAGAAATTATTGTAATACAGAGATAAGCACACACCGTTGAATGCAGTGAGTATATTTCGATTATACAGTCTTACTATACAAAACATATATCGTTCAGAAGCATATAACGGGCTCTAAAGTACTTAGACAAAAGAATAGGGCGCAAACAGAGGAAAAATGGACTGATAATGCCACTGAGTGAAATGGAAAATCCTATACAGAGACTTGTGGGTTCACTCACATCATAAAAGCAGAAATAGCCACGTGTTCACAGGAATAAAAACATACACAGAAATAACACTAAAAGCATGTTAAATTGTAAATTAAAATCATACAATTTATTTACTTTTGTATACTGCTGTGCGTGTGTATTTTACGGTTTCATGCGATAAAAGGAAGAAGTCGCTTCATATTATAACAAGCAATGTTCCGAGGAGAGGAGATGAACGTCTTGACCTTCCAATGGTCGTTACTGAAGAGAATGAATTCAGCGTCTTTGGACGCAAAGTCCGTTTTCAGGCAGTAATTATTGTTGTTGCATTCTGGGAGAACCTTTTTTTATTTTTGGATTTATTTATTTTAAACAAATTTTTAATGTTATTTATTTTATTTTATTTGTGATATTCATTATTATTATTATTTTATATTCTATTTTTATTTACTACTAATAATAATGTCCCTACAGACCCAAATATTTGGACGCAACCGGGACATCTAGAGGAAGCTGGTCAGGAACTCAGCTGCATAGTGAGCGTGTGCGATCATAGCCGGTCATGGGACTGGTAACAATGGTAGCTGGCTTTTAAGTTTGGATGTAACAGCTTTTTCTTGTTACTGACTGAACACTAAAGTAGTTGTTGAAAGAGTATTTTCTACAAGTGCCTGCTTACATTTTTCTCTGTCAACTGTTGCATCATACCAGTGATGAGGCCTTTCTTTTAGATATCTTAGAATTGGGTTAAGCGTAAGTGAATTAATTTATTAAAAAATAAACACAAGGAGTATTAACCAAAATTCAAAGTCTGCTCATAATGTTTGTGTTCGAGTACTTTCGAAAATCTCTAGTTATTATCAGGAACTTCATCCGCGTCCTGGGTATGACGATAAACTACATCCGTATCCTGGGTATGACGATAAACTACATCCAACAGCAAAGCCACTGATCAGGAGGTTTTGAGGAGCGTGGAACCAACTCATAATTGCTGGTGTTCTCAAGTCCACCCTAACCCGTGGTGGTATCACCTGTTAGGGTCCCAGCTATGGACAAATAGTTAACCCCCAAACTGGGGTCAAAACATTACGAAAGTGTAAAAATAGGTTTTAATACCAGCAATATATTTTTGCTAAAATATAACTAGCAATGAATTTTTGAATTATTACCAACAATACATTTTTGAAAAAAAAAATTACCAGCAATAAATTTTTTAAGAGAAAAAATTACCAGCAATACATTTTTGAAGAAAAAAAATATCACCAGCAATACATTTTTTGAAAAAAATATTATCAGCAATAAAAATCTTGTCGGCATTAAATAACCCATTGAGGTGTTGATATGCCGTAAAACAAACCAAACCAAATCAAACCATAACAATTACTTTAAAGGACCAAATTTTTCCTGTTACCGATAGGTTTATCCTCAATACAGATGTCAATTTCAATCAAATTGCTAGTGTATATATGGTAGGTTAGAAGGTTATTAGTTATGGATGTTTATATTATGACAATATCCCTTCTCAGCATATATCGGTATAATTGATTTAATTAAAAAAAATTAATGTAATTAAAAAATGCAAAATAAATCTGTATATAACACAAAAGCATAAGGTGAAAGTTAAAGTTTCAAGAGTTCAGTTGTAAAAGTTCTGGCGCATATGAGAGAGAGAGAGAGAGAGAGAGAGAGAGAGAGAGAGAGAGAGAGAGAGAGAGTCTGGGAGGAAGTAAATGTATGCATGTTTTTTTTTCATATCCAA
This sequence comes from Acanthosepion esculentum, assembly GCA_964036315.1. Lineage (NCBI taxonomy): Eukaryota > Metazoa > Mollusca > Cephalopoda > Sepiida > Sepiidae > Acanthosepion > Acanthosepion esculentum. The sequence continues at coordinate 21,014,693 of OZ038495.1, read as the reverse complement.
ACAATGTGGAGGAAGGAAGATATAAGTTTTCAATATAGCAGACGGATTTGCCGTCTAAAGTTTTCAATATAGCAGACGGATTAGCCGTCTAAGGTTTTCAGCTAATCGTGCAAATATCATATTTCGTCTTTAGGTATGTTACGATGAACGCAGCATTAGAGAATGGACAAAATTTATTTATCGATTCTGGTTTTAGTTGATTTTCCATCTGTTTATATACACATCTATAGATCTATGGTGATGGGGGGTAGAGTTCTCGTTGTTAATTGTTGCTTGTATCAGAAGGTAGATAAATAGTAGCAGTCCTTCGGGACAGCCGCTAGTTTGGCCTAAAGGTTCAACAAGCAATCAAATTGGGGTCACCATAACATAAACAAAATAACATACGAAAGAGAAGGGTATATCAAAAACACTTTGTATTTAAATGCAACATCAATGAATAGTACAATGTTTCTTGATTTACACGCACAAAGTCCGTTACAAAATGTTCATTCATAGAAGAGAAATCCGATTATTAAAAGAATATAAGTGTCTTTTGTTAATACTTAAGTTCATGACGTGCTGGTCACGGGAGATGAAAGGTGAGGTCAATGGGTGGGTAGGAGTCCTTTGATATCTCCGTTGGTGTAGGAAGGCTGAAGGCATCGGGTTTGATGGGTGAGAAAAGCGTAGCGACATTCACTGACGGTACTTCAAAGCTTTCTCTCTTAGAAGTGAATTTATCGCTCTATTTATGTGTGCCCATCGGATCAGAGTCAGTCTGCTGAAACAAACTGTTGGGTATGGCGCGGAGCCGTTTAATTGGTGGAAATTGCTTATTATTCTTTTTATTTCTTTTTAATTTTCCCCCGGAAATTCTGCGTGGAGCCGGGTGCGCAAAGACCAGTATTGGTCATTTGCTGTCTAAACCTCTGAGGGTTAATATCCGGTCCTTCGCTTGCTCCGTGCCACCACAGATCTGCTTTGAATATGGCACTTTGCTTCTTATTGGGTGTGAAAGCTTTCTGATTGGATGGTCGGACTATCTATTTTTAGAAATTTTGGTCTCCTTGTTATTTGATTATTTCTTTTCTTATATCGTGGTGGTGAAAGCTTTCTAATTGGTTGGTTGAAATATGGGATTGTAGCCCGGCGATTCTGATTACCCGTCTATTTTTCATATATATGTACGTTTGTGTGTGCGTGCGAATATTTTAATTTAATGACAGACCTAAAAATAGTTTTACAATATAAAAAAAATAATTCTAGTTATCATTGAATAATTTTCCAAAAGTTCATTAAAATATTATAATTATGGTTCTTTGCGAGTTTATAAAAATGAACATGTTTTTCGCTGAGAAATTAGTTGTACCATTTTCCTCTCATTCCACGTGTGCCATTTTTACATGAATTCACTTAAATTAATGTCTCCATTATTATTTTTTTTATCGGATTGTAGGAGGTTGCTTAGTACCCGATGGTCCCAAGTAGTCCCCCCAAATCAAAGTACTGACCGGGATCGACTGAGAACCAGTGTTTTCAGCGTAATTAGGCTGTAAGCGATTGATATAGACACGAATAGACTGATACTGTTGGAGTTAACTCCTCCTTAATTGTCCAAATTGTTCACTAGGGGATGCTATCTCTACACTATAAATATGGGGCGATTTCTTGCCTCGTTCTCTTTTTCATTTCTTCATTTTCAGCGAACACACCTACAATGTAAGCTCTCGCAGAAGATTGCGTCTTCCCATTTGTGGGAGACGTCATGAACATTATACACACATACACGTACGTACGAACATTCACCAAAATACAAACTCTTTACGTTCACACACAAACACAAATGTTAATGTCTATGTCCATTGTAAATTTTGCTGCTTAATAATACATATATTTGTTGATTGGTTTTCTTTACATTTCTTTATGGTGGATTCAATCTCTGAGTCCGCCATGTTCTTGTAGTGGACCTTCTAGCAGGAATAAGCACGCGTGTTCCTAATTTAACAACACGTAGACCCACGGTCCGCTACAATACCAATAAATAGAAACAGTGAAATAATTATCAAAAAGATACTAAAACTCCTTGACTGTAGGTAAGAAAGAAAAAAGCTATTTATTTTTAGTTTATTTCACAGTCATATGTCCAAAAAGACAGCTTGACGGACAAGTTGTTGGTGTTGATAAGTTGTTTTTTTGTTTTTTGTTAATTTCCTTGCCTCCAATTTTATGATTTTATTGCTCAGCCCAGAGGAGTTGTCTAGACTGAGTTTGTGTGTGTGTGTGTTCAATAACTTTTTTAATCTCAGTCAAATTGTGTGCATGTGTATGTATACATGTGTATGTGTGCATGTAGATCAAATGGCGCATGAAATCACTCTAGTACAACACAGACATACACATACACGCAGATAGTTTGTGACGGACAGAAAATCAGCTTTTTTTATAATATAAATTTACAGAACATACATGTTACAATAGCTTGTTCGGGCAGTGAAACAGATACACATATTAAATGACATAGGAAATTGAAACGTGTTAGCGTGTTTGTGGCTGGTGTCAGTGACATAGCCCCGGTCATATGAAGTGAGAAAAAAACGGTGGTCTGAAAGTACATGTGCTTCCAATCTGATGGGTGGGCTCCGACTGACGAGGCCGCTTATCTTTCGCGCCTCTCGCGAGACCAGCGCGACGCCTTGACCATTGACATTCACACAAAATACAGCTAGTCAAGGGAAAACAACCAACTTTTTAACGGTACAACGACATGATTCCGTGAATTTTCAGCTCCATATTTTCGTTATTCAAACGACAGCTAACGTGATTTTATTTACCTGGTAAAATATTTACAATTTTTAAGAAACATCCTGTGACTTTACACATTTTATCGTTTGCATGAAAGAAAAAAGCTTAAATCTTTTTTACGTATTCAAATTTAGTTTGGATTTTTCATATGATCCATTATTGTATATAATTAGGTTACAATAAAATTTGTATTTTATATGAATACTACCTTATGAAAATTGAGTTGTAGTAGAGTGTGGGTCCCGTATTATAGATTGGGGGTGGCTGTATCATACATTTGGTGGGAGGATGACGAGACCTTTGCACTGTCTCTGACTGAAAGAGTCTGGTGTTATTTGTGTTCACTTTATATTAATGATCTGGGAAATGCATGAAGCCACCTCTCTCCAATAGGTCAGATCCCCGTAGATAGTGTAATGTAACCAGGTACAACCAGTCGAATGTTATTTGGAAAAAAGATGGGCACTTGAGAAAAATGCTCCATTGCCAAAGAAATCCTTTGAAGAACCAAGCATGATACATCATGAGATACACATAGTATTATATATATATATATATATATATATATATATATATATATATATATATATATATATATATATATAGTTGGATTGGTGTGAGTTTGTGTTCCTGGGTTTCACGCTATTTGCGATCGTCAGACAAACTGATTAATTTTTAAATTTTGTATTTACATATGGTTGCGTATATCGGTGTTTTCATGGTAGTGGGAGAAAAATTGTCGTCGGAACGCCACTCATACGTACGCAAACATACATACACGCACGTTCACTCATTGACGTACGCAGTTATACATAAACATACATTAACTATGAACATGTCCACCTTGTTTGGGAAATAAAACATTCGTATAACTCTCTCTCTCTCTCTCTCTCTCTCTCTCTATATATATATATATATATATATATATATATATATATATATATATATATATGTGTGTGTGTGTGTGTATTTATAGGCAGCATATCTTCAAGCATGTTTCATTGAATAATGTAGACATATTGTATCTACTTATTTTTATACTGATCCTTTCCAGTTGTCTAAAATGATGTTAAAATGAAATTCATCAAGGAAGGCACCGCAGTTTTTTGTGACCCTGGGTTTCACGCTGTTTGCGATCGCCAGACAAACTGATTAATTTTTTAAATTTTGGATTTATATTTATATATAGTATATCGGTATTTTTATGGCATGTACATACATAGGAGTGGATGTACTTGGTACTGAAGGGGAATATGGTTTAAAATCTGAATATTTAAATTACATACGAAAACAATATTTTCATGTTAGAAAGAAACAGTTTTCTCTAGAAGGATTGATTGATTTGTTTTGTAAGGCTTACCAACCCTCGGTTGCTTATTTAAAACCGAAAAAAATATTTCGAATTTTAGGAGGTTGCTTACAGCACCCGGTTTTCTTATGCAGTCTTCCATCTAAGTACTGACTGAGTTCAACGCTTCTTAACTTCAGTGCTCAAGCGAGAAGTGTTTTCAGCGTGGTCTGAACATTAGAGCGTAGCCTCTCCAGAAGAAACAAACTGAGGTAAACTAAAAAGTAAAAGTTCTGAAATTGTGTTTTTTTTCTTATCAAAGCCTTGTTGAGCTCCATAATTTTAGTAAATGAAATGTGTAGAAATATGTTACCTATTATTTAGCTCTTTGGCCCGGATCATTTCAAATGTGTGAAATGCTTTTGCCAAAAGAGTCATGCCACCCATGTTCAGATCTTTGTAATTTGATATAGAAACCAATTTAATTTAAAATTGGGTAGAAACATAATTATTAATTAACACTTGGTCACACGATGAACGATAAAAAGTGAATGATTAATTTTGTATTTGTATGCGACAAAGCTGTTAATTTTTCACTCTCAGTTGCAATTTTCACCACCCATGTGAGTAAGATATCCGAGCTTAGGAAATTCTTTTGTACTGCACACCTACCAAATAGTTTTATTTGTATAAATGTAAAATGCATACTGTGTTAATGGGGGTGCTTGGAAAGAGAAAATAAATATTTTGAAACTTGACCGATTACAAGAGAATTTTGAGGTTATATGAAATGTGTATTAGAGTATATTCTAACACCAACATTAGTTACTTCAACACATTGGCTTACGATTCTATCACTAAAATGGACTTATTTTAATAACAAACACTTAAAAAAACATTGATTTTGTTGAAAAATGCACTCATTAAAAAAGTTGCTTCAGGGGTGCCTCTGGAATTAGGGGGTCCTGAAACTTAAACTTTAATAGATTCATAGTAGATCTGCCATTGAAGATATGAAACCAATACTTTATTTAAAATAGCAGACCTTGAAAATGAAAAGATTACCATTCCAGCTATTTCATTAATTAAATGGTAAACTTTGATCATCTGTTAATCAAAAGAAGAAAAGCAGTTAAAAAGTTTAACAATCAGAAGGAATCATTTTTTGATTACAAGTTCCATCTCATTCAACCTTTTTTCAGCAGGATCTATAATGTTTGATTAAGTTAAATTTGATTGTTTTGACAATGAAACATTTATCTTCAGACTGTTAACTCCCTTTAGTTTTCAGCCTTCACAAGGCTCATAGTAGAAGTTGTGGTGGCACGGAGCAAGCGAAGGACCGGATATTAACCCTCAGAGGTTTAGACAGCAAATGACCAATACTGGTCTTTGCGCACCCGGCTCCACGCAGAATTTCCGGGGGAAAATTAAAAAGAAATAAAAAGAATAATAAGCAATTTCCACCAATTAAACGGCTCCGCGCCATACCCAACAGTTTGTTTCAGCAGACTGACTCTGATCCGATGGGCACACATAAATAGAGCGATAAATTCACTTCTAAGAGAGAAAGCTTTGAAGTACCGTCAGTGAATGTCGCTACGCTTTTCTCACCCATCAAACCCGATGCCTTCAGCCTTCCTACACCAACGGAGATATCAAAGGACTCCTACCCACCCATTGACCTCACCTTTCATCTCCCGTGACCAGCACGTCATGAACTTAAGTATTAACAAAAGACACTTATATTCTTTTAATAATCGGATTTCTCTTCTATGAATGAACATTTTGTAACGGACTTTGTGCGTGTAAATCAAGAAACATTGTACTATTCATTGATGTTGCATTTAAATACAAAGTGTTTTTGATATACCCTTCTCTTTCGTATGTTATTTTGTTTATGTTATGGTGACCCCAATTTGATTGCTTGTAGAACCTTTAGGCCAAACTAGCGGCTGTCCCGAAGGACTGCTACTATTTATCTACCTTCTGATACAAGCAACAATTAACAACGAGAACTCCACCCCCCATCACCATAAAGTCTCCCCCAAATTATTGAAAATTATTTCTGAAAGACTTTGTTACAGGAAGGTGTATCTAATTTTGATCACAGAAACTGGCAACGAGCAATCACAAAAGAAGGTAGGGTTTTGACTGACTGGTTCAATACAAGTAGCATTTTACTTAGAACACCCAATGCAACCAGATACAGGAAATCAATATGATATGCAGTGGCAGACCTACGTTTTTGTGGACCTGAAGCTTGAACAGATATGGAGATATCTTCCCAACCAGCAACAACAGATACAAGGATCCAACTGCCAAAATGTAAGCTATGAATACATTTTGGTGAGCTCAATGCACCCATACAGCTGGCGATTTGGACGCTGCAAATCCCCAAGAAAATTTTGAAATTTGACCAATTACAAGGGAATTTTGAGGTTATATGAAATGAGTATTAGAGTATATTCTAACGCCAACATTAGTTACTTCAACACATTGGCTTACGATTCTATCACTAAAATGGACTTATTTTAATAACAAACACTTAAAAAAAACATTGATTTTGTTGAAAAATTTACTACTTACACTATTTACATTATTCGTTATCCTCATCTTCATTGCCATATTCACAACGTTTCGGTCGTTGTACTCTCTGGCCTTCTTCAGGTGATTGGAATTTCGAATCGAACCCTTTATTTCGTTCACCGGGGTAGATTGTTCTAGTTCCACGTGTCATACCTCTTCCGGATGTCTCAGTTATTTCCTTTAACACAACTCTCCAAGTTTCGGTTCACTACTGTTGTAGGCTGGTATTGAACTGACAACACTTTGGATCTAATCACGCCTTTATCCACTGGACCATGTGTCTTCAAGTGTGTTCTGCTGAAGAAGGCCGAAACTTTGTGAATATAGCAATGAAAATGATGATGACAGTCCGAATAATATAAATAATGTAAATAATCATAATACCTCATCTCAGAGATATAGACAGATATTGAAAGATCTACTCATTAAAAAGTTGCATCAGGGGCCCCTCTGGTATTAGGGGCCCCTCTGGTATTAGGGGCCCCTCTGGGATTAGGGGCCCCTCTGGGATTAGGGTCTTGTTTTGTATGTCTTGTTCTTAATGATAAATAAATATGGATTTTCTGAGAACTGATCAGCTCATGTAGATTTTCACTGGCCAAGTTTTAACACTTTACCAAGTTCATAGAAGTGTTTTATGGTTGTTGTATGACTTGTATTGAACTATTGTATGTAGGGGGACCAAAGATTACTATTTAGGGTGGTGACAAATATTCTATTAAACTTATGTCTCCTCACACAGTTTTTAGTTTCAACAATACCAAGAATGACTGAGAAAACAAAATTTGTATATACAGTATTAAGTAACCGCATCAACTTTTTCTATATAAACAATTAATCGTACACAAAAAAAATGGCATTTCCAAAATAGTATGAAAAAGTTTTTGAGAAATGTTTACATTTGACAGTGAATTAGCAATTGGTGTTTCTGTGTTTGTAGCTATCGTTTTTGTTAGTAGCAGTCCACCGTGTTCATTGAAAGCCCCTATGGTCCCAAATCATTTTTTTCACAGTAGTGAATCTTTTGTTACTAAGTTCTCAGGTTGCTGGCTCGCTTTTATTTGTTTTTGGACCAACTACTATTTTCTACTGCGATAGTCAATGTTGCGTCTAGTCAACATGTACCATTTCTTTTTTTTTTCAGTTGAGCATTTCTTTTTTCACTTAGATCGAGGAGAGCTTGACTGTCAATGGAAGTCGGTTACCAACAACAAAGGGTGTAAAAAGTGTCAAATGTCCCAACTGAAACTAAATAACCCGTCATTGGAATTTATTGACATTTAAAACTTTATTTTATAAAGTGTCTTAATATTTCTTATCACTTCTGAAGGTGATCTGTTGGTTGTTTTTATTTAGCGGCATATCAACCTCTATGAGTTATTTCATGCCGAAAACTAAATATTTTATACTCAATTTTATGTTTTTATTTTTTGGGGATAATAATGGTTTAGTGATACAAGTCTATTTAACCCATATTGAGGGGGATTCATATGTGAGAGTGAGTATAATGAATCCAAGATGAATTATAATTCGGCTCTCGGTTTAACAATTCCGGGCTATTATCCGTTACACTTCCTCCACATCTAAGCTTACAGCATCTGGTATTCCCAAGCGGTCACCCATCTAGGTACTGACCAGGTTTGACGTTGTTTAATTTCAGTGATCGTACGGGAAACGGTGTTTCAACGTGATGTGTCCGTATGCCTTTGTTTTTCAAATGCAATTCATACAACAATCATAAAGCCCTTCTATGAATTTGGTAAAGTGTTAAAACTTGGCCAGTGAGAATCCAGATGAGCTAATCAGTTCTCAGAAAATCCAAAATGTTTTTGTTTTTCATAAATGGAAAATTAAAAACAAAAACCAAATTACACCAAAGATATCATAGAAAATCGGGAAAACATCAGTTTACAACAATAAATAAAAAAAACTGTGAACTCTGGGGGAGAATAAAGCTATAATCACCTTCAGTGCAGACACAAAAACAAATTTTTACTATTTTACTTAAAAATCAAAAACCAAAAAACGAATATCTTGCAAAATACCAGCATGAAAAATGCAAATATATGAATTATATACAATGCAGATATTGTAATATACAATGCAGATATTGTAATATACTTTATCCGAAGCCAATACTTTATACCCAACAAATAAGATAATTAATAAGAAATTAAGTAAATAATAAACAAATTACCAAACTAGGAATGAACATATAAGCACAAGTAAATGTAATAATAATAATAATAATAACGATTAACAACAAATAATTAATTAATCAATAATAAATAATGAGTAAAAAGCTAACAAATAGGCCCATTTAAATCCACAAATATTTCTAGTCAATAGCCTCTAGAATTATTTGAAACACAACCACCAAATAACTGTCAGGATAATGCAATAAACCTTACTACCCATAATGCACCACTGACAAGCATATATAAATAGTCGAGCCAAACACACATAACCTAAGATTGCGTTGAAGCATGAAACAGACTGTCGCCGCTTGGTGTTGACTTCAATGTTCACTCCCACCTCTCTCTCTCTCTCTCTCTCTATATATATATATATATATATATATATATATATATTCAGGCATGTATATATATATATATATATATATATATATAGAGAGAGAGAGAGAGAGAGAGAGAGAGAGAGAAAGACATGCCTGAAGTCAGTATGTAAAGGTAATGTTAGGTGGCATCTTATTGTACCTTTACATCACAGAAATGTCAAAACCTATATCAGTTGTTTTGACATCTGATGTGTCACTATGGACACTGGCTAGGTTGCTTATGGCAAGGCAACATGAATTCAGAGCTTGAATGGAACATTAATTGTGGGATCATCTGATATTCCTGAAACTACGGTGACATGTGTGTACTGTGAATATTTGATGAAAGGGATTACCAAACATGGTGGCCCACAAGTGTATAATGATTGTAAACAGAGGGGTTTGGCTAAATTTGTCTGTATTAACGGACACGCGACACTTTCCCAAATCACATCGACATTCAATACAAGAGGTATCAGATGCATATACGGCAAGTTAGTTTAGGATATTTTTAAAACTTCCATAAGATATGGAATGAGAATACCTACCACAGTGATCCTATTAACATTCTGACACGTGACACAGTGCCAGTCCTGTCCTCATGGCTTCACTAATTGGACTCTGGACAACTAGCAACATGCGGTGTTTCCAATGAGTCACCGTTCGAATTGATTGACATTGATGGTAGGGATTGGGTGTGGTGTATGCCCCATGAGGTCAACAAGGCATAATGCAGGCTGATAGTAGTTCCATAATCATGCGGGGTGTGTTCATGTTGCATGGGTTGGGTCGACTGCTCTGCCTAAATATTGTTCGGTAATCAATTAGTTTGAGAGAGACTTCTGATAAATGGGATGTAGAGGAGGTCTATTTGTACGCAAGATCCTAACATCAACCAATATCAATAGCTGCGCACAGCTACTGAGACGGCATGCCTCAATATCTCTTCAGGTGTCTTCTCGCCACTTGCAGCAATCAAGCCACGTCAATCTGCTGTCCTTCACTAGGTTAGAGAGAGGGAGAGAGAGGGAGTCCCAAATGATACTGGTTACCTAACCCATGAATTTTAAGCATGTCAGTATATATATATATATATATATATATATATATATATATATATATATATACAATTGAACACTGAGGACATCACCATGTGGTGACAGTCGGTTTCCTGCTTCAGACCAGGATGATTGCGTTTAAGTATGAAACTGACTGTCACCGTTCGGTGTTGACCTCACTTTTATATTTGCATACACTCTATCACTGATATTGAGCACTTTTACCCTTAAACATATCAACCAATGTTGTATTTCATTGGTTATTTTTGCAGGAGTAGTACGGTTTGCCTATCGTCCAGTTCACACTTCTCGCCTATTTTTTTTAACAGGACTAGATGTTTATTCCTTGTTTCCTGTTTCGGTTGGGTTTCCGGTACCTTCTAACGTCTTGACATTCTCACTCTCAATAGCTCCTTGCGTCTTCAAAATTTTGTAATTTTTTTTATAAGTTTTTGAATAAAATGATTTCTTTTCAAATTGATTTCTTTATAAAACGGTAAATAATAAATATCGCACTGCATTTGGTTCACAATTTTTTATAATTTTGTAAACAATCATTGCTGAGGGAGTTAAAAGTGTATACAATAATAGCGGTATCAAAGGAATAACCGTCCTTTTGACACACCGTTTTGCGGGCACGAAGGATAAACATTGCCAAAACATTTTCTCTCAGGAAGTCAATTCATTCTTTTCAGTAGCCCCTTTTATATATGTATATTTACATCATGAATTGTTCTGTATACATGATGCTTATATATATATATATATATATATATATATATATATATAAATTGACACCAATAATTTTAACCAGATAGGTAGGATTAACCGTGTCAGTAAATCAATTACTGACAAACTACGGATAAGTGATCGGGTCAGTAAACTGCAAACAAAGGAAGCGTATGTTTTGTTAAAAGACCATAAACCCGAATTCAGAACTAAGCCATCTACTAGGCTTATAAACCTTACTAGACCAGAAATCGGTAGAATCAGTAAAACCATCTTGGAAAGAACCAACCACTCCATAAAAAACACCCTTGGACTCTTACAGTGGATTAACACAGCTGATGTTATCAACTGGTTTACTAACATCCGAAATAAGGACAACTGTACTTTCATACAGTTCGATATTATCGACTATTATCCCTCTATATCGAAGGATCTGTTCACTTTGGCCTTGGAGTTCGCTTGGGAATACTCCAATATTTCTGAGAGTGAAGTGGATATAATCATGAAATGAAAATTCTGTTCTGGTCTACAATGAAGAACAGTGGACCAAAAAGTCTTGCAGCGATAATTTTGACATTTCAATGGGTTCTTTGGATTCTGCAGAAGCCTCTGATTTGGTTGGATTATTTCTTTTATATAATTTAAATGACTTTGAATGTCTAGATTCTGATAGTGTAGGATTATATAGAGATGATGGCTTATTAGTTGTTAAAAACTCGTCATTTTTTTGTTGGGATTTGTTTTGTGGACCGGATATCATACAAGGGACCCGCTCTCTGGGTAGAATGATGGGGGACGTCAATAACTGGGTGGTTTTTACAAAGGAATCGACGGTTGCGTAGAATTGCTCGATTGCTTCCATCCACCCGCACACGGTACTGCCGGTTACCGAGTATCTTCACGATTCTGTTTTCGTCCACCGACAAAGGTAAGGGCTATCCTGGTGCTGGATCTGAACAGAATCGCCAATTTGTAATTCCCGACGTGGGCGGTGATGTTCATTGTAAAAATGCTTGTTCCGTATGCGCTTTTTAGCCATTGCTTCCTCTCTCGGTTCACCAATTTCTCTCTTTACGTATTTGGTATTTGTTGCGTAGAACAACGATATGGTCTTTGATAACACGACCGTATAACATCATAGCAGGAGACATGCAGTGTTGCATTGAGTCAGCAATGCACGGGTTGCATGATTGTGACACAGACGACCACAGCTGTCTGTGTTGTCTGCGAATATACGCATTGTTGGAGTTAGCTCCTCCTCAATTCTTTAATCCTTCAACAGGGGTCTCTCTCTCTCCTGACTATAAATACTGGCTGACCTTCTCTCGCTCTCTCTTTTTCGACTCAGGCCTTGGACCGCTACCTCGCACGGAGACGAGGTAAAATCGTTCTTTTTCCACTTACACCAATACGTGATCTCTCACAGATACAGCGTTTCCCAAATTCTGGGAACGCGCTAAGAAAAATACACGTACGTACGAACACTTACAACACACACACATAATTTCTCCATACAAACTCTATGTAACAGTCCATGTCTTTGTTTAACTTGTTTTGTTATTAATATATATTTGTTTACCCATATATATCGGTCTTGTTTGCTTTCTTTGTCTTCTTTTGACTTAATTAAAGTCCGACATTCTCATGTAGCTGGACCCGCCAGCAGGAAAATTTTAACCTTCTTATATCTCTTCACATCTTCACCCCCACGGTCCGCTGCATATGGTGACTTCCCGACGTGATTTAAAGTTTCAACTCCTGCTAACACACACAAGACGATGTATATGTACAAGCAAATTCTTATACAGACCTTCCAAATGAGTGCCAGTCAAAACAACATAATATTGGAAACTTCTTTTCTATCCTACGCACGCCGTACTCTATTAACGAAAGAACTTTTAATTCACTACAAATTGTCTAGAAAACAACTTTCTCCTGCACGGCAAAAGGAATTTCTCCTACAACACGTGGAAACTGCAATTACTACTATGAGCGAGCCTTACAACTCTTTCTCCGCACTGGTCTATATTTGCTTGACCTTTTCTTTCTCTCAGCGACGTTTGACCTTAATTTCACCCGGCTTACCAAACGGAGAACGCAACGCCATTTTTAACTAAATTCAACTCTCTTCTTCTGGACTGAAATAGATAAAGTGTGAACCACATCTCAAACAAAGGCGACTCACCGTCCTTTATCTTACCCTGCACGGATGCAACTCGAATTATCTAAGAATTTGCGAGAACGATATTCTACCGTCAATAATAGCAAATTATCCCAACATTCGACACTCGGTAGAAATTCTACATCTCAGCTCAACTTGGCCCCGGAGTAGAGCGACACGCTTCCCCTTCTCACCTTCACTTGGCTGACCATCGTCGCTGACCACCAAGAAGCAACCAAGCCTAGTAGCAGCCACCAATTTCTCCACAACGCTGCTACCATTAAACATGGTACGCCAATTTTATCCACGCATCCCAAACAAATAACCTCATCTTTCAAGCAAAACTACGATCAGGCCAGCAAACAGGTTGACGGGACGACAAACCCAACTCTACGTGGAGCATTGGAAAAAAAGAGCAAACGCTGAACACTACCAGCGTTTCTTCCAGGACGTGCCCCGACTCTGACCCACTAGAGAAATGCACAGCACCCTGACGACAACAAGCACATTTCGTCGACCCCCGCTTCGCAACCACAGACACATTTTCTTTTCAGTGGACAAGAACAATTTTCAAAACTTTTTACATAATAAAAGTTTGCTTTCTACAACTTTTATTCTGAGAGGAGGTATGTCGGAGTTAGCTCCGCCTCAGTTCTTTAATCCTTCAACAGGGGTCTCTCTCTCCTGACTATAAATACTGGCTGACCTTCTCTCGCTCTCTCTTTTTCGACTCAGGCCGTGGGCCGCTACCTCGCACGGAGAGGAGGTAAAATCGTTCTTTTTCCACTTACACCAATATGTGACCTCTCACAGATACAGCGTTTCCCAAATTCTGGGAAGGCGCTAAGAAAAATACACGTACGTACGAACACTTACAACACACACACATAATTTCTCCATACAAACTCTTATGTAACAGTCCATGTCTTTGTTTAACTTGTTTTGTTATTAATATATATTTGTTTACCCATATATATCGGTCTTGTTTGTTTTCTTTGGACTTAATTAAAGTCCGACATTCTCATGTAGCTGGACCCGCCAGCAGGAAAAATTTTAACCTTCTGATATCTCTTCACATCTTCACCCCCACGGTCCACTACAGCTTAACCGTTTTGACGGCCAGTTCTTCTTCTTTGTGGATAGTAAGCCGTCGAAATAAGTTTCCGTATTCCCTTATTTTTAAGGAACATGTCGCATTCTTGGGAGTCAAAAAGTGGTCCCCCGTCGAAAGAAAGTTCTTCAGGTGCACCATATGTGCAGAACCATGTTCTCAGGTTGTCGCATACTGCTACCCAATTCATAATTTCTACCGTGTAGATCTAAAAAGTCAATTATGGTTTGTTGGAATGTGACTTCAGGGTTAGACGGCAGCATGAAGAGCTCCTTCGATTGTGACGGTACGATAGAGTTGCATATCTGGTATTGGGCTCTGGTCTGTCGGACACTGGAATCCATACCAGCCTCCTTATATTCCATCAGAGTCTGACATTCTTCATCAATGACTGCTGCGGCAACAATCCTATACTATGTGATAGCTCTCAATCTGGGGTCATGCTCGTATGTGGACATGAATGCAGTCTTGATTGGTTCAAGTGCATCAGTTGTAGGCGCCTTGTCTACGCTTCGGTTGTATATGTGCAGATAATATTTAGGAATTTTTCCAGGGAGATGTTTAATGCTGAATTTGTATATTAGTGTGCGTTCCTTGAAATTAAAGAGACGTGGTTTTTTTATGTTCTAGAGGACTCGATCTGAGAAAATCTTTATGAGTGGTTGATGGTCAACAGTCACTAGCAAATCTGGAGATCCCAATATAAACATTTGACATGATTCTAGTCCACAGACAATGCCCAGGGCTTCACCTTCGACCAGTGCATAGCGGGATTGTGCGTCATTGGTAAATCGAGATCCGGCCAAAATAATTTCCAGTGATCATCACTGCAATTTGGGTTCGCTTTGCCAGGGCAATTACAGTGTTTTTGAAAAAGAAAGTAACCGATTCCTGTTTTACTGTAATCTGTTGAAAGGCACGTCTATTTAATTTATCTCAAACGTCTTGACTCCGTCTTTAATTTTCCGCACGATTACTCACTTCGACTCCTCAAAAAGTTGGTCAAGTGTTTCGTCCCAATAAAATTTTCGGTTCTTCGAGTGCAGTAATTACCGGAAGAGGACCATCGCTTCAGCGTACGCGAATGTATAAGATACCTGATTCACCAGTCCAAACCAGGACCTGACGCCCGTGATGCTTGTGGGTGTGGAAAGTAAACGATGGTCTCAATCATTGTTAGTTTCACACCATCGCCTGATATTAAAAACCCGGCAAACTCTACCTCATTCTCTGCAAAATGGAATTTGCCAGGGTTAGACTCAATCCTATTCTCCCCACAATGGGTTATATATTCCGTTGTGTCCTAGAACGAGGACTATATAGAATCGTCCCAAAGAACACTATCGTCTATGCAACGGTTTTTTTTTAACCATGTCCACTGTAATATCGTCGAACCGACGGGTATATTCATCTCCAGACGCGTGAAATCCCCGAGGAAAACTGTATATATCTGTACCAGCCCCACTTAGTGATAAATGTAATGGCAACTTGTGCAGTTAGGGAAAGCAGTAACTGTGGTACCCGTTCCATGTGTCCTGAACTGTTTTCCTTGTCGGAGCTGGAACGACGGAGACTGATTAAATCTTGTCTACAGCGCCATATAAAATAACCACAACGGCAATGGTAGTAATAATTCTCAATTACTAAATTCTCTTACCAACGAGATATAAATACACACATACATACAGTTAACCTCTCGGCACTTAGCTGTTTATATAACACTGGACAAGGTAATTTATGTCTGCCTTTGGAAGTTCCCCATTATCTAATGAAACCTTCCATTTCGACTCTACAGCATTTTGGGATGTGTGTTCACCTGTAAACAATTAATGTAGAAGCCACAACAAATTGGGTTTCTATTACGGAGCATTTATTCTTTTTATATAGAAAATGTAAGAAAATAATGTTCTGAATGTCTCTTGGGTATGTCTGTTTTACTTTTTTATCATCCAGAAGTAAGTTAGGGTGAGTAAGGATTAGAAAGGTTAAAATGGTTGAACTCAACTCAGCACAAAGCTGAGTTGGAACTTACTTCATGAGTGGAGCTGCAAAATATGTCTGAATGCTCTGCAGTGGAAAGTGGTAAGTGTTTTAGTGGAGGTTTCGCAAAACACGTGTGAACACTATGCATTGGAAAGTGCAAAAGAGTTTCTTTTTCTGATCCTTTTTGGAAGTGGTGTTTTGTTTTTGGTCCAGAAGTAAGTTAGGGTAAGTCATGATAAGGATAGTTGTATTGGTTGAGCTCGCCCAGCCTTGCACTGAGTTGGAACGACCAAAGTCATGGCAATAATGGTTCAAATGGCTTTTGTGCTGAGTTGAAACAACCAAAGTACATCCGAATGCTATGCGTTGGAAAGTGGAAAAGAGTTTCTTTGTTTGATCCTTTTTGGAAGTAGTGTTTTGCTTTTAGTCCAGAAGTTATAGCAAGTCATAATAAGGATAGTTATATTAGTTGAGCTCATTCAGCCTTGCACTGAGTTGAAACGACCAAAGTACAGGTTGTATTCACTTCATACGTCAGTCAATTGGAGAAAGGAGATTTCCCAGCGGGGACAGCTTTTTTTTTCACATGGTACTACATAATGGAGCAAGAGGTAGAGCAGAAGGAATTGTTTGTCATTATATAGAACTTAAACAATGCCAACTGACAGGCGTTTGACAAAGCCAAGTGGGGTTATAAAATTCCCGGTTCCTTTATTACTAGTATCACGAGAAAATGTATTTTTATATTATTTATTATTATTATTTTTTTTTTTATTGATTTTATTTAATTTTCTAACAATGCAAATGGCTTCTATTATCTTTAGTATTTTTTGCAGTTAGATTTATAATGAATTCTAGTATTACTAAAAAAGAGATGAAAATGAAAATTGAAAAACTTTTATTTGTTAATAATGAAGAGAATTTCTATTTTTTTTTAAAACAATCAAATTTACAGCATCTTCTATGAAATGTTAAGTTTGCAGCAAAAACATGAAACTGGTTTCAACCAATTAGGTAATGACCCCAAAATGATTATATACAAAGAAAATTTTGTATCACTGAATGATTCATTTATCCACTTTCAGAGAATCAAAAACAGTTGGCTGCATTTAAAATGATTTTTAAGAGAACAAGGAAATATTTGAACCTGCCCACAATCAATGGGAAACATCTGTGAATATATATTCAGAAAAAAATTCATGAATGTATTTGATAATTTGATTGCAAATACAAATGAAATGTACAAATTTTAAATTTATAATTTTATACACGCATAGCTGGTCCCTATTCTCAAATTTGATTAATAAATAATCTATATAAGAAAGTTGTTAAATTCCTTTAAGAACCATTTTTACTTATACATCTTTCATGATATCTATTTTCACAAGAACATTGACTTTGGCCCAAGAAGCATGTACTCTGGGTATAACTGATTCCTTTGGGGCAAGTGATAATTTTAATTGGTAAATGATACTTGATTTATGTGACAAATATTTAAGGGCAAAGGTCAAGTGCAGTCAAAAAGTTAGTGTTTTATTATTTTTATTTTGCAAGTAGGGTAGCTTAGTGTTGGTTCATGAATTTAGTAATATAGTAAATTGTGAGTTCAGTCTCTGGCCTAAGTATTACAGACTGAGCAGTACCAAATAAGAACTAGATGAGATATCACCAGACATAGACATTAAAATGAGAACAATTTACCCCATAAAGTCTACCATTTGTCCATTGCTGTCACATATGGTCTGGTACCCCTGCTATTTACCTTGAGCTCCTTGATAAAATCCAAAAAAGAATCAGCAATATTATTGGTCCTGATCTGGTGATATGACTTCAGTCACTTTTCCACTGCTTTAAGGTTGCCTCTCTGTGACTTTTCTATAAATACTTTCATGGTAATTGTTCGAATGAGCTATTCGCTATAGTACCTAGACGTTTTGAATTTAAGCACAGTACTAGACTGCCATTAACATCTCATCAATTTATAGTTAAGCTGGATAGATATAGCCATAAGTTCTATGCTAACAGTTTCTTTTCTCTCACTTCTTGCTTGTGGAACTTCCTTCCAGCTCCATGCTTTCCAGCCAACTTTAATCTGCAAAAATTTAAATGCAATGTCAACTGCTATCTACTGTCCTCCTGATTACTCTTTTCTCTTCCCGCTTATTATTAATGTTTCTGTTCTTAATTTTTTCACACTCTGTAACCCATTCTGTCTTAGTGGCTTTACCGCCTTGAGTGGGGTGATATGAGATTTTAAAAAATAAGTAAATAAAGGGTCCTGGATTGATAGGTACCTGAAGAAGGCCTGTGGTCACAATGGCTACAACTTTGTGATAATAACAACAAAGATGAGGACATTAGTCCGAATATGGATAATGTAAGTAAAAATGAAAGAAACACAAAAATGTTAATAATAATCTACACAAGAAACTTGTTAAGTTTCTTTAAGAACCATTTTTTCCTATACATCTTTGCTATCTATTTTCATGAAAACATTGGCTTTGATTCAAGAAGCATGTACTCTGGGTATAACTAATTCCTTTGGGACAAGTGATAATTTTAATTGGTAAATGATACTTGATTTATGTGACAAATGTTTAAGGGTAGAGATTAAGTGCAGACAAAAACTTACAGCAATTTTAGTGAAGTGTTTTATCTTGGACTTAGATACAAACGAGCTGGGGGAAAAAATCATTACTTCAATGATTATTTCACTGTAAACTCTACCAAAATAATCATATCTATATCCAACCTAAGATCATTTGAATAATTATATCCATGTTGAAATTAATTTGGAATTTTTACAGATTAGTAATAAAAAAGCTGTTTAGGAAAAGTGGATTTAGTTACATGACTTGAATTCTGATCAACGCCCACATGCATATTGATATACTTGTTTGCAAATACCAACATAGTGTACATACTTCTTATACTGAATCTACTGTAACAATTTACCTTACTACTCATGCATCCATTAATGATTCTTTCATAACAGAATAATTATGACAATGAATAAGGCCCAATAAAAAATTTTAAACTATGTGATATTTAGCATAGAAAATCCCAGTTTGGGACTTTTTGATTCTAGAAATCAATAAAGTTAAGGGAAGCTTTATCTTGGGCAGTGTCTTTGCATTGTACTAAGAAAAACATGCTCTAATGTCTGCAACAATAGCTAAGTTTAACTGAGTAGCATCTGGACAATCGATCACATGATCTTCAGTCATGTTTTGTTCGTGGTGGTGGCAGTGGTGATGGAGGTGCTCTTGTTGTTGCTGCTGTTATTATTATTGTTATTGTTGTCATTGTTATTATTATGATTTTTCCTTTGCTTTGTATAGTATGAGTTGCCCCAAGTCTCAACCAGAGTCAACAAGTTTGTTTTGTGTCAGAAGATGCAAACAGATGAGATGCCATGCAATCTGGAAAAGAAAAAATAACTGTGGTCACTGCTTGGGGAGAAATTTATGCAAAATATGAGAAGTACCTATGGATATTATTTTTTTTTTGTCATTCTAATATGTTAGAGCTACATATTTGTTTGCTCCTTTTGATATCATTCCCAGAGCTCCAATAACCTCAAGTGGTGGTGGTGGTAATTGTAGCAGTAATTTTAAGAAGAAGAAGTAGTAGTAGTAGTAGTAGTAGAAGGAGGAGGAGGCTCTTCCATTCCCTGACATGCATTGTCTATCAACATTAGTCCTTCATTAAACACAGTTCTGGACTTTCCTCATTGCTACAATCCAGTTGATTCTGCATCTATTTAATCCATTCTCAGTGTCATGTCTCCACTTGTTTCTTGGGCATCCTTCCTTACTTTTCTTCTGTGGGTTCCAGGTTAGGGAGTTGGCTGATCGTGTTGGATGCTAGTTCTATTTTCCTATTCAACCCCACTTCCTCTGCACCATCCAGAATCTTGCTCAGTGCTTTGCCACAATCCCTCACAGGTCACAAGACAAGATCATGTCCAGATAGTTTACACTAAAATGACAATATGCAGTATTTATTCTTGGAGGATGACAAATACATTTTCTAAATCTCAGCATTTAGTTATAGAGAACATTATTTTGCTTATTCTACAGCTGGAACATTGCAAAAATGTAAGTTTTGAAATAATAGAAGAGGGAAAAAAATGCGTAAAACAAATGAAATGTAGCAATTTTTATAAGGAAAAGTGTATTGCAATGTTTTGGGAAATTATAGATAATACTATTACTTCTTTCATCAAGTGTACATGAATTTGTTGCATAAACCAACATTTAAAACACTAACTTGCCAAAAAATCATGGGTAACAGTATAAAAAGGTAATGGTAGGTGGCACCACCATACCTTGACATCATGGATATCTCCACTCCTATGAATTATTAGTGTTCATATTGGGCATAATAGAGTGTGTTGAGCAGATGGGACATTTAATTTCTAAAACTGTGGGGACGTCTGATACCCTTCAATCTACTGTATCATACGTGTACTGGGAATACCTGATGAAAGGCATTACCACAATACTGTGGATGACCATAGGTCCTTAACCCTAAAACACTAACCATGGGTATATAGTACTCAGCACAAATTTTCCTATTTTTAATTACAATTTTCAGTACCTGATTTTCTTACCTAAATATTATGTTTTTCAGTTCCTATTAATATTAACTCAAAGTACAAAGTTTGAAGTGCTTGCATGTAAAATATTTCAAGTAAAGATTTATATTTAATATTTTTTTTTTGATATTTTCAAAATCGGCTATGATATACCCATGGTTAGTAGTGGTGTAACTTCAATTGATGGTTAGTGTTCTAGGGTTAATGATCATGACCAGAGGCATCTGGCTAGAATTGTCTGAAGTAACAGACAAGTGACACTGGTTCAAATCACCTCCACATTCAATGTAGAAGGTACCAGATGTATATCCAGCAGGTTAGTTAAGCCTTCTTTAGCTTTCGTTGGATATAGGTGCAGAGGGCCTACCGGTTAATATCATCATAATAGGCACAGACCCTCACCTGGGCTCATGTCGTTCTGGGTACGACGTTAAACTGCATCCAACAGCAAGGCCTCTGATCAGGAGGTTTTGAGGAAGCGTGGAACCACCTCTTAATTTCTGGTGTTCCCAAGTCCACCCTGACCCGGGGTGGTAGCACCTGTTGGGGTCCCAGCTATGGGAAAATAGTGAACTTCCAGGTCTTTTCCAGCACATTGAAACAATGATGTTACCAGCTTTACGTTTTTGAAACAATGATGTTGCCAGCTATACGTTTTTGAAACAATGATGTTGCCAGCTATACGTTTTTGATATATTTAGTAAATACTGGATCTGGCATTAAATAACCATAGTGGTTGATATGCCATAAAACCCCAAACAAACAAACTGGGCTCATGATAATGATAATTAGCCTGTGGACAATGTATGGTGCAGTCCAATGATTCATGATTCCTAATTATTTCAAGCTAATAGGAAGGTTGAGTTGACACAGTTTGTAAGGCCCTGGACCCTAGTTTTCAACAAGGCACCATGTAGGATGGTGATGGTATAAGGTTTCATGTTGCAGGAGATGGGTCCACCTAAACATATTAACATGATCATTTATATCCATTCGTGGACTTCATGAAGGATAGGGTAATTCACTATAACATTAGACCAAAGTTGCCTAGAATTGCTTTGAGGAACATAAGATTTCCAATGAATGATGTAGACACCTTGTTTACTTGACATGAACTCATCTTATGGAGAAGACTATAGCGATGCAAGATCCTGCACGTACCAGGAAGCTGTTGACAGCTATTGAAATGCCACTTTTGGCCACTTGCAGAATCGATGGTTAGTTGCTGCGTATTGCTAGGTCAGATGTGCTCCCATAAAATATGAGGCACCTAACTTATGACTTTTGGAACGTCGGTGTTATATAAACATTTTTGTGAACTGCCTAATGATGGAAATATGTTTTTCTATGGCTGCCCAACTAGCAGCTAGCAATTTGAATGCTAAGTGTGAGAACTTTTCTCACTTGGGAGATTGGTGTGTAACAGTCTTTCTCAGTTTACTTCTTCCTGTTTGGTCTTGCGTTGTATTCAGTCAAGTTTAACAAATTCAGACATTAAATTATAATATATTATTAAAATTTAATGTCTGAATTTGTTGACTGAGTACAGTTTTTTTAAAAGTCACTCATTTTCTTTTTCTCAAGCAATGCCAGCTTGGGAAAAATATAAGATTTCATTATTTTAAACACACGCAAATACATACACACGCAACACATTTTTTCATCTTTGATCTGATGAAGCCATATAGGTGAAATGCATAGTTGGATGTCTTTTTGAGACATACTTTCATGAACATTTTTTCAAATGTCATTAATTTATAACTCTGTCAGGATTATATACCCAAATTCATTATATATTATTAAAATATATTAACTATACACATTATGAAATAGACAAAGTCTGACAATTATTTTAAGACATTTTTATATTTATACATTCTTTTTTTATAGATACGAATATTTAAGTAAATGCTCTGTTTATAATAAACAGTATTAACAACATTTACCGGCCTGAATGTCCAAGAAATTTTCATAGAAAATGTGTGTCCTCCGACTTGGAATCGAATCTGTATCCTATCATATAGCCTGATGAACCATCATATAGCCTGATGTGCCTCAACTGATTGGGCCACAGACTTTGTCCATTTCATAATGTATGATGTCATTTGTTTACATTTGGATACGCATTGAGCAGATATGAATATGAATGAGAGAAAATCATGGAGAATTGTGTTTAAAAACCGTAAATTCAACCTTGCTAACTGAACGCTCCTCAGTGGCCAATCGGTTAAGGCACGTCAGGCTATATGATAGTTCCGTATAGGATACAGGTTCGATTCCTGTTGGAGGACGCATATTTTCTATGAAAATTTCTCGGGACATTCAGGCCGGTAAATGTTGTTTAATACTGTTTATTATATTATTATAAACAGAGCATATTTGTATCTATAAAAAAATAGAATGTATAAACATAAAAATGTCTTAAAATATTAACTATACTTAATATACTATTAAAATATATTAATTGATTAAATAAGGAAGAAGTGGGAAATGGACATGTTTTGCTTTTAATAGCTTCATCAGAAATTTCTTTTGGAAATATGGGGTACATTGGGGAAAGTTTCAATATTTTGAATTTCATGCTGTGTTTTCATTGGTCAGGTATATCGTATGCATCATATCACTGCAAAAGTTTGTGCTCAATTTTCATTAATATTAAATGATTGCAACTTGACACTGACATGTTTTGGCACCAATTTCTGTTGTATTCTAGATTGGAAGCTTGTATCATTCAGTTGTGAGTCAGACTTTGTTGAATTTTAACTTTTTTCTACAAATGAATGCTTTAAAGATGAAAAGTTTCACTTTCACTATTTGATGTTCTATAAATTTTGGAAACAAGTAAGCATTGGGACTATGACAAAAACATTCAGAAACTTTATCTGAATTGTACTTGAGTTCTTTGGACAGGCAGAAAGTGATGAGGCTGATTTTAACCTAAATGATCAACCATGCTTTTTACGATTTTCCAATGTCAATGAAGACACTCTGCTTGCTAGTGTGGAGAATAAACTGAAGATTTTGATGGAATAGATTGAAAATTGACATCTCAACTGGCCTTTGCCATTTAAACAGACCTGAGTTCAAGAAAAAAAGATTTCAACAAATCGAAAATGTGTCATTTTCCACAATGACAATGCAAGACCACCTGTTGCAAAACAGACCTTGTAGAAGCTTAATAGAGTTGAAATGGGAAACCCTCCAGCACCCGCTGCATTCTCCTGGCTTGGTTCCTATGGATTTTCATGTGTTCCGGTCTCTACGGAACAATTTAAATGAGAAAAATTTTAATTGTACAATCAGTCAAAAACTACCTCACAACCTTCTTCCAACAAAAAACACGTTTCTATGAAAATTGCATCAACAAGTTTGTAGAACGATGAGAGACAGTTGTTAAATGCAATGGAGACAATGTACTTGACTAATAAATATTTTTTTATCAGTATGTAAAATTTTGTTTTTAATTTTCTAATCAGGCACAAACTTTTGCAATGATCTAATATTTATATCTTGTGGTGTAGTGCACATGTAGGCGGTGTAATGGTTAGCTAGCTTGTCTCGCTAGAACAATTTTGATTGAGTAATGAGTTTGACCATCACTGGGTGCCCCCCAATTTTCGGCCATGTGCCACATCTAAGCTATGCTTGGAAAATCACTATATCTTGTGGTGTTGGTGTGTGTATTTCACATGTTTCATAGCATCTGTTTGTACGTTTAATTCCTGAAGACAGGGGAAGAAATGGGATAGTATGTATCAAATTTCTAGCTTTGATTGTGGAAAGATGGAAAAGACATATCAGAGATGCTATTTGGTTTCAGTGAGAAAATGAATGAAATAAGGGAAGATAGAAGTGTTTAACAATTATTTCAGTGAAATAGAAAAAGCTGCCAATTTAAAATCTTTTCATTTGTACCCCGTTACTTCATTAAATAGAACCAGCATTCATATTTCTGACTATAATTGCTATATTTTGTTAAATTTGTTAAACTCAAATATTTAACGATATGATAGGGGTATTTATACGAATATTTTATTGTTGTAGAATTCATCATGAACTTAATTCAATCATTAAATTAAGATTCATCAGAAAATCAAATAGGAAAATCATTAAATTTTCACATGTATTTCTAATATTTTTAATTTTATCTGCTACTGTATTTTGCTTTGCACTACTTGAAAGATAGATCCACACATATAGTATACATGAAGAGGGCTGGAGAATTGTCTGAAATATTTCACGAATTACATAACCAAAACAATATGTTTGATCATTTGAATAACTTTTGGAATAATGATGACTCTTCTCAAAGTTACAGATAATTTGCACTGTTGAAATTGGAATGATTCACAATGGAATTTTCACAGATCTTGCTAATATTTATAATTCTTTATCCTAAGTTAATTTCATTCATCTTTTTCAAAAGTGGCAAACAAAAAAAACTTAAATTGTCTAAAATAAAGATTATTTCAAAAATGAACATTTTTAACAGGAATTTAAAAAAAACAAAAAAACTTAATTGGCCATGGTTAAGTGCAGTTGACAAAAATGCCCAACAAACAGAATTGACAAAGTTTCAAATGAAAAAAATGGCAAAATAATACTAAGCCGACAATATATATGCAACACAAAAGTAGGCAAAGCAACAGTAATAAGGTAAAATGTTCCCAAAGTAAGAATAGTGATAGTCAAGTGATTATACCATTTTGATTTCAAGACAAGAAAGAATAACAATATGGTGGATAAAACCCAGAAGTGGTCCATTTTATTGGTTAGGAAGAAATCCCTGCATGCATCTGTATTTGTCTATAACTTTAGGGAGGGGGGATAATTTGCAGTTATTCCCACTGTGATTAGGACCAACACACACACACACACACACATAAAAGAGCTTCTTATTCAATGCCAATAGCTGTGACAAAATTGAATACTCAGTTTTAATTTATATTATGAATATTAAAAATCAGTTTTGTCTGAATGCACAAGTGATAGCAGGAATAAATCCTTATCTTGGGTTATCAACAGGCATCTTAACCATGGTCTTGTCACAATAATACATATGAACAGAAAAATAAAACTATTCCTTCTCTATTTAATATGCATTACATGGAGACATATACAAGTATAACTTTTAGTAATGAAAATGCTGTTTGAAAATATTTTAAGCAAGAGTATCTTATGTCATTTTTTTTAGCAAACTTTGCATTTTTACAGTAAATCACTTTTAATTTATTCTTTCAAAACAAAACAAAAAAGCAAACATATTTATGGTAAAGAATCTTCCTGCTCACTTAGCAACTATAAGAATGACTACAATCTTGATAATTAAGACAACACAACTATTCTTGGTGCCATGAACTGCCTCATGTTACCAATCTTAGAAAATTGCAACTGGTATGCAATGTTATTAATTTATGTGGCACTGGAAAATTGGCTGAATTGTGTGTGGCAGTTAAATAACAACTTTAAGGATATTTGGTCATAGGATATGATATGTTAAAATATAAATTTTTAGCATAAATCAATTTCAAAACATTTTTTAAATTACTGTATATACTTGTGTATCATATGACCTTTGAAGACTTAATTTTGAAGCTAATTTGACTACAGTAAATGGACATATAGTTTGGCCAATGGTGTAGCCATTGCCAGCAGTATATATGCTAATTTTATATCTCATGTATGGTGTGACCAACTTAAAATTAGCTTCAAAATTAGGTCTTCAAAAGTTGCATGATATGTAAGTATATTCAGTAATAGTAATACTAATAGATTTGTCCTAAAATATTGAAATATCTTGACTGCATGAGAAAAAAATTAAAAATAACGTTGAAAATTTTAGTTGTTAATTTGAAATCTGAGAGGAGTGGGTAAAAAGCAAGAGGAAATTGAACAAATTTAATTTGAAAGATTTTATTTCAAAGTTGAGAAATAAGAAAAAAATGTTGAGAAGTCAAAGAGGAATTGTAGCAGAGTAGTGACCACATTGGACAGAACCAGAGAAGACAGATTCCACGTCTCAGGAACAAAGATCAGGCTAGAAATTCCCCAAATCATCTTTCAATATATCTTTTCTGGAATCCAGTCAAAAAAACTGATGTATTTATATACAATAGGCAACAAATGTCTAGACAATTGAATTTGGAGTAGACTAACGTTTCCTCCAGAATAAACAAAAGACAAGGAAGTAAGACATTAGCAACTCCTGTATTTCTGTTGGATTAGGGGTAGGTGGAAAAAGCCCTGGTTGCCAAATCTGGATAAGGAAAATTAACTCCCAGTTGTCAAGAACAGGCCTTGGTGCTATGGCAACAGTAATTGGCATTTCAACTGTCTGGAAGAGAGAAAATCAATTTTAAACTGATTTCTGTTTTAATATCACCATTTTAATGATCTGACATGAAAAAAGAAAACAAAATACAAAAGAATTTGAAGAATTTCTTATTTGTAGAATAAGACCAATAAAATCAAATAAAATGTCAGTTTTTTGTTAAAAATAAATGAGAAAAATTTAGACAAGTTTTGATTGGAAACAAAACTAAAGTAATGCTCCCTGTATTCTGAGTTTCAATCCTGACTTTCTTGGGTTTTTTTTTCCTTCTTCAGCAAAATCTATCTTCTTGTCTTTAGTACTAAATAGAGACCTCCTTAAAAACACAAGTTTAAAAAGAAACTTCAAGAATATGTTAGGGTGTTGTATATCTTTTTTAGCATTTTTGTGCTGGGGTTATAATACTAATCTGTTGTATTGCTTTAGATAATAAAAAATAAGAGAGAAAATATATAAAAGAATGAGATTCTTCTGTTATGAAAGATTTTTTTTCAGAGTATACATATATACATACATAATATATACAGATATTAATAATACCGGTGGTCCATGACCTGACAGAGTCCCATTCCTATGATGCATCATAATGTGATTTCCCATGTAAGTTGGAATGTACCCACATTTTTTGTGAATAAGCACATGCAACAGTCACCTATGCTAACACAATAGTAAAGTAATAATTTAGGACATAACATCACATTTCTGTGACATAATATTAACATAATTAGGACTAAAAAAATGCATGGACGACATAAATATAATGAAATGAAATCGTTTTAAGCTGCTTGTATATTTATTGCCAGTGATGTCATTGGTTCTCAGTAGATGAAATGACGAAGTGTAAGGTCTTGTCTCTCTTGCAGTACTCAGAAGCAGCAGCAAATCTGGCATTCACAAACTTATAGTCAAAATAAGATAAATGGAGATTGTGTTGTAACCACAATCATTGTAGGTCAGGATTGTCGTAACCCAGGAACTTACTCTATGTATATGTTAATATAGCAGAGACAAGTTATTTTAAAAAACTAACTGAAAAACCATCAAAAGATCCTTGTCTTAGGAAACTAAAAGCTAGAAGCACATTTTTTCTGTTTGAATTTCTGTGATGAAGGGTTATCATTAGTTATTCTATTTTACATATGGACTATTGTCCTCATCTTTGTTGTTATCCCGATCTTTATCAGGTGTATGTTGATCTGGGTAACCAACAGGGAATTCCAAACAGAACCCTTTATTAATCTATGGAGGTAGACTGTTCTTGTTCCACTGCCCATGTTTAAGGATATCTTATCTAGTTCTTGTTTTTTATTACTGCCCAGTTATTGCTCATTCTGTTTCCACAGAGTTCAAGTACACACTGCCCAGCCAATGATTGAATCAAATGCATGACCTAACACTTTAATCCACTAGGCTACTGTTCCATGGGACAATTCTCTGTGGAGAACTTGGAGTCTTAAACCTAACTTGGCTGCTGATGAGTGCTGCTTGTCATACATTGACTGCATTCACTTGAAGCTTTTCTTTTTTGTTACAGCTGCTGTTGAAGATTTGCTGTCATTTGTTTTTTCTTTATTTGTGGCTCCCATATTGTATTTATTTTTATGCTAGGCCTACTAAGGAGACCCTCATAGCATAGCATGTAGTTTACCTGGATCAAGGTATAAGGCTGGTCAAAATGTTGTGATAACAACAACAAAGATGAGGACCATAGTTTGTATCTAAATAGTGTAAACTAGATGCACACATCAATCATAATAAAATTTTCATTTTCCAATACAATATATAATATAATTAACAGTTACAAACAAATATTTTATTGTGTTATGTATTGTTACAAATGTTTCTAAAAGGAAATAAATTTATAACTTTTTAAATGTTAATCATATAGAAATTTACACAGGTTTTTATCTATATTTTTTTATATTTGTAATGCAAACTTATATTTTCTATTGTGAAATTGTCTTACCTTTCAATATCTATAGCAGAAAATCAATAATTTCAATTTTCTAAATAAGATACATAATCAGTTAGAATAGACAAGTGTTCTTCATTTGGTAAGCAAGGATCTGGAGGTGCTTCTGTAAAAAGAAAAGAGGAGAAAAAACAAATGACAGGTTATGTGTAAATATAATTTAAATGATAAAAATGTTATTTAAAAGGTTCTTCATCCAGTCACTTGCATCATTGTTAGTTTTCTTGATAAAATTGATCCCCACACATTGTATATATACATGTAGATTTTTTAATACTCAAATCAATTTTACCAATACAGTCAGTCAACTAACTATTGACTACTGATTCCTTAAATATAAACTACTCCTATATATACATATATATGTAGGGGTGGGGAGAGGAGAGTTTATAGGTGTTCCAATAAGAGAAAAGTGTATATTTTCAAGAGTGCCCATTAACATACATATATATATGTGTGTGTGTGTGTGTGTGTGTTAATGGCCACTCTTGAAAATATAAATAAATAAATGTAAATATAGAAGTGGATACTGTGTTCAACACTGAGTGGTGACAGTCCTTTTCATGCTTGAATGCAATCTTCAAGCCTGAAATTTTTTAATGTATTTCTGTTGAATATTTTAACGGAAGGAATTTTTTGTGGATGAGTTTAATTAATATTTTCCCAATGTTTGTTTTAACCTTTTTACTGTACAGTGGATTAAACCATATTTGTACTGACTTATCCCTCAAAGTATTAACTATTATCACTAAACCTAAGTATTTATGTTATGTCACTTCCTTTACAAATATCCTTAATGTGATTTTTGCCTTACTAATGATCCTGATTTGTGTATATTTTTAAGTATTGATAAAATTGCTTAACAAATTGTGACGCATTTCCACTATTTTGACTTGATGTATTTAAAATTAAAATAATTTATTGGAATCTTTATTTTAAAGGTCCTTGATTTAGTTTTTTGTTCAATTAAAAATTTTGTAGATCATCCAAAAAAAACATTTTTAAGGGTCCATAGCATCTAAACTATGTGAAACAAACTTAAAATAAAACAAAAATAGTTTATTTGCAAAGAAAATTATAGGGGTGCCAACTTTCAGCTTCATATTTTCTAAAGTATCCAAATTATAAGGTGCCAAATTTGACAAAACCACAATTTCAGTGTGACAAGTTGTTCTGTCACATAATCTTCAGACATGTAAAATATGTAGTAAAAATATAAAAATTTTCTTGAAATGCCTAACTGGCTTGTTGATGTCATGAAATTTTAAGGATGTTAAAAAATCTGAGTAATTACAAATTGTAATACTGATATTTCCTATAACACAAATAAATATGGTTATTGCATATAAATATTCTATTAGGTGATAAATGACAGGAAAACTAATTTGGATGCAGTATCTGACATACTTTATAAATGAGAAGCTCTCAAATAGGACAGTGTATCTTTATATTTTGGCCATTTTCAGATCCTTATAAAAAAAAGTACAAAAGACACACCTAAGCTGTTTATATTTTTATAATTTATAGTAAATATTGAATATTGTCACCAAGTTTAAAATCTGTACATGCAATATCCTTGAAGCTATGAATGTCAGAATTTCCTTGAATGCCTTCTTTAGTAAAACACAAAGAAAATGCAGTGAAATTTCAAGATGCTCTGATTTTGAAACTATTAAAAAGATACAGGTCTAATATTTGGGATTTATCAATAAATTTGATCAAAGAACACGTGTGAATTTTCCTATATTATTCTGAGAGGGCCACTTGTGGCTATTGGTTGATTTGAGATGGAATGACTTATATATTACATACACATACCTTATTAAATATATAGGGTTATACAGGCCACAAAATTGTTCAATATTGAAAATATTTCAGAAATATAAAGCAGTCTACTAAATTATCAGCATTTGTAACCAGCAAAATGGTTGCTTTGCATTAATGTTGATATTAAAGCCTTCCCAAACTCCAAATTGTTGCACAGTAATGATCTTTATATACACAGGCATAATAGTATAAAAAAAAATAAAAATTATATTTTGCAAGTAGATATCACTCTAATTTTATGGAAAAACATCAATCTTCAGAAAGGCACCTCAATTAATAATATAATTAGGATTCACTATATGTTACTCGTAATGATACTAATATTCCACTTGTAAAAAAAAAAAAAAAAATCTTACCTGGCTTTTTAGGGGTCACCATTTTTGTATCATCATCAGTAGTCCATCCTTCGGCCTTAGCAACTTAAAACAAAAAAAAGAACAACATAAAACATAGGATCTTGACAGATTCAGTGACAGCACCTACAAGGTATAATTTCAACTAAGTTGTACTTAAGATAACATTTTCTGATACTGAAACAATTAAAGTCGCTTTCCTGATTTAACATATATCTGTTACATATATATTGTACATGCCATGAAACAGAACATTCATTGAGAATATGAATCATTTACTTGTATTCATTGTGAGGTTGCTTGCAATGAGTATGTACATAGGTACATCAATAAGTCTGTAACTTAAATGATGAAAAAAAAAAGGCATTTATTTTAAACAATAAATATTTATGTTTTCAACATGACTTTCTGTACCAATGCACTTTATTCAATGGCTTATACAAATCACACAGATCGAATATATACAGCAAACATTTCAGATCAAAATTCATGAAATAAAATCACAAAGAGTGACAATTCCTGGAATGAGTGCAGTGTGTTGCTGAGGTCAGAGTCATTTGTACCTGAGCATGGCTGGAAATGTTCCAACTTCTGATTTCTTGATATGCAGACCAGATGAGTCATTTGTTGCCCAGCAGTAGAGGAAGTTGTATGTATTCATGTTATACTGTTAGCAGAAATGAGTGAAAGGAATTTGGAGCAGCTGATTAACATCAAGTCTTGTGTGAAGGTTGTTAAAAGTGATAGGGAAACATTAACCCTATTAAAAATAGCTTATGGTGAATATGCTGTTAAGAAATTGGGTGGTTTTGAGGGACACAGGCAGTTCAAAGAAGGGTGAGAAATGTGCATGATAACATAAGAAGTGGGTGGCCAAAAACACAAAGAATAGATGCAAATGTGGACAGAGTGTGAAACTTGGTGCGCTCAGATCAACGATTAAGTGTGTGACTGATAGCAGAAGAACTGAATATGGCTAGGGAAACAGTGTGGCAGATTCAAACAGAAGATTTTGTAATGAGAAAAATAAGGCTACCAAATTCATTATAAAAATGGGTTGTTTTTCTTATTCAACAAACTTAGACCCTTGTGGTTTTTGACTATTTCCAAAAATGAAAAATACTCTGAAAGGATAAGATTTGTTGACATCCAGCAACACATGACTACATTATTGAAAGGTATTCTTGATAATGAGTTACAAGGAAGTTTCCAGTATTGTCTCACAAAGTGCATTGCTTCATAAATGGAATACTTTGAAGGTGACAGCAGCCAATATGACCAGGTAAGCAAATCTTCGATTCATGAGTTCATTCCAGGAAGTAAATTGTCATACCTTGTATTTGTATCAAATTTTCTTTTATATTGTTAATGAATTTATGCTGCAGATCTTGAAATCTACCAGCAAAGTCTTTTGCCATTGATTCAAAACTGGGTCTCCAAAGTTATTTTACCAAAATATGTCAAGTTTTTTTTTTTTAATTCTTCAAAATATCATTAACAGATTGACATTGCAGACAACTTAAAAGTTTATTATTAATTTTTTGACTAGTATTTCTTTTATTTTATCGCAACTCCCAAATAGTCATTCCATAGATTACAGACACACACACTCATTCAAAAGCAACCATTTATCTTTATTTCTGATTCACATTGCTTATTGGTTAGAGGATGACAATCTTTATTTCTGAGATGAGCAGTTATCATCATTTACACTTAGACTATTATCTCTATCTTTGTTGTTATTATCACAATATTTCGGCTGTTGTACCCTCCAGCCTTCATCAGAAGCTTGTTGATCTGAGTAAGAATCAGGGAAATTTGAACTGAACCCTTTATTTAATCTCTGGGGAGTAATTTTTCTTCTTCACACTGTCCATGTCTATGGATATATCCTGTTATTATTTAGTACTGCTCAGAACACTGGAGTGCTACCTAGATCCACAAGTGCCTGATCAAGGCTAGAAGGCCCAATGGCCGAAACATTGTGATAACAACAATAAACGTCTAGGTGTAAATAATGCAAATAATCCAAGAGTTGCAATAAAAAGCAAGAGAAATAATATAAAAGAAATACTACAACTGACAATGCTAGACAATGTAAGAAATTTAAATAATATCACATCTAAAACAAGAAGTGTAATAAAATAAAGCAAAAGAAATAACACGAAAAGAATAGGAGTCAAATAATATTTTGAAATATAAAAAGGTTTATGTTCCATTTATTATTATTATTTTAACTGTATGACTTAGTAAAAAAGTTAATAAAACAACTTACCTTTATTTACATCAGCAAGTGGCACACTGACAAGAGCAGCAAAGGTGTCCATGTTAATAGATGAATAAGCTTTTGATACAAGGTTAATGGCCCTTCGACGTGTAGACTCTAAACAAGTTAAACAAAAGGTAAAAAATTGAAAGCAAGTTGAACTTTTCAATGTATTTATGCACTATTTTAAATTATATAAATATTCAAAGATTTGGTTAAAAAGCCAATTCATATGAAGCTTGCTTCTAAAATTGTTTTTTTATTGTGAAGTGATAAATGTCAACAACTCCATTTTGAGATAAAAGTTTTGAATTACATCATAGAATGTTATAGCTTTTTTCCATTTTAAACTAAGAAACGTGTAAGTGAGTTGTTACCCCTCTTGTTTGTGAAAATCAAATTCATCAAGATTATAAAATAAAATTAGAATTCTATGTAATGTAAATTTATGGATAATTAAATGCCAAATCTATTTTTTAGAATAATTTCTAATTTGAAAGCAAAAAACAAAAAAGGAAAGAAACGATTTAATTTGAAGATCCCTGAAGAATTATCATCTGAGTGAGGTTTCGAAATCTAACCTATTTGAGGGGATAACAGACTTTATTGTCACTTCAAGGACAAAACAAAATAGAAATCTACAATGAAAGAGTACAAGATAGAAAATGTGTTACAGGGAAAAGAATAATAAAATCGAACACTAATGGTGATAACACAGAAAAAATATTTATATCATATAAAAATTACAATAAATAATGAAAAAAAATCATTATCTGCCACAAGTGAATAGAATGTTGTATATGCAGTTTTTGCTATTCTTTTTTTTTGTTATTCTTCTTTTAAGGGTAGTTGTATAAAACTGCCCAATGTCTATAAAGATCCTGTATTTGATTTGATATACTGTATGTATCTATGTATAAGCTGATCCAAATATAATCCCTCCTTATATCTGAGAAATGGGCAAACTTCAAGCCCTGTGTATAAACTGAGGCAGCTAATCAACACATTATGTTCAGATGGCAGAATTTGGTAAATTCCTATGAATGGAGAATATTTTTATGAAGTTTTAATATTTTTATATTTAAAATGTTTTTAAGTATCATTTATATTAGGTCATCCCATAAGTTCTGTCCGAATTTTAACTTTTTGTTAAAATGAACGAAATTTAAAGAGTATTTTATAATGTCTAATGGAGCTGAACATTATTTTTATGTTTAGATGCTTTTAAACTGATCAAATGTTATTTCAGAGAACAATAAAATTAAATTTTGTTTGATTAAAACCCTGCTAACATGGTAGTACCCAAGAATCATTTGAGGCACATAATGCTTTATGAATTCAAGAAAGGAAACTCAGCAGCTGAAGCGGCTAGAAACATTCACTCAGTTTATGGAGAGGAATGTGTGAATGAAAGAACTTGCAGAAGATGGTTTGCAAAATTCAGAGGTGGAGATTTCAGCCTTGAAGATGAAGATCGAACTGGACGTCCAGTTGAGTTTGATGAAAAGCTTCTTGAAACAGCCCTTGAAGAAAATCCTGCTTTATCAGTTGAGGAATTAGCAGTGGTTCTCAGTTCAAACCATACAACTGTTCATCGTCATCTTCAACAACTTGGAAAAGTTCCTCAACTTGGAAAATGGGTGCCTCATGAATTGTCTGAAAACAACCTCAAATCCCAAGTTGACATCTGCTCTTCTCTCCATTCTCGCCATCTTGTTTTACCTTTTTTGGATAGACTTGTGACTGGCAACGAAAAATGGATCTTTTATCGAAATGTTAAGCATCGTAGACAGTGGCTTGGTAAAGGGGAAGGACCCCAGCCACAGCCAAGAAGGGAACTTCATGGGCAAAATTTTGTTCTTTCAATCTGGTGGGATTGCCAAGGAATAATCCACTTTGAATTCTTACCACCTAATGCAACAATTAATGCTCAAATATACTGTCATCAATTAGAGTGCTTGAACCAAGCTTTGAGGAAAAAAAGACCTGCTCTAGTGAATCAAAAACGGGTGATGTTTCATCAGGACAATGCGCAACCACACACAGCAAGAATCACGTCACAAAAGATCGAAGAACTTGGGAGAAAATTCCTCATCCACCTTATTCTCCCGACCTTGCTCCTTCAGACTACCATTTGTTTCGTAGCTTACAGAATCATTTGGAAGAAACAGCTTTTGTAACACAGGAAGAGGTTAAAACTGACATTTGTGAGTTCTTCAAATCAAAGCCAAAAGAATTTTACAGTAATGGAATTAGTAAGCTTGTTAATAGATGGAAGGAAGTCATAGATAATCAGGGAAAATACATTGTTGATTGAATCTGTAATTAAATGTAACATTTGGTCACTTGTTTTCTTTATTCAAAATTCAGACAGAACCTATGGGATGACCTGATAGTATAGTTTTTATTTCACAATTCTATTATGCAATAATGTTTTACTATTTCATCTGTTCTATAAGTTTCAACAAGTTTCTTGAATTTTTGTTTATTTCCTTTTAACAAACAAAAATAGCACCATTTTCTGAATGTAACAGGTTTTTATTTAGTATACAAATCAAATGAAATACAACTGTAATTAGTATTATATCAATATGTTAAACTCCCAGGACAACTCAATGAGAATGGAGCATCTGTATAAATACAAATAATTCCAAACATTTAATAAATGAAAATGAATTACGTGATCGGCCATTTATATGATGGGAGAAATGATATCATGAATAAAGACTGAGTACTAAAAATATTCTGTAAAATGCTTCTAAAATCTGAAGAAAAAAATTCATTGTAAAGCAATCTCTTCAGATATTTGGGCACTTTTTTTTTTTACATAGATGTTGAAGTTGGTGAAAATTGGCAAAATATTGGCCTAAAATAGAAGTCTACCTGCCAATTTATCATTGAGTTTTTTGTCACATATTTCTGTTTATGGTATAAGTATACTGTAATTTCTCAAAGATAATATACACCCAAACAAATCACCCAAAAAGTAAGAAATATATCTATCCCCTATGTATAATACGCATCTATAAATTTTGTCCCAAAAAAAATAAAAAAATAATTACGAAGACATTTTGTCGACTTTGACATTAGGAATAAAATCAAAACTAAGTAGCTAAAATAATATTGAAAATTACCATATGGTTTTCCTGATAAATATAACATTTTATTTTACCACCAAAATGTCATCAAGACATTCGAGTTATAGTGCAAATTTTAAACAAAAAGGAATAGAAGTAGCAGAAAGAATAGGAAACAGAGCTGCAGCTAAAGAATATGAGTTGAATGAGGCTAACATACGTTTATGGAGAAAGAATAAAAATAAACTAAAAAAGTGAAAATCAAGTGCCAAAGCTATAGGTAGAGGAAGAAAAGCTCAATATCCAGATATGGAACAAAGTTAGTTGAATTTGTGAAAGAAAGACAATCTCTTTTCTTTGAAATTCACCTTTTTATAGATTTTTTAATTTTCGCCAAATAAAAAATGCGGTTACTGATAAACATAAATTTATTGACAAAAAATGTTACAAATATTATTGTTAGATTTAAAATGAAAATTGGAATAATATCTTTTATATATTAGAAAAACAAGTACATATTTATTATTATAAATCAATAATGAAAAAATATTTTCCTTTAAACCTATGTATAATATGCACCCCTACTAGCACCTGTAATTTACAGTAAAAAAAAACGCATATTATTTTCGAGAAATTATGGTATATGGTAAAGTAAGGATATTGTTTTTTTTAGTTGGTGTTGATGATAACCTAACTTTTGCAAATTAAAAGCAAATATATCATTAAAAAATGTCATTTTTTAAGAACACTTATATAAGAATATATTGACAAGATCGTATATAAATTTAGGCAGACTTCTACATTTCAATCCTGACCTATTTTGACATCTTAAAAGAAAATAAAAACTATACAATGAAAACTTATAATACCTACTTGACAGAAAACAACAGTAAACTGATATTACAACATTACAATGAAAGAAATGTTAAAAAAAATCAGGATGTTTGTCCCAAGAGAATAAAATGCCCTCAAGATAAACAACCCCCCACTGAATCAAGGGATTTAACTTATGCTTAATGTATTTAATGCTGTTAAATCTAAATTGAATGTAGAAAGGTGAGAAGTCTTACCATGTAATGCATTCATTGTGGGCTTAAGGTTTTCAGGCCATTCCCGATTCAAGACTTCATAAATACCAGGAAAATCTCTCTGCCACATCTTCTGTCCAACTGACCACATGTGGCCCAATTCAGGATGACTCTAAAAAGCACAATTGCCATGAATAATTTGAAGAAATGCTTAAAAATGACAACAGACCAACAAAGCAGTGAAAGATATTCATGCTCCTCTTACAGATATCGAGGCTATAATTAGTCGTTATCCTTAGTTTTTCATGTTTTGTGATACAGGAGCTATATTTTTTAAACTGACACTTCACTCTCAGTGTATGCGTAGAGTTGTCTCTTTTGGTAGAAGTTTTGAGAAACATGTCTTTTATAAAGATATTAGTGCTAACTTACCCAAGCAGCCAAACATAGACTGCAAAATGAACCAACAGCTCTAAAGTTAAAGTGAGAATTAGTGAGTTTGATTTTTTGTTTTTATATTTTTTAGATGGAAAAAAAAAATTAATTTTTTGTACTAATTTAAGAGAAATTTAATTATAGTATAAATAAAAAATAGTAAATCATTAATTACTTTAGACATAAAATAAATAAATTACTCAGGTGTACTTACAGATTTAATTGATGAAGGTATTCGTTTCCACAAGAATTTAGCATTACATCTACAAAAGAGAAACAAAGTTATTAACTCAAAGTTGTTTGAAATTCATTTGAATAGATTGAAATTCTTACCCAAAAATATTGTTTGTTAATGTGGTTTTATTTCATACTGATATGGAATCATATAATCTCAAAATGTTTTCTTTTTATCTTCATATTTAATCCCATATTCAGAGTCTAAGATTTTGAACAACTTTAATCATTTTGCAAAAAGGAGGAAGTCAGAGTTTACTTGAAAATAAAAAAAGGTTAAACATTTGAGGTATTCCACATATACAAATTGTCCAACCTTGACTATGTGGAGCTTTTTATTCAACCACACCAGAAAATATTTTATCAGGATTCAATTTCATATATTTTATTACTTCAAATGTTATTATAGTGGATACTCATATTTGAAATAGATGCCCCATTTTTATTTTAAATTATGTGTATTAATTTTATCATCCTGTACATTTGAGAATAAAAATAAAGAAAATATACACTCTGGCAAAAATCATATTATATATATATATATATATATATATATATATATATATTATAAATTAATAGATTTAAAATATGGTTTTAATTTACATTGAGCACTATTGTGTAAAAATAAAAATATCTATAAGAACACCGGATTTTATATCTTACTGTTCTTTCCTTTTTATTTATATATACATATATATATATATATATATATATATATATATATATAGAGAGAGAGAGAGAGAGAGAGAGAGAGAGAGAGATAAAAGAACATTTTTGTATTATATACAAGTGTTTTACATTTAGTAATTTTTAAAAAAGAGTGTTTTAAAAGCATTCCCAAGATCTATTGTTCTTTTCATGTTTTTTAAAAGGAATGAGTCAGTGTGCTCAACTTAAAATAATTCCACTCATTTTATTTATTAGCTCATTCATATTCTTAAATTCTATAATTTTCAGTTGCTTCTCTATGCATAGACTGCAATTTCCTGTTTCACTTTATCTTTTTTATTATATACTGTTCTCCTTTTAGTTGTCTCATATATATATATATATATATATATATATATATTGATGATATGGTGTATGTTTATACCTTTCATATTTGAACAATAATTTCTATTAAAAAACAGCAGCACATTTTGAAAAATTACTACACATCAAACAGTGCTGTAAATGGGTAAATAATACACAAATATTTTTTATGTGTATTAAAACATCTTTAAAAAATTAAAAATAGACCACTCACATATATATATATATATATATATATATATATATATATATATATATATATATATATATATATATATATGACATGCCTCATTAAATAATTTAGACAAGTTTTGTCTATTTATTTTTAATAAGATCCTCTCATAATTACAGACAATATTCTTAGTATCCTTATTAAAGGAAGAAAGAAAATTACCATGTTGATGCATATTCACTTATTCCAAGTACTTTTGACGTTAGAACAATGTCATCATCAGGGTCTTGTTTTTTTCAGAATAAAATGAATATGCATCAACCTGGTATTTTTCTTTCTTCTTTTAATAAGGATACTAAGAAACTTGTCCATAATTATGAGAGAATCCTATTAAAAATAAGTAGACAAAACTTGTTTTAGTTGACATATGGCAGAACAATAAAGTATTTCTGAAATAATAACATTTTTGTCTACACCTGTAGCCTTTGTCAGCATTTAATATTGAATAGTGTTTTATAAACTGGGATACATTTCAAATGCAGCAAACATTAATGAATTACCAATCCTTTGGTTCAGGCACCTGAAAAAAATTTCTATTGCCTCTTCCTCATCCTTTTCCCTTACAGATCTGTCTCTCACTCTGGTCAGAAAATGCCAAATACTAAATAGGATAGTACTTAAATGAAAACTCTTTTTCACTTTGTGTTATTAGTATCTTAATAAGAGAGAATATACAAAAAGATGAAGAGATAATACTAATAACTAGTATAATAATAACAATGATGATAAAAATGGGAACATGGAATTAAAGGAAATATTATCTGTGACTGTAGGATAATAATAATAATAGATTATAAAAATAGTAGTGGTATTAATGAAAAAGAGAAATGTAACAGAAAAAATTTCCCTAAATAAATATAGAATAACCATATTTCTCTCTCTCTCTCTCTCTCTATATATATATATATATATATATATATGAATGAAGAAATATAGTCTTAAAGTGTGCTATATTTATGGGATAAAGTGCTCAATATCAAAGATAGAGCGTGTGTAAATATAAAAGTAAACATAGAAGTCAACACTTAGAGGCGACAGTCTGTTTCATGCTAGATGCAATCATCGGCCCGATGATTGCATCTAGCATGAAACCTCTAAGTGTTGACTTCTATGTTCACTTTTATATATATATATATATATACAAATAAGAGAAAGAACAGATGTAGTAAAAATCCAAGGTTTGTAGCATTTACTTTTTTTAAAAAGTGCTCAATACAACGTAGAGTAAAATATTAATATAATATTTTTATTATAATAGATTACAATAAAAATATTTTACATCGCTACACAAAAGCTTTCATGTTTCAATACTATGAATGTTAAAAAACATTTTTATCACAATGTATCTTACCATCACCTGAGGAAGTACAATCATAGTATTGAAACATAAAAGCTTTTGTGTAGCAATGTAAAATGTTTTATTATAATAAAAATAATATATATATATATATATATATATATATATATAGATAGATAATATTAGTGGTAAACTTACACATACATATGCAATCATATATCTAAAATATATAAATATACATACATACATACATACATACATTCACATACATATATATATATATATATGTATAAAAAAAAATTCCAAGAGGATAGAATCCAGGTAGAACTCAATGTCCAGGACAGAGTAAGGATATAATAAAAAGGCTTAAACACTAATATTCCATGGTCATAATTTATTCCATTCGAATCGTAAATACGATCCAATTCATCAGACCTACAAATTCAAAAAGAAAACAGAAAACACAACTCCGGGAATAAAAAATAAAATTTAGTGAGAGTGTATGTATGAGAGTGTGGGATGAATGCTAGAGTAAATGAAAGCTATAGGGAGGGGTAACAGACGAGAGAAAGACAGGAAGGTCTAAAGATGATATATATATATGTATATATATGATATATATATGCGTATATGGATGTATGTATATGTAGGTAGATGTGTATGTAGATGTGTTTATATGTGTGTGTGTGCATGTTTAGGTATGTATGTATACATATATATCTGTATATGGATGTATATGTACATATGTATGTATAGTTAGACGGATAGATAGAGGGATACATTGTTTATTTGGGTGTGTGTATGTATTTGTATGGAGATGTGTAAGGTTTTATGTATATATTGTTTATGTGCACGTATGTGTATGTCCGTATGTATATATGTGTATAGATGTATATATGTGTTATGTATGTATGTATATGTGTGTGTGTGTGTATATATATATATATATATATACATATATATATATATATATGTATATGTATGGGTGTGTGTGCGTGTACCCGCCTATATGTATGTATGTATGTATGTGAAAATATAAATATGTTGTTGTGTATGTGTGTATACGTATGTGTTTTTGAACATAGAAATGTAGGTCCTTGCTGGATTAGATAATCGTTATTTTTATGTTTATATTAGATTTGTAACCTGTAGTCGATATTACCTTTGTCAAATTTTCTTGATTACACAGCGGCCATTTTATAAATGCCCTTCAGTTTAAGTTCCCCCACCCCTTTTTCTTTTCCTCTCCCTCTCTCATCTTCTGAGCTTTAAGATTATATCGTCTATTGTGTGTATGTCACCACAAAATGTATACTCTTTTCCGGTGTATCTTTAATATATTAAACATTTGAAAATATTCATATTTCTCTCACTTAAGCCGTCTTTGACTCCCCTCTTTAAAACTTCTCTCTGTTAAATTTTAATCCCCCACTTCATCTTTAGACCCTCCTGTTCTTCTCTCGTCTGTTACCCCTCCCTATATCTTTCATTTACTCTAGCATTCGTCCCACACTCTCATACATACTCTCACTAAATCCTCATCTTGGTTGTTAATCCACTAACATTAAGACAGGAATTTCTGTCATGGCAATTATATAGTTCAACCTGTGAATGGTGGAAATTTTTGCTAACATTAACTTGTTAAGATGTAAGCAAGAGTTTGAATAAATCAGTGCATAACAATTCCTCATCTCAAAATTTCAGACAGAAATAAACACGATATTTTACACTCACATCCAAATTACACGCCCATTGTTAACTATTTTAAAAATGAAAATTCTATACACAAGACTTTATTTTGCTTATTTTCAGTCAGTCATACATTATATATATATATATATATATATATATATATATATATATATATGTATATATATATATATATATACACACACACACACACACACATTAATCCAGACTGTTCAGGTTTCACTCATGGGATTTGTGACATTTAGAACAGTGAATCAATATGTTGATAACCTGATACATAAAGGAATTTTGATCTGAAAGTTTTGTTTATGTTTGATCTCTATTAACAATAATCCCACAGAATTAAATACATTAACAAAGAAGGAAAATAAATATTTGTTGTGTAAAATAAATGCTTTTTGTATCATTAGATTGTAGATTATGTAATTATTAATAAAATCCATTAATGAATGCTTTCAAAGGAAGATTACTCACTACAAGTCGAAGTTTAATTTCTTCTGCAAAAACCTCAAAAGTAAAAGTATCTGCTTTGATTACTTACAGGTCATTCCGGAGCAAGTACATGGCCATCAAATTAATGTAGACATTTGGTGCAGCAATTCCACCTGGAGACTGCAGGAAGAAAATTGAATGTTCAGCAATGAGATAGGTGTATGCAAAAGAATGTCAAAGAGTTCTTGAAAAGCAAACTTAAGATTTTTCATTAAATAATAAATATTTTTTAGAACAGTTTAAAAAATTATATTACAATGGAAAGTGATACAAGATGATATCTACAAGACAAACAAAAGATTCATGTTTTGTTTTTTTATAAACAGTTTTTTATGAAACAAGAAAAAAAATTGGAGAAAGATTTTGAAGACAAAATTTGCATACAATATAGCAAGAGATATTACTGTTTGAAAAAGGTGTTGCAGTTGTTTCAGTAAAAAATAAACAAATATTAGATTGCAATAAATCTTTTTGTAATTATTTCATCAGTTACTAATTTTAGAAATTAAAAAATTCCCCTGTAATAAAATCTAAAAAAAAAACATCACTGCATTAACCATTTTATTTGGTTGGGTAATAAAAATACTTTTATATCCTTAGAATATTGCAAATATCCAGTAATTTCAGGATCAGCTTTTTGCTGTGACATAAATCTAGTCA
The DNA here is from genome assembly GCA_964036315.1 of Acanthosepion esculentum. Lineage (NCBI taxonomy): Eukaryota > Metazoa > Mollusca > Cephalopoda > Sepiida > Sepiidae > Acanthosepion > Acanthosepion esculentum. Next base: position 20,970,887 of record OZ038495.1, on the reverse strand, counting down.
ATATCTTCATACTGAGCACCATTTTTATAAATTTTGATCTGCGTTGATAGGCTAAATCTTTTATAGGTGTATTCTGTTTTTATAATTAAGTTATGCAATCATTAAGTCAGCAATGTTTTTAGTCCAATAACATCCCCTTAAATGATAGGTTTACCATAATTTCCAAGCCTCAAGACAACAATATTTACTTTTCATCATCAGTGTTTCTATGATCCAATATCCCTTAGACCTCAGAGCTGACACACATACACACACAAAAAAACAAATGTTGACAACTTACATCTCTAGTGGAACATTGGGATAAACCACCTCAAACTGAGAAGTGATAAACTAATTTAATGGGTACTTTATTTTTGAAGATTCTTTTCTTATTACAGTTTCAAAAAGTTAATTTAGATCAGTGATTTTCAATTGATGTGCACTGGTGTGCTCTGAGGTCGTAGGTGTATCATGAAAATTTTTAAATGTCATTAATTATTTTTGAAAGAAGTCCAAAGCACAATATGTGTAAATATCAAAATTAAAACTTCTTTATATTGATTATACAAATATATAATTTTTATAATAAATTAATGTATGCATAATATATGAAATAATATAAAAATTAAGCTTTTCTGGAATAAACAATATTAAAAACAAAAATTGATTATGGCTAGAATTCTTGGAAGAAGATTTAAGAGTATGCCTATCCAAAATTCGACCTTGTAAAGATATTCTAAAATAATGTCAAGCTCAGATATCTCATTAATTGTTAAATTATAATAAACTGAAAAATAAATAAATATAAGTTATTTTAAGAGTTTTAATTATCTTTTTTAATACAAAATATAATAAATTGTTTTGTTAATAAATCATAAAAAGATCAAGATGATGTCAAGATATATTTTTGAAGGCACATGTTGACCCACAGTTCAAGACACTAAATACACATGGAAAGTTTTGTTTTATATCTGAAAATGCTACACGTCACATTCAGTGAAAAATCTAATGAAAATCTGAATAAAATGGATTTGAAAAACAGTTTCAACTTATGAAAAGTCTGGTTTGACTGTTTGACCATAATCTGACTGAAAAGTTATGAGACATTCTGAAGAGGAAGGTTTACATTGGGTGATGGTAGTTTATCAGCAAAGATGAACTCTAGAAGGCCATTCTATAAACCTGGCAGTCTGTTTCATATGAAGAAATACAACAGCTTACAAACTCAGTAGATGAATGACTTCTAAAACTAGTTTCAGAATATAGAGTATACATTTCATGTTAAGTTTGTTTTTATAAATTCATTGTCATTATAATGACACTGGTTTTGTTCAAAACATTTCTCTTTGTAAACATGTTCTGTAATTATAATTTTTAATTACAATCATGTTTCTTGCAGTTTCAGTGACCTGGCTAATAATAATGTGGAACTTGGAAAATATGTTAAAATTCATAAAACTGAAACTTGCCACAACAATGGGAGAGTGAGATGTTGCGTGCAATATATATATATATATATATAAAATAAATAAATCCTAATGAGCCAGGTACTACCTACCTAGGTTTCACATTTTTACTTTTGTTCTTAGTGTATTGAGCACTATTTGTTTTAACTTATTACTTGCTGTTTTTTTTTCTTTGTATCAGAGATTTAAGGTACTGAACAATTTCTTTCACCCTGTTCAGGGGTTTCTAGTGCATTATTTTTATATATATATATATATATATATATAATTTAATAGGCTGGTCAATAAAATTTGAGAAATAAAAGGCCAACAAAAGGATAACAATATTCGCAATAAGATTGATGATATTTATTATATTTTAGCATTTTGACTAATTTGAAGTACCAAGATAAAGATTTTAAAATCAGAATTTTTGGATACACCTAGACAAGGAATTAAACATGTGGTGGGACTTACTCTTCTGAGGAATATTGCTGTTTTTAGTTAGAGGGCTTCCTGTGGAAATTATATTCTCTGAGTAAATACAAATTCCTAATTAATCCCTTAATGTGTGATTTTATATTGAATATATATATATATATATATATATATATATATATATATATATATGCACACACACACATTATACATGACATATGAAATATCATGGCTGTTAATAACATAAGTATTTCTATGCATCCCTTTATTAGATTTCTAGAAACTATGAAAATTTTAAAGTAGCTAATGAGATGCAATGTACTGGTAAGGAAAAGAGATAAAGTGGTAAATCTATAAATTGGTTTGGTTAATTCCCAGCAGCATGCAAATTTCTTTACCACTGAGTAAAGAAATCAACATTGGATGTAATTACACACCTCTCTATTAAGTCTTAATATCTGATGCTTTCTTCAAATTTCTCACACTCCACCTGTGATATACCTCATCTATTATTATTTAGACCACATCCCCAAGTTGGAAATATGAATCCTTCTCCCTCCAGATATAGAGGACACATGGCACAGTGGATAAAGGCATTGGTTAGATCCAGTGATAGGACCCAAGGAGTGTGAGTTCAATATATAGGTGGTGGTGAGGGGAATTAACAGGAGATAACTGATAACTGACATCCATTAGACATGACACGTGAAACTAGAACAGTCTACCCCATTGAGCGAAATAAAGGGTTCAGTTCAATATTCCAAGCACCTGAAGAAGGTCAGAGCATACAACGGTCAAAATGTTGTAATAAATATGGCAACAAAGATGAGGACAATAGTCCGAATAATGTAAATAGTGTACATAATACCTCCTCTCAGAAATATAGACAGATACTGATGGTATCCCATTTCAAAAAAAATCTTTTGCAATTCAAATTTAATTACATCACTAAACTCATGGAAATTTAATTTAAATGTTTATACTTAAGATTAGCCATTATCTCATGGCTGCCCTTTTTTTGCATTTTGTCTGTATCTGCTCATTATTTTCCTTATCCATTCCAATCTTATACAAACATCAATTAGATTCATATGTGAAAAAGGAATGCACAAGTATTTTCTATTGTATCTTCACTTTTTTATCTTTCTTTTGCTCTATCTCTCCACAAAAAAATTTTGAATGTAATTTTGACCCATTTTCATCCTTATTTACCTTTCAATTGTTCACTTACTTTCTCAGTAAGGTTGTCTATCTTCTCTTTGTCTCTCTCTGCTCTATCTTGCCTTGGTTCAATCTCACTTCTAACCTGAAGAGGAATTCATATATACAATCTATTATTAAAGATGCTGGAAAAATGGTTAGTTCATTCTACCACTCCAGTCAGTATCTGATTCTTCTATCTTTACAAGAGCCAAACCAGATCAAAAGTGGAATATTGTTGCCATGTCTGGGCTGAAACTGTCAAGTTCTCACTTGCCTGTCTTCATAGAGTTCAAAAGCATCTATGTGGCCTTGTAGGTGATTATTTTCCCATCTCCCTACAACCCCTTTTCTCACAGATGAAACATTGCTATTTTCATGACAAGTATTCAGATAAGTTACATTTCTTAGTTCCACCAGTCCAGACCTTTGCAGCAGGGACCCACCATACCACATACACATGTGTGAACCATCCTCCTTTCCATTCCATTAGTAAGAAGTTCCACTTGGACAGCTTCTTCCCAAGAATCTTGATTTCTTCATGTCTAGAATTAACCATTATTTTTCCTACATAACTTCATGAACTGCATTTCTTGCCTTCTTTTATGCTCATAGAACCCTATACAGTCACCTTCTACCTTGAGTGGCTCTTGGGCATTGTATTGGGTGAACATTAGTATAAAAAAAGTAAGTTTTTTAATTAATGACGAACTCTTCTTATGTCACTCAAACTGATTTCTTTGTAATCACACCATTTATTTAAAATTTTATTTAACAGTTCCAGGATAGGACAATAAAATTTGCCTAATTAGTAATTATGAATTTTAATGTGTCTGTTTTCCGCAATTTTATACAAATTCGCTGCAGGTATGAAATGAAATTAATTTCATTAATAACCAAATGGTCATGCAATTATTGAGATATTATTTTGATGCCCCTTTTATTTTTTATTTTTTTAGGAATGAATGAAATTAAATTTTTAGCTATTTTTAAAGACCCACGCGAAAGAAAATGGACGCATTCATACTTTCACAATGTGATACATGAAAACAAATACTTTTACTGAATTATAGAATAAATAAATGAATGAATCTAATAAAAAAAATAACAAAAAGTAACTTTTCGGATTTCGGCAAGCAAGACGGTTTGAAATGAAAATTCATTTTTCTTTTGAATATATAACTTCACTAACAGAATAATTCTTAGTACTAAGGATGAATTTTGGGGGAAAACCAAAACTAAAATGTTGTGAGTAAAAAAAAAAAAGCAAAAACATTTTTTACAGAGAAGACTAATTTAATTATTGTTTTTTTTTTTTAAAGGTCCCAAAAAAATGTCATTATATGCCTTTAGCAATATGAGTAAATTACAAATCAATAAGCAAACATTGTGCTCATTTAGAGCCGCAAAAAATGTCGGGGAATTTTTTCGATAGCATGATTTCCGAACAAATAAAAATTTAAAAAAAGAAACCTCAAGTTCTTGAAGTTCTAATTCAGCCACACTTTCCGAGTCATAAGCAATTGCTGCCATGTTGGCTAATGAAATAAAAAAAACGCTTGATAACAAGAAGTCTAATGACCAGTATTTCACAGCAGGTCTCAAATGTTTCAGACAGCTTCAGTTCTCTTTGATTATTTCTCTTTAACCTAGATAAAAGCAGATACATATTTGTATACAACCATTATTAATTTCTAAATCTTTTGCACAATTTTATAGCAAACAGCCTTATGTAAATTGAGAGAAAAAGAAAAATATCTGAAAAGAAAAGAGAGGCCAATTTATGAATGAATATTATTTCAAATTATGGGAAAAAAATCATTTGACCAAGAGAGAATGAAATACAATTGTGTTTTCTTTTAGATTATATTATTAGTTTCATTTGAAACCTACCAAATTTTAGAAAATCAAAAGTTGAAAGAGCCAGTACTTAATGTGCTTGGGACATAACCTGGAGAGCCCAGGGTTCTTGGTTTTTAATTTCGTATTGTACTACACACTGTTGAGTGTTATTTGGTATGTTTGTGTTTCTAGCTGCGGTCTTTATTTATGTTATAGCTTGTTTTTTGATAGTTTTGAATTTCTCTTCTAGTTTCTTTTTTAAAAATCCATTTTTCTTTGTTTTGACAAGCCAGCCCAATCATGATTAATCAAAAATGAAAATTAGTGATTAACAATACGGAAAAACTAGTTATTTACAATTAAAAACCATTGAACAAAAATAAAAATAAAATAAATGAATTTTTCTCTATTTCTTTCTAATAACTGATGTGTTATTAAAAAATAATTTTCTCTCGAAGAAACCATTTCATACTCTTGTGTGGCACACTGACCCTTATTTGTTTTCCTCGAGTCTAATACAATGGCAATAAACAACATGGCGGCGACATGAGACTTTTATGCAATAAACTTAAAATTGCGCTGATTTAATTATTTATTTCTGATATATGACAAGTGTTCAACGAACTGGGTGCAGTCTGTTAGAATATATTTTTTCAATTCATTTTGTGAGTATTAACAGAAGTGGAATTGATTTTCCAGTTTTTGTTACTTTTTATTTTTATTATGAAGACAAGAGACAGAAAAAGTATAAATGCCTTTGCTCTCTAGCTCTACCTTTTAAAAAATTATTTGACTCATGAATTAATTAAAATGAAAAGTTGCCATTTCAGCATATTGACAGTTCTTTCTTTTTGTCAGGTAAAAACTAAATACTCGTGACGATTTTCTTAATTTCCTCTTTATAAACGTGAAAATCAAAGCGAGAGTGATCAACATTTTTCGATAAATTAAATTGTATATTATTTATCGAAAAATTAATAAATAAAATTTCACCATGTTTTGTTTTGAGATAAACATTTCTTAAACTACTTTTGAAATATCAGCTGACAGTTTTCTTTATTCGTAAGTTGTTAAAAATTCGATCTTCAGTTTCTGTTTATGACAGCCCCCTCCCCACGATCAGAAACATCACGACTACCAATCGCTTCAGCATCACTTTCATCGTCCACCAGAAGCGGACAAGTGAATATTTATTCAATAAAATTTATTTTAATTTTAAATCATGATTTATAAAAAGTGGTCCCAAGAGAATTGTATGCGCTGGCATTTATGTCAAGGCTGAAGAAAGATTTTTTAAAATTTTACAACAAACCGAAAGTAGGGTTATTCATTGTCTCTGAAATAGTGAAATATAGTGATAATGTTTTATTTTTAAATTTTCATTACATATTTATTTACGAAAGGTTTTTTCAGTTGTTTTTTTTTTTAATTATTGTAAAGATGAAGTAGTAAAATAAATAAAAGCTTATTTTTCTTGTTTATCTTTTGTAAATAAATTATTTTAACAACTGGGAAAAAAACATGTTACAATTTAACGTCTGTTGTCCCTGTTGTTTTCCAAGACTATTTCTGCTTCTTAGGGGGTGGGGGTGGAAAGGTCGTACTAGATTGCTGCAAGGCGCAAACAAGAAAAGTAAGCTTTTATTTATTTTAGTTCAATTTTACTTTATTTCTGATGATATGTGAGGAAAATAGTTGAGATCATGTTTGCTTGAGGCTTGACTACTGTTTTTTTACCAGACACAAGGTATCCCAGGTGAGCCACACTACTAACTAATTTGGCCATTTAACAGCCAGAATTGCAGTTTTTATAATTTAGAAATTACAATATTTAAGAAAATAATCACATGTTTTTTACATTTCGATTTAATACCAAATAAGAATACCATAAAATAATTTTAATATCGACAAACTTGGAGTTAGTAGTACGGTACTAAAACTATTATTTTAAAAATTGTAGCAAATATTCGATATTCTTGGTGGCTGAGAAAATAGCGCGGGAACAAATTCTCTCTAGTCGACATGCCACCAGCCATCACACCATGAAAACAATTTGGCGTCTCATTTAACAGTTGTAAACAGAAAACTTTCTTCTAAAATTTCAAAAGTTTTTGCTTTTAAAGGTGAACTATCATCCAAAAAAGGTTTTTAGAAGTGTTATCAAAATTGCTTCATCTCTTTTTACTGTTAGCTGTAGTTTAAATGTACCAGTAATTTTTCAGATTCTGTGTAATCAATTTTGAAATTTTAGTTTTTTTTAATACTACTACTACTTCAACCCTAATGGCTAATGCTCCTCCAGCTAAGAGAAAAAAGAAATTGAATGAAGAAAGTGGGAATTACAGTATTTTTGCACAAGAGTGAATGAAAATTACATTGTTTAATTTGCAATAACTCCATCACCATGCCAAAAGAGTACAACCTGAAAAGACATGAAATGAACCATCTGTCTTACAATAAATGTGAAGACTCAATGCGTTTCAAAACTCAAGGAATTGAAGGCTAACTCAACACAGCAACAGACCTTTCTTACAAAAATTCAGAAACAGAATGTCACTTCCATTACTGCAAGCTATGAACCCTGGCAAATGATAGCCATGAGTGGGGGGGGAAAAGATTTTGTAAAGCAATGCCTTGTAAAAACAGCTGAAATTGTATGTCCAGAGAAAGCACACTTATTCAAAGACAGTTCATTAACCAAGAACACTGTTGCTGAATGGATTAATGAAATGTTGGATGATTTAAAATAACAGTTGAAGGCTGTATCATCAAGGTTTGAACATTTTTCTGTTGCTATTGATGAGACTGTTGACATCACTGGAATAGCAAAGCTTGCAACCTTCATCAGGGCCTGTGACGGTGAATTTAATATTTATGAAAACTGATTGAACTGGTCCCCATACATGACACTACAACAAGTTTGAGTAGACTCTGCATGAGTGTAGTTTTGATTTGAGTAAATTTGCATGCTTATCTATTTACTGTGCTGTGAATATATTTGGCAGATATAATGTTGTTGCTGCCAAGTTAGAAAGAAAACTAGAAAACGCACATCCAGATTCATCATTTGCACATTTTCACTGTATTAGTCATCAGCAAAATTTGTGTTTAAAGATTTTAAAATTGGATCATGTGCTTAGCTTGGTCACAAAGACAGTGAACTATATCAGAGGCTGTGCTTTCAACTACTCTCAGTTCAGTCAGTTGTTGGAAGACATGGATAATCAGTTCATCGATGTTCCATTCTATATAGAAGTTCGCTGGTTGTCATGTCACAAAGTGCTGAAAAGATTCTGTTTGTTGAGACAAAAAATAATTATTTTTTTGGAGATGAAAGATCAAAACACAAATGAAAGTTGGCTGCAAGATCTGGCTTTTGCTGTGGATATTACTATACAATTAACTGATCTTAATTTGAAAGTACAAGGGAAAAACAAATTCAGTTGTATGATTACATCAAATACTTCATTACAAAACTAAGCTTGGAAGTCACAGTTGTCATGAAAATTTAGTTCATTTTCTGAAAAACAGCTTCTAATACTGAGACTGTACTTAGCTTTGCTAAGTATGATAGTCATCTGGAATTGTTGTCAAAGGATATTTCAGAAAAGATTTAGTGATTTCTCATCTTTTGAACATCAGTTTGCATTATTTTCAGTGCCATTCACCTTTGATGTTGCCAAGACAGAAGAAAGCCTGCAGATGGGATTCTGAGAAACGCAGTCGGATTCTGCAGTCGGATTTCGGTCAGACATACCAAAAATTGTCAGCAAAAAGAGGTGTTAAGCTTCAGAACAAAAAGCTAAAAGTGACTGAATAGTGGAAAATAAATGATCAGTTTTGAACTGTTGTAATTTTTGTACAATGTAGTTATAGTGAAGAAAACGGGGATTTACCTCGTCAAACTAAGTGACAGTGTGTCGCGTGTATCTTATGACGGAAAAGCTGGCGAAAAAAAAAAATAATTACCAAACAAAAGAGCACGTATTCCGCATGACATGCTGAAGACGGAATATTTGAATTAAAAAAAAAAAAATGAGTCTGACGCAGGAGTCGCAATTAAACGTACTTTGATAAAATACTTGAGATCGTCTCTCAGCTGTCGACGAATGGAAAAAATGTTCGCCCGATAAAAGCAGTTGGTGTTCTCAAATCTGGAGGGAATTCGGCAATTTTGGCTACCGCGTTTAGTGGAGAATGGGTTATTTTTCTGACTGGTGGTGTGCATTTTGATTAGCGAGATAGTATTTGTGAATCGAGTTTTCGGCATTTCTTTCTGCCCTCGATGTTCGAGTTGGAACTTAGTGATTTATTCTCTGTGACGTGGAAATAATCTGCGACAAATATTTCCTTTGCAATCCCAGTTTACTAACAGTATTTGTTGCTGTTGAAAACTGCAAGTATATGTTGTTGCTTAAGATTTTATTTTTTCATCAACCAACTTCATTACTTTGTATACATGAATCCTGCTAAAATATTTGTATGCACATTGTGTGTTTTTAAATTTAAGTAACAAAAATATTCTGTAATAAATTTTATTAAATAACTTCAATTAGATGTAATGGGCACAATTGGTTGTCGTTTGTGACCCTCATGATAACATGTGGCCAGATGACCCTTGAGGACACTCAGTTTGACATGCCTGGTGTAGACAATAAAACACAGTTGACTAAACCCAACTAACTCAAAGTGATGCAATCTCATCATAATCAGTGGTAGACTGGCCAATGGACTCCCTATAAAAAAATAAATGCAATAAACAAACACAGACAACTGTTTTAGGTATAAAAAGGAATAAAAACTTTATCAAATCATTTATACATTATCATTAACTGAAGTCCAATGTGAGAGGACATTTTCAAAGCTAAAGATCATAAAGACAAGGTTAAGACATTGCAATCATATATGTTTCTATCCATTGAAAAGAAATTAAATGAATTGGATGCAGAAGTGATTATTGGTAAATTCGCACAGTCATATAATGAATACGAACGATTGCTCTTAATATAGTAGACTGCATGCAATGATCTATTGTGCTTTTGAACTATAAATGTTAATGTGTAAATTGTGCAGTAAACTATTTAAAAATATCAACCAATTACTTAAAATTAAAAAATAAATAAAAAATTCAATTATAACAATGTATATTTACATTTGGTATCTACTGCCAGTAATATGTATAGTACACTGTAATTACTAAGAAATACATATTTTTTTCTACAAAAAAATTTAATTGTACCCTCTTTTTCATATGTATTTTTTGAAAATTTTATTTATTTGTTATGAAAATTAAATGATAGCAATGTAGTTGTGGGTAGGCCACCTTTGTCTCCTGGCAAGCAATATTTTTAAACTTAGTCTTACATTGATCACAATATTTTTAGCAAGTACACCTTCAGCCTCATTAAACAATCAGATTACCATAATTGAAATATTGTTACTATTTTATCAACTGCTACTTAATTGTAATTAGGTTGAATATAATTGCTTGAATCTTGCAAAATAATAGGCAAAGTTATCTTATTTAAATTATTAGTTGTCATTCTTAGGTTTTCTATGAATAATTTGGTAATATAGTAATTGTGAGTTCAATCTCTGGGCCAGGTAGTACAGACTAAGATTTAATGGAAACTAGGCAAACAATAATTGATCAATACTAAATAGGAACAAAACCAGATATCCCTAGACATGGACAGCAGATCGAGAACAATCTACACCCCTTGTATTAAATGAAGAGTTTAGTTTAAAATTTCCTGAAAGTTACCTGGATTGACAGACATCTGAAGAGGGTCAGAGGTCACAACAGTCAAAATGTGATAACAATAGAGATGAGGACATTAGTCTGAATATGTAAAAAAAAAAAAATAGGTAAAAGTGTCCTCAGTTCCAAAGCATGCAGTCATCTGTAGGTCATTCTTGGACAATTGAACAGCTTTTACTTTTTTGCAATATAAAATAAAAACATGATTGATGTGGTATATGGTTATTTACTAAGTCACTACACTAGTGACTTGGTCTATGTGATAAACTTGGTAGCTGGCTGAACTGATCATCATACCAGGCAAGAGGTGTTCTAACTTTGCTTATTATGGTACATAGTCACATTATTAGGGCACCCACTGGAGATTTAACTTCGTAAACTAGTAAATTAGTCTGAGAAGAGCTTGTTAACTATTACACAATTAATTGTAATCATCTGAAATAAAATGTAGGTATGTGTGTATGTGCGCTCTACATGGTAAGTAATTTAGGTAGGTAGCAATTCTCTTGTCATTATGAATGCAATAAAATTTAAGGTAGCAAAGGTTGGTTTACCTTTCTAAAATAAAAATCTTGCTTAACAAATTTAGTTGATAAATTCCAAGTAAAACAAAAAGTGAAATTAACTTTTAAAATTCTGATTTAATTTTGAAAGCCTTTTTTAACTAACAAACCTAATAATATATATAATAATATATATAATAATAAATTTGATTGTACTTATATGCAGAGTGAATTCTATTGTCCCCTTTTCAATGGAAAGGAACAAAGCCTTTTATTTTTGTTGTATGGATAAACTTCATGTTTATAATTTTATTTGTAACCAGTGTTATATTCTTCAAAGGCTAAGGTGGGATTTTAAATCAAAGTCCTGCATTTTTATCTTTGTTAATGTTTTTTTTCCTAAGGACATTGATTTTGACGATAAGAGATGGTGAATTTTTCTAACGTGAGGGACTTTAGTTATCTTTCTTGGAAAAACTTTTCTTTTCTTTTTTTTTTTTTAATTCATACATAGTTATTTAGAAACTGGCAGCCCAATTTGACTGGAAATTGCTTTATTCTCCAAGTTAGACCATTTTTTAGAGTATTGCCCTAACAAAAATTGTGCTACTATGTACTGTTTTTGCTGTATTATTGTAGCAAACAAAGAAATCAGATGACTATCATATACAGGGTGCGATGGATAAATTGTCATATAAATTACTCAAAAATGAAAATAACTCTGACATCTCATTTTACCAATTACATTTACCAAAATTATGCAAAAATATCTTGAAATACTAAAGAGTAAATTTATTCAGTAAAATTGCCATTGGCTTCAACCATGGCCTCAAGAAGATTTTGGAATCACCTGCAACTCTTCTGGACAGTCTCCTTGTTTAAGTTGGTGAATGCTGCCATAATCCTTGTATTCAGTTCATCTTTGGTGTTATAAGGTGTTTTGTTGGTCTCTTGCTCAACTGTGCCCCGCACATAATCAAGAGGGTTGCAGACTGGGGAGTGAGGTGACCAGATGTAAGGGGTGATGTGGTTGCAGAAATTGTTTGTCAGCCATGACTGGGTTCTCCTGCTTGTGTGGCAAGGTGCAGTCCTGTTGCTGGATATAGGGTCTTCCAGCAGCCACCCTCTTGACCCAGGGCAGCACTATCTCTACAAGGCACTTGATGTAGGCCTCCAGGTTGAGTCTGAGGCCCTCACCAACAAATTCAGGAGTTCTTTTCTTATTAGAATGATCAGAGTGAATTTTATGAGCTGCAGTACCTTCGCAGTCACCATTAGACAGATCCAACTCTTTCCAAATCTTCTGCACTGTCCTCAGATTGACACCCAAACACTGTGAAATGTTTGTATTGAAGCTTCTGGCACAAGTGCCAAGCAATACAGCATGCTGTTTCCAAATTTCTGGCAGAGTGAATTGCGTCATGGAGGTCTTTTTCTCATAGATGGTGCCCAACTGATCCTACTATACTGTGCAGTGGACAAAATCAAAAACAAATAATGTGCATGCACAAAATTAAAAATGTAAAATGTCGACAATTGACCCATATATATATATATATATTATCACTTGATATTTATTTTTCTTTTCTTTGTACATTTGTTTTTGTAATAAGTATTGTAGTATTCTTTTCAAGTACTTTTTACAGTTGGATGTATATCAAAATTCAGGTACGTTCTTTATTCATTGAAAACATCAGATCACCTGGATTGTCATCTATATTGTCATCTGTGTTACTTATACACAATATGGTTTAATATGTTTTTTTATATACTTATTTTGTTAATATTTATACACAGTATGGTTTAAACTCAATTTTTTCTTTTTTCCATAATTAACAGATCTGAATTCTTGAAAAATGACTTCCGCAGATACATTACTAATACGTCATTTGCCAACAGAGTTGAGCTATATGGACAAAAAAGATTTGTTATACCATTTTGGTGCTGTTAGAGTCAAAGTTATGGGAGGTTCAATGGTAAGTAATCCAATTTCAGATGTTTGTGAACTTTTTTTTTCAGTTCATGGTTGGTAGGAAATGTATAAAAGAAGTAAGCATCTTACAAAATTAATTTTTTTAAAGGGGATTTTTAAAAATATTTTCAGATATTCTACATTAAAAACTGAATGTCTATAAGCCAAATAGTAATAATTACCATTATTTTCACTATTTTCATGTGAACTGTTATCCTCGTTGTTGTTATCACAATGTTTCAGCCATTGTGTCTTCTGGCGTTCATCAGGCATATGTTGAACGTACAGGGAATTTCAACCTGAACTCTTTATTTAATCTATGGTGGTAGATTGTTCTCATTCTACTCTCTATGTCATGGGATATGTCGTCTAGTTCTTATTTTAGTTCTGCTCACTTATTGCTCCTCCTTTTCCACATTTTAATCATTTCACCCCAAGCAAGGCAATAAAGCCACTAAGATGCAAGGGGGTTAGTGAGTGTGAGAGAATATGTAAAAAAAAGCATTATTAAGTCGCAAGAACAATAAAAGTACAGGAATTAAAATTACAGAAGATAATGGTTGATGTTGCATTTAAATTTTTGAAGATCAAAATTAACTGGAAATTAAGAAGTCGGAAGAGACGTCCACAAGTGAGAAGTGCAAGAGAAAAAACTGTTAGCATAGAAATTACGGTTACATCTAGCCATTTCAACTGTAAAATGATGAGACCTTGTTGCCAATCTAGTAATTTGCTTAATTTCATAAAGTCTAGGTACCAAAGAGGAAAGTTCATCAGAACAATTACCATGAAAATATTTATAGAAATAGCACAGGGAATTTACGTTATGGTGGTGGCAAAGTGACTGAAGTCAAGATGCCAGGTCAGGACCAATAATATTACAGAATCTTCTTTTTATTTTATCAAGAATCTGTAAATATATAACAGAAGCACCAGATCAAATGTTACGGCAATATTCAATGCATAGACAAATGGTAGACTTAATAAATGTGTAAGATAGATGCTGGCTAGAAAAATTATCTAGTGCGGAAGAGTGAACCAACCTTCCTAGCAGCAGAACTGATTATATTGATTCAATATAATCTTTCCACTTCACGTCAGTTGAAAATGTTAGTTTGAGAAAGTGCAAGGAGTTACTCTCTTGGAGGTTAGCATCAGCCATGCTAATTGAAAGCAAAAAAGTTTTCTCTCAGATGATGAAAAGAGAGCAGTTTTGTTTTGGAAGTGTTAAAATTAACAATCCTTTAACTTAGTCCGAATACACTGCCCAGGCCAGGGATTGAACTCATTTCCTTAAACTAAGCAAAAAAAGTTTGACAAAAATTAAGTAAATTTTGTTGCAATCTCCAGATTTTTCCTCATAACCTAATTTCGGGAGTAGTGAATGAATGGCAAACATGGACGTTCATGTCCACAAAAAAATAGTGTCACAAGGACAATTTATCCATTGACACTGTAATTATTTTAACTACCTTCACTCCTCACCAATGTTTATTGCTTTAAAAAGTGTTGATTAGAATTGTAATAAAACCTTAAGCATATGATGAAACTGAATTTATACATTTTTTTTTGTTTTCAAGAGTGCAACAAAAATCTTAAACACTATTAGATTATTTATTTTAATTTTATATTTACAACATTCAAGAAACTAATACAATTAAAACTGATTCAATACAATGTTTATCATTTACCAACTTATAAGGAAATAAATATGAAAACAGGTTTTTAATCATAAATTTATAAACATTTACTAAATTATTAATGTGAACTAACTATAAATAAATCCTTATTATTTACCATTTTATAAAGTTTGAATCAATTGGCAATGTTTAGCCAATGTTTTGCCAAACATTCCAATAAACAATACAATAAATAAATAGTGTAATTTTTGTAGTCAATTCTCAAGAAAAAAAGAAAATGTACGAATTCACTTTCATATATTTAGGTTTTATTCCAATTTTAATCATCACTTTTTAAAACAATAAATACTGCTATGGAGTGATGGTAGTTAAAATGATAGCAGTATCAATGGAAAAACCATCCTTTTGACACTACATTTTTTTTAGTGGATACAAAAATGGAAGTTTTCCAATGGACATGAAATATAAAAAATCATTTATGTTTTATGCTTTTTTATTAATTATTTTTATGTAATTTTATTTTATATAATCTTTTGTATATAAATGAATTTATAAATCAGTTGTGTATGTTTATTTTTTTTTATTCTTTTTTTTTTTCAGAAAAATTGTGCCTTTGCTACTTTTTATGATGAAGAGGAAGCAAAAAAGGTAAGAATAAAAAAACATTTTTTTGTAATTTATTTATTTTCTCAGCTTTGTTAAAAAAGAAATAGTTGTAAGATTTTATTTTCCTAAGAAAATTATTTCATTTATTATTCTGATATATAAAATAACATTATTAAAAATAATGGATTTAACAGGAAGGAATTAAAAAAAGAAAAAAAGTATTTATCAAATGTAAATCTTATATAACATTTATTTTGCAATGTTATTAAATAGAGAAATGTTTTTACATAGTTTTTTTTTTTAGGAAATATATATATATTTTTTTTAATGTTGCTTATTTGGAGAAATATATTAAAATAATTCCAGTGTTATATATTGAATTAAATAAAGAATCCAGAAATAAATTATTTGTGTAACTTTGAAGTGTATTCCTTGTAAAGTAACAAAATAAAGATACTGTCAAGTGATCCGTATAAAATATTTGCTAATTTGTAATGCAACATTGTTTTTGTCTAATATCTTTATACTTATAAAATTTAGATTTATCTTTACAAGTTCTGTGATTTTTCCCATTCAAAATATTGTATTAAGTTCAAGTCCTGTACTTTTATAGTATAAAAGTAGTGGTAGTAGATGTATTGAAAATAAAGAGTTGGTTGAAATATTAGCAGCACAAACCTTAAAAGAAAATAGTGCAAAAAGAAATAAGAGGAAGGAAAGAGAAGACCATTATATCTCATTTATCATTGCAATGCATCTTCTTTTTATGTGCCATGTCCTTTCGGGACATGGCGATGATGGCTCTCCACCTCCCTCTATCCCTTGCAGCTCCTTTCCTCTGCTTCCTCCCCTAGACCACATTCTGTCATCCACTGCCAGGTATGTCACGCATTGTTTTCTCTTGTCTCTCTTTCCTTCTATTCGACCTGTGAGTATCAGATTCTCCAGGCCCTCCTTCCTCATTATGTGTCCAAGAAACTTCAGCTGCCTCTTCCTTGTTTGTATCCTCTCTAAGGCCTCATTGTTGCTCAAACACTCGGTCCATGATATCCTTAGCATCCTTCTGTAGAACCACATATGTCGCCTCAAGTCACTTCTTCATCTTTGAGGAAATTGTCCAACATTCACTGCCATAAAGAAGGACAGATGTCACATAACAGCTCAATAGAGACAAAAGCAGAGAAAGAAATTGATTAGGATCTTCTTTGATTTGTTTTGGCCTAAAAGGTCCTTGAAAAGGACCTCCAATCGGTGGTTAACTGGGGCAAGAAATGGCCTGTAAATTTCAATGCCTCCAAGACAAAACTGCTTTCATTAATCACTACAGAGAACCTTTTCTACCTACCATCAGGAGAGCAACACTCTACGCCTTCATGGTTGCTTCAAGTCGCACAGTCTGCAGACAAGTTCCACCTTTTCTATCCATTCTACCACTGATCGAGCACCGTCAAACAGCTGAATCATCTTCAGATTGAAACCGACGTCCATCTGAAATAGCTTGTGTTTAGTAGAGGGTATTCTGTTTATGTCACCACAAGCATTGTCTACAGAATTACTACTCACCCCTAGCAAGCAATGTAACCGCTTATATAGTAAGCGGCAGGTGTTGATACATTTGTAGGTGTGATGTCCATTTCATCAAATCACGCACATTTGCGCCTCTAAGCTTCAAATTGGGTTTCCTGTTACAGCTGCAGCAACTCAAACACACTTCTTACTAGGTAAGCCGGAGAAAAGAAAGCAGAGGAAAGAAATTGATTAGGATATTCTTTGATTTGTTTTGGCCTAATTTTTATATTTGGTAAAGGGTTATGAATCTTGCATTAACAGAATTTCTGTCTGTTATCAATGTGCTGATTGGGACTCGTTTCATGACTTCCTTTACAATATCCCCTGGAAGGATATTTTTAATCATCCTATTCAGAAATGTGCCAGTGAGATCTCTTCCTGAGCGAAAACTGGCATTGAAATTTTCATTCCAGCTTGGAATACCAATTGAAGCCACAAACTCACCTGGTTCTCACCTGTTATCACCCATAGGAATCACTTCTTCTGGCTATACTAGAGTGATAAGTCTGTAACAGATGTCTTTTTGTTACTGCTCATAATGAGTGCTTGCATGTCCTTAAAGAAGCAGTGTCACTATTTACTGATAGAATGAGACACCGTATAGCCTCTCACAAATTTGGTTCTTGGGATTACTGGTGGCTCCACCATATTGTGTTGAACAATAGCAAATCCTCAGTCCCTTCCAATTTGAAGTATTGACATCTATTGCAGATAAGGTAGAATGCTATGCCTGGGAGTTCTCTTCCAATTCCATTCTCAACTCATCAGGAGTACCTCTGCCAGATTTTCCAAATAGAATGGAAGCTTTACTGAGTATGCAGAATCCTGCCACTGGTTTCTAGCATCATCTCTAAATTAGACCCCCACAAAGCTTGCAGATGTGATGAGATTCCTACTGTCATCCTAAAGAAGTATGTTGCTGTTCTTTCCAAACTTTACCACAAATGCCTCACTGTTGCTTTCCAGCTTGTTGGAAGTCCTCCTGTATAGTTTCTGTTTTTAAGAACTCTGGGGAACTCCCTGACCCCTCAAATTATCACCCTATTAGCCACTTACCTCTTTTTGGCAAAGTATTTGAGGCCTGAATCAATGCTGAACTAGTTAAGCATCTTATTTCATACAACTTCCTTTTGGACACACAATATGGCTTCCAATTTACCAGGTCTACCACTGGCCATCTTTGAAGTTATCTATCAAGCTTGGGCTGTGGCTCTAGATATCTCAAAGGTGTTCAACAACATTTGGCATGCTGGCCTTCTATGCAGTTTTGAGGTGTGTAAGTCTTTCAGTAAATATTTAATGGCTCCTGGTACATTTGTCCTGCAAGTAATATTTGTTGACTCATGTGAGCCTGGGCAAAAGCAAGACACAAAAACATGAAATTTAAACAAATAACAATTAAATGCATGTATTAACAAAATAAATTACATTAATGTGTACACAAAATAAAGTAAAGGATATTAAAAACTCAGCTATTAAGAATGTGCTTGTGTGTGTGTGATACACATGTGCATGTGTGTGAGAGAATTCAGTTGTCAGTGGACCAGGGGAACTGAACATGTCCCAGCAGAGACACTTTTATCTACATGCTACATCTTGGAGGAAGAGGGAGGAGATGTTTGTCTTTTTATAGACATAAACAGTGCCACCTAACAAGTGTTTGGCAAGGCCAAGTTGGGTAACCCACAATACTTATTTTTCCCCAGATTTTCAAACCTAAACGTTAAGAGTGTGTATTATACATGAGGAGTAAAGATGAACATTTTTGTAGCTACGTGCATCAACACATTTAGCATAGTATGACTGAAAATATGTCGGTGGTCTAAACTAATGTGTAATAAAGAGTTTAAGTCGCTAATCAAAAACTGTATTTGTGACGAAAAACATGACTTACCTCAGAATTTGAAATGAGCGCGAACGTGTCTTGCCTGCAAAGTGATGACAAAAAGAAATATGACCGCTATTGAAGATACAATTTATGCATGCCTATCTTGTCCAAAATGAGATGATATTTGCACACATGCAAATTTTGTCCGTATTGGAATAGCATAAAAAGCAGGGTGCCAGCAGCACGACAGAACCAAAGTCATTCGGCGGACAGAATGCAATAGAGCTGGATGTATGGATTGACAGACGGACAAAGAGGAAGTCGAAGTAGGCACAGCTGAGCTGGTGTCTGTTTCACAACTGCCCAGTGTAACGACAGAGAAAGGGAGCCACGCAATCCATTTCCTTGTAGGAACCGAAGAAGAAAAAATAGCTGGCCTGCCGGCAAGCACTGCACTACACTTTTTGACCCCCCCCTCATCACCATTTTTCTCTACAGTATTTGTTAAAATTTGTTTCTCATCAATATTAAGCACATTTTAGTCTGCTTCCATGTCAAAGGTCGGCTAGTATGACCATATTTTTGTCACAAACTTTTTTTATTTCAATGCAAACTGGTCTGTCCTTTCACTCTAAATACTATAAATTTTGTGTTTCCAAACATGTATAAATTCTTATTTTCAGTTGATAGGAACCAGATAAAAAGTTGAACAAATGTTAAATTTAGCTGCAAGAAAATCTAAAATGTCCGTGCATATTATAAATGAGAAATTATTGGGGGTTTTATTTTTTTATTTTTTCAGAAATCTATAGCCAAATATGCACCCTGACCAAAGTTAGGGGTGCGTATTAGACATTAATAAGTATGGTAACTCACAAGATCCATAGTTTAATATATTTAGTTGCTAGTTTTTACAAAGAGCATGAATTTTCACATTCATGTTATAATATGAGGGTTTATTACAGCCATGTCACACGGAAACACAGGTTTTTGTCTGATCACTGAAGTTAAGCAACATCAAGCCTGGTTGGATGACTGCTTGAGAACACCAGGTAAGCTTGGATGTGCAGGTGGTGTACTGGATTTCCACTTAGAATGAGAAATTATTCACTTATGCACAAATACCCTTTGGAAAGTTATGAAGCTATCTCTTCTCCCCCAGCTATGAGTTAAATAATAGGACGTATCAGAAAATCATTATTTTCCCCCAAAATACAATCCAAAAATATTTGCTGGCTTTAAAGAAAATGTTAAAGGTTTATAAGCCATGAAAAACAAACTAATCAATCAATCTATAATATGGATGGCAATTTCTTGCTACTCTTAATTTTCGGTTTCTGGTGATTACTGAGACTTTTGCAGAAAAATAGATTTGAAAATTGATTTTACAAGGAAATATTGAGTTACTTGTTATTGAGCTAATTATTCAGGAAATTGAAATAACATGAGTTTGTTGTGGGTTATTTGAAATATAGATAATTACAATTATTTTCCCAGGCTCTCTTCAGGCTTCATCAATTGAAAATCTTTGACAGAATTATTGTAGCTGAGTATGCAAAAACATCACAAAAAGAACATTTTCCACAATACATTGCTGATGAAAGGTAAGTCTTTGGTAATCAGTAGAAACTAACACTTATTTCGTTTTTGATACAAAGAATTGTCAAAATACTTTAATTTCTGTCTGGCTCCAAGTTCCCCATTGAGAATTTTCCCATGGAACACTAGCCTAGTGGATTAAAGTGTTGGTTTGTGAATTTGGTGACACAGTAATTGTGAGTTCAATCCCTGGGCTAGGCAGTGTGCGTACTTGATCTAAGCAAAAACAGGATGGGAAATAACTGAGTCGTATTAAGAACTGGATGAGATAATCCAGGATATGGATAGCAGAATGGGAACAATTTACGCCCCCCCCACCTCTGCCAGATTAAATAAAGGGTTCAGTTCAAAACTCTTTGAAGGTTACCTGGATTGACAATTACCTGATGAAGGTTAGAGGGCACAACAGCCCAAAACAACAAAGATGGTGACAATAGTTTGTCTATAATTAATTTAAATAATATTTTAATTTATTCAAAATATTGTTTCATCTTTGTTATTATAGACAAATGATTTTGATCAAAATTAGTGACTATGTGTATCGTATTTTCTTATGTTATTTTTATCTCTGTGACATTGTTTATTTTTTGTTCCGACTGAACCCAAATATTTGGATTTTATTATGATTTTAAAAGCAGATATTTTAAAAGTATATATTCACATTCGATATACAAATATATTAAAACAAAAGGGGAGGAAAAACTAGCATAAGAGTATATATTAATTACCATAAAAGTGGTGAATCAAAAATGTAACAAAAAACAAGACAGATTTACTGATTCACTAATAGTATAATTAAAAAAAAATTTTTTTAAGTTGTTATGCACATATTTATATTTTGTCCCTGATTTAGCTCTGAAGAATGAGGAGCAATAACCGGTTAACCTTTTTTGGTTGTTTCTTTTTTGTTATATTTTTTGATGAGTAATTTCTTTTCTTATTTTTGCTCTTCCACCTTTGTACATACATTTGTGGATATTACGTGAACATATAATTTTAAAATGTTAATTTTTTTAAAACCAGAATAAAAGTTTTTATCCCCGCCACACAGATTATTTAAATATGGATTTTACTACTTTATCCAGGGATTGAACTCAGTACCACTAGGTGATTTACAAGATTTTAATCAATGCTTATATTCACTATGCCACTGTTCTAAAGGAGATCAAATGGTGTACTGTGGGAATCACCTTTAAATACAATGTCATAAGCTTTTGACATTAGAGTGTATTTGTACTTATTGAAAATTTTTGTCTTTATTTTTGAAATGAGGAATTGTTTGGCCATGGGAAACCATCATGATAAAGCAAGATTCAATTACCCTACATAAGAAATACACATCTCTCATTAGGACACTTGGAAGTCTATATCTGCTAACTTTATTTTTATACATGAAACATAAACTAGGTTAAATGAGTGGTTCCCCAATGAGGAATTGTCAATGTACATGATATATGTAAACTGTTGTTCAATTGCAATTATCAAAAATGGTTGGTAAGTCTTCAATTTTCATTGAGTCATATAAAGATCAGCAATGGACATTGAATAAAATAAAAAAAAACTTGATTTATAATCAAGTTCAGCTTTCCAAAGATTCTAATACTGTTTTTTTTTTTTTTTTTATCCCTTTAAATTTATGAAAATAATTAATTTTCTTAAATTTGAAGTTTAGTTTTGATTTTCAGCTTTAACTAGTGGGGATACCCGGCGTTGCTCGGAAGATCTCTGAATAATAGTTTATTATTGACAATTTATTGATATTTTTCAGTCATCTTATGGAAAATCATTTTTTATTCAATCTTTAAAAAATAAACTTTGCTTTTCTTTCTTTCTTTTTTTTTTTTTCTTTTTTTTTTTTTTTAGGAAAATACCACACTACCAAAGCCATGATGGGGGTGGGTCTTAGTGGGCTGAGCATGTCCATATTTTTATTCAAAAAACCGTTTTATTTTTCAAATTAAATACTAACATAAATACTCTGCTAATGTTGTTTTCAAACAAATCAAATTGATTTATCTAAGTTCATTAACCGTTTTTCAAATTATTATTAATAAAAAAATAAACTTAAATTAAGATATATTTAAACATATTTAATCATTTTTTTTAAGCAAAGCCTATAGGGAACCTTATATTTTAAGTAAATAAAGTTTTACTATTAAACCTTACATTAGGGATTATTTTCTTTTTAAAGAAGCACACATTCTCAATAAATTAATTTAATTACTATTTAGAAAGAGAATAGAAGATAAATTATGGTCAACATTAGTCATGTTGAATATTTGTTTTATGAATTTAACTATATTTTATTTAAATTAATTTTCGAAAAAATAAGCTCGCTATAGTTTTTTGCTTTAATAAAATTTAATTTAAAATTATTTACTTTTTTATATTAGTTACAAACCAAAAAAAACAATGAAGTTTATTTTTTAAAGATTGAATATAAAAATTATTTTCCATAAGTTGGCCTAAAAATATTAATAAATCAATAACACACACACACACACCTGTCCTTTATATGTATATAGCTAGATAATAATATCCCTACATACATAAACAAAATTCATGTATTTAAAGTAAACCTGTTATTAAAAATAGGTAATTAAAAATTTTCCAATTAAAAAATATCAAAAAAGATAACTTATATGTTTGGGGAATATCTGATTCTATTAAAGCTACTGAAAATTCCCCCCAAAATGTCTACAGGAATTTATTCCGTTGTGTTTGTACAATTTTTGTTTTGAATATTATGTCTTATTACATATTTTTAATTTTAAAATATCTTTGTAAATACAAATCATACGATGATTTACCAAAAGGTGGGTTGGGTGATACTGTACGTGTATGTATATATATATATATATATATATATATATATATATATACACTTTGTCATTAGTTATTGTAGTTTTTAGTTTTAGCCAAACACACACACACACGCAATTTTGTTTATTGAGATCAGAAGTGATGCCATGATGAGTAAAGATAGAATGGTAAAAATATTGATGAATTGAAAAAATCAATCACATTTCTTATTAACCAATCAAGTATTGATTATATACAATTATGTTTTTAAAGGTATCAATATCCATGACACCTTAAAATGTCTGATGAACAAAACTGTATATAAATATACAGTCCGTTCTTTTGTTTTGATTTTATTTCGCATATTCTAACAGGTGTGGTTTTGTGATTTGTTTGGAGTAGTTTATTTTGCTTATTTTATTGTTGTTTGTTTATATATTTATTTATTTTTCTATTATAAGTTACGTAGTAAAAATTTGTTTTCATGTCTACATTTTGAGATTAGCTCGGATCTTTTATTTAATAATTTATTTTGATCTGGAAAGGTAATGATAGCTATTTTTTCCTCCAAGCAAAGTTTGCAAGTTTTTGATAGGTTGTTGTAGGCTGATGATTTTTTCCTTATTTTCCAAGATATTTTTGGTGTGGTGTGTGTTTTGTTTTTTATTTCCCAGATATACTTAGAAAGCATTGTGCTGTTCGCATATTTACTATTTACTATTACTATAACGGACGAAAGTTATAACTGTTATACAAATAAAAATAAAAATAATAAGCAAAACAATTTGACCCAAATAAATAAGCGAACAAGCGATTTCCGGCAAATGGCGGCCATTATAGACTACCAACAATAAGCTATATAAACAAATTTTTACTACGTTAACCAAAAACACCGATCAAAATAAAAGAATAAATAAATAAATATATAAGATAAAAATAAAAAAACAAGCAAAATAATTTGACATAAATAAATAAACAAATAAGCGACTTCCGGTAAAAGTAACCGCCAAAATATACTACCCATAATGCACCACTGACCCTTATATAAACAGCCGAGAAAAATAACAGCACTAGTCGCCTGACGATTGCACTAGCATGAAACAGACTGTCGCCTCTAAGTGCTGACTTCCATGTCCACTTTTATATTTACACACGCTCTATCTATATTGAGCACTTTACCCCATAAATATAGCACACTTTAAGACTATATTTCTGCATATATATATATATATATATATATAAAAAATATATAAATATGTATGTATGTATGTATATAAGAGGAAAGAATCCCAGTAGAACTCAATGTCCAGGACAGAGTAAGAATATAATAAAAAAGGCTCAAACATTAATATTCCATGGTTATAATTTATTACATTGGAATTGTAATCACGATTTGTAGGTCTGATGAATTGGATCGTGATTACGATTCCAATGTAATAAATTATAACCATGGAATATTAGTGTTTGAGCCTTTTTTATTTTATATATATATATATATATATATATATATATATATATATATATATATATATATATATATATATAATTTTTTATTACTATAAATATTGAGACATCCCTTGGGGGGGAGTTAAAACTTTGCAATTAATGTCTACTGGCAGAGATTGAGAAATCTTACTAAGGAAAAAAAAACACATTGGTGGAAGGTGTATTTTCTTTGGTAAGAAATATAAAGCTCTAGGTCGGTAGATATTATTTATGTCTAC
This sequence comes from Acanthosepion esculentum, assembly GCA_964036315.1. Classification (NCBI taxonomy): domain Eukaryota; kingdom Metazoa; phylum Mollusca; class Cephalopoda; order Sepiida; family Sepiidae; genus Acanthosepion; species Acanthosepion esculentum. The sequence goes on along the minus strand of OZ038495.1, from coordinate 20,945,979 downwards.
ACAAACACCTGTTTTATAGTAATATATATGAGATAACGAGATATAAGTTATTATATATCGAAAGCAACATTGGGATTATTCGTAATTTGGAAAAGTTGATCAATAAAATTAATTGGAACAAAACGTCTGTTCTATTTAACACACATATATCAATAAGTCCATAGTGTAATGATGAAAAAGTCTTTATTTTTATTTTTCAGCTATCATTTGCATTTATGGCAATACTCTATAGAAGCAAATATTTTTTTCTTTAATATCCTTCCTTGTCAATACAATTAATTCACATTAATATTATTAAATATGAATATTAATCACATATATTGAACATTATACAGTGAAAATTTCAGATTCAAATTCAGTTACCAACAGTGTATCAGGATATGGATTTATTGATTCATCCTTCAATAGTTTTAAAGCTGATTAAATCCCATCAGTTTTTTCTACTTTTTTTAATTGGTATTTTTATTTTTCCATTTCAGAAAAACTTTAAAGGAAAACAAAAAGTCTATTAAAGAAAAAAAAGAAAATATAATTGAAATTAAACCTCAGGTGGACGAAACTTACCAAAAATGGGGGTAAGTAAAACTTTTTTGTTCATTGCTAAGGTATTAGAGTGTTTATAGGTATATAGATATATCCTATGTCCCAACATTATACTAATTTAGATCACTTGTCACTTATTTGTTTTGAGCAACTTAAAAATTGTGAATGGCAGGAGAATTTGATATATTCACACACACACACACACACATGTGTGTGTGTGTAATCTTATTGGCATCATAAGAAGAAAGTTTCACTTAGCTCCTTGCTCAGAACTTATTTTTTGGAACAAGTTGACCCTCGTTCATAGTATATCCATCATCTTCACCCTCAGTATGATAGTACTGCAATCTTTGACAGAATAGCAGTGAAGATTTATGGCATTTTTGACATTCATCACAAAGAGTGTCTAGTTCAATCAAACAGAACTGACAAAGAGGGGAAATACTGTCATAATTTCTCTGTAGTTTACAAGCTGACCCAGATTGTAGATAAACCTACTCGAGTTCCAAAGCTGGTCATCATGCTAACCTATTAGGCCTCTTCTTCAGCTCTTGTCCTGATCAATGTCCTATGTTGCCTCCTTTGGGCATCTCAAACAATTCTTTGATCTATGTCAAGGTTGATGCAAATCAAAGACTTTCTCAGATATGCCGCTTCATAGGACAATTTTTTGATATAACAAAGCTGATTGGGAGAGTTTTAGATCCTACATTGCAAAAGCACCTCCCTCATTTCTGACTGCATTCTCTCCAACAGTGAAAGCTTTATCCTCTGCAAAAAAGACTGTCAAAAACCAATGTCAGAATTGGTTGTAGCCTTGGCCCACTGTAGCCACTATTACTGTCTCTATTAGAGGGAACATTTAGCAAAATTCTTGCTTCACTCAGAACTTTATACAATTGCTGCAAAAGAGTTCTGGAAAATGCAAAAAGCAGCTATGTGCAGACAGTCCAAGCCAAAATAGGAAACAAAATACTTTGATCCTGCCAGTTCTATAAAATCACAAATGCAATACTCTATAGAAGCAGTCTGTCAGTACTCACCGTTCTAAATGCATCTGAAGTTATCTCATCCCTGTTAGATAAGGCTAAACCAGGGTTGTCCAATCTTTTTCCCTAATGGGCCAAATTAGAAATTTAGGTATATTCACCAGGTCACAAAAGTACTTTATATAAATATGCTTTTAAAAAATTCAAACATTGTGAACATCAAATTTTAATAACAAATATATATAATTACAAAAAATACTGTGTTGATAGCAAAAAAAAAAAAAATTATACATACACAAAATAAAATAAATTCAATGTGATTTTTGATATTGCTTCCCTTTTATAATATGGTCAGTATCTGCTTTTATCGTACTAGACTTTATTCTAAGAATGTTAGTTAAATGGGAATCGCTCAAATTATTTGTTTCAGCAGTTTTGATGTTTTCATGCAGTATGTTTTACCCCACATGCATAACAGTTTTCTAGATAAGCTAAATAATTTTTAATTAGCTTTGGCTCTTGCCCCATGCACAGCTGGTGTGTCTCCTTCCTCTTTTAGTGCAATGGGGAATTGAACCTACTAGCACAATCTGAGAATAATTTTATCGACATACATTACTAAAGTAAATGAAAATATACCTAAAAATTTTAGGGTGCAGCACGGACTGCATGTTGGACGTCACTTGGCTAAACTCTTTGCTATGGAATTTATCTCCAACTCTAGGTTAGATGACAAAGGCCATTCCTTATCTGACTTTCCCCACCTCATGGAGCATAAGCTTTGTGATATCACTGTGGTGGCTCCTGAGGTTTCCAAACTTGTCAAAAGCCTTGACTCCACGAAGAGTCCAGGAAAAATACCTGTAGTTGTTCAAGAACTGTGACCCAGAAATGTCTCCAATTTTGGTGAATCTGTTTAGCTGCTGCTTTAAGAAAGAATGCTTCTCAGGCCCATGGAAGGTGTCTAAAAGAATGCAGGTGAGCCCTGGTCCCTTGTCACACTATCACCACATCAGCCTCCTTAGTGTCATTAACAAACTTTTTGAAGCCATCATCAAGAAAATAGTTGAACACTTGAGAAAAAGCAAACTCTCAAGTGACAAACAGTATGGTTTTTGCTCTTCTAGATCCGCTGCTGTTGTTTTAAATTTTATCTTGAATAGAATCAGTGAAGTGCTTGATAATAAAAACATCTTAAGGGTGATCACTCTAGACATCTCAAAGTCCTTTGACACAAAGGATTGCTACACAAAATTGGCAGCTATGGAATCTCTAGGAGAGTCCTCTCAGTTATCCTTCCTCTTAGGTAAGTCTACGAAGCTTGTCATTAATGGCCAGTCCACTGAGGCACAGGAGATCAACGCTGGCATTCCTTAAAGCTTTCTCTTTGAACCTACCCTTTTTATATTAACGATCTACCTAAGAACATTCTCAGATCCTGAGTAAATATATATGTAGATGACACAACACTGTATAGGTGCCCCTCCAAATATCTGGATGGTCAGTGTCTAGCAGCTGATCTCTCCTTTGATCTAACTTTGATAGGTCAATGGAGAAAGACCAGCTGGTATAATTTAATACCTCCAAAACAAAGCTAGTAACATTTCATTACCACTGAGCAGACCCTGAACCTGCAGTAATCCTGAAGAGTCATATCCTCAAAGAGGCTTCTTGCCTTGAACACCTATTGGGTCTAAAGCTCACTCCTAACCTCAAATGGAATTCATATATTTGTACCATTGCAAAAATAAAAGTGAATTTAAGTTGTAGGCAAAGTAAAGTTTTGCAACTAGAAAGCTGAAAATTTGGAATAGTGCTACATCTTTTTAAGTTATATTTTTTTTAACCAGTTTCATTCCATGCAAGGCAGTAAAGCCACTAAAACAAAAGGGGTTACTGGGTGTGGAAGAATTAGGAACAGAAACATTAATAATTAGCAGGAAGAGAAAAGAGTTATCAGAAGAACAGTAGATAGCAATTGACATTGCATTTAAATTTTTGCAGATTAAAGTTGACTAGAAAGCATAGATGCAAAAGGGAGTTCCACAAGCAAGAAGTGCAAGAAAAGAAACTGTTAACATAGAACATGGCTACACCTAGCAAGCTCAACTGTAGATTGATGAGATCTTGATGCCAGTCTACTACTGCGCTTAAATTTAAAAAGTCTACGTACCATAGTGAAGAGCTCATCTGAACAATTACCATGAAAGTATTTATAGAAAAGTCACAGAGAGGCAACCTTATGGTGGTGGGAAAGTGACTGAAGACGAGCTGCCAGATCAGGACTGATAATATTGCTGATTCTTTGGATTTTATCAAGGAGCTCAAGGTAAATAGCAGGGGCACCGGAACATATGTGGCAGCAAAATTCTAAGCATGGGCGAATGGTAGATTTATAGATATGCATGATAGATAGAGAAAAATTGTCTCGTACAACACAGTGAACCAACTTTCTTTGCAACTGACCTGGCAATGAATTCAATATAGCTGAGAACGTTAGCCGGATAAGGCGCAATAAGTCGCTTTCCTGGAGGTTAGCATCAGCCATGATGAAGGAAGGCAGAAAGGGGTCTCTCAGATGATTAATGGAGAGAAGTTTAGTTTTGGAGGCATTAAAATTAACAAGCCATCTTTTGTCCCAGTTAACAATATGCCTTTTTTTTTTATATTTAAGTCAAAAGATGTTTTTTTTGTTTAATTTTAATAAAATTTTGCTATAATTAACTGAAGCAAAACAGATTTAAATTAATTTAAATTTATGTCTGTTTTTTTCAAGAAAAGTTACTAATGAGATCCAAATTCTCAGGGTGATGTGTTTACAAGCCAGTCTAGATATACAGGTGGAAGAATAATAAGTGTGTTTATTTATATCTTTATAAATTGTGGCTAGATTGTAAGAAAAATGTCAATGTATCATCTTTCTAAATGGTACAGAGGTATTACAGAGTCTTTTTGTTTATCTTTTATGCTCATTTTTATTCCATATTTTTTAATTTTTTAACTGTTTCTATGAATATCTGTCTGAAGTATTATGATTACTTGCATTATTTACATTATTCAGAATGTTATCCTCATCTTCATTGCCATATTCACAACATTTTGGCCATTGTACACTTCAGCTTTATTCAGGTGATTGGAATTTTGAACAGAACTCTTTGTCTTGTCCACAAAAGTAGATTGTTCTAGTTCCACATGCCATGCCTCTTCCTTTAACTCGGCTTTCCGAGTTTTTGGCTCACTTTTGGCCTGGTATTGAACTCGCAACTCTTTTGGTCTAGTCATTGGATCTAACCAACATATTTATCCACTGGACCATGTGTCTTTGATGATATTTGTGTATGAATTTTGGGGATTTATAAACCAGCAACCATTTTCCATGAATTTTTGTAGAATTAAAGTAGGACTATCTGCAAAATAGTCAGTTGCTATCTATCCTCCTTATTCCCAGAATCTTCATTTCCTCATATTCTTATCACACACCTCATTCAGTAACCTTCTACTTTGAGTTGTTCTTGAGCCTTATATTAGATAAAAACATTTTTTTTAATCATCTCACCTCAACAAGGTGATAAAGGCACTAAGATACAAGGAGTTACTGAGAAAATTTTAAGGGAATGGAGGACATTAAAAAACAGGGTTTAAGGAGACAGAAGATGATGATGATGATTGATGCTGCATTTAAACATTTGAAGGTTGCAGATGACAGGAAAACAAGAAGCTGGAAGAGAGTTCCACAAGCAAAAAGTGTGGGACAAGAAACCATTAGCATAGAACTGACACTTCACAATTTCAACAGTAAAATGATGAAACCTAACTGCCAATCTAGTACTGCACTTAAATTTGTGAAAAGCTCATCAGAAAAATTACCATCAAAATATTTATAGAATAGGCACAGGGAAGCTACTTTTCATTAGAGGAAAATTGACTGAAGTTGAGATGTCAGGACAGAGTTCTGATTGAATCAACATTTGCAGACAAATTGAAGATTGTCAACATCTTTTCAAACCATTGATAAAAAGTGAGGAACTTGTATTTGCATTGGTGTACAAAATAAATAAGCTGTCTATATAAAAAAAAGAAATAGATTTAATTCTTTCAAGAAAACTAAATGTATATCAATGTACTTTCAGTAGTGTTGTCTGGTCATTCAGGACTGTAGTGGAAATTTGTCACATTCACATTGGAACTGTATGAGAAGAGATACAGATCTAAATGCAGATGAATCTTTAAATATCTGCAGTGTAATGATGCAAAAAAACATTTATTTTACGCAACAAATATTTTCCAGTTTTCTTAGTCAATGCTCTAATGTTTATAGTGAATACTGAGCATTATACAGTGAAAATTTCACCTCAAAATTCACTTAATTACATGTCTACATACAGACTTATTGATCCATCTTTGTACTACTATCCTGGTTATGTACTTTTTGATGCCTTATCATGTCATGGTTCATCAATGTATAGTTGAATTATTTCAGGATTCCATATTGTGCCAACCCTCGACTACACTATCATTATCCACCTCCAACCATGTCTACAATTGCCAACATTGCTAATGCTCTTGCTTCCCACCCTAAATTCTATGTCCAGGTAAGTTCCATCTTTAACATTTTTTATATGTGATGAGATATGTTTAATTTTATCTTTCCCAAATGTAATTCTGAGACAAATGAAATTTTCTTTGACGTCTACAATGTACAGAGACCCTTTTTTATTTTCTAACTCCAATTAGGTTTTATTGATGAACTTCAAATGCTAATAATACAGGGCAATAATACCAAGCAGTATTGTAGTTTTATTCTGGAAACAAAAATCTACAAAATAATTTATTAATATCATTTGTTTTTGAAATTATAAAACTCTTTCTGGTAATTGGAAATTATTTTATGAAATCGTTAAAGACATCATTTGCAACCAAAAATTCTCTTAAGGAGAAATGAGGAAATATTTGTAAAAGGGGTAACTATTTGAGATTTGAGATTTTCTCTTTGCGAAAAAATACTTTATTCATCAAAAGAATCAATTGAAAAGTGACCAAAATATATTTTTGGAGCAGTCATTATCTCTGATTTAACCCATGAACTAAATTTCTAAACTATTTGTTAATAAAGTTCTTCTTTTTGTTTTATTTTTTATGACCGAACCAATAATTGAACTTAACATTAATGATCTTGGATTATGATAATTTATAGATTTAGTTCAGTAGTTGAGAAAAGGATTGATTCCTGAAAATTCTGAGGTTCCAATTGTAGAACTTGATTACTTACACAAAATATGTACCTCATAGACTATGGTAATGGGAATAGATAGCTGTTTCCTTATCTGTGGTAATCCATTTCACATTCCTCACTATTATTATTGGTTGAAATTTCTAAAATCTTTTTCTTAAGAATAGTTTTTCAAGAAAATAGGTTTCCTAAGTCTGTTAACTATTATCACTATTTCCAGTATTGATAGGGGTTTCCTTCCTAATCTTTTGTTTAAGATAGTCAAGATGCCAACTTTCCACACTATGTCATTATTTTCTCTTTGAGTTACAGGTGATAATCTATTTCAATTGTTGCTGCTGTTGGAAGTCTTCAAGTGATGTGGTTTTTGTTCTTTGGTAAAGTTCTTTGTGATTCTATAGCACCAGTCTATGAGATTTGACAAAAGACAGTACTTTTCAAGAGCCACGGGGTTAATTTACTTGAAGCCATTTAAAAAGACATTGAGTCAGATGCATTAAGTTTGTTGGTCAGCTGAAATAATATTGAATAAGAGTTGTATGTAGTGAATGAAATTATTGAAAAATTCTTACCCGATTTCTTTATGGATGAATTATTTGAAGCTTAAAACATTCTTTTTTGCTTGTCAGGTGTTACACTTAATGAACAAACTTCATCTTCCAGTTCCATTTGGAAATGTAACACAGGCTCCACCAATTGTAAGTACTTGGCAATATTTTGTTTTTATTTAATTTTTCTCTTTACCTACCAACCCTTATTCTTCTTATACACATTGGCTTTCCTATCATAAGTTACTTGTGAACTCATTGTTTGTACTATTGCAAGATGTTTTCCTAGTTAAACTAAAAGCAATAGCAAACACAATTTACACATGTAAATGATAGTTCACCATTGTCAGTAGCAGTGAAAGGAAATGGAATAAATTTCAACAAGGTGAACGATTTTCATGTGTTTTTTATATAACAATTGACTGATTTTATTTATTTTTTTTTTAATCATTTCCTCCCATGCAAAGCGATAAGTCCACTAAGACATAAATGGTTACTGGGAGTGAAAGAATGAAAAGACTTTAGGAGAAAGAATGAAAAGACTAATTTAAACATGGAACAAGGGATAAATTTCTACACCTGTTCAAAAAACTGGGAAGGAGTGTGAACCTGATTAACAAAAGTGAGAAAATAGACTAGTATGCATGTAAATATAGCTGAAAAGAAAAAGACATTAAAATTTAGCAATTAAAAATTTTGCATATCTGTATGTGTGAAAGAGTTCAGTCACTTTATGGGGGGAAAAAAATATCTCCATACTGGAGACAGGTCCTGCGCTGCTGTTGTCACTACAGCATGTTGAAAAGAAAGAGCAGAAAAAGAAAATAACAGGAAGTATCCTGTTTTTATAGCTGTTTAACAGTGCTACCTAATGGCAAAGCCAGTTGGGGGTAACTCATAGTACTAATTTATATATCAATGGTGTGGATAAACCTATAAGAGAACCTTTTCATGAAAAATTTGTTAGGTTTATTAATTTAAAGGCATTTCAAAAGTTAGCCTTTCTATATTAATTACCATCAAAGAATATTTCAAAAAAATAATTTTTTTTCTCAATATTTTGTATGGAATATTTTCATATTTTGTAATAGATGCCCACTTCCTTTTTTGATGGATAGTAGGTCATGAACATCGACATTTTTAAATGGGTCTCTCATTTTGTTCATGTTATAAAAATCACTGTCTAGTAAAAAAAAATTACATTGATCATAACACTAAAAAAAAAAAAAAAACTTTCATGTCATAAATGAAAGAATTTGTTATTTATAACTTTTAGATTATCTTAACGAAAATATTTCACATAAACAGAAAACACAATTCCAGCCATCTTAGGTTTGTGAACCAATCATTTGGTCTGACAAGAAAATCTAAATCTATGTAAAGTGCTATTCAGAAGTTTGGGGAATTTGAATAGTACATATTAATTGTTTGTAATACAGACTTCTGTTGCAATATTTAGTGTCCAATACTCTTTGTGAATCAATGTGGTAAGGAATTACTGTAAAGAGGAGGTTTGAAACTAGGACTTCATTCCTTTAATTCTTTCCTTGGCCTTACTTACGCGTCCAGGATAACAGATTGACGGACCGTTTACGCGTCGCGAACCTCTATTCATTCTTTCCTTTAATTGAATAACCCAAACTTTTGGATTGACCCTTGCATCTATAATTTAAATTCATCTGATCAATAAAACTTTCATGATACATGGAAATTGTAATTGATGGATCAAAGTCATAAATTGTAATTGATGGATCAGACAAAGTCATAAATTGTAATTGATGGATCAGACAAAGTCATAAATTGTAATTGATGGATCAGACAAAGTCATAAATTGTAATTGATGGATCAGACAAAGTCATAAATTGTAATTGATGGATAAGACAAAGTCATAAATTTTAACACTTTCAATGGCATATATTTTTTCCATTTTAATAAAATCAAAACTAGAAGAAACTTAAGTATTTCAATATCTTTCATGTATCTTTCATCTATTTTGTAATAGATGCCCACTTCCTTTTTTGATGGATAGTAGGTCATGAACATCGACATTTTTAAATGGGTCTCTCATTTTGTTCATGTTATAAAAATCACTGTCTAGTAAAAAAAAATTACATTGATCATAACACTAAAAAAAAAAAAAAACTTTCATGTCATAAATGAAAGAATTTGTTATTTATAACTTTTAGATTATCTTAACGAAAATATTTCACATAAACAGAAAACACAATTCCAGCCATCTTAGGTTTGTGAACCTATCATTTGGTCTGACAAGAAAATCTAAATCTATGTAAAGTGCTATTCAGAAGTTATGATCAATGTAATTTTCTTTTTCTTACACTATGTTGTTATTGCCTGCATAATACCTGTATATAATTACAGGACTCTTTACTTATTACTTACACAGCAGTAGCTGTGTGCTCATCCTAGGATCATGGTGTCATTCAGTGTAGTATCTGTGTACTCTGAATTGCATCATGTCTTATATATGTAGATAAATTAATTTCATATCTAATTCTTTGTTTTGAACTGTCAATCACTAATTAGGTCTAAAGACAAGCAAAATTATAATTGCAATAAATTGAGTGAGTGAGTGAGTGAGAGTGTGTGTGTGTGTGTGTGTGTGTGTGTATATATATATAATCATTGTATGTAATTATTATACATTAAAGATTCCAGGAAAATAAACTGTACCTTGCAGAAAAATTATTTTCAAATTTAATCTTTCTTTAGTGAACAAATGATGATGATGTTTTTTTGTTGTTTGCTTTTTTTTCCCAGCCATATGAAGAAGACATGAAGAATTCTGAAAATTTGCAAACAGGAGAAATTTCATCACAGGAAGAATCTGAATTGGAATCTGATGATGAACAGAGGTTTTTTTTTTTTTCCTTTTCTTTTTCCTGTGTCTGTCTGTTTGTCACTCATGAATGTTTGATTTTAAATCCTGCATACAGTTAATTATCTTTATAGGATGATGAATGGTGCTTTTATTTTTAGGACTTTGTTTTTTGTTCTCCATGTAATGGCAGTTTGGCTTTGAGTGTGTGTGATGAATGAAGTTGACTTTCTTCTACAATTTTATTTATTGCCCTTGGGATGCAATCAAAGGACAAAAAGGGCTTCATTATATTTCAAAGAAAGGCACCAAAAAATGGCAATCTGACAATCATTTGGATTTAATTGTATATATTAATATATTATTTTCTGATTAGTGTTCTGTTAAAATTCAACCTAATTACTGAATTTAACCAAAAGCTGCATGTTATGTTTGTACCCTGAAAAAAGGAATAACGTCGAATGAAGAAAACCTGCTTGGGAGTGTCAGAAGAATGCAGAGAGGGGTGGGGGTTGTTGTGTTGGAAGCCTGGATCTAATTCAGATGAAGCTAAGTGAGTTAATTATAAATAGGATTAAATAGAAAAAGGAGGGTTTTTTTTTTTTTTTTTTTTTTTTTTATCTTCTTTCAGCATGTTCCTTGGTGCAGTAATTGTTATAACAATGGGTGGGTATGTGGAAATAGTGCATATGACATATTTATACAGGGAGTGATACTATATATATATATATATATATATATATATATATATATTTTTTTTTTTTTTTTCTGAAACTGTGACTATATTTGAGTTACTTGTTTGGAAGAACCAAGCTCATTTATCTCTTTAAGAATATAATATTAAATTACTAACAAATGCTACATGTTTATTGCCTATCATAAACTAGCAATGCATTTTGCACTATGTTCTTCAAATGGCATAACCTAAAACTCTCAAACCAAATGAAAGACAAAAAGTTTGAGTATTTCTGTCTTTCACAAGTTTTACACATAAAATTGGTTTCTCTTTCTCCAGTGCTTTTGATTTAATTTTCTGTTGGTGAAAAGAAAATAATAAAAGATGATAAATCCAGGTTGATGACACATGTAGAGATGAGAGACTAGCAAAGAAAAAAACATATTTAACATAGCTAAACAGAAGGTTTTATAATTTTGATTAATCTTTTGTTTTCTTCTCTGGTAGAAATGTTCAAACATTGGAACCGTCATTGAAGAGGCCTCACAAAAAGAAAGTGAAAAGAGACTGGAAAAAGCTGAAATTGTCTTTGCCTGACACCACAAAACTGCCAACTTCATTACCTGCTTATTCTGCAAGTGATGTGTTTGAAGCAAACCCACTTCAACCAAAAAAGATCCTTTTTAAACTCCCAGATGCAGTGCCCGAAACAGCAGAAGACACACAACTTCCTGTCAGTGCAGCCATCATAGATACAGGTGAGGTTGATTATTTACTACGTGCATCTAATTTGGAGGAGAATATCATTGCAATATTTCTGAGGATTGAACTCATTCTTTTTTTACTGTTATCGCAATGTTTTGGCTGATCTATTCTACATCCTTCTTCAAGCGGACAATCCATATGAAAGGAATCCCTTTTTCTAGAAAATGCTGGCAAACACATTGATCAACTTCAACCAGCTATATATGACACAGATGTGTTTTTTTTTTTTAAGTATCCCAGAGAATATCACTTAGAGTGGAGATAGATATATATATATATATATATATATATATATATATAATGGGATGATTTTCAATTCTTTCTCTACTAAGCAAAGCAGTCCACATTGGACTGACATTGTATCTACAAGCTGTTATTGTTTCCTTCAATTTTCTTCCTCTTCAAGGAGCTTTCTTCAGAATGCTGTAGAATTGATTGGTTGAAATAAAAGCAAAGATTTCAATTGTCCAAGCAATGCTTGCAGTGATTCCTAGCAATTAGTTTCTTACATGTTGTTCTTTCTAGAGAGATGAAAATAAAATTATTAATTTCTGTCTGAATTTCTGGGATGTAGTTATTATTATTATTTACTATTGTCCTCATCTTTGTTGTTGTTATCACAATATTTTTTCACTCTGGCCTTCATGAGGTATATGTCTCAGGACTATAGTCTATTGGTTTAAAGCGTTTTTTTTTGTGAAATTGGTAATATAGTAATTGTGAGTTCAATCCCTGGGCTGGGCAGTGTGTACTTGGGCTCAGTAGAAACAGGGTGTGCAATAACTGAGTAGTACTAAAAATGACTACTAGATATGATATCCCTAGATATGGGCAATGGAACAAGAGCAGTCTACCCATGTAGATTAAATAAAGGGTTCAGTTTGGAATTCCCTGTAGGTTTCTCCTGTCAACATAGACCTGATTATATATATATATATATATATATATATATATTGTTTTAATACCTTCTTCATCCAACACTTTTCATTGGGGGAAAAAAACAAACATACAAAAAACAATAATCATAAACGGCAAAACTGAAACGCTTTGAGATATATATATATATATATATATCTATAAAAGGCAGGATGTGTGTGTGTGTATGTAACGAATGCACGGCCACAATTTTCGACGGATTTGCACCAAAATTTACATGCACATGCTCCAAGTTAGCGAGAAGGCCAAGACTGACTTTGCATTTCCCAACTCCCATCGATAGTGAAAATAATAGATTTTTTCATGCTTCTACGGTAGTTTTCATGTAGTTTGCGGCCATTTTCTACTGGCCAGAGTGAGAACTGGCTGCCACGAATAGGCGGGAAGATTCTATTGGCCAGCATGAGAGCCAACAGCTGACTGACACGAATGTTAACTAGCATGCTAGCATGCAAAAAAAATTGATAACTGCATTCGTCACAAGTGGGAAAAATTTAAATCTGCATGGCACTTTACTCCAATTGGCTCATTCGCTTGCTTAAACTCAATGTTGATTCTGATTCCGCAGAACTGGGTTGGGTGTTAAAAAGTATTTGTTGTTAACATTCTTTTTTCATTCGGTTTTTCCAGTTACGATTCCTTTTTTAAAGCTGATCGTTTTGTGTTCATTTTGTTTAGTTCTTTTTTCGTAACAGATTTAATGTTTAGTATAGAGCTTAGAAAAAATTTGCAGTGTGAGATAGGCAAGAAGTAAGGCATGTAGCAACATCAGCACGGCAAAGGGCACTCCTTTAAAGGCAAGGAAGGGCCAAAATATTTTAAGTCAAGTGATAGCGATTGCTGTATGAGTCGTACGATTTTTTAATCAAACGCGGGCAACGCCGGACCATGCTGCTAGTATATATATATATATATATATATATATATATATATATATATATATATATATATATGAAAAAATATAGTTTTAAGATGTGCTATATTTATGGGATAAAGTGCTCAATATCAGAGATAGAGCATATGTAAATATAAAAGTGAATATTGAAGTCAACACTCAGGCGACAGGCTGTTTCATGCAAGATGCAATCATCAGGCTGCAAGTGTTGAAACACTAGCATAAAACAGCCTGTCGCCTCTGAGTGTTGACTTCAATGTTCACTTTTATAAGGCCTGTTTCGTCAATGATGATAATCGGCAGTAGAAAATAACTTATCTTAAAACACAGTGCTGCTCATGACTAAAACAACTAATGCACGATCGGCACTGTTTTTGACAAGTACTACAGTAGTAGGATACTGTAAAGTCATCTACCATGTCTTTGTTTAGCCTCTATAGCGTGCTGGACTCTATTCTCTTCATAGTCCTTTGTTCCCATAAAAACAGCAGCTCTCCACACCATTATATATATATATATATATATATATATATATAATCAGTGTAATTATTAACATAAAGAAATATTTCAAGGAATGAAATGTCTAATGTAGGTTTTTGCATTTTGTCATTCAATTACCCACTCTTATTCTTACATACAGATTTGTACATCAGATATATATATATATATATATATATATATATATATATATATATATATGTGTGTGTGTTTGGGTAGCAATCCCTCTTTTATACAGGTTTCATTAAAGATGACTGACAAGGTACTGTCATTAAGCTTTTTATTTAATTTTTCTTGTTTGTTTGTTTGTGTGTGTGTGTATATATATATATATATATATATATATATATATATATATATATAAAAGCATAGCCACAATGTGGTGCCTGTGTTCGGGAATTGCTACAAAAAATATATACATATTGATTCAGATAAACATAAATATATCCTTGATTATCCAAAAGTGCTTGGATCTTAAAGGTCCTTTAGACAGTTCTTACACACTATAAAAGAAATCTCTTGTATGCATACAAGAAAAATATAATCAAAAGCTTCAATGAAACCAGTATAAAAGAAGGATTGCTGCCAAAGTACATACACACTCATATATATATATATATATATATATATATATATATATATATATATAATTATTAATCAAACATCCTTCTACCTCATATGGGGAAAAGGCTATTTCAGCAGACGACAAAAGTGGTCATCTGTCTTTTCAACCCTGGTGTGGAATGAAATGAAGTTCATGTCTGTAAGTTTAGAGGAAGGGTGATGTATCAGTTAACAGTGAGAAATTGAGATTGGAAGCTAAAGAGTCAACTTAAACCATAACTTGCCGAAAACACCCAATACAGTGTTTCAGTTAGATTCTAGGCACTAGACAGTGGTCAAGGAGGGTGGTAGGTATCTATCTTAAAGGGAAGGAGTTTTATTAAAAAATAAACAGAATCTTAACCACATGATGACAAATTGGGGGTATTAGAAGAAAACACTCTTTTTATCTTAAATATAAAATTAAAGAATAAATTAAAAATGACATTAAAATAAATTTAAAATTTATATAAATAAAGAGATGTAAGGGATTAATGGAAAGAAAGTTAGGTGGATATTCGAAGTAGATGAAAGTTTATAAATTATAATTAATATAGTATAAAAGGTTTTAGAGGGGGAGGAATTCCACTATGGGAATTAGAATTAGTTTTTGGTTTATTATGTTGACATTTGAAGAGTTAGAAGAAATGGGAGTTGGGGATTGTTTTTTGGTAGCTAATTAAGGCAAAACTTTCTTATGGAAATTTGAATTTGTTTTTATGTTGACATTAATTAATTAATTATTAATTATATTGCTCTGTATAAATTAAATAAAATAAATCACGCTTTTTTGTGGGGGGTCAGTTCTAATATTTTCATATTACTAAGATCCACTTGGATTATATACCAACAGATTTTTTACCTTACTATATATGCACTAATTAGTGTACATAGATATTTACTGACCGTAACCTAATCTAGCACTAGTCTAATTGTGTATACATAAGTATGCAAGTAAAATAATCTGCCTATTTTTTCTATTGTAGACATAAACCCAACAGATGATTCTGCGTCGACAGGGTTTGGGAAAATAGCTCCTGTAGAAAAGGTAAAGTACTTACAAATATATTCCTAACATCACTTGACAATGGAACGAGACTATGGATTTTAAGTTTAATTTTTATAATTAAATTTATAACTTTAATTTCAGTTTTGAAACATGGAAATTTTCTGTGTTGCAATGGAATCTTATTTTTAAAAATAAAAATAATTGCAAAGAACACCACCAGACTATAAATGTTACTGTTCTTTCTTATTATTTCAAAATATATATATATATATATATAATAGGTACTTCCACTAGTTCACTGAAAAAAGACCATATCATGATGAAAAAATTTTCAAAAAAATAAAGTTTTATTGTCAAAAATGTTTGTCATTATTAAGAGGAAAGACCAAAGTATTTCTTTATTATTTAATTAAATTATTTAATCATTTCTAGTATTTTTGAAATTTTGGTTAAAAAATTGTTTTGCTTCCATCAGCAAGAATTTTCCTGAAAAATTATTTTAATAGATTTTATAAATTTCAATTCACATTAGCACTGGCTGCTTGGTCAGTGTATGTTGAATATTTCATTATAAGGAAACGACTAATATCACCATTACCATTCACAGATGTGTGTGTGTGTGTGTTTTTGATTTTTTTCTGTTGAGTAAACATTTCTTTCTCTTTCTATTTTTTTTCAGAATTTGCTACCAACAGATGAGATAGAATCACATCAGTCAAAATCATTGCAATTTGTTTCTGCAGATGAACTCAAACAGGGACGGATCTCATCAAAAGGTTTTCTTTACTGTCACTTTTGTTCTTTTCGGTGGTGGATGGAGGGTATTTCCATTTTATATAAGGCAAAATCTAGAGCGTGAAATGACCTAATAAATAGCACTTTGCAATTCTTAGTTCATTTCAACTAATCCCTTTTTTAACCTTCAATATTTTGTTCCTAGCCTCATTGCCATTCATAGTAGTGTCTTTATTGAAATAACCTGATGAACATCATAAGAACATCAGATTTCTCTCTCTCTATTCTGAATCTCTACTCTGAAAAGGACTGACGTCATGTCATCTCTGAAGCATATTAAATATGCTTCCTTTGAAATCATTTTGAAGTGTAATAACAAATGTTGACCCTTCTGAATGAAACAAAACCACTGACCAACCAGTCCCCTGCTTTACAATGTGGGTCTAATTGGTACATACTTATAAACCTTTAAAATTTATTATCTTGAATTATTTTTATTGTTAGATGATGCATTATTCCTTTTTGAACAAACCCGTATTTGTGTCATCTTAATTTTGCTTGCTTTTCACCACAACTACACAGAACATTATTCATTTCCGATTTGCACCGTTTTCTGCTGGGGTATGACAGCAAGAGAACTTTTGATGTGAAGCAACTAAAAAACTTTCATGATTACATATAACGCGATGCAGCAGATTCATGTGCTTGAGACAAACACAAATCTTTAGTCATGGTCGTATTTTAGGCCCAACTGTAAAAATATTATTATTTTTATTATGTATTGTCAACTATTATTCATTTTTGGACTTTCATCTTAATGTTATTTAGTTTTTAATAACGACTATTCAGTTATTCTACAGCAGTTAGTAAACAACACACAGATAAAGAATTCGCTCTTAGTGAGATTCTAACATGGACCCTTTTCTCTTGATTAAGTTGTTTTAGCACAATTCCTACTTTACCACTTGAACCAGGAAAGTCAATGGCTGCAGAAGAACTATTGAACATTATTCTTTATTTATCTCAAATGCTTAGTACCTCCTTGTTTTCTTTATAATTACCATAATATGAGATGGGTACTGAAAATTTCTTGTCCATACCAAAAAGTTATTCCAAAAGAACAAATATTCTGATGTTTTTGTCACTCAGTCAGATTTTGGTAAGTGGGTTCAGCATCCCATTGTCACATTTACTAATGAAAATACGGGATGGAGTGTACAAAGGCTGAAACCTTGTGAATATGGCAATAAAGATAAGGACAACCTTCCAAACAATGTAAATAGTAATCATTGTAATTTCTTCTTACATGAATCACTGTCATTATTAATTTTAGACTAGTTTCCCTTCATCATTTTGCTTTTGATATCAATATTATTGTTCTAAGAGTGTGGCAGAAATTTCTGTAATTTACAGTTCTGACTCAACACTAGAGTCAGAAAAATATTCTATAATTTTTTCCACTATTTGATTAAAAAAAAAAAAATCCCAACAGTTAAAATAATGGCATTTGTTTGAAGTTTGTTTCATGAAGCCAGAATATTTAGCTGTTAAACAAAAATTATATTTTTTATCATATCTATGATTTGTTTATTTGCGATGGAATTTAAAAAAAAGTAAAACACTGAATGGACATCCGCTAAGTGTGGTCATTTGATAATTTTTGTCAGGGTTTATATATGAATGTTAAAATGTCTATAAATGAAACTAAATTGTTACAAGGAGGAAACTGGCTGTTCAAATTTATCTTTCCCTCTGCAGAAATGAAAGAGTTGCCTGTGTTTAAGAATTATTCACCTGGAGAACCATCAAGTCGACTCTATATCAAAAATTTATCCAGACATGTTTCTGAAGAAGTAAGCAAAATTCGATCATCAAAAGTTGGTCATTTTTCTCTTATCTACGTTCTCTTTTATCTTCTTTTATTCTTTAATTTTCCACACCTCTTTTTCTTTCTTTCTTCTTCCTTCCTCTATTTTTTTCCACTGCCACATTGCAAGTTCTTTACAGCATTTACAGTTTTTTTTCCACTTATTTCCTGTTTATTGTTCATTTTTGTACATATTTATTTTCCTTCAGGATATTTGGAAAATCTTTGGATATTATGTGAACTGGAATGACAAAGATGAGAAAAACATGTAAGTAAAAGTTTATTTTTTATTATCAAAATTTTAAACACTGAAAGCAATTTTTATTTAAATATTCTGTACTTTCTGCTTGTCTGTGACTAAACATAGGACATAAATTTGAATGAATTTTCATCAAATTACAATTAAAAATGATTTTAGCAATAACTATCCTTTTCCATTGGGGGTGAAATATTCATTTGTATTACTGACCTTTGGGCTGATTTTATTTTAAAAAAGGGAATTAAATATAGAAGGAATTAGAATTTTTTTATGTTTCTGGATTTAGACTTTCAATTATGAATAATTGAAATGATGTGTGTGTGTGTGTATATATATATATATATAGTTTCAAAAATACTTTTACAAATTTTGGAAGTGTTTTCCTCACATCAAAACATGGACAAAAGTCCATATAAACATGTTTGCAAATCCTTCGTTTTTGAGTTATTAAGTTTGAAGAAAGTTTATGGTAGATAGCTCAGTGTTGCCATGGAGACTATATCTGATATGATACAATATTATCATCTCGACTAAAAATACAAATTTTAAGGTACCTTAAAATTAGCCACAATATAATCAATACCCTCAATAATGCTAGCTGGTTGAGAGATAATTATGGTCACTTCGTTTCAGAGTTAAATTCCTGAAATCTTGTTCAGAACCACATTATCCCTGGGTATATTTCTAAGCGCATCTCTAGGATTAAGTGCTGTAGTTCAGCTAGTGTTGAAAGAGCATTTCTTAGAGATGGAATCTTGTATTACTCCGACTTAGTCAATTCCGTAAGAATCCAGTATCAATTAGGCTAGTGTTGAAAGAGCATTTCTTAGAGATGGAATCTTGTATTACTCCGACTTAGTCAATTCCGTAAGAATCCAGTATCAATTATTGTCAGTCATTGTCTGGTCTACACTTTCTTTTCTTGATAAATTCCATTTTTTGAGATATCAGCCCAAGGGTGATACTTTCTTTAGTAGCAGAACCATTGCTAAGAATTTAGTGTATTTTAATTTTGTGTTAAAAAGATAATTTTGTGTTACTGTTACAATGGATAAACATATTAATTTATCTGATTATAGTTTGCCTTATACTGATAAGTTGGTCCTGTCCTGATGTTTGGACTTTTGTATCCCCACCCAAGATGATCGATAGTCAAAATCTTTAGTGAGTTTAAATTATTGTTTTCCTAATTAGTAAAACATGTGCCAACATCCACTGAGCATGTAAGCCATCTTAAAGCCTATCTAAATGAGCTTGCATATGATTTCATAAATTTGCCTACAGATTCTAAGACATTCCTTTGACAGCAGAATTACTATCAGATGGCAGATTGTTAAAATCTAGGACCAACATTTATATAACCAGACCTGATCTGGTGTTGTGATTCTGAATTTTTCTGATTATATAAATAAAATGTAGTCTATATTGGACAGCACTAGTAAATTTGGGAAAGTAGGCGGTACATCATTTGATGACACTGCAAAAACAGAAGTTAAATTTCAGAATACTGCTTGAATTTCATAAAAGCATATTCTTCTCAAAGCAGGTATATGATAGAATCTGACCTGTGTGCTCCCAGCATCCAAGGATATATGGTTTGCTAAGAATTCGTAAAATGGATGGTCCACTTTGGCCTATTTTGTCTATAGTGGGCTCTGCCCAGCAGGAGTTAGCCAAATGGTTGGTTGAAGTTCTTGATCCTATTTTGCAGTATTATGCTGTTTATTATATTCCAGACTTGTTCCAGTTTGTATCTGATATACGTAAACTGCAAGGTACTGTTGACACAGAGTTTCTCATGTCTTTTGATATTTGTAGTCTGTTCACAAATGTCCATCAACATCTGTGCTGACTGTTTGTATCGTGGCCTCTTAAAACCTCCATCTTTTCCTGAGAGTGTCTTTCTAGAGGTGATGGGGATGGCTACCAACAGATTGATTGGGTAGAACTTTGGGACCTTTCATAGCCAACAATTTTGTAAGGTTTCATGAAAGGCAATTGTTTGCCAAGGTCTCTAAACCGTACTGCTATTTTCGTTATGTTGATAACACTTTTTCATCACATAATGAGACAGAGAAGTTTTTTCAATATCTAAATAGTCTCCACCCCGCTTTACAATTTACAATGTAGGTGGAGAATAATGTTACCGTTTCTGGACATGCTGATTGAAAGAACTCTTCTTTCCTCATCTGTGTATATAGGAAGACTACTTTTACTGGGTTGTATCTCAGCTAGGACTCTTTTACTCCTAAGTCTAGGAAAATTAACCTTGTTAAAACACTTACTCATCGTATGTTGATGATTTGTTTGGAGTGCAAGCTTGATGCCGAACTCTGGAAAATTACTAATATCATTCTTGCCAATGACTATCTGGAAGGTGTTATAAAAAAAAAAAACATTACACTTAAAATTTCTAAGTTTAATGAAATTAAAACATTTGGTCCACCTAAGTGTCCCATCTACATGAGATTACCTTGGATTGGCTCTTTTGGATAAGATCTCTTCTACAGTCATGCACTGCTTTAATTCTGTAGTAGAACAAAACATCTTTTCTACTAGGTGTGCTTTCCCATCTGCCCATAAGGACATCTTGCCCATCAATCAACAAATTTCTGTTATTTATTGCTGCAGATGGAGCAGCACATGTCTGGCTTCATACATAAGCATGTGGACACTCACAGGCACATGAGTCTGTTATTGGGAGCATTTATTGAGTTCTGTTACTAGTGCATCCAATTATTCAGCAGATTTCTTCTTTGTACTGCACAAGGCTCTTGGATGAAACACCATCTTAACATCTTGGAGGCAGTTGTTATCAATGTCTTGTCCAACTCTGTAGGCAAAGAGATCTGAAACATAAACTGGCACTCATTGGCAATTTTAATTTTTTTCTCCCCTCTCTTAATTCTATTGCAAGGAGGTTTGTTTCCTTTCAGTAGTTTTTCTGAATTTTGACAATTTTTTTCTCCTGACAATGCGTTGGATGAAAGGTACCTTTTTAAATTTTCTATTTTTAATCGAGATGATACTTTTTTATTGGATTTTTTGATTAATAAAATGTTCCCTGTTTTAAGAATATTATTTAGACTTTCCCCAAGTCATCATCAGGTTAGGTAGAAACAATTGGACAGTTTTGTAGAAATTGTGATATATTTTTTTTTTTTTTTTTTAAACTTCCAACCCTCTATATAAGACCAATGTTATGTATGAACGTCCTTACCCACTCGGAGAATGTTTCTCTGTAAATAAAAAGCACGAAAAATCTTGCATAGGTACTAGAATGGTATATAGATCTCATCAATGTTGAGCTGGTTAGATGTAACCACACTGTCATAGAGACTCACCTGCCACCTATTGTGTCATAGTATAATCAGACAACACCTTAATAAGCAGCATAAGGATCATAGTAACATTAGAGAAGTACTCACAAACTATACGAATCCTGATGATGACTTAAGAAAGTTTGGACCATATTTCTTGAACTTTTCTTCCAAAATGAACTTCGGACAATTTCTGATGGAATTTCCGTCTTGTCTGAGAAGGATTATTCGTAATTTGGAAAAGTCAATCATTGAAAAATTAAATAAAAAGCTTAATGACATTAAAGATGACTGACAAGGTACTGAAACCTGTATAAAAGAGGAATTGCTACCCAAATACACAATTATATATATATATATATATATATATATATATATGATATACAAATCTTTTTGTAAGAATAAGAGTGGGTAATTGAATGACAAAATGTAAAAAAACACTACATTAGACATTCCATTCCTTGAAATATTTCTTTAATAATGAATTTCTTTAATTTATATCTGTATAGTAAAAAAGCTTAAAATTTCTGCTGCCTTAATTATAATAGCAAATGTCTGTACAGACATAAAATAGCTGTTATTAAAGATTTCACAATAGGCCTTAGCTTATCCCTTTTATTCTCATAGAGTTCAAGATTAAGCAAATACTTTTAATAATGAATTCTCTAATTTTGTTGATAGCATGACTGATGTTAACCTCCAGGAAAGTGACTCGTTGCACCTTATTGGACTAACGTTCTCAGCTGACATGAAGTAGAAAGACTATACTGAGTCCACTTCTAGGTCAGCTGCTGAGAAAGATGGTTCAATCTGTTGTGGTAGACAATTCTTCTCTCGAGAATCTATCTTACATATTTATAAGTCTAGCGTTTGTTCATGATTGGAATAATGCTGCCACATATGGTCCGGTGTCCCTGCTATTTACTTTGAGCTCCTTGATAAAATCTAAAGAAGAATCAACAATATGGTCCTAATCTGGCAGCTATCAGGTTGCTTTCTTTTCTATAAATACTTTCATCGTAATTGTTTGGATGAGCTCTTTGCTATTGTACCTAGACTTTTTGAATTTAAGTGCAGTACTAGGCTGGCATTGAGATCTCATCAATTTACAGTTGAACTAGCTAGGTGTAACCATAAATTCTATGCTAACAGTTTTTTTTTTCTCACACTTCTTGCTTGTGGAACTCCCTTCTGGATCCATGCTTTCCAGCCAACTTGAATCTGCAAAAATTTAAATGCAATGTCAATTGCTATCTACTGCCCTCCTGAGTAACTCTTTTCTCTTCTCACTCATTAATGTTTCTTTTCTTAATTCTTCCACACCCTGTAACCCCTTGTGTCTTAGTGGCTTTACTCTCTTGCATGGGATAATACCAATTAAAAAAACAAAAAAAAGTTAAATCGCTTTTTTCCAGTGTCAGAGATTTTAAGATATTTATGTGCTATGCATGATACACACTTAGGCGATCATGTATCTTTCGATACATGACTGATGAGGCAGATTTTTTTCCTGCCATTTCTTTCTGCGGTAGACCAGTTACCATCCAAGGCTATAGAACCCGGTCTACCCTACTATTTACCCATAGCTGGGGGGAGAAGAGGAGGATTCATACCTTTCCCAAGGGTATTAGCGTGTAAATGGATGTAATGAATTCAACTGGAATTTGAGCTCAGCTCTCTGATTCCGCTATCCACCATACCACTCTTACCTTTATGAACTGGTTGCAGAAAAAATGAAAACTTTACTTGACTTTAATAATATTTCATGATCTCTGGCATTGGAAGAAATTGCTGAATATAGAAATTTGTCAAATATAAAAAATTTTATTGTTTCTTAAAGTATTTACTGCACATTGACCAATTTCTCAGCCACTAAGTGAGGATCAAGTTCATTCTCAATGGGTTTAATGTTTTAAATTCTGAGTTGATCTCCTAGTACAGTTGTCTTTTATTATTTATATGCTTTTATTACCTAAACATTTCTGCAGGTTTTATATTCGTCTTATGCAAGAAGGACGTATTCGAGGTCAAGCATTTGTTACTCTACCCAGTGAAGAAGTAGCCAAAGTTGCCCTTGAAGATACAAATGGGTTTGTTTTACACAACCGACCAATGTTAGTTGTATCCTTTCTAAAAATCTTTATTTCAGCTTTTAAAACAAAATTTTCCTTTTTGTCAGTCATCAGGAAATTGTGATTTTCTAATTGTGTGTTCTTGATATAAGGTTATTATACACAATGATGCTTGAATTCTTAACAGTTGGCAAAAACCCGTTGGTTGAATACCTTCTTTAGGATAATCCTGCCGAGTTGTGTGCCACTTAATTAGATAAATATAAATGGCTGTCCAGTTTGAAGATAAAGTTGAGTAGCAATAAGATCTTGAAGTTTTCCTTTACTGCCATTGCATGATCTGAATTAAAGTTTTGACATGATTATTTAATGAATCCTGTGATACACAATCAATTACATACATAGCCATTTTTTCTGTTGTTGAAGCAGGACATGGATTAATCTCGCACAAAGCAAGGTGGGTCTGCCTGACAATGGGTGATAATGATTTGAAGCAAGGTTTTAACAAAGCTGGATGTTCTTCCTAATGCCCAGCTCGCACTCATGGTAGTCAGTGTTTTTATCAAGTCCCCATTCTTGCCATATATATGTGTGTGTGTGTGTGTGTGTGTGTGTGGCCTGACGATTGTGTCTAAGGATGAAACAGACTGTCGCCATTGGGTGTTGACCTCAATGTCCAATTTTATATTTACATACTCTATCCTGATATTGAGCCTGTTAACCCATAAATATAGCATACCGTAAAACTATATTTTTTTTATATATATATATATACATACATACACACAAACATTTCATTAAAGACAACTGACAAAGTACTGCATTTAAGCTTTTTTTAAATTTTTTGTGTTCATATAATTTTCTTTTCTTTTCTGTACATAAAGTTTGTCTAAATGTTTCACATGTCTGAGCGCTTTTAGTTATTCTTTTAGCCATTATCGGGGATTTTTTTATTTTTTAAATTTTAACTGATATAATGGCTAAAGGAATAGCTGTGAGGGCTCTAACACACAAAATATTTGGACAATTTTTACACACATTATGTCCAGAAAAAAAAAACTTTTACGGACACAAGAAAAATGAAATAAAAAGCTTAAATGCAGTATCTTGTCAGTTGTCTTTAATAAAACATGTACAAATACATACATTATATCTATCTCTCTCTCTCTCTATATATATATATATATATATCTATATATATATATATCTATATATATATATATCTATATATATCTATATATATATATATCTATATATATATATCTATATATATATATCTATATATATATATCTATATATATATATATCTATATATATATATATATCTATATATATATATATCTATCTATATCTATATATATATATATCTATCTATATATATATATATATATATATCTATATCTATATATATATATATATCTATATATATATATATATATCTATATCTATATATATATCTATATCTATATATATATATATATATATATCTATATATATATATATATCTATATCTATATATATATATATATATATATATATATATATAATCTGTTGGCTCCTATAAGCTCATCTAACCTTTGACAGGTCTTGTTTTTTTTTTTTGTCCTGTGGAGGTAACATCCCATTCAAATATGTGAAAAGCATATGTTGTGTATGTCTAGAAATAGTCTTTATTTTAGGATTTTATTATCTATCTCTGTTTTCATTAGTTAAAAAAAATCTTGTGCCTGACTTAAGTTTTTTTTAAAAGTAATATGAAATTATTTTAAGACTTTTTCTTCTCATACTGAGGAAAGAGTTTCTTTTAGTTAACTACAAATTTATTACTAATAATAGGACTCCATTGAATGACATTAAAAAAAATACTTGTTAATGAATTGTCATGAATCTTCTGATTGATTAATGAAATTGTATTAAAATTTCTAAGTCAAAATTTTACTTTATAAACTTTTTAGTAAAATTTTGATAGAACATTCCCAAAGTTTATGAATTTCTGTTGCCTTTTATCACAAATCCAATACCCTGTCCCTCTCAATTTCTAAGGTTCAGTCAGATTTTGGGTAGTGAGCTGGTCCGAGAACTTTTCAAAACTCATCGGATAAGACAATGTTCAAGTCATTTTCTTCAGCCCATTCAAGTTACTTCCCTTGAATTTGACATTTTGAAGGAAATTTTGGTTCTCATTTCTAAAACAATGTTCCATCTTATTTAAAATGTTAACATTTCATGTTTTTCTTAACTTCTTGCCAGCAATTTGCACGCTCTGCAAAGCAAAAGGATGAAAATAAAAAATAAACGCTTATATATTTTTGATAATCAAGTATTGTTGAATTTTTCCTGTATTTCAAAATTTGATAGTACCATTGCTTATTCAATAACTGTGCACATTATTTTTAACTTAAAGTAATTATTTGAAGCAAAAAAATTTTAAATCAAAATTTATATTTGAAAAAAGTCCAGCAATACTGTGGCTTAAACTTTTAGAAAAATAATTTGGTCAGTTTTATTAAATAATCATAATAGTTGAAGGTAATTTTTAGAATTTCATTTTACAAGGAAATTACAAAATGTATTTAATTGTTTCATCATATTTTGTAAAGAGAAAATTTATTATGAACAGTAAAAAATAACCATTTTAAAATGTCTAATATAAATGAAATTAGAATCACCTAAAGATAAAAATCACCTCTTATAAGTAAAGAATATTTGGCCCATCAAAACTGAAGATTACAAATAATTTGTACAGTTTATTTATTTATTTTTTTCCAAACTTCATGAAATTGTAATCACCATTCATCTATTAAAATTCTTATGTTTGTATGCATATAAAGGATGTCCCAATAAGTTGGACCGATTTTAAATGTGAATTAAATTTAAGTGGCCAATGATTTTTTTTTCCTTTTAGATTTAACATCTTAAGTCTTTTGCAATTTCGACCATGGAAAGATTAACAATCCAACAATGTGTTAAAGTTATCAAAGCCTATTACGAAAATAGATATTCAAACAGAAATGCATTTCATGCACTTTATTTATTTTTTATCAACATAATCGACCAACTGAGAGTGCAATTGGAAACAATGTAACATTGTTATGGAGAGGTTCAATTCCTGTGCATGATGACAAATAGAGGTATCTGGATTTTTCGTATATTCTCATGCACTGCAGCAATGTTTTCAGCTGAATGGTATAAACAAGCACACAATGGTGTTTTCACATCTGCCACCGACCAAGTTTTTTTCCAATTTTTCCAATTGCACTCTTGAAACTTTTACACATTGTTTGATTGTTAATCTTTCCGTGGTTGAGATTGCCAAAGACTTAAGTTGTTAAATCTGAAAGAAAAAGAAAAGAAAATTATTAGATGCTTAAACTTAATTCATATTTAAAATCTGTCCAATTTATTGGAACACCCTTTTTATAACAAATTTGATTGATTACTTTCATAACTTCAAACCTAAGTTTGAGTTACTGATATACAAATCACTTCCTAAGTTTGTCTGAATTTCTAGGAGGAGGAGTTTATCATGTTTCAGTTAGTGTGTCTTCTGACCTCATACATCAAGTAAAGAGTTCAGTTCAAAATTCCCCAGATCAACAAGTACCTGAAGAAGGCTGCAGAACATATAAATAATTCCAAAGATTATTATGCTTTACATTTTAATACAGAGGATCCCCTAAACCCAAGGTCGTGACCCTATTAACGGTTGCAATAGTTTTTCTGAAGATGGTCTTGTAAAAATGTGTAATTTACGATATTTTATTACCATACACAGTTGGAAGTCAACCCTACAAAGTAGAATTTCGAATAACGCAAGAAAAGTTTCTATGCAAGTAGGCTTGACACGCTTTTATTACCTTAATTCCGGTCAGATAATTAAATATTAAATGTATGAATTTTGAACCAGTAAGATTCATTCCCACTCGAATAAAAGTAAGTTTTCTGTGATCCAATTCTTATCTTTTGGGGGCTATAAAAACACAGACAATTTCCAAAAGTCCAGGGCTTTAAATGCATGCATTTTCCATGTGTAAAGAAATGGGATCACATCACCAATACTGGCTGTTCCACTGTGATATTCAAGGAAAGATTATTGCAAGAGTTATTGAACTAAAAACTGAAATATTTCTGTGAGAAACAGCATGTGCTTAAAAAAAATATTGCTTGGCTGGCAAAGCTTGCTTATTTGAGCAACATATTTATGCACCTGAATGAACTTAATTTAGACATTCAGGGTTGAAATCATACCATGGTAGACATTGGAGAGAAAACTTGGCAAAAATTGTGAAAAAAAATTTCTGATATAAATGGTTGATTGTAAAATATAAGTCCTGAAAAATTACTAAAATCGGATTATTATTTGATTTTTGGTGGATTTTCAAAAAATACTGGTGATTTAACTGCAATGAAATAATTATTTCCATTGAAAGTTTAAAATTTCAAATTAAATTTTTTTTTTTTTTTAACAAATAATTTTTACATGAGATTATTTATTTTTTTTCCAATCTTTCCTCTTAATAATATATCAAAAATTATACTGAGTTTCATTCATAGTTTTGGTGTTATATTAAATTTTAAGTCATGAGGATGGGGGACAGCCAAAACATTTTGGGAACCACTATTTTAATAGAATAAAATGCCTGCTCAATTTGCATTATCTGAGACATTCAAATTCTATAAACAAGGCTTTTTTTTTTCCTCTCACAAATTTTAAATTGATATTCCTCCAGGTTGGATAGATTAGAAAATATTAATTATGATATTTTTGTGAACATAATGACATACAACTCTGTCCCTTATTGACCAGAAGTCCGCCAAAATTTAGTCCATCTGTTTCCTCTTAAAAGATCAAAGTAGCAACAATTAGGTTGTCAATAGAATGAAATAAAATTACATTGTCAAAATGTTTATTTAAAAATACCTGGAAGGTTTAGTGTTTTTAACTAGTTTGAATTCATATCTCTGCAAAGAGACAATGACATTTTCACTGTCAGAAAGAAAACTAAAAATGTTGATACCCCAATTATTTTTCTTAATTGTCTAAAAATTTGACAAGATTGAAATAATTTCAGTGAAGAGAGAAACGTTAGACTTATTCTTGTTATGCAATCGAATGACAAACTGAAAAAAATTCTGTTTAACACATTTCGTCCTCTAGGACTCCATTGGACTAAAATGTTTTTATTGACGGAATTCGATATGTGAGAGAGTGATATAAATGCTAGTGTTAGTTATAATTATTTGCCATGGGGAAATCCTGATCTTGCATTTATGAAGAAACTTAAAAAAAAAAAAAAAAATTAAACAAGCCTTGAATAAAAGTTATCTTCCTTGTATTCCTACAGCTAAACATTTATTCAGTACAGAGAATAGCAGAACAGTCATGAAAGTCATTGGAAGAGAGTTTGGGTTATTCATAAAAATGATTTTGTCTTTGTAGAAAAATAAAAGAAACTTCAGGAAATTCAAAATCAGTTTTTGTTTATTCACCAATTGACATGATGCAGTCAACAATATGTGAAAACTTGAGATGGACTAATTTGAAGATGGGATTGGGTGGGTGGTGGGTGTATTTAGAGAGGAAAAAAAAGCAACAGCCAAAATATACAATTAAAAGTTAGTAACAGAATATTTTGAATTTTAAATATTTATTCTATAAGAATAACACAATTCATAAGTACCAAGTCATTAATTTTACTTTTTATCAGAAACATTTCTAATAATTACCAATCACTTTTGATAGAGTGAGATATATGCATGTATATATATATATTGTTTTTTAAGTAATGCAGTTGAGGTTATTTTGCTACACTTTCAGAAATTTTTTTTTTTTTTTAACCTCTTCATTTCAATTATAAACATAAACACACAAATTGTGTGCACAGGATCCAAATATCTGTCCTGGAAATGGAGCAAAAGTCACTCAAATGTCAAAATCTTTCTATATTCCAATACATGAGGCCGGATAATATGAATACACAACTTTGTGAGTAAAATTTGAAATAAATTAACAGATGAAAATTTGTTCCAACTTCACA
The DNA here is from genome assembly GCA_964036315.1 of Acanthosepion esculentum. Taxonomy (NCBI): domain Eukaryota; kingdom Metazoa; phylum Mollusca; class Cephalopoda; order Sepiida; family Sepiidae; genus Acanthosepion; species Acanthosepion esculentum. The sequence continues at coordinate 20,916,160 of OZ038495.1, read as the reverse complement.
GAGTCAGAGAAGGGAATAGTGGATGGAAAATGGGATGGAAGCCCATCACTTTTAAAAAAGTTAAAAACGTTTGCATCTGGCTAAATAAATTATTAGCTTTTATATTAAAAGAATGACACAATTACAATGAAGTTGAAAATAAGTTTTTCAGTCACAATTGAAATAATCAGACGGGCCATTTTGGGGATGTCGAGTCCATTATCGTTAAATGATAATTATTTTAAATCTTATGTCTCGAGAATGAAAGCAAAATAGTGACATCTTGGAAAAAAGTTTTATGAAATTACATATAATATCGGGATAGTGTTTTTTGCTTTACTGTTGACTAACATCAAAATTAGCCATTCTTAGATTTAGAATAGGAAGCAATGAATATGTTTGCGTAATTTTTAGAAAGAAATATTCATAAATACTATTTAGTTTGAATTTACAATAAAATAAAACCTTTCTGGAGGAAATATTTATACCATTTTCATTAGTCAAGATTTTACAAATATGAATGCAATGAAAATATTAACTGTAATATTTGTTTACATCATGCTGCATGCTTACCAGATGAGCATATCACTCATTCATTTTTTTTTTTCTTCTTCTTCTGCAAATTTTATAAAGACTTATGAGAAAAGAGTGAAGGGAGATTTGAGTTCCTTAAATTAGATATTGTATATGTGTGTGATTATATACACACACACACAAAAAAAAAAGTTTGTCATCACAGAATTTCAAGAGCAACAAAATATAGATCAGCATCTTAGTAAAAGGAAAATTGATTTAAGTTATTTTTTTTTTTTTCCTCATATTTCATTTGTTTCACATCTACAAAGTTTTCTTTCTTTTTAACCTTTTGATAAAATGAAAAGTATTTTTGAACTTAAAGAAAAAGTGGTTTTTCATAAGAAGAAAAAATATAACTGTTTAGATTATTTTCTGACTTATTCACAAAGTGTCCAGAAGAAAAATATCCTCGTTATTCTTAAGGGGAAAAGTGTCTGAATGGATTGAAAATCATTATCATGACGGTGGCTGGTTAGTAGCTGCTTGCTTTTTTTTTGTTTTCTTTTGTCTAAATATTTGCTTTCTTTCATTCATGTCAAAAGTAATGTAGACATATGAGACGCAAACGAAAAAAAAAAAAAAAAAAACACACCAAAGAAATAATCTATCAATATTCTCTTCCCACAAGCAAAGTATTAAAGACAATTATTTTTTTATGCTTGTCCAGCGATTTCTTTGTGAGAAAAATGTTGACAACAGAAACTTAAAGACAGAGTTTGATGATTTACAAGAAACATTCTGACTTGGAATGACTTGAAGAAATGAATCAAGTCTTCCTCTTCTAATTTTGTTGAGGGATTTTTTTTTTTTTTCCCCTGAAATTCACAACAAATTTTTAGCATAGGCTTTCTTTCAGTTTTTTTTTTTTTTTTTACAATCCCAAATTCCTTTATTCTGGATCTGGAAAAAGAGTAGATTATGTGAGATTATATTTTATCCACCAGGCAAGGAGACACATTGGATTCAGGTTGGCATCTTTTCATGCTGAATTTGAAAGTAGCAAGCCTGGAAATAAATGAATAAATGAAATTGAATAAAGCAGAAAACAAAATGGAATGCAAAAAAAAAAATTAAAAGATCTAATAAAAAAGAAGTAAAAAATTGATGTCCAAAAAAATATCTTTTCTGGTTTGTTTGTAAAATATTAAATCCATTATTTAGTTTGAACAAGACTACATATTGTCATCTCAAATGTATTTTGCTCTTCATTATGTAGAAAGGTTTTTTGGGGGGGGGGGGTATTTTTTTCATAATGCTTATGATTTTTCTGTCTATATTTCTGAGATGAGATATTTATTGTCATATTCACAAAATTTTGTTCATATTATGCTCCGGCCTTCTTCAAGTGATTGGAATTTCGGACTGTACCCTTTATTTTGTCCACTGGTGTAAATTGTTCTAGTTCCACATGTCATGCCTCTTCCGGATGCCTAGTTATCTCCCTTTAACTCAATTCTCCAAGTTTTTGTTTACCACTGCAGTAGCCAGCTCAAATCACTGGATCCAACCAATGCTTTTATACACATGGCTCAGCAGATAAAATTGTTGGTTGGATCCAGTAGTGTACAATGTCCAAAACGTTCTGAACATGACAATAAAGATGAGGACAACTTATGACTTTTTTATTGCATAAATCTATTCAAAGTTGATACAAAAAAAATGTATCAATTTCAACTGATAAAAAAATTTAAGCAAACATGGAAATGTTCTTGCAATAAGATGTAATATCAAAGGACAGTTTTTCCCATGACATCACTATTATTTTAACTACCTTCACACTTAAGGAAATATTTGTTTTAAAAGGTGGTCATTAGAATTATAATAAAACCTGAACATATGATGACAGTAAATTTATACATTTTCTTTGCTGTTGACAACAAAAATAATAAACACTATTTATTGGAATGATTGGCAAAACATAGGTTAATTGCCAATTGATTCAAACTTTATAAAATGATAAATAAGGATTTCCTTATAGTTGATTAACACATGTTTATAAAAAAAAAAAATGTTTTCACATTTATTTCTTTATAACTTAGTAAATGATGAATATTGCATTGTATTAGTTTTTAGAATGTTGTAAATATAAAATTATCCTTGTAAATAAACAATCAAATAGTGTTTAATATTTGTTGTAAATTCTTAAAAACAAAAAATTTTTATTCCAATTCTAATCATCACTTTTGAAAACAAACATTGCTGAAGAGTTAAGGTAGTTAGAAAAGCGGTGTCATGGGAAAAACTGTTATTTTTGACACTACGATTTATGTGGGCACATTTATCCATGTTGGCCAAAATTTACATGTGTTCTCGATATTGTCTTTTAAAAGTTATGAAAGGCTTGATTACATTCTGTTGTAATTGTCATATATGATTGATGTCAGGAAATTCCAGATGGTCAAGGAACCTTTCATCTGAAAGAGGTTGATCTGCAATGACCCCAATATGTACTGGACTCGCCCCAGATGCTGCCAAAATAGACTTTGCACTCAGCGTTATGCCAAAGCTTCAGGAAGTTGAGCTGAAACATATCTGCACCTAGTGGCCAGGTTATGCATCTCACAGAATGTCAGTGGCTGACCCAACATGTGAATAGGTGGTTAACCTAGATGCACTTTGGACGTGCATATGGGATACAAAACAAATGACAGGTAGGTATAAAAGCACCCAACCAAAAGGGAATGAGAGGAGAGTCTTACAACCTTGTGAGAATGTAGAATCTATATTTAGAGAAAACCGACAAAGTCCAGAATCGAATACACAGGCATATGTGAGATGTAATTTCATGTTCTTATTTGTCTTATACATCACAAAAGAAAATGAATTTTTTCTCATCTATAATACAGGAATACATCTTAATATTTACTGAGAAAATATACTTAAAAGTGAATGTGCAGGTGGAATAATAGCAGCTTTGAACAAGAAATTCAGTTCAAATTCCAGTATAGTTCATTGCATTCACTTTCATACAAATAACCTCTAGAAAAGGTATGACTCTATACCTTTTACCTTCAGCTAAGGGTTAAATAGTGTAGACTTTGTTGGCAACCAGTCTACAACTCTGAATTCAAAACCAGTTGAGTTTGAGGCTAGCAATGCCACCCTGTAAAACCCTACTTGCTATGGAAGCCTTGTGGCAACATGTTGAGTGCCGTAGCTCCATTACTCTTCATTGGAGTCTATGGGACTTGACTGAGAGAGACTATACTTTAGAGCGGAATGATTGAAAGACAATCAGATTTAGAAACAGTTTCAAAAATTCATATACCAAAAATAAATATGATTTCAAAATTTAAAATATTATTATGGATTACTTGTAATTGCATGCATGGGTCCCAGTATAAATAATTATTAACTGATTTTATCATTGTGATATTTTTACATTATATCAAGTCTTAAGAATATAGTAACTAGCCTCTGCAAATTGGAGAAGAGAGTTATCAATGATAATGTTCTGACTTTTAATCCACGGTTATCTCCCTTTAGCCCTCACTGTCTTTTATTTTTAAGTACACTTTTTATCAGATAAAATTTGGTGAGGCATGAGCAAATTTTAATTCTGAAAATGTGGACCAGAGAAAAATGTTTAGGAACCACTGCTTTAGAGCAATCACAGTAGGTTCAAATTGAGATCTCAATGAATTTAAGATGAAAATTTCAAAACTGTACATTAAAAATATTACATCAACTGAATAAAACAAAGTCTTTCTTGCTGAAAAGATTTTGCCTCAACCAAAAAGAAATTTGATATTAGGTCAGATTTGGGAAATAAGTTGAGCCAAGAACTTTTCAGCACCTCATCATACATTTGCTTTATTGAAAATCATTTACCTGTTTTAACAAATTAAAAATTAGAAAAAAATATCTTGATTTTTATTTTTTGAATGAATATTAAGTATTTCTTCCATCTTAAATTTGATTTTCATCACAATATTCAAACCTTCAATCTATGGCCATTGGTAAATATGGAAAAAAAAAAAAGAAAAAAAAACAAAACAAAGCTCTTGGCAAAACTTGGACTCATGTTCCTTTTTCTCAATAAGCCCAGCTATTTCATACCAGCTATTCTGCCAGTTGAGCTATAAAAGTCTAAAAATGGCAGATGTTTGAAATTAACCATAGTTACCATTTATTTTTCTCTTGCCTCATCATTTGGCATTGTATTTCTGATTGGTTTTACAAATATAAGTTGAGTATCCTTTATCCAAAATCCAAAAGTTTTTCAGATGCTGACATGACTTGCCTCAAATGGAAAATTTCAGAAAGGAACATGGCTATCTGCAACATGATTATTGCGTTACAAATAAAATGCTGACTTTTTCAGTTTTCATTACATTTAACTGTAATCAGAATCCATGTTTTGTTTTTATACAAATACTGTGCCTATATGTAGTATAACATTTTAATCAAAACACAACATCATTGGTAGAGACTGAAATCTTACTGAATTTTCCTTCTCACAGGTATGTCATTGATGATGTAGTCTTTCATTTCAGTTTCTCTCACCTGATGTAGAAGTAGTGTTTGGTGTTGCATTTACATACATTTTTGTAAGTAGCGATCATATTTTTTTTGTACACATACAGAGAGTACAAAACATTTTACGTGAAATCTTAATTTCACCACTTAAAAATCTGTGTGAGAATTAAATGACGAACGTCATTACCTGTATGTGTATGGACACGAGATTTTCTTAAATTTTATATAAAACTACTTTCAGTGTATATGTATAAGCTGTGTTATAAAATGTAAAGGGATATTGTGTTTATGTTTGGGTTTCATTTCCAAGCCGCCTCATTTTATAGATGATATATACAAATTAAATAGCTTGTATTCCAAAATCTGAAAACCGAAGCACTTCCGGTCCCAAGAATTTTGGATAAAGGATTCTCAACCTGTATTATTATTAATAGTAGGACATGATTAGATTTGATCTTCTGCCAGCTTTCTGGAGTTGGTACAATTGTCTACTGTAGAAAGATAGGTGCAGATCCTTTATTTCTGATGGCTGTAGACAAACAGTGAGTAGTTGCAATGAAAAGCAACTAAAATTAACATGACTAAAATACTCGTAAAAATGAATAGAAAAATTATTGGTCAAGGGTGGATAACTCAATTGGAAATATGAAGAGTTACCTTGAGTGTTGTAAACATGATACCCAACTCGCCGTGTTCCAAATGTCGTTCCATCAAGTCATCGATTAGGTGAATCTCTGCTCCAAGATGCTGGATCTTGGATCGAACCACAACATATTGGAAAATCGGAAACAGATCATCCATGCACCAAATGTAATCATTGCCAAGGGTGATTTGAACAGCCTGAAACCAAAAAGCAAATACACCTCAGACACAACACAATGCCAGGAATTTTGTTTTTCTACTTTTCCTTTGTAAAACTCTCATTGTACGTTACTGATTCTACAGTTGAACACCTAACCAAAAAGGCACTTAAAACTAGACTGCTATTTGGTCAGAATTTTACAAAGTGGGCTATTCCCAGAACTTTCCAGTACCCCTATGCATATTGCTCCTTTTACCCAGCAACCTTTTGTCAGCTAAGTTATTCAACTTGAATATATTATGGAGGGTCTGTGAGGATTATCCTCACCCTGTGTGCCAAGATACCCACTAGGTGGTGCTGTTTCAAAACTATAAAAGCACAAAACAATAAAACCCTCTTCTTCAGGGATATATTTTAGTTGCCCAGCAAACTTCATTTCAAACAAACCCCATAGACTTCACACATTTTCTAACAACAAAGCCTGTAATTCTTTTCTTTGTTTTTTTCTATCTACATACACACAAATATTGTTTCTTGTATCGTTACTCTTTATATAAAAATATATGTAAAATTCCATCACATGTTGAAATTGATTCGTTGAAAAATATTGAATTCAATTTTCTTTGAAAGTTTTCAACCTTGAAAATGATAAAACTGTAGTTTTCAAAAAACTTACAAATCTAATCCTTATTACATACAGCAAATGTGTGGCCTTTTACCAGATTTTATTTTATCCAAATATATTTCAATTGCTGAAATTCCTGATGATTGGGCTGAATAATTACAAAAAGGTTTGTCTAAGAAACTCTGGAGCTGAATCTAAAATCAATCAGCTAAGTGACAAATTTTATATTTGTATTAATCTTTTCATAAAACCTTTTAAGCACACATCAGATATTTCATTAATTATTGAATGTGCATGTGTGAGCAAATATTAACTTGAAGCTGCAGAAGTTGTTCAAACTACTGAACACATTTCTTGTGTAGCTTTTGTTGTTAGCAAGCTAACAAAGTAACAAAGAAAATAGTTCAATCATCCTGATGACTGTTGAATTAATAGATGTTAATACAGTAATTCGAAATGATGATTATTTAATCTGTAACAGGGAGTTTCTCTTTAAAATACAAAATATTTATAAACTTTACAGAACCTGAAGCATAAAAAGCAGAAAGTTTAGTCAGGATATTTTTGGGAACGATACGGGATAAATTTTATTTGTTCAAAAATCATTAAGGGGAAAAGTAATAAAAAAAATAACAGATGTTAGACAATTTTTATATCAATACAAACATAAAAGTACAAACTATATAAACATACATACAAGGAGGAAACTCTTGAATGTAAAAATGTTTTTTTTCTAATTTACCTTAACTTGGAACAGATTTGTTTTTGTGTGTGTGTGTGTATATATATATATATATATATAAAATGGCACAGCCACTTGTATCCCTGTTGCAGACAACTCCTCAGGCACATTTGTGTTTGTTCAACACCCATAGAGCCCACCTGTGGTTTATACTGCAACTATGTTGAGCAGGCCTTTTGTTACAGTTTCTCGGAAAGTGCGCATTGTTTATTGTGATCAACAGTCTGAACAAGGTTAGTACACTCAAAACCTTCAGTCACGATGACTTGCGACTTCGTGCTAGCACAACCATCAATAGCTCCCAAAAGGTCCCATCTACCCAATTTCACTTACAAGGCTTGGGTCAACCAGTGGCATGCTTTTCAGGCACTTTCCAAAAGGTAGCGTACACTGGGATTACCTCTACAGGCCGATAACATCAGGAAGTCTCCTTCCTGACAAATCAACCATGGTGAGATTCAAACCCACGTCTCATGGTCAGAAAGTGAACATTATAATTACTTGCCCACATATATATATATATATATATATATATATATATATATATATATATATATATATATATATATATAAAATCATTCACAACACAGACAGACTGTTTCACTGTATCACAGCTCCTCAGTGTAACTAGATGTCTGATTGCTTCAAGCCGGGATTGAAAACTTTCAGATATGGTCTCAATCCTCTTTTGGAATCGTTGTACACATACAAAATTGAATGATAGCAAGAGAAACAAGCATAGGATTAATTTTCTCTGTGTGTGTCAATGTTTCATTGTCACATGAGAGTAACATGACATCATCATGATGACTTGAAGTTAGATATAGTGAAGGAAGATTTAAATCTGTACCTTTGAACATTACTATATCCTAACCCTAAGGTTATAATCATAATTTGGAGCCTTTCATTTACTGTTGGAAAACATGACAAAAATAAAAACATTTCTATTCACATGTAACAATTTAAACAAATAAATTGTAAAAGTAAAAATGTTATCAGAGAAGAAAAGTTCAGATAAATTTGAAATGTTTGGTTGGTTTCCCTTTTCTTCCATTTTCCCTAAAAGTAACTGAAAAGAAAGGAATAAACAGTAAAGAGTCATTTTGTTAATATATTCAATAATATTTTTTATTCTTTTATACTGAAAAGTAGTCAAATAAGTGTATACCATACAGAGAAACAAGTGACAATTGTCTTTTAGTAGTCATTCTATAACAGCATTTACTTTATGGTTTATTCATGTCACTTATAGATATAACAGTGATTATCACATAGTACTCAAAGTTAAGAGTTCCTAGGCACTTTTTCAAAAGGATATTTCAATATTATATGAAAAAAATAAATATAATTGACTAATTTAAATAATTACAGACATTAAAATTCTTCTGTCTATAACTCCGAGATGAGGTATTATCATTATTTACATTATTTGGACTGTTATCCTCATCTTTATTGCTATATTCACAACATTTTGGTGATTGGAATTTTGAACTGAACCCTTTATTTCCTCTACCGGGGTAGATTGTTCTAGTTCCACATGCCATGTCTCTTCTGGAAGTCTCAGTTATTTCCCTTTAACCCAGCTCTCCAAAATTTTGGTTCACCACTGCTGTAGCCTGGTATTGAACTTACAGTGGATAAAGACCCATCCAGTGACTAAACCAAAAGAGTTGTGAGTTCAATACCAGGCAACAGCAGTGGTAAACCAAAAACTTGGAGAGTTGAGTTAAAGGGAAATAACTGAGACATCTGGGAGAGGCATGGCACATGGAACTAGAACAACTTACTCTGGTGGATGAAATTAAGGGTTTGGTTTGAAATTCCAATCACCTAAAGAAGGATGGCATGTACAATGACTGAAACATTGTGAATATAGCAATGAAAATGAGGATAACAGTCCGAATAATGTAAATAATTAAAATTCTTAATATTTCCAAGTTAATTTCATCCTATATTCAATCAATACAATATTGATGTAATGGACATGTTTTCTTATCTCCAAGTCTGAAGTTCAAATACCCACAGAATCCCCATGGGTCCAACAAGTGTAATAATATAAAATCAAATAATTAAAAATAAAACCTTTGTATTTTTTTTTTAAATATTTGGTATTTTTATCCCATCTTTGTACTTCTTTCATCTATGCAAAAAAAAAAACAATTATTTCAATTAGTACTTCTGTATTTACACTATTTACATGTGAACTATTGTCCTCACCTTTGTTGTTATTGCCACAATGTTTCATCTGTTGGGCTCTCCAGCCTTCATCAGGTGCTTGTCAGTCCAGGTAGCCTTTGAGAAATTTAAAACTTAACCCTTTATTAAACTATGAGGATAGATTGTTCTCATTCCACTGACCATGTCTAGGGCTGTCTCATCTTGTTCTTATTTAGTACTGCTCACTTATTGCTCATCCCGTTTCCATTGAGTTAAAGTATACACTGCCCGGCCCACGGATTGAACTTACAATTCAAATAGAAATAGGACTTCTGGAGTAGGTGATTCACCTCAGACGATATCAAAATAGACTTTGCACTCAGTATCAAAGGTTAGGAGAAACCAGGTGTGCAAGTGGGTTGATTTGATATATAACCCTGTAACTACCAGATGCAGATGCTCCTGACGTAAACAGTACAACTGGGAAATACACAGATGAGAGGAGGGTATATAAGCACCCACTTGAGAGGAAGATAGTTTATTACATCCTTGTGAGAATGTAGAATTTGTTTGGAATAAAACACCTAAAGCCACACACCCACTTGCTGACAATAATTGAAAAAGTTTGGAGTTGAATAAACAATGTTATGAATGAGAAAATGAGTCTTGTGCACATATTAGTCTGCATGCAATAACATTGCACTTCTTTCATTTCATTTCTGTTGCCTTTTGTCACAATTCTATGATTGTTAAGCAGCATGGACTAGAAATAGAGAATAAAAACCTCAGACAAGATATGTAATGGTAATATTAACCGTTTCCCTATAAGGAAATATTTGCCATTCATTGATTGAGCAGCCAGTGTTACTTTCAGTTGAAATTTATAAAATCTTTCTTTCTCTTAAAACTATTTTTCAGGAAAACAGATTTCTAAAATTCAGTAGCTACTATTAATCGTTCTAGTATTAATGGGGGTTTCCTTCCTAACCTTTTATTTGAAGTAGTGTGGAATCTCGTCAACTTGATTATGATATTATTTTCTCTTAAAGTTATGCGTGCTATCCATTGTAATTGTTAAGCATTGATATGAGAAAATGGTTCTATGCATTTGATAATTGAGAATATTTCTGAACGAGTTTAGAGCCATGTTTGGTATCTATATGAAAGTCTTGATCTGATGAGACCTGTTAAGAACGTGACTTGAGTTTTTAGGTTAATGCTTTGGTTTTGTAGCAACTTGTTTTGTTGGACAAAACTGCCCCCAGCACAACCTATTCTATGTTCAATTTCCTTGTCTCCTACAAGAAGTTCTATATAATATGGAAAGGAATATGAAAGTCCAATTTATGAAAAAGAAACCATTTTCAATCTTTTCCTTATTTTCAACTGTATTTCTTTGAAAAATTTTACACAGTTGGAATTTTTCATTTTTTGTACAACTATTTTACTTTGAATTATTTGCCTTTTTGGAATTTTGCTTCATTTTTTGTTCCTATAAAATAATTTCTGAAGAATAAATAGCATTTTGAAATCTTGATATGAGGCATCATGATGATGATAGAGTTTATTTGGACAAGGATCTTCATTTCTCGTTTCTTCCACACATTCAGCAAAAGAAAAACTAACCAACCAATATGGTGAAAAAGTAACAAATATCAATTTAAATAAAATACAAAGCTGTTGATTTTTTTTAATTTAAAAATATTAATCAATACCAATTCAAACATATACAAAGGGATGCTGAAAAGTTCTCGGCCAAATAAAAAAAAAAAAAAAGAGAAAAAATAAAAAATAAATTTTGGTGTTGGGTCAGATTTTCGAAAAATTGAGTTGGGCCATGAACTTTTTATGAATCCCTTGTATAAAGATATGAATTCAATGATACATTAGTAGATGAGGCCATTTTTTATGCTTCTAGCAGCCAAAGAGAGATGCATGTCTGGTAAATATTCAACTCTTTCAGGTTTGAACTTTTGCCAATATTCAACATGTCAGCCATTTTGTAAATATATAAAACTTTACTGTGAAAAGAACGTTACCAAAATGTGAAGCAGAAATCTTTACGCAATTATGGGATGGAGTTATTCTGCAACAAATGATTAAATGAAAATTATTTTAAAGACTTTTAAATCCCAAAATAAAATTAAACATTTTTGGATCAAAACAAAAATACAAAGAGGCAAATTGTGTATGTGTGTATATATGTGAGGATTGGGGGGTGGGGGAAGACAAAAATAAAGTGATTTCTCAGAGATTTATTATTTAATGCAAGGGAAATCATTACGACAGTGGAGAATGAGTGTTAAATAATCAATGTTTAAACATTGTGTTATGAAAAGGATTTTTATTATTATTATTATTATTATTATTATTATCATTATTTGCATTTAAGGTTTTCTTTTTTTTTGTATCCTACAAATTGACTGCCAATTATTCAGATGTCTTACAAATTTGGAAATAGATAAATATCATTTTGAATAAATATCTATCCTCCTGATTAACAGATTTTAGTTAATACTAAAATCTATGTTAAAAAAAGGAAGTAAGTTATGACGTGTAATAGTGTGGCAAATAAAAAATGTTTATAGATCAATCAGTCAATTGTTACTTTTTATTACAAAAACATTTTAACAGTATTAAGTCTTCTAATATATAAAGCTCAAAATTTGTGTATATCCACTAAAAACACTGAAAATTAATCAAATATATCTAAAGTTGGTTGTCTTTCCATGTGTGTGTATGCGTGTGTCCAATTACATAAAAAAACTGACATGTGATAAATGCAATTTTATCATATATATCAGCACGTGTCTTATATCTTTGACCAACTTAGCAATTCTTGTTTAAAAAGAGATAACTAATTTGTATATTCAACTTTAAAAATCAAATTAAAAAAATATGTTTGATATTTCCTTGCTGATCTTTTGTGATCTTTCTGGAACATTTTGCTGATGACTTTTATGATTAAATTGCTTAGTTATTCAAATAAAAGCATTTTTCGTCTTGAAACTGATAACATTAGCATCGAGGTCACAACATGGGAATAAATGGGAATATTCAATATAAAAAGGGAGGTAAGCAATGTCAGTATTTTAACCATATTATAAATTATAACATTTTGTATATGAAATAAATAGTTACCAAAATGTTTAATGCTTTAATTACAATTTTATTAATGCATATGGCATATGCACATATTTCAAAGAAAAGACTAAGTGGCAAAAAAATGAGCTAATTTATAGTTTAAACTGTTTTACTCATTATTCTAGTAAGAATTTAAAATAAATTTTATTTTAATTTGAATTGTATAAATTTTACATATATTTCTCTTGAGATAGAAAAAAAAAAACAATAAAATGTCATGAAAATTTTGAAAGATGTTCATTGTAGTAAAGTATATTTTTGTCAAGAATGCTACATAAGTTAATTTGATTTCAGTAATGATTTTTCAGAAAAAAAATTTTTATCTGAAAAATTTCTAATCATGACTCTTTATATTCATTTATTATGAAAAAAATATTAATGATGACAAAATATCTAAGAAACTTTATCAACCACAAAATTAGTCCAAATATATTAACTAGTAAAAAGAATGGTACATTTTGTAAATATTGACTCACAGAAGTGAAATATTAAAAGGCAGGAAAGAAAGAGTTGAAAATGAAGGCACAAAAGCTTAAGGCAGTTTTGATAGCAGGGACAAAAATAAAAGTTAATTTTACAGCAGGAGATGACCAAACTACAGCGTTTTAATGAAATTGTTATTAAATAAAATATTTGCCACTTTCAGAACTTTGAATCTTCTTCCTTTTAAAATATTTCTTCTTTTGATAATCCATAAGCAAAACTGATTAATATATTTTTAATAAGTTTAAAGTTTAAGTACATAAATTGGTAACAGGCCAGAATTGAGAATTTGTGTGGGTACAACTAGTTTTGTCATTTGTATAAAAGTTTGTTTTCTAATCCTTGACTATTTCCTGAAAATCTTAAAATAACACCTCATTGTTTTCTTTTGTCAAAATAACCAATGTAAAATGACATTACAGTTCTTTTGCATTATTTTACAATAATGACTCATACTGTTAAAAGGTATTTAGCATGTTTTAAAGACATTTTTTCAATGTGATTTATTCAAGTACAGATATATATACTTTATTTATTGATTGACGATGGAATTGATCAATAAGATTTACAGTCTATTATACATAGTACAAAGGTCAGTTAAATAGTAATGTCTGTTCTAATTTACTTTTAAAAGTGTTAAAATTCCTAAATTTTTTTGTTTTAGCTATAGACCATATCAAGTGTCTAGAAGTCCATAGGGAAAATTTGTTGCAATAACTTCTCTTTTCCTATTCATAATCCTCTTTCAAAATAGCTGCACCTTTGAACACACATAGAAAGCAGCAAAGCTGTCATAGAATTTCTGTTTTTGGAGGGAGAACATACTGCAAATATCACAGGAAGTTAGTGAATATTTGTAGAAAAGCTATATTCGCTGTGAACACCATAAGAAAATGCAAGGCTATATTTGAAAATGTGATATGTTTTTGCAACACAATGTCTCACAATACTTTAAAGAACAGACAAGTAATCAATGTATGACTGGGTAACCTTGCCTCATCTATCCTACAGTCCTGACATCTGTTTGCAACCATGAAGGTGACACTCAGGATACTGGTTCTCCAGTGATGATGATGTGGAAGAGGTAACTTTGCACAAAGTTACAAAAGCAGCTTTTACAAGGTGGGTATAAGTGCCCTCACTCAAAAGTGCAATGTCAGGATAGAGAAAGGAGGAGGAGGAGGTTAGGAATTCTGTTTATTTTGGCATGCACTTTGTGTGCTTCTATTGTTAACTCCATTATAATTATAAAAGAAAAAAGCATTATTTTCTGACTGACTCTCATAATTAAAACAATTTCACATATTGAAGACTGAAGGAGTTTCACCCAAGTCAATAATTACTGTGCATGAATATACCCATCTCCATTAAATGTTAATTATAAGACTTTCACCATTCTGAAAATTGCAAGAAAAAAAGAAGTGCACAAATCCATTCACCAGTTATTAAAGGAAAGAAAAAAAGAAAAGAAAAAGAGGCTTATTCCAACTTAGATAATTATGATTAAGTTATTCATTTCTCATTTGCTAAATTTTAGCCTGTAAACTTTTTACACTATATAAAATCTCTGCCACCAAGAACACATTGATGTGTTGTGTTGATTCTCTTAAGGAGTTGAGAATGGTCGGTTTGGATGCAATTCTAGAAGCAAACATTCAAACTAATTTCTTTCATATTTACTTGAAATGTTTTTTTTGAACAGAATACTCATTAAACTAATTAAGGACATCAAGAAACTATGATAAATAATTTTCTTAATTTATGTATAAAACTTAGTTGTTGAGATTGAATGCATATCAATTATCAAAGCTCATTTGTCAACAGAACTTATGTAACAGAGAATCGGGTCAACCTGATAAGTGACTCTGAGTTGGTTGTATGTGGTGCTGTAAACACCACGAGTTACGTCCCCTTCTACAATGAGCTATTGAGAGAACACCTTCTACTTAGAATAGGTGGCGCTATTTGCATATGAACGATACTGAGCTGGTATTAGCCAATAGTCAGCATGGGTCTGGGACTGGGAGAACTATATAACACCAGTTTTTTCTCAGTCAAGAGAGGCGCTCTTAATGTGCAGAAACCATGCAAGATGAACACAATGTTTTTTATTGTAAGACAAAGATTATGTGTTAGTAATAAAAAAATTTCAACAGCAAAGGGGAAAATATCTTATCAAAGATATAAAAGAAAATCTTTGTCATCATTTAATTTATTATGCATCCCTTTGTATTTTATTCTTTTAAGATTGGGGGCGGAGCAACATCACAAGTAAATTTATATAAAATATGAATAGCAACCAAGATTGTTACAAAACATTTTTACAATCAGAAAATGAAGTTGAAGTCTGAATTTCTGGGACAGGGAATTATCATTATTTACATTTGGACTAATGTCCTTGACTATGTTATCACGTTTCAGTCATTGTGCCCTCTGGCCTTCTTCAGGTATCTGTTGATCAGCATAACCAATATCCTAGTGGATTAAAGTGTTGGTTCCTGAATTTGGTGTTATAGTAATTGTGAGTTCAATTTCTGGACCAGGTAGTACAG
This sequence comes from Acanthosepion esculentum, assembly GCA_964036315.1. NCBI lineage: Eukaryota > Metazoa > Mollusca > Cephalopoda > Sepiida > Sepiidae > Acanthosepion > Acanthosepion esculentum. The sequence continues at coordinate 20,900,621 of OZ038495.1, read as the reverse complement.
ACTTAGACTCAGTACAAACAGAGAGACAGTAAATAACTGGGCAGTATTAAATAAGAACATCTCCAGAGATGGATAGCAGAACAAGGACAATGTAGCTCATAGATTAAATAAAGGGTTCAGTTTGAAATTCCCTGAAGGTTACTGAGATCGACAGAAACCTGAAGAAGACTGGAGGGAACAATGGCTGAAACACTGTGATCATAACCACATACTACTTTTTTAAATAATGAAAACTGACAAAGAAATGATTTACAGCTTTTCACAATAACAAAAGTTACTGTATTGCTGTAATTTCATTGCTCCAAGAATAGAAATATAAACTTGAATTTTCTTAATAATAGCATAAGCTATTCCTATTCACAATGTATTTCTTCTAAATGCAGCCTGGTTCCTGTGAGACTCAAACTCAGATTCACTATCCTTGGGAAATTTGCCTGTGACAACAGCCTTACCAATTAAGCTACAAAGAACAACTGGAAGCAGCCATTTAATTATTCAAATTAAGACAAAAGAAATACTAGTCCAAAATTAATAATAATTGATTGGAAATATTCAAATTATGCTAATACAAAAAATAAATGGCGGCTCATCGTGCATACCAGGAAAACAAAGAATAAAAGCTATATTGGTAGATTTAAATCTTAAAGTTTGTTATTGTAGCCTAATTGCAAAAGCAGATTCCAAAGAATAAAGGATGAAAGTAAGTCATGCTACAAAAGGAATATTCTTTATTTCTTATCCACTTACTAATGATTGCGAAATGAGGCTATGAAAATTTTGATAATCATAATAAAATAAAGCCCCCCCACCTCAAAAATAACCCATTGAAATTAAGATGAAAGAAACACTTGCCAAAAATGATGAGTAATTGGTACTTAGAAGTTTTTAATTTGGTTTCACTGCTGTAACGTGGCATTTTTATAAATTTTAGTTTGAGGAAAACAGTAATGAACATTACTATTACAAAAAATAAATTGTGAGTTATTTTTTTTTACTATTACTTTACCGTAATTGTTAATTGGTATTTGAACTGAGCCATAAAAGTGGGGTGGGGATTACTGTTGCCCAAATGTAAGCTCCTATTGAAAGTTATTTCACAAGAGTAGAGAGTTTGATTTTTATGGAACTCCTGTGGCCTTGTGTCAGACTAAGCTAAGTAAAATAACCAAAGAGGAACCAAAAGAATCTGAAGTGACAAATGGAATGACTAAGTGGAAAAAAAGCCATGGAAAGTTGTCTATGTGTTTTTGAATCCTGGAAGTACATTCTGGTACTTACCAATTCTGGGTAGACCTTTTATTAACCAAATGGAAGAAAGAAAAATGAAAATTCCTCATTAGAGAGAAACGGTGAAGAAGATAATTTAAACTAAAACAAATGAATGAAGGTATTTCTTACCTTGGTAATTTCTAAAAATGTCCTTCGTATCACAGCCAGTTTTTCACAAGGACTGAATGCCGTACTGGAGTTTAATAATAAAAATACAAGTTTATTGAACATGAATATGTTTGGAAATGTATTCACATTTTTGCAATATAAATTTGTATGTTAGAATCTGGAATGTGTTTTGGTTACTGGGTAAATGCTGTCTAATGATGCTGTTGACTTACCATATAATCGACTGTCATAAACACTGAGCTTTGATATTGTTTCAAAAGTTAATCAGACCCCTCCCCCCCAAAAAAGAGAGAAGGATGCTTCCTTTACCTTATTTGTTGCAGCATTTCAACAGCAGATGCATAACAGTGGTCACGGATCTCAGAGAGTTTCTACCAAAGAAGAACACATCTGATTAGACTCTTGATAAACAACAAAACAATTTACAAAATGACTTTTTTTTTTTATTCTCAATAAATTTTTCCTCGACAGAACTGTAAATGGAATTGAATTTTAAAAACAAAACTGGATTCTTATTTCTTCATACTTTCCATTCTGTTAAACACTTTGCATATTCCAACAAAATGAAATCAAATCATATGAGTCTCTTGAAACAAATCTTCAAACCATAATGGATTAAAAGCAATAGATAAAATCCTTAGAAAACAAAATGGATCAGTGTTTGTTAACCCATATAAAAAAAAATGTGTTTAAATATTCATAATGAATTTTAACCTAAATAATTTATTTGTGAAAAAATTGTTCCGATTAAATATTTGTCATATAAATTTTGATCTGGGTGATATAAGAGGATAACATTGATCAGCTAACAAATAATAAAACATTTTTTAAAAAATCAAGAGCAATCAGTTGGCATTGAGTTTTGGCAATTACATAGGCTGCTTTAGAAAAGTTTTATTATAATATTGATTTGTTTTTTTTTTACAGGATCTCTATTACATTTCTTCCATATTTCAATGCACTATCCTCAAAAACAGGTTTTTGTCTAACGCCAGCCTGTACATGTCTACTATGAAGTGAAACACGCAGCCAAAATAGCTTTACAAATTTTTCATTATCTCCACATCTATTCAGATAATATTTTACATCTTACTAACATCCAATTATCATAATGTTTATAATTTGCATAAAATGTAGGATTGATTTATTTTTTATGGTTTATCAACCTTTTGTAGGTTATTCAAAGGCAGAAAATATTTTTAGATTGTAAGAATTTTTGAGAGATAATAATGATTTACTGACACATGTCCTACTAATTACCCATAACTGGGGGAGAAAAGCTGGATTCGTACCTTTCATGAGGATATTTGTATATAAATATAATGAACCTGATTGGAATTGGAACTCAGCCACCTGATTTCCATTTCCGAGCCATTATACATTACACCACCTGCACATCCAAGCTTACAGTACCTGTTATTCTCAAATGGTCATCTATCTAGGTACTGACTAGGCTTGATATTGCTTAACTTCAGTGATTGTGAGAACCTGTGTTTCAACATGATATGCCCTAAGCCTTTTGATTATTATTTAAGTTATTGCCTAGCTGATTATAACACTGTGAATGTGGCACCAATATTGCTATACAGAATGAACATAATGTTACATTCAACATTTTTACTTATTTTTTTTTAGAGATTTTGGATATGTCGTTCTCTGCAAAACTCTCTCTCTCTCTCACTCATAGACAAGGCAAGAACAACTGCATCATAACTTAGCCTTACTTTGTACCTTTTATTAAGGGTGCTCTTAAAAAGATTATTATATACATCTTACTTTTCATTGAAGAGGCTCATAAAATATCATTGCATCTTACAACCAAACTATTATGAAAAGAAAGGAAGCAAGACATACATACCTGTCGGTTACCTTGGAACAAGTTGTCTTCAATCAACCAAAATTTTCTGAAAAATTAACAACAAAGAGTTTTATCAACATTTTATAATATTTTATAGATAAAAGTATATCAAAAATTGTTTTTATATTAGAGACAGAAAGTGACAAAACAAAAAAGATAAAACCCGAAATGATAGCTTACTGTTTAGAGTATTAGAAGTAAACCACAAGGTTATTGGTTCAAATTGTGCATCAGGAAATTACTCTCTTATAAAGCAGAGGAACATTAGAGACACTCAGTGTTTGAAGAGAAAATGTAATTTCATGATTGTTGGTGACTGTGAATAAAACATCTTTCATTCTTGGGAAAGAATCAATTCTAAATTTGAAATAAAGACCAGGACTAGAGGTGTTTATATTCCAGTTTACATAATAAAGATTAGTTTATGACATTCATTATACAAAAATGGCACTTGATGTTCTTTGCATTATAAGAATTGCAATGGAGTGGGTGATTATCATTTGTTAATTATATGAAAATGATGAACCACTTTATGTCATATAAGTTTATTCCTTAATAAAACTACAAAGCTGGTCAACCAATTCATGCTCTATTCAATATTCAAGGATGGGAATTATATATATATATATATATATATATATATATAAGATGTCCCAAAAGCTGTATTTCCATTGAAAAACTTATTTACCAAATTAAATAATATTTCTGTATGTGGCAATATATTATTAGGAAATTTTATTTAATGGAAGATGATGTCATGCAAATTTCCTCTGGTTGCTATTTCACAAATGTATGTTTCCTTACAATTGTAGTGTGACTTTTGGGAAACTGTGTGTGTGTGTGTGTGTGTGTATGATGCAATGAGAATGAAAATAATATATAAATTCTAACATTCACAGCATTAATTCAAAAGAGGGCAGGATATCCATAGTAGAGCAATAATTATTTATTGTAATTTTTTCATATAGACAAAAACAGTTTACTCACTACAAAGATGCAACTTCGTTTCAGTGCATTTCAATTGCACCTCGACTGGTGAGCAACAAAATCGTTATGAACAATTCCGTTTGTAAGCAGGCTGTATGTGAAATGTCACTTCCTTTTTTCCATTTGTTTGAGAAAAAGTACACATGAAGCAAAAAGGTGACAGAGTGAAACAATCGTGCTTGTTGATAGCGATTTGGTGAAGGATGGGAGAGGTGTTAAGGTGATGGCCAGGCAGGAAAAATTCCTTTTCCATAACAACGGTCAAAAGTTTAGGCACAGCATTTCCAAGCCTCCTCTCTCTCTCTCTCTATATATATATATACATATCATTGATGCATGTTTCATTAAATAATATTTACTTTATTTTAAGTAAGTTCCTTTCATATTGTCTGAAAAGCTTAATAACATTATCATTGAAAGACGAAAGGAAATCACCATATTGATACATGTTTAAATCCTATCTAAGCTTTCGGCTTACATAAGGCATTATCAAAGATGACAATTACATTTCAAAATTTTTTTTGGCTATTTCACTTTGCCTTTTCACAAGGCTACATTTATAATTCCAAGTGTTGATGGTTCGGTGGGCTGCTGGATCATGTAATTTAAATTGTGTATATTTAGGTAGCAATCTTTCATTGATGCATGTTTCATTAAATAATATAGACAAGTTTTGTCTATTTATTTTAAGTAAGTTCCTTTCATATTGTCTGATAAGCTTAATAACATTATCATTGAAAGACGAAAGGAAATCACCATATTGATATATGTTTAGATCCTATCTTAGCTTTCGGCTTATATATATATATATAACGTAAATCATTCAAACGAAAAACAAATACTGAAGCTAATTATATGGCGAGAATCACTCTCACAAACAATATTTAATAATAAAATACAATCAACTTCGAATCTGTTAATGAATGGTGTGATCCTTGTTCATAAATCCCGGGTTTATCTGGTCTTATTTTTTTGTACGAGCCGGCTTTCAGTCGTTCCGAACGACCATCTTCAGGTAGACATATCAGTGTGTTTTTGTTAAATTCTGAATAGTAATGCGACATCGAAAGATATTGCGGTCCGAAAGAGTGCTTTTTTAGTAATGAGATATTGTTAAATGTAAGAATAATTTTGGAGCGCTGCAGACACAACGCTGAGGTTGAATTTTTTAAATTTGAAAAATGTGCGTTCTTGTACTGGAGAAAAGTGGCATGAACTAAATTGTTCAATAATAATAGTATATGTCACAATTATTATCGGGAATTTCGCACTTAGGATCAGGTTATTTTAATATCGGTTTTGTAGTGCGTATTCAATTTATATAACGTAAATCATTCAAACGAAAAACAAATACTGAAGCTAGTTATATGGCGAGAATCACTCTCACAAACAATATTTAATAATAAATTACAACCAACTTCGAATCTGTTAATGAATGGTGTGATCCTTGTTCATAAATCCCGGGTTTATCTGGTCTTATTTTTTTGCACGCACTACAAAACCGATATTAAAATTTCGGACTGCAATATCTTTTATTGTTTATTATTAAATATTGTTTGTGAGAGTGATTCTTGCCATATAATTAGCTTCAGTATTTGTTTTTCGTTTGAATGATTTACGTTACATAAATTGAATACGCACTACAAAACCTATATATATATATATATATATATATATATATATATATATATATATATATATATATATATCTATATATATATATATATAGTATTACTATCTCCTATTCCCAACTTACCTTCCCCCACCACTCACTCTTAGAAGGCTTGAAAATGCTGTGCCTAAACTTTTGACTGTTGTTATTGAAAAGGAATATATTCTATATATATATATATATATATATATATATAAAATGTGCCTAATCTGTCAGTAGTTTTAATTTATGACCACTAACTGCATTTTCTCCCTTATTTTCAATGCAGACTGAGCTTTGAAATTTCTTCATACACATTTTAAGTAAATCAATTTTCAAATTCAGAGCCTATCGATGCCTTTTCCCTTAGCACAAGAAATATTACTTCTTTGTAAATGCAGAAATGACTAAAGCTAAGAGGTGGAGTAGCAGCAAAGTAAGTGGGCAACAATAAGTTGAAACCTTGACGATATATAGTGTATCCAAATGTTAAAATACAATCATAATTTCACTTTTTACTTCCCCTCTTGTTAGAAATTTACTTATGATGATTTTCTAAGTGTAGGTTAGATGTGGCACAAGGCCAAAAGTATGTAGCACCCAGTGAGGATTGAATTCACTATTATGTCATAATTGTTCTAATTGACAAGCTTGCTAGCCATTACATCATGTTGAAGTGCTCTCTCTCTTGTTAGAAATTTACTCTTATGAACAGAATAGTGATTTCATGGGCTACATTGCTAATTTTTTTATACTATTGTTTACTCATTACAAGGCCCAATAGCCACCGAAGGTAAAGAGTCACTAAATGTGGTTGTTGTAGAAGGAGGAATTAAGAAGTGCATATTAGTAGGATAGATAATAGTTCACCATAGACCTGAAGAGATTAAAATCATAGTGATTGGAGAAGCATCCACTCAGGAGTCCATTCCACATTTAAAAGTTCTAGCAATGCTAATATCTATATAAAGATATCGAATCAGTCAACTATGAAGTAAAATTAACATTATGATCAGTAACTATTTGGTAGTCATGTGACTTCACATGATATTGGGGGCGGGACAGGATTGTGGAATAGCAAGGAATCAAGACATTAACCAAAACTGAAGTGTTTTGTAAGCAAGTGATAGAAAGCAAAAGATTGTAACTCACTGATCAATTCCAAGATAAGCCATCAAGGCCATATCTCCTTGTCGATTCAACTTCTGTACACGTTCCCAGTATTTCTCATCTTCTTTGTCATTAAAGAGAGCATAAAGGTCAAAAAGGGGAGGGTAAATTTTAGGCAGCAGCAGTGGATGAAGCAGAAGTGCTGGAGTGACTACCTCACTACAAAAAAAAATTAAATTGACATCATTAGAAATAATTAAGAAAGTAAAAAAGATAGATTAAAAAAATTATTATTTATAAATAGCATTTTTAAAATACTAATATATATATATTGGAGGAATCGAAACTTTTCTCATATAGTCTCAGTTACGGTGGACTGGTCATGTCTTGAGAATGTCTGATGACAGGATACCCAAGATCCTAATGTACAGCCAGTTAGATCAGGGCTACAGGAATATAGGACGCCCATGGCTATGATACAAAGACAAGCTTAAAAGCAACTTGTCAGTAGTCAATGTACCATATAACACCCTTGAGCGCTTAGCCTTGGAGCAGGTAGAATGGAGATCAACGTGTTTTAGTGGACTCAGCAATTTTCAATCTGCTTGTCAGAATCATCTTCAAGAAGCGAGATCAAGATCTAAAAGGTCAGCCAATCTAACAGTGATCTCATTTCATAAATGCCACTTACGATTATCGCACAAAATTTCATAACTGAATCAACTAAGCTGTCAGATCCTCATACATCGAAACCGACAGGAGAGTCCATTATTATTTTATATATATATATATATATATATATATATATATATATATATATATATATATACACACACACACACATACAGACAGACACACAACAGAAAAACTTAAATTCAGTTGTACACTCTTGGAAGATAAGTGTGAATTTATAAACAATGACTACTACTACTACTACTAATATTACAAGACTCTTTCCTGAAATGAGTACTGTCAGTCACTGGCGTATTTATTCACAGAATAAATATGTAAAAATTTGCCTTTCTTTCAACCCTGTGCCAATGGCTTAGGTGGAAAATTTCCGACTGATGCAGAATCAGTCAGGTTTTGACCCCGGCATGTCTAGGTACACTGATGAGCTGTGAAACAGCAAAACAGTCTGTTTGTGGATGACTCTATATATATATATATATATATATATATATATATATATATATAGGGTGACCCAAAAAAACATGAATTTTTGAAGTGCGTATTGACAGACATGAGCAAGTGGCAACACTGCGAGACAGTGACCTTGAGCAAGTAAACATTTCGCCATTTTAGTAACGAGAATGAAATTCACAGTATCCCAGCTGAGATGTTGCAGCAGTCAACGAGGAATCTCAACAGCAGATTTCAAGAATGCATTCGTACACGAGGACGCCATCTACAGGACGTAATTTTTAAAAAATGAAAATTCCATCATTGTTTCTTAAATGGCATGTTTTAAGGTTTTAATTACTATGAATTAAATATTTTTCTTCCATCACTCTTGGTTTTATTGGATTGTTAAAAAGTTCCCGTTTTTTGGGGTCACCCTCTATATATATATATATATATATATATATATATATATACGCACATATATATACAAACATAAACTGTAGATGACTATATATATATATATATATATATACATACACACACACACACACACACAAACTGGGTGTAACAGCAAAATTGTCAAAAACATGTAACAGCATAATTATCCATCCCACAAAATGTTTAATATCTAAAAAAAACACTAAATTAATTGAGTTTCTTTTTTCCAGGTTTTTAGTTAAGACGTTTAGCCATCTTGATACCATTTGTTGTAAGAATCACTGAAAACCCCTTTGAGTTATTCAACTAGAAAGAGAACAGATTAAAATCGTTTTGTATTAATCCCACTGTCTTCTCAACTGAGCAATGGTGAGAGGAAAAAGATCATTCAGACCTTCAGTAATGGTGCCAATATTCATACTCTGGATTCCATCTTCAAAGTCCATTTAAGAACCATCAAGAGAATGGTGAATAAATTTAGAAAAGAAAGAACAGTAGAGAGGAAAACTGGATGAATAGGTCACAACAGGAAAAGGGATCAGCATTTCAAGTTAGAGCTAAAGAGATCAATTAGAAAAGATCCAACTCAATTCATAAGACATTTGGCACGTGAGAGAGGAGTTTCAGCTATGACAGTCCAAAGAACAGTGGAAAAAGATTTGAAAATGAAATTGTACGTGAAACTGATGAGGCACCTTGTTACTCCAGGACATAAAGTTAGGTTAAAGAGGGCGAAGATCATGATTAAGTGGGAAAATGATCCTGGAATAATATATATATATATATATATATATATATATATATATATATATATATATATATATATAAGTAATAGATTCGATGAATTACTATAATAATAATAATAATATATATATTTGAATTTTCTTTCAATACTTCACAAGCTTCTGATCCTTAGCTATGATTAATTAATGATGAACATGTCAATTTCTTTTATGAACAATTTCATGATGATACTTCTGTTAAACTTAGAGAGTAATTATACATTCTTATTGCTCAAAGTAGAGTCCAATAGTGTTATAAAAACCTTGGAGAATTCCAATAAGGTATCTGTAATCATTTCTAAGTTACAACATTTCAGAGCTTAATCTAACAATTAAACAATTTTGCTGTTACAACCAGTGTGTGTGTTTGTATGTAAATATAAAATTTGCTATGTTTATGGGGTGTGGGGAGTATGTTCAGTATTGGAGATAGAGCATATATAGATATACACAGTGTGAATATAGGAATCAACACTGCATGGTGACTTACTTTCACATCTTAACCCTTTGAGCCCTGACCACTGCTTTACGGGTGGTAGAGAAAAATGATGTAATGCCCAGCTACCAGTTGAATGGCAGGTAAACACATTATTTTTACATCTACCATGAAACATTACATAACAATTATTTGTGAATTTTGCCTCAGGAGCTCAGGCAGAAGGGTAAACATGGTTCAGGAATGCAGGGCTCAAAGGGTTATGTGATCTATAGCCCATGCTCAACATGCAGAGGTAATTCATATGCTTCACATTATATACCCTGAAGATTGCATTCAAACATGAAACAGACTGTTACTCAATGTTGACCTATGATAAAATATAGTTTTAAGGTAAGCTATATTTATGGGGTTAAAGTGCTCAATATCAGGGATAGAGTATATGTAAACATAAAAGTCGACATTGAAGTCAACACCAAGAGGCGACAGTCTATTTCCTGCTAAACACAATCATCAGGCTATGTGTGTTGTGTTTTTCCTTAGTTTTTATATACACACACACACACACACACACACAAAAGGTGCGATGAGTAAATTGTCGCCATTTTATATTTTTAATTTTCCAGATGCATGTTACTTGATTTTGATTTTGCTGACTGCACAATATAGCAGGGTCAGTTGGGGACCATCTGTGAGAAAAAGACCACCATGATGCAATTCACTTTGCCAGAAATTTGGAAACAGCATGCTGTACTGCTTGGCATTCATGGCGGAAGCTCCAATTTGAATATTTCAGTCTTTGGGTTTCGATTTGGGGACTGTCAGAGGATTTGGAAAGAGTTGGATGAGTTTAATGGTGATTACAGCTTGGAAAAATCATTCTGATGAGAAAATTCCCAAATTTGTTGGTGAGTGTCCCAGACTCAATACGGCGGCATACATCAAGTGCCTTGAAGAGGTAGTGCTGCCCTGGGTCAAGAGGGTGGCAGTTGGAAAACCCTATGCCTGGTAACAGGGCTCTGCATCATGCTACACAAGCAGGAGGACCCAGTCATGGCTGTCAGACAATTTCTGCAACCACATCACTCCTTATATCTAGCCACCTAACACCCCAGACTGCAACTACCTTGATTATTATGCGTGGGGCACAGTTGAGTGAAAGACCAACAAAACTCCTTGTAAGATCAAAAATGAACTGAAGTCAAGGATTATGGCAGCATTCACCAACTTAAACAAGGAGAGCGTCTAGAAGAGTTGCAGGAAATTCTGAAGTCGTCTGGAGGCTGCAGTTGAAGCCAATAGCATTTTATTGAATGAATTTACTTTTTAGTATTTCAAGATATTTTTGTGTAATTCATAATTTGGAAAAATCAATCAGTAAAATTAATTCACACAAAATGTCTGTTGTTTTTAATGTGTGTGTGTATGTTTTTAAAATATGACCAATAGGTTAATTTTACAGGGCATAAAAATAATTTGGTGTTCATTTCAAGAACAATTTACACTAAATGGAAAAAAAATGATAAAAAGCAGGCAAGAATACTGTTCTTTTTCTAAGCTGTTTCAGCTCACCTATCATGTTTTTCATTGTTAGTCATGAAGTCTTGTTCAATGACACTCTCGTTCTCATCTGCAGGAGGAGGTGGAGTCTTAATGGAATATATGCGAACAGGTTTTGATGATGCAGGAAGATCTGGAAATAAAATCCTGTGAAAAGAAACCAAAGTTTATGAAAAAAAAAGAAGCCATTTTGGATTTGATTTAATATCAAATGCCTTGTCAGTAGTTGAAAACGTAAAGTATGAGTTCAATTAATTTTTGGTACAAAAAGATCAATAGAAAAAAATTGTACTGACACTGCATGTCACATTTTGTAGTATTTGTTAGCTTAAAACAGGATTAAAATTAAAAACAAAACAAATCTTTATATGGGCTTTTTTTTATCTTTTTGAAAAAAGATAAAATTTTGTGTTGACTGGCTAAACAGAATAAAATGAAAGAAATTATAACAAAAATGTGAGACACAAATTAAATGCATGGAAAGGAAAAAAAGTAGTTTATAAGTATTGATAAAAGAAAATTGGTTATCTTTTAAGATTTGTGTTGTATAGTGAATATTTTGTAGTAGAACTTCACCAATCCCAGTTTCACTTACCCACAGTTGGACCATTCAGCAATAATTTCATCCTCAAAACTTTTTTAAAACTTTACAAAATAAATTTTAAGGATGTAAAAGATATACCCACCTTCAAAAAAAAGAAAAAAAAAAGAAACATAACTTAAATCTATCAGGTCATCCCATAAGTTTTATCCGAATTTTGAATAAAGAAAACAAGTGACCAAATGTTACATTTAATTACAGATTCAATCAACAATGTATTTTCCCTGATTATCTATGATTTCCTTCCATCTATTAACAAGCTTACTAATTCCATTACTGTAAAATTCTTTTGGCTTTGATTCGAAGAACTCACAAATGTCAGTTTTAACCTCTTCCTGTGTTACAAAAGCTGTTTCTTCCAAATGATTCTGTAAGCTATGAAACAAATGGTAGTCTGAAGGAGCAAGGTCAGGAGAATAAGGTGGATGAGGAATTTTATCCCAACCAAGTTCTTCGATCTTTTGTGACGTGATTCTTGCTGTGTGTGGTCACGCATTGTCCTGATGAAACATCACCCGTTTTCGATTCACTAGAGCAGGTCTTTTTTTCCTCAAAGCTTGGTTCAAATGCTCTAATTGATGACAGTATATTTGAGCATTAATTGTTGTATTAGGTGGTAAAAATTCAAACTGGATTATTCCTTGGCAATCCCACCAGATTGAAAGAAGAACCTTTTGCCCATGAAGTTCCCTTCTCGGCTGTGGCTGGAGTCCTTCCCCTTTATCAAGCCACTGTCTATGACGCTTAACATTTCGATAAAAGATCCATTTTCTGTCGCCAGTCACAAGTCTACCTAAAAAAGGTGAAACAAGTTGGTTAGAATGGAGAGAAGAGCAGATGTCAACTCGGGATTTGAGGTTGTTTTCAGACAATTCATAAGGCACCCATTTTCCAAGTTTAGGAACATTTCCAAGTTGTTGAAGATGATGATGAACAGTTGTATGGTTTGAACTGAGAACCACTGCCAATTCCTCAACTGATAAAGCAGGATTTTCTTCAAGGGCTGCTTCAAGAAGCTTTTCATCAAACTCAACTGGATGCCCGGTTCGATCTTCATCTTCAAGGTGAAATCTCCACCTCTGAATTTTGCAAACCATCTTCTGCAAGTTCTTTCATTCACACATTCCTCTCCATAAACTGAGTGAATGTTTCTAGCCGCTTCAGCTGCTGAGTTTCCTTTCTTGAATTCATAAAGCATTATGTGCCTCAAATGATTCTTGGGTACTTCCATGTTAGCAGGGTTTTAATCAAACAAAATTTAATTTTATAGTTTTCTTTGAAATAAAATTTGATCAGTTTAAATGCATCTAAACATAAAAATAATGTTCAACTCCATTAGACATTATAAAATACTCTTTAAATTTCGTTCATTTTAACAAAAAGTTAAAATTCTGACAGAACTTATGGGATGACCTAATATAATAATAATGATGATGATGATGATAATAATATTTTACCAAGGATGTGCAAGTGGATTTAATGGTAGGAGGCTCAGAACAAGAAATTGGCAAGGCAAGTTCAAATACAAGTCAAGACAAGGAAGAATGGTAAAGAATCAAAAGTTGGTTAGAGCTACAAACGTTATAGGGAAACAGCGAACAACTTAACTAATGAGTTTGTGTAAATGGATAGCAGAACATGGACAAGGATAGATGGTAACGGGTCAAGCATTAAAGCTACAAGGGACAGGAAGTTGTAGCAAGCCATGATCACCCACATCTTGAAGGGATATGGCGCATGATAACAATCATACAATTTTAAAAGCTTGATTTTGTATCTATTTATGCTTAAAACAAAAACATTGCCAGAAATTATTAAGGAAGATTCTTTTCTGGAAAATTAAAAGCCTAATTTTGTATCTATGGTTAAAAGAAAAACTTTTCTTTTCTGGAAAATTAAAAGTACTTCAGAATTTCTTAGAGGATAAGTTTTTTTGTTTATTTTAAAAAAATTAAATTCACCCCATACAAAGCAGCAAAGCCACTAAGACACAAGGGGTTACTGGGTTTAGAAGAATTAGAAACAGAAACATTACTAATGAGCAAGAACAAAAAGAGTAATCAGGAGGACAGTAGATTGCAATTGACATTGCATTCAAATTCTTGAAGACTAAAGTTGGCTGGAAAGCATGGAGCAGCAAGGAAGTTCCACAAGTGAGCATTGTGAGAAAAGAAACTGTTAGACTAGAATTTATGGTTACATCTAGTTAACTCAATTGTAACTTGATGAGATCTCGATGCCAGTCTAGTACTGTACTTAGATTTAAAAAGTCTAGGTACCATAGCAAAGAGCTCATCTGACCAATTACCATGAAAGTATTTTTAAAGACAGTGCAAGGCAGCCTTACAGTGGTGGGAAAGTGACAGAAGTTGAGATGACAGATCAGGACCGATAATATTTCTGATTCTTCTTTGGATTTTATCAAGGTGCTCTAGATAAATAGCAGGAAGACTGGCCTATATGTGGCAGCAATATTCTAAGCATGGACAATTGGTCAACTTATAGATATGCAGGATAGATTCTGGAGAGAAAAATTGTCTCACCAAATTTTTATCAATCGCAGAGACTGTCCAGTATAAATAGCATACTCACCGAATAACTTTATAAATGCGTTTGACATAAGACTTGATTTCTTGAACAGCATGTGGTAGGAGACGAGGATGAGCTCCAATTCCAATATAGGCAGCACGGAAAACATCTACAAGACCATCAATAAGCTTGCCAACTGGGTGAAATTTTGTATCAAAAGCCTGAGGAAAATAACAAAAATATGTGAATTGATAATATCTGGAGAGTTTAGAACCAATCAACATTAATAAATTCAAAGAAACAATGACAAAATGTGAATTTGGGTATTTTGATATTCATGAAAACCATTTTTTTTAGATTAATAAAAGAGGAGAAAATAAGGAGAAATAAGAAAAATAAAAAGGGTAAAAGATAAAAATGGGGAACAGGGAAAAGAAAAAGAGGAAAAGAAAAAAGGAGAAAAAAGGGAAAAGAAAAAGAGGGAAAAAAGAAAAAGGGGGGGAGAAAAAGGTAAAAAAAGAAAAAAGGTAAAAAAAGAAAAAAAGGAAAAGACAATGAAAAAGGTGCTTTTTTTCTACCATTGCAAGGTATCTTGCAATTTTGTGATAATATTCCAGAGTCATCTTTCCTTCTGAATATGGGGGGATTTTCTCTAATTCTTCCAGAGTGCTTGACATCATTCGCATCTTGGAAGGCGAACTGGAAACAAAAAAATTAATTTCTCTTAAAATTCAATTAAGAAAAGTAAATTGAATACAGGCTAGGTTGTGCTAAGAGTTCTGTTCAACCCCATGAGTTGCTACAAAGTCAAAATATTAACTTGAAAACTCAAATTATGTTCTTAAATAGCATCATCAGCTCTAGACTTTTATATGGCTATTTTGCCTGGCACCCAGGTCATCCAGAAATGTTTAAACTATCATCTATATACAACACTTTTCTCAAATTAATGATTAAAAATGTCTTCAAGCAAATAAACCCTTCATTAGACCCTATAGACTGGGGCTACAAAATCACAAACAGCTCTACCAAATAACAAAAAGCACATCATTTTAAGATTTTCAACCGCAACAAAAAATCAGTAACAGATGTAACTAGAAGGGGAAATAATCATATAATCTAGATGTTGATTTTCCACACTACCTTAAGGAAAAAGTTTGGTAGGAAATTCCCATCAATACTAGAAAGAGTGATAACAGTAGACTTGAGAAATTAAATTTCCTGAAAAAAATGTTTTAAGAAAATATTTTTTATAAATTTTAACAGAAAGTAATGCTGTGTTTATTTAATGAATGCTGAATGTTTCCTGTGTGGAAATGGCTATCTCACCATTGACATTTTTGTTTATTTTTTTTAACACTTTATGCATTATGCTGTTTACATTTGGAGTGATGATAATTTAGACTGTATGTGCATTTTGATGTAAAGCTTACAATCACAATGTTTCAACTAACAAATCTCCAACCTTTAGCAAGGTGTCCAGTCATAAATAAGCATTCACTCACAAATTTTTTTTTTTTTTTTAAATCCTTCCACACCAATCAAGGCATAGGGGGTTACAAGGAGTGAAAGAGAATGAGAAAACTTTAGTGAAGAGAAGTAAGGAAAAGACAATAAAGGAACAGGGTTTAGGATGTCCTGGCAGATCCTACACATTAAGCATGTTGAAAAAAAAAAAAAAAAAAAGGTTTTCTGGAATGATTTTCTCAGATCATTCTTTTAACTTCAACTGCTGAACCATAATTTTTCAGAGGCATCTTACACTTTTAATTTTAATTTGTTATTTGTATACTTTGTGATTTTTACATACTAGAATTTATTTGCAACATGTGTCAGCATTTAGTATTGTTGAAGTTATCACTAACATTTTTTATCGAGATTTACAAACTCTACATTTCATTCAATTTCACAAATCAATCGATGAAATTTGAATAAGCTAATTTGTTTGAAAAAAATACTTTGACAAAAACCCTACTTCACAGCTTAATAATTTTAAAAATTTTATAGGACTTCATGGTAAACAATATTTGTTAAAAAAAAGTATTTTTCCTTTTTAACAGCAAAGAATAAATTCTTAAGATTTCTTACTCTTGAGCATGTAACATACAACTGGCTATACATAAATATTTCTTTCTGGAGCCAAATTCCAACTTTTTGAAGCATTTGACCTTGTGCTTTGTTATAGTTCTCACAAATGCAGGGCAAACTGGAAACTGGATTCTTATATATAAAAACTTAAAGATAGGCAAAAAACATTTTTATTAAATAAGTATTTATTTTAATCATTAAATTGTTTTTAAAATAGTGGGAGTATTTTGCATGTTAAATAATAAAACTGTTAATTTTTACAAAAAATTAATGAAAATTTATTGCACTAAGCTACGTACCCAAGTAAAACCAAATGTACTTTGTACCCCCGTATTTGTCTATACTTCACCCCCAAATTTGGTTTTGATCAGTCAATGTATAGCTATTTTAAAGGGTGTGGTGGATGAATGGATGCACTAAAAGAAATCACAGGATTTTATATGTACACTATATTTTCTACTGGAATTTTCCACCTGCTAATTTTGGCAAAAAAGAAAAAAAAATTGTTTCAGGTTGCATTTTGTAGGTTACGAACACAACCTACCCCCCGGTCCCAAAAAGCAGTGTAAAGGGAAGAAGGCGGGGAGGCCTGTTCCAGACTATATGTGTTCTGAAAGGTTACACATTATGTTGAAAATAAATTTTTCTGGAATGTTTTTCTCAGATCATTCAATAAAGATTAAATATTTACTGGCTAAAACTTATGCATCCAAAATTTGGATAAATGTACAATCAAAATAAAATTACCTTCAACACATTACAAGTCATTCTAGAATATCACAACATTCAGAAATCTTCTTTCAAGAATATCTGAAGAAATTCATTTAAAAAGAGAAAAATAAGACTTACTTGAATTCTCGATCATTGAGCGTCTTTTTGCCTCTTGTGATCATCACAGCCACAGATTCCCATGCTTTGCCCGTGTCAGCTTTACCTTCACCTGTATAGCCCAACATGGCTTTGCAATGACTAAAAATGTCTTCCCATTTGCGGTCAGCAGTCACAGACAACGAACCATATGTTCTGGATGAAACAGGAAAAAATAAACATAATAAACATTAACCTATAGCAGGGGTTGGCAACCTTTTGCTAACTCTGGCATTTGTTACAAACTGCTTAAGCCAGAATCTAATATGCTGAAATCAATCCTCTTTTTGATTACGCTTTTTATTTTTTTGGTTAAAATATTTGCCCATCAGAGTTGTTTCCCTTGTCAATATAACTGTATTTATGATATATTGCATAATTTCTATTGTATTACAGGAAATAGCAAAGATTGTTCAATAAAGATTTTGAGGAAGAATAAAAATGAGTGTTTGTCAGAAATTAATAGAAAATTTATAAAACTTGAAAAAAAAAAAATTAGTTCTGATTGACTGATTTGTATTTTTGTCTTATCAACCTTTCAATTAGTTCTGTGATTTGTCTACTTGATAAATATATTTAGAACAAAGTACATTATTATGATTTTGATAGAAAGTTATGCAAATAATCAAACAAATTTAAAGATGAGTGGTTTTTATGTAAAATTAGCAGATTACTTATATATATATATATATATATATATATATTTTTGTATGTTTAGTTTATATTCGTATAGGTATACATACATATATTTATGTATGTATATATATATGTATATATGTGTATGTATGTATGTATATTTGGTTTGTTTACTTTTTTAGGTTGCTGTGTGGGTTGATGTATTTATGCTTGCTTCTGTATGTGTATACATGCATATGCATATGTGTATATGTGTAGATATATACATGTATATGTGTGTACATATTTATCTATAGGTAGGCTTTTCTGTGCTTCAGTCTGTAGTAATGAATGTGTGTACACTGTACACATATATCTGTAGGTAGTTCTTATTTTCTTTCACCTATTGTACAATAAGGCATATATAGACATATATGAAAAAATATGTATTTTTATATAGATTTGTGTGTTTGGAATTTTCGTTTTTTATATATTACATGATGTTATTTCTATACGTATATATCTGTTTTAATGTCCTTTCTTTCCCTATTGTTTGTTTCTCTGTTCTATTAGACCATTTTTATCTATGTATAAGTTATATTTTAATAAGTGGTTAGAATTCGTTTAATAACACTTTCAATCTTGAATATTTCTTGGTTGTTGTATCAGACTGTCTAGGTCAATGTATGTGGGTGTATGTACATGCCTTTATCGGTGTCTGTGTGTATAATAACTTGCATACACATTTAATTGTGTATGTACGTGTGTGTTTTGTTTTTTTTTCATTTTTTTGTAAAGGGTCGTGGAGATGTTTCCTGTCTCGTCACCTTTTTTTGTGTGTGTATATATTTAAATATGTCTGGGTGCTTATGTATTATAATCTGAGAGTGTATGTATTGTCTTTTGCAAGATGTCATCACCCCATCCCTACACGTGGCATTCAAATGTATCCATGTTGTCATGAAGTTAAGAGCAGTCGATCTTAACGTCTATTCCAACGTAATTTCAATAAAAACAAAATAAATAGAACAACATATGTATTTTTTTCTTTTTTCCTCAGTAATTTTATAATTTTAAACTTAATAGAGATTAAATTTAGATTTTAAAATGTGTAATTTTTAATTTTAATTTCAAATTTTATCATATAATTTAATACTTATTAGTTAGAATAAATTCTATTTTAGTATAACCCCAACTTTAAAGCATTTAATAGCTATTATAACCTTACTTCATTGTCAAGTTTTTTGAATTCTCGTATACTTGTATTTTGATTGAATATTCCCAGCTTATGTAATAGCATTTCCCCTTGAAAGGGGTGGTTAATTAATTTGAACCTTTTAAAACCCTTTATTCTACATTCAACATCATCATTTGATAAGACACCAGAGGTGTTAAAAGAAAATGACTATTTTTGTAGTGATTTATATATATATATATATATATATATGAATTACATAAAAATGAAACTCAATTTTACCCCATTTATATATATATATATATATATATATATATATATATATATATATATGTGTGTGTGTCTTTGCATTTTTAAGTTTTTTACTTATCTCTTTATTAATTAAAATTTTTTATTTTTAAAATGTTCTTAAAGAATTTCTTTTTTTTAAATTGATGCTATTTCTTTATATTGATGTCAAATATTTAATGATATTATTAATATTTTTATTATTATTATTAGTAGTAGTTTGTAATTGTGATGTGATGATGATGGTTTTGCTGCTTAAAATGACTAGACAATTTCAATGTATCTATTTTGAAATATGATCACTCCCCCCCCCCTTTTTTAATTTGTCAAGTTTGGGGAATAAAATATATTTCTGGGTCACCATGGCAACTGGCTTAACTCCTTCCTTTCCCTCTCTCCTCCCCATGTCTATCTCTCTTTCTCTTCCTCCTAACAAACCTTATATTGAAATCTTTCTCCCCCTTTTTTTCTCTCCTCGTTTAATATTAAAAGTTTTTCCTTTTTCTATTTTCTCTCTCTTCCTTTTTTTCTTTTTCTTGTGTCTGAATAAATTGAACTACATTTATTTTGTAAAATTTGGTCTGAAGAGATGGACTTCTGAATCCACGAAATAAACTATTACCTGAATGGATTTTTAGGGATTCTGTATTCATTATTATATATAAAAATATTATATGAATAAAAAGAAATGAGAAGGCTTTAGAAGGAACCAGAAACCCAATCCTAAATAGGAAACAAGGGATCAACCTCTACTCCTGTTCAAGAGGCAGGGAAGGAGAATGACAGGCAAATATGTGTATTTATACTGGAACTTGTTAATAATCAAGATAAAAATATTATTTCATCCTTCAGGTTAAGTAAAAACATTAAATTATGTTAGCCAGTTATGAAAAAGTGTATTTAAATTATTTTCTTTTTGTTGTTAGAGAAGGTATTTCTAGAATAGTGGAAACATTTTCCCTGAACTCATGAAATGTGGAATTAAAAAGTAAATAGAAATGACAAAAAAAAAATCTTTTCCCTGGAATTCACAAAAATACATTTTCTCTCCATTTAGTTTTTTCAGCAAGTGGCTACTTAATAAGAGACTCTTTAACAGTAATCTCACATGTCAGGGGACCAAGTTATGAAACCTTTCCTAAATGCTCACTATAGCAGGTAATATAATGTATGTATATATCACGTTAAATAAGTGGGATCAATTGAAATAATTACAGATTTTAAATAATTATAAAAAAACAAAAAAACAAACATAACCTCTATATAAAACTAAAATAGGTAATGTGATAGACTCCATACATTCAATTTTGTGGCAGTCTAATAAAACAGATTTAGTGCTATTATCAAATTGGCTGATCAAAATCAAAAAAGTCATTCAAAGACAGCAATTTTATAAGGCAGCCTATCCAATCAGAATTAAGAATTATTTTCTGTTTTCAAAAGTCCATGACCCAAGTGTCATCATAAATTTATAAGATGCATTTTTAAGCATCTGATCAGTGAATTCATTTCAGTCTCAGTAAATCATTTGTCCCTAAAAAAAATAGAAATCACAAAACATGCACTTACTTTGACTGAATGCCACACACATGGCCCGTTTTCTTGAGACTATCTTGAGCCATTCCTTTGTGAAAAGTACCATTTACTTTTAGACCTTCATTCCAGGAACCACTGAAATGACCATCAATACGGTCACCATTTGGAAGACGCAGAGTACCCTAAAAAAAGAAAACAACACATTTAACAAGACTAAACCAGAAAAATAAATACTGAAATTCTATACAAATATAAAGATGTGAATAAAATAACCAACATTTATTGAATCCATTCTTAAAGAATCTAATGTATGTTTATCTAAAACAAACAATATGTCTGTAAAGATTTTCACAAATCATCATGCAAAAAAAACACCAAATATAATTTCTACTAGACACACACTTACAAATATACATTATTGTCTGAATCCCACAAAGACAAACTAGAATTATGATACACTTACATACATAAAGCAATATTTACAGTTTTTCAGTTAGGCTTGGAATCCGTTAATTTCTTTGAACTTTGAAGGGACGTGTTATCTCTCCTTGAATTTGTTGCATCATAAATTATACTAATGTTTGTTTAACAGTTGAATGCACATGAAACATGATTAACCAATGAAAATCAAACAAAAAAAATACACACATTTTACAGCATAAAGTATTAGTGATAATGAAGTAAAGATTTGACTGCATAGTGTTTGTTTTCAATTTATGATACATGGACTATTGTTCTTGTTGTGTATTATGGCTTAGAGATTAACATGATAACATTTGAAATATTAATGCCATTTCAAATCATTTAGTTTTTATATTCTTGGATAAGGAATATATCTTGAAACAGCTTCTGATATAAATACATATCCCATCCTATAATGAGAATGCTGCAGAAAATAAAGATGAAAAGAATAGTTTATTTCTGCTCATTAGGAAATTAATTTTTCTGAACACCATGTCCCATCAGGACATAGGTGATCATGGCAATCCACAGAATCCTTTTCTTTATTATCTGGGAAAAATAATAGAATGGTTTCCTACTGCCTTATCCATGGTGCTATCAAAGGCTAGAGGAGAGATATATTATTGCCTTTCCCAAGGGCAATAGTGCAAAAGTGAACTTAGCAGACTTAGTTAGAATTTTAACTCTTCTTACTAATTCCATTTTGTGCTATTCATCATTATATTACCTGCACATTAGAGACACTGACAGAACATGAAAGAAGTTGAGAGAGGAAATAAGTAATCCACTTTAACCACAATTATTATGCAAACTATGATTGTTATATTTATCTTCAGTTATAATAGAAGCAAATCAGTAATGGGTATTTTACGGTAACAGAAGGTAAGAAACAATGACTATGGTCAGTGAGAAATGAGAGATCCATTTTTATAGAATTTTAGTTGTTGAAAATTACAAGTGGTATTTCTTAGTATTTCTTCAGTTATGTCTTGGCACTGACTGTATCTCAATGGTTATTAAATGAGATACATAAAGGATTTAATGGAAAAAATTGTAAAAACTTCTAAAAAAATGCTTGCATCCCTACACCAAACAATACATTTCCATATCTACTGTAAACTTACCTTGCCATTCAGTTGGGTGATACCAGAAAATTCCCCTTCATAACAGCTGTCATCATCTGTCAGCATCAAACCAAATCCCTAAATAAAAAAAATTAAATTTTAATCACTTCACTTCAACCAAGGTGATAATGTCATTAAGATGCAAGGGGTCACTGTGAGTGAAAGAGAATGAGAAGATTTAAGTGAGAAGAAAGGACAATAAAAGAACAGGTTTCAAAAAGACAGAATATGGTGATAGACATTACATTCAATTTTTTTGAAGATTGTAGGTAGCAAGAAACTGGAAAAGAGTTCCACAGGCAAGAAAAGAAACTATTAGAATAGCACATACAATTACATCTGTCTAGTTCAGCAGCAAAACAATTGACACTCTAGTGATATGCTCAAATTCATGCTGTCGAGACACCAAGGAGGAAAGTTCATCAGAACAGTTACCATGAAAATATTTAAAACTCTTTTAAGGAAACAGTAACAAAAAAAAAAAAAACATTTAAGCATTACAAAATGGTAGCTAATAATATTGAAGCAATTAAACGTATGAGATTCATCAGTACTGGAGTTTTAAGCATTTGTCTTTCCTCAATGAGCTTTATTGTATACATTGGCTTGTTGTTAATGTTGATTTGTTTAACAACATATCAACTCCTTATGGGTCATTTAATGCTGAAATTTAATTTTCTTGGGAACTTTAAAGTAATAAATATGTTATTCTGCTTTCACAATTGAATACATGGTAGATGACACTCAGCTTTTGTGCATATAAAAGTGTGTGGACATAATTACTTGAGGGAGTGATTGTGTTTTGTTTTAAGTTATATTTTGGAATACAGTTTGGTTTAAAAAATTGTAGGATATTATTATTATATGGATTAATGTCATGAAATGTTTGGTTTTGTTTAGTGACATATCAACAGCTCTATGGGTTATTTAATGCCGAAATCTAAATATTTTGAACACAATTTTATGGCTTCAATACTTTGAATACAATTGTATGTCTTCAACTACAGATAAAATGTATCGTTGATTATGTATTGTCGGTCTTTGTATATAAAAATGGATTGCTGGTATTTTTACTATTAAAATGTATTTTTATACTTTCATAGTATTTTTGTTTGTTTTTTACTATTTGCCTATAGCTGGGACCCTAACAGGTGCTACCACCTCGGTTCAGAGTGGACCCGAGAATACCAGCAATTAAGAGGTGGTTCCATGCTCCTCAAAACCTCCAATCTTCTGATCAGAGGCCTTGTATTAGCTGTTTGTGTGCATGAGTTAGGATCATTTAGCTAGGTTATATAAATGAATTGGATTTTGCTGTCCGTATTAGTGGAATTGTCAGAGGGATCTATATTATATAACGGGTGTTATTTTAACATTTGTAGCTTTTCAGTTGCATCTTGACAGCAGCAAAGAAGTGTTTTAAATCTTTTAAAAATTACTTTAATCTTGATATGCACAGTATTATTTGACTAACCTGAATGACTAACAACGTGAAAATACATTTCTATGAAGATTTAAAGAAAAATAAAGAAAAAAACACACCATCCTTGACTTTGAGAAACTATAAATCCTTTATACAACTCAGCTCAACTGTGATTTTCCACACCTCAAAGTCATTCCACAGCAATTGTCCCTAACTTGTTGATTCAAAGCAAGTAGAACTGAATGACCCAACCTTGAAGAAAACAGGTAAGAATTATTCATTGTTTTATTTGTATAGATGTCAGGAACAGTGCCTATTATCCTGTGGGTGGGCACCTCCCCCAATGTGTCAACACATCTGTTGACTTGGTCCTCTAATCCAATCTTGTATGTGCTATGTCTCCTCTGGTATGGGTGGTCATGGCTCTCCACAACCTCCTATTTCTTGTAGCTTTTAGCAATGTTTGTACTGTGTCAAATCTCCTGTCCCCCATTCTGTCATTTGTTCCCACAAGCTTGTCCACTGCCTTCCCTTGTTAATTTTGTCCTTGCTATGTCCTGTGAGTGTCAAATTCTTCAAATTTCTTCTTTCGTTACAATTTTTAATTATTTGGTACCAAAAGACTTCAATTTTAACTGCCTACTTTTTATGGCTCATGAAAATCTGAGAAGGAAAAATACAACTTAGATATAAAAGACCAGTTTAAACAAAATGTCTACAGAATATTAAAACTATTTAAGAATTCTTGTTTCATGATGGCTGCTTTAAAAGAAAATGTCAAATTTATAAGCATAAAAAGTAATGAAAAATATTCTAGAGAAAAGAAGAAGGAAAAACAATGATACAAACACTAAGTTTTCCCTGAACAAAGTTTCCTTCAAAGTACATGCCATCCAATGTAACCACAATGCCATTACCATGGCGATTGTCATCTTGCCATAATCCCATGTATTTTTCACCTGCAAAACAAAAATTATTTTCTTGATGACTTCTAGAATAAATACAATGATGAAAACATAAAACCAGAAAAAACACAGGAAATATTTTAAATAATTGGACAAAATTCTTGAAAAATATAAATGCATAAAACAACATAAGTTTTTAGTTACTCAATGTCTGTCTATTTATTGTCAAGTGATAAAACCATTTTGAAATGTTGATAGCAATGTTATCATCTGG
This sequence comes from Acanthosepion esculentum, assembly GCA_964036315.1. Taxonomy (NCBI): domain Eukaryota; kingdom Metazoa; phylum Mollusca; class Cephalopoda; order Sepiida; family Sepiidae; genus Acanthosepion; species Acanthosepion esculentum. The sequence goes on along the minus strand of OZ038495.1, from coordinate 20,875,369 downwards.
TAATATTATAATAGATTTTAAAGCTGTTGCTTCTTGTTAATGTTTTTATTTTATTTTTACTTTCATTTGAAGTTCTTTATAATTTTTACATCACTACATTAATATGTTAGGAAAAGTCTAAGATAAAATTAACAAAAGAATAAAAAAAATGTCTGATTTGAATGTATCTATTGACTTTATAGTCTTCACATTTTACTCAGGGACTGTCACCATTTGATAATTTCATACAATTAGGAAGAGGTATTAGATATTTAATAAGTTTAATCTGTGGCAAGGTTAAAATGTGGAGCACAAAGTTGGGCTCAAATAGACTACAGTAGTAATGTCTGTAGTCTCACCAAGCAGGTCCTTGACTGGAATCCACAAGGGAAGTGAAAAGTGAGTCAACCAAAACAGACTTGGCATAGAAGTGTTGACACGGAGGTGAAGACAACCGGCATGATATGGGCTGAGCTGAAGAGGATCGCCCAGAACCGCATCCATTGGAGAAGTGTTGTTGGGCCCTATGTTCCCCAAGGAATCAAGAGGCATAATAAAAAAAGTAATTGTCTGTAAGACTAGCTTATTAACCACCATAGTGAAACACTGATAATTTGACACAAAGCTAAAATGTACAGCATAAACTCACTGCAGTAGTAATGGTCTGTAAGACTAGCTTGCCAACCATTACTACATAGTGGAGTACTCAGAATATTGCAAGAGGTGATAATTATAGTCAACTGATGTTGACACAGTTCTTTGTACATGAATTTTAGTATGTTTAACATTATTTTAATACTTTTCTAAAGTGAATGAAAATTTCTGAGCTAAAGATTCACAGAAAGTGTATTATAAACCATAAAGATTGATTAGATTAGAAATCAATGCACTCTCGTTTGCCATAATTGATATCTGTCCTTTATCAATTATGATAACAGATGTAAACAAAGGAGATAGACAGACAATGTTTGCCATAATTGATATCTGTCCTTTATCAATTATGATAACAGATGTAAACAAAGGAGATAGACAGACAATGTTTGCCATAATTGATATCTGTCCTTTATCAATTATGATAACAGATGTAAACAAAGGAGATAGACAGACAATGTTTGCCATAATTGATATCTGTCCTTTATCAATTATGATAACAGATGTAAACAAAGGAGATAGACAGACAATGTTTGCCATAATTGATATCTGTCCTTTATCAATTATGATAACAGATGTAAACAAAGGAGATAGACAGACAATGTTTGCCATAATTGATATCTGTCCTTTATCAATTATGATAACAGATGTAAACAAAGGAGATAGACAGACAATGTTTGCCATAATTGATATCTGTCCTTTATCAATTATGATAACAGATGTAAACAAAGGAGACAGACAATGGAAAATGTTTCCATTTACTAACCTCTGAGCACATCATCAAGGACACCGTACCCACAACGTTTGTCTGCCATCCATTCGCCAATATAAACACTTGCCACACTAGCCAGGTGTTTTCCTTGACGAAAAACTCCATGTCCAAATTTCTGACCATCTTTGAAGTAACCATCATAACGGTCTCCATTTGGATAACTGAAAATAAATAAAATAATTCAGATTGTTTTTTTTAATCAAAGTTCTCTGGCTTGGTATTCTCTGAAAACTATATTAATGTTGATGTGTCTTTTGAAAAATATTAAGATTTTGATTAAACAAGTATGACATGATAGAACTGTGTCAATTTTATGGAACTGTCATTATATGTGAATTTCACTATTTGTCTGGAGGCAAAAATGATTTATACCAACCACTGTGTAGTGCAGCCAGTTTGGCTTGATTTGCTTAAAGAGTGTATTGATCCCCCTCCACACCACACACCCCATTACTCAAGGTAAAATAAAAAAAATAAGTTCCATTTTTTTCTAAGTTTGCCACCAACTAACTTATTAGAAAAAATTGCAAATGGTTGCTGAAGTTCTAGAAAACAAAAACAGTCAAATTATTTAAAAATTAAAAAGAAAAAAAAATGACAGTTCCGTATACCAATTATTTTCATTCATCTGATGACTTTTAGGATGTGACCAACAAATCTTACATATACCAAATATAGACATGGAATTGACAAACAAAAAAAAAGGATGCATGTTAAAATCAAATTTAATGTATTAAAAAATATTATTTCTTTATTATAATTTTAATATATTAAAAATAAGAAACTCTGTTATATTATAGTGAAAATATTTTTTATCAAATATTCACTTTCAAATTTTCAGATTAAAAGCACTCAACTAATAACGTTTTTTACATTATTTAAATGTGGACTATTCTCATCTTATTGTTGTTACCAAAATGTTGTGATAGATGAGGCCAACAGTCTGCATGTAAATAATGTTAACACCTCATCCTTGAAATTCAGGCAAACAATAATTTTTTGTAAATTAAACAGATAAAATGAATATAGAAAATATATTTAATAGGAAATTTTAGCTATTTTTAGATTTAAGCATAAATCACTGTTTATTTTAGTGTCCATTAACAAAATATTAGTTTATCCTAAGCTAGATCATATCTCATATTACAGTTTAAGAATGATCAAGTTGTTAGCTACTTTTCTTTCCTTTTTTAGTACTATCTAAAATGAAACTTGAACAAAACAAAAAAATGTTCAATGCCTATTCACATGTTTTTAAGATATAATTATTTTGATTCACACTTATTTAAATTATATCCTCCAGTGATCCGTTTATAAAAAATAAATCTTTTTTGTAATATCTGATTCTTTTTTAGAAAACAGTTTTCTTAGAACTAATAATAATAATTTGGTTAATGTTAATAAAGAGAATTTAAGTCCATTTATATTAAAAGGTTATAAACATGCATAAGTTTAATACAAAGTACAGTGTTTTAAGATAATGAATAACTAGTCTTATAGAAAATTCTCCCTTTTAATTCTATAGTAGATAATAATAAAATCAGAAACCTGATATTGATAAGAGCCTGTCTGGTTGATTATTGTTGCTACTGGTTATCAACTAGCGAGAAGACTTCAAAGGAAAACAGCATTTGTTGTTCATCTTAAAATCTACTTTTATAGCAAAACCTTCCAGTTAAAAAGCTAACTATAAATTTTTCAGTAGAAACATCTCTTACATTTTTGTAAATCACCTTTTCAGTGTTATTCTAAGAATCCCAATATGATAAATCTGAATTTTTATCTGTAAAATTGAAGAATCTTAATAAATTTTGACTATAAAGTCATTGACTTTTCTTGAAATAGTCATACTTATGTGGGGAGTGGGGCCAATTTTTGTCTGGTTGTTTAACCCATTAGAAACCATTGTACCATTTTCGGTATGCTGGACATTAATGGTTTATAAAAAGCTATAATTAATATCAGAATTTTATATGCCTATAATACTGGATTTTTACTATAATTTTTAAAATTAATACTAAATTTTACTGTCAGCATTAATAGGTGAAATTTAATTAAAAGCAAAAGAAAAAGATTTTGAAACAGACAATCTTTAAATTGGTTTAACTGTTAATATGATTTATAATTTTTTAAAAGAAAGGTTGTTTCCTTTTTTGAAAGAAAGATTGTTTCCTTAAAAAGTGTATTTTCAGAAAAGCTAAAATTTATTAAATGTCAGTATATAAATTTTTGTGATGTGTTAGATGGTGGGCTGTTTATTTTTCTTTTTTCATCGATACCTCAGTAGCTGAATATCTATTTCTAGTTCATAAGATATATGACTTACTGTATATACCCATATATAAGCTGGCTTTGTATAGTGTGACCCCTGAATTTTTTGCACGAATTTTACCTCTCCTGAAAAGATTTACCTGTGTATAGTGTAACCAGTAACCAAAAATGCTTGAAAAAAAATTACCTTTTACATTTTTGGCATAAAAATCTGATCATAAGAACTCACACTATACTCGAATATATATATATATATATATATATATATATATATATATTTAAAGACATTTTTATGTTTAACATTCTTTTTATAGATACAAATATTTAAGTAAATGCTCTGTTTATAATAAACAGTATTAAACAACATTTACCGGCCTGAATGTCCAAGAAATTTTAATACTGTTTATTATAAACAGAGCATTTACTTAAATATTTGTATCTATAAAAAGGATGTTAAACATAAAAATGTCTTTAAATAATTGTCGGACTTTGTCCATTTCATAATGTGTGACGTCATTTGTTTACATTTGATACGCCATGAGCAGTTATGAATGTACGTGAAAGATTCATGGAAGATTGAAGTTTATAAGCAGTAAATTCGACCTTGCCAACCGAACAATACTCTGTGGCCGAATTGGTTAAAAGGCATGTCAGGCTATATGACGGTTCCGTATAGGATACAGGTTCGGATCCTGTGGGAGGACGAATATATTCTATGAAAATTTCTCGGACATTCAGGTAAATGTTGTTTAATACTGTTTATTTTGTTCAGTTGTATAAATATGAGTTTGTGACACTGGGTTTCACGTTTTTGTGATCATCAGACAAACTGAGTTTGTCTGATGATCACAAAAAAAGTGTTAATACTGGTAAGATGAAGATTATTTTTACAATTTTACTATAGCTAGTTATATTTCCAATATCATTAAGAAGAAATATCATACATATACAATTTATTGTAACTTCCAATTCCTCATCCTATGATTGTAAGGAAGTAGTGTGAAACAGAAATAAAGAATCAGCCTCCAGACAGACTCAAACACCCCTTTCTTTATCCTTGGAAGCCTGTGGCAGCTAGTTTACCACTTAGGTGACAAAGAACAACCAGTTAACAATAATGTTAATCTTATCATTTGACTTTCATTCTTCCACACTCTTGAACACCAGATACACCACCATTGTTTCCGTTTATAAATCAGAGTAACATTAACAGTGTGACACTATTGTGACATTGGTAGTATGAAATTAAGATGAAAAGGGTTCATGTGAAAACCCTTTATAGGATTTGGAGAATTGGAAGGGTTAAAAATGTTAAAGTGAAAATATGAATTAAAATATGGAGCAAGGAAAAAAAGAGAATTGTTTTTTTTTCTTTCTGATACACAGAATGGAATGCTGAGTCCAAAGTATGATTTGAAAAATGTGAATTTCTTGTCTGCCGATAGGCAGATGGAATCGTTATAAATTGCAAAGTCAATAATGTAAACAATCTGGACTGTCATTTTGTAGACATGCAGAAAATTATATGGGTCATATTGTAAAATCACAACAATGGAAATTCTTTGATGTCAAGGACATAGAAATAATTTATAAACATGAAGTTTGTTATCAGAAAAATTATTGTTTTGAATAATTAACCAATTGTGGACCAATTGTCATCAGGATATAGAAAAGAATGATAAACAAAGTTTGTTGTCGAAAACTGTATTGTTTGAAGGTCAATGTCGTTTCTCCAAAATTGGAGAAAATAATTAATTGATATGAATATTGATGAGTACTGAGGTGCAGTGAGAGTCAGGGAAAATACACATAAACAGAGTGCTTAAACGACCCAGCAGTTGGTGTGAGAGACAGCATAAAGCAAAAGGATAAAGGGGCTGATAAACCCCATGTGACCTGCTGCTGAGAGAATTCCTGACCAATCTCTTTCTTCGATAACTAAACCCACTCTTTTTAGAAGAAAAAGACAAAATGTCACAATAGAGAGTGTAATGGGAAAGGTTAATTTTGTTGTATCAAAAACTATATAAATCAATTGAAAATTAACCCAGCAACCTTCTTTGTTATTTGGTTATGTTATCTTTAATTTTTGCCAGTGGAAGTGTACTTTGTCCTCTTGTAGCACGGTTCCACAACAGTCCGATCCAGCACTCAAGTATGGATGAAATTTGATCTTCACTGCTCTGTGATCAAGGACAGAAAAAGCAGATAACCATCAGTTGACTAGCAATACTGACCAGTGTGGGAACAACCCCAGATTGAGCTGGGCCAGCCATGTTATAACAGTAATATCTGAATTTCTCACATGAAACATTGTCATTATTTTTTTTTTTTTTTTTTTACTAAAATTGCTTTCGTCTTACAGGTGCTTTTCAACATGACCCCTGAATTGTCATTTCACAAGTATTAGTAAGCAGTGTGAATCTGAAATAAAAAATTAACCTTCAGTTAGATTCAAACTTGAATTTCTTAAGTTTGAGAACGTGATTGTCTGAGACAGCTACCTTACTAATTAGGCTACAAAGACTAACTAGTTACAGTAATTCAAATCTTTATTTTAATAACTTTACCTCATCTCAGAAATATAGACAGTTAATTTTTTTAATTTCTGATCCACTGCTAATGATTGTGAAATGATGATAAAAATCAACTGAAATTAAGATGAAATAAATACTAATAAAAAATTAATATTAACTGATATGGATTGATTTAAGAAATTCCAATATCTGAGTAGACATATTATATGAGAAAATTATTAAAAAACACTTACATGACTGAACCAAGACCATTCATTTTACCATCTTTCCAGGAACCTTCATAAATCTCCTCACACTCTCCTTTGGGGACAATGTATTTACCATTCCTGAAGAATAAAGGACCAAAATGTTTCTTAGAGATAAGAAAATTTATGAGACAAGTCAGATGTAATAAAAATAGAAAATTGTTTATAATAAATGAAACTGATGTTTACCAGGATAAATATGACATCAAAATCCTGACATAAATTTAAGACAAATGGTATTGGCAGAAATGGATGATGGATTTTTCAAAAGAAAAAATATTTTGTCATTACTTTTAAGGATACTTAAAAGAAATATTCTTTTTCTATATTACCATTTTTTACTTTCATATAAATGATAAAATGACCGATATGAAATATGAAAGATGTTGAATTACATTTTTGATTTATTGTTGCCAACATTTTGCTAATTTATAATGTTAACTATTGTTTATTGTAACTGGTATAACCAGTTATCCCTCCTCCCCAACTTAATGGACTGTTCCTAACAGCAGTGGCGGCAGGAGCATAGATCCCTCATGTCCAGGATGGATTGGGCCAGTAGATACAATTTAAACTGCTGTGATTTCTTGGCACTTTGACTTGCCTGGAGGAAACTGCTGACATTTTAAACCAGACCTGTACACTGATCATAGAACATAATTAGAACAAATGAAAAATTAAATGAAAAATTAAAGAAAAAATCATTAACAAGGCAAACCTTGCTATTTAAAAATACTGAGGTTAATTTGAAATCTTTTTGAAAAATTGATAAAATAAATCTGTGATCTAAATATGAAATATTATTTTTGAGACATTGTGCTGATCTGGATTAACTTTATATTAGATGATCAGTTTACATATAATAAATTTTAATTTAGATGAATTTCTATTTGAGAAAACAGTTTATCTATTTTTTTTTCATTTCATCTAAAGACATTTTATTGATTCAGTGTTTCTTTGCAGTAATACCAAAAAGGGCATGAGTATTAAGATCAAGGATCAAATTATGACCTTTTTGGGTCCCTAGCATGGTGATCTTTATTTAAGGCCAAGTCATAGTGCAAGTCACAGCTAAAAGTGGAGTCCTATTTCAAATCTTGTTGTTCCACTGGAAGCAGAAATCTTAATTTCAGTTTTGGATTTGCGATAATTTCTTGCTGTAATCAGCTTAAGAAATCTTTGTTTTTTCCATTTGGAATAACTTTAGTTTATTTAATTAAAGTAAGTATAAAATTTATTCATTTTATTTCTTTCGGACTTGATATATTATTTTATGTTTTCATTGCAAAAGCAAATGTTTTATTGTGCAAAATTCACTAAAGAAATTTAGTTTATGAAACCTGGTCTTGTTACTTGGAAGTTAATTTAACATTTTTCACATAAAGCTAATATTCTTCTCTATAAAATTTTCATTTATAAAAGCAAATACACTGGTGATCAACTTTATTTTATTTTTGCATAATTTGTATTCTTCTAACAAATGAAAAAAGTATGTTAATTTTTTACCATGCTTCGTATCCAAAATGTAACATTTTAATTTTATTCGATTTAAAAATCTAATTTCTTAATGTGATTTTTTCTCGTCTTTATTATTGCAAATGTTACAAAGTCTCACCTAAGAAAGTTAATTTTGATAATGCTTTATGTTTAATTTTTAACAGACTTTTCTACTGAAGACATTCTTCTTCAATTCTTTTTTAAAATGTGAAATTTTTTTAAAAATGCCATTATTTCGTACATCATTTTTTTCTGTGATATTGTTACTTATAACAAATATATTGATGATAAAATTTAATCTTTTATGAGTAATTTGATTTTCTTTCTAAAAATTTATTTTTAAAAGTGTTAAAGTTTAGTTTGCCATTAAACATAAAATAGGAGCAAACATGATATTTTTTTACTACAAAATCAATGAAAAATCATTTATTAAGAATGTTATGTAAAGTTAATATCATAATTAAATTCAATAAATTTAATCCGATATTGTTAGATATTGTAAACGTTTTAATCTATCTATAATCATAAAAAGTATATTTATAACAAAAATCTATCATAAAAATGTATATTTATCACAAAATAAGTCTGCATAACAATACTTATTTTAATTTTAAACAATAAAACAAGAAGTTACTTTCATATTTATTTTGTTTCATGTCATTTTTGTTCCAGAGTTCATAGTTCCAATGTTTTTTGTTTCATTAAAACTGTTTTAACATGGATTCAAAGATTAAAATGCATTTCATACATGGATTCAAAGATTAAAATGCATTTCATACACCTTTTTTTAACAAGGTAGGAAATGATGAAACCAAAGTTCCTTCAAATTATATATTAATTGTAATAAGACCTTAGTAAAGAGAAGATATACCAAGATAAAGACGATTAACTTTTTGAGCCAAATTAATTATGCATTTAATTTCGACTATTTCTTTGAATTCTAAAACAAACTGCAAACCCAAACCAAAATTTAAAATCCTCACTTCCAGTCGAATGACAAGATTTGAGATAGGCTTCCAGTACTGGCCCTGACGTGCACTATGACTTGGCCTTAAATAAAGATCACCATGGTCCCTAGGCTAATGAAATTATGGCCTCACCTCCTCTAACTTGCCTGCACCAGTTTTGAATATTTTTTGACGTGATATATTTTAGCAACATTTACATAGCTTGAAGTAAATTTCTTGCAAATTCTTAGAATAGTTTGACACTGAAATCTACTGAGGTTGATCAAACAAAAAGAGAAAGAAGGAAGGAGAGAATCTAATAATTGAATGATAATTGTTGAAATTGAAGGAAGATGGATTGAAAAGTTGAGAAGTAAATTAAAAATGAAATGTGTTGAAAAAATCATGTTTTTGAAATAATTCCAAGGAGAATCAAACCAAAATTTAACTAGATCGGATTCACTAAGACTGAGCAAAACCAAGACTACACATCCTGCCTTCCTGCCAATAAGAAAGAGACTATTAAGGTATCCACGAAGATCTCAGATAAAAGAAAAACATGTTGACAATAAAGAAAACAGTGTGGTTGCCAAAATAAATAACATTCATGATTCCTCTGGACAGAAAGGACCAGAAAAAAACATCTGTTTTGAATCAGCCACCCAGAAGATAGAGACTGACTGAACATGTTTGTCATTATAATTTCAGTGATATTTGTCCAGAGAAGATGTTATATCCAAACAATTTGGTTTTGTTTGGATACAAGTGGTAAGGAAAATTAATTACTATTTTGAAGTGACCATAGGGAAAAAGGCTGGGTGGTCTGTTCAATCTTACAAAAATGAAGCATAGAGAGAGAAAAACTTTTGATTTAAGGAGAGTGGGAATGATTTTTCTTTCCTTTTCCAATTCTTGAGTGGTCTGGTTGATCAAGAGATTCCAGCATGGGGCAAGCTGATAGATAAGGGTTAATGACTGAAAATATCTTTTGTTTTCACTACACCATCTGGAATTTGGATTTGTCACTCCAGCTCAGGGAGAAGGCTGAGGTTGGCTGCTGAGAAGGTGGGAGAAGGGAGAGAGAGAGAGAGATTGGCAATGCTTATATGGAGTTATGGTGCCAGGTGAGGCATAAAAGATAGTTGGAGTGTTGGTGGCTGGATCCTTCTGACTACTTTCAAAAGGGGGCTGGACAACCCCAAATTTGGAAAACCACTTAAGTAAATGTATTTTCATATATGGAAATTTAGAAAATGTTGATGCTTAGGATAAAAGACAACTGAATCCAGACCCTAGTCAATCTCACCCCTGCCAGACGCAGGACCCCATATAAGATGGAGATTTTGGACAAATGAGACACAGAAAGTCCCCATATTACTGCTACTGGAATCCGCATTGTTTGCCGAGATCTCATGACAAAAGATCTTGTGCCGGACCTGAAGGCCAGAATTTAGAAATTTAAGTTACTACTAAAACAAGCTGCAGACTCCAAAGGGATCCCAGTGTCATTTGATTCTAGCAGTGAGTGGGAAGGGTTAAAACTGCTGTATACAACAAATCATATATAAACTAAATCGTTATTACATTTTTAACCAGAGTTAATTCTTTATTCCAAAGGATTCTTGTTTTTTTTTTGTGTAACTCCCAAATTTTTTAACCATCTTCACTTCATTCAGTTTGCTTCATCAGTGATCTTCTCACCCTCTGAGATCAAAAACACAATGTGGCAGAGGAGTGAATGGTTGTGAACAAACACCAGATAAATTGAATGGAACTGTGCATACCATCATGATACCAGCGGCAATGAGTCATGAACTAACAAGTGAAAAGTTAACAAAACGGTAACCACGGTAGTCTTAAGGAACTTGAGGACCGATGACTGGGTGATATTATTGGTTGCCACAAATAAGGGACAATGGGGGGGGGTACAATAGCTATCTTTTGTTTGTCAAAAAAAAATTTTTTTATGAAATACCACTATTATTTATTACAAACCAAATTAGCATATATTTCAACACAACAGTAGTAAAAAAAAAAATAGATTTTTTATAACCAGCATAACAATAAAACAATCAGAATAAATATGAATCTATTTCAAAATTATAACATCTAGAAAATTAAAATCATTGCTTTATAAAAGCTTGAGAGGCCCTAAGCTTCAGCCTATACTTGCCTAAAGGATAATCTATCCCTGGCTGTATTTCTGATATTGAGCACTCTTCCTCTAAAAATTTACCTAATGTTAAATTATATATATATATATATATATATATATATTAAGACATGTGTTACTAAAGACTACGGTTCTAGTAAAGACTTAATTTAAGGAAGGTTTTTATCCTCTTATGTAGTTAATAGTCTAATTTAATTTTTTAGCTATTTTATTGTAAAACCTCTGTTCTACATGGCATTAAATACAGTGTGTATATATATATACAATGTCCATACTGTCTATATCTATAAATACTATATTCAGTGCTGGATTAAGACCTTTTGTGACCACTAGGCTAATGAAATTATGGCACCCACTCAGACAGGGGCCATCCTCTAACTTGCCCAGACCTGTCTTGAATATTTTTTTTTTTAATCAGGATATGTTTTAGTGACATTTACATAGTTAAAAGTAAACTTATTGCAAATTTTTAAAATAAACTAGAATAGCTATTTTGCTTGTGAATAAAAATATCCTTTAAGAAATACCACTATTTTATTATTTATTGCCAACCAAATTAGCACACATTTCAAAACAACTGTAGTAAAAAAAAAAAAACAGATTTTTTATAACCAGCATAACAATAAAACAATCAAAATAAATATGAGTCAATCATATTGATATCATTTCAGTTTCTGAAACTATTTCAAAATTATAACATCTAGAAAATTAAAATCATTGCTTTATAAAAGCCTGAAGGGCTCTAGTTTTCAGCCTATACTTGCCTAAAGGATAATCTAGCCCTGATTAAGATATTTAGTCAATGAAGACAAGTTGGATTACAGATTAAAAAATACAAGTACTAAGTAGTACAGAATAGTAACTGTATATATTAGGAAATGTTTTAACCTCTCTACTTAGTGGAGTGAGGAATTGAAGTTTTGGGGTCTGACAACTTCATCATATGATTATTTGGGTGACTGCTGAGCATTCAACTGAAAAATGCAGATGGCATAAATAGAAAGGAAAAATCATTCAAAGCTCCCTTTGTGTGAAACTTTTTTCTTCTTCTTTTTTTTAAATGATATGTTCTTTCAGAATGTAGGATATCATGGCCCTCCACAGACTCCTTTCTTTATTATCTGTGAATTACCATGATTTATTGGGAAATACAGTGTTTTTCATTGCCTTCTCCATGGTTCTTATTCTAAACTGATTCCCACAAAATGTTAGAGAGCCCAGTCTACCCTATTATTTAACTCAAAGTTAGGGATTCATGCCTTTCACAAAGGCATTAGTGCAAAGTCAACACAACAAATTAGGCTGGAATTTGTTTGAACTCAGCTTGCCAATTCCACTTTCAGTGTTGGTAACAGTAATGCTATTTGAACTATCACCTACTTCAACTTATAAAATATCCTATTTGAAAATATTAGCACTTTTGTCAAGATATACAAATTTAGTTACAGGCCAAAATAAAAAAAAAACATCCTTTATTTATTGACATGCTTTTTATAAACAAACATTATAATTCTTTTCTGAAAAAACAAGTGTATTCAAAGAATTTCTATTTATACTAACCCATGTTGCAATCCATTGATAAATTTGCCAATGTATCGCCTTCCATCAAGCCACTTCATTTCTCCACTGAAAAGACAACATTAAAGCTTTTTAAGAATGAAATGAAAATAGTCTGTAATAATCAATTATTCTCTCCTTGCTTTAACCTATTCTCATTTAGAGTTAAAAAAAAACAACAAAAAAAACAACATTTGTCAATCACACAAAGTACAACTTTTAATTAACAATACTTCATATTTCAAGCTTCAGATAAGAATGAAGAATCTGTTGCTTTGGATATCTTGAAGACATTTGACAGGCTTTGGCATGCTGGTCTTCTTCAGAAATTGATATTTTTGGATGAATTTTTGATCCAATTCAATTTTTCTTACCTAATTATGAAATGAAAGTTATCTCGAAAGGCCAATCCTCTAGATCTTTTTGCATTAATGCAGGTGTCCCCTGGGGTTCTATCTTTGAACCTACTTTGTTCCTAATTTTTATCAACGACCTGTGTCATGTCATCAGTTATCAGCTCAGTATCTATGTTGATGACACAACAATTTACTTCTCACTTAATAATAAGTCTGATAAGTTCCATAAGGTTAAATTAGCGACTGATTTTTAAAAAATGACCTACAATCTGTTGTTAACTGAGGCAAGAAATGACTTGTTAATTTTAATGCTTCCAAATTGTTTGAGAGAGTCATTTTTGCCTTCCATTAGCATGGCTGATGCTAATCTCCAGGAAAGCGACTCACTGCACCTTCTTGGGCTAACGTTTTCTACAGACATGAAGTGGAAAGATTATCTTGAATCAATTGCTAGGCCTGCTGCTAAGAAGGTTGGTTGTAAAGCCGTGTCAGACAATTTTTCTCACCAGAATCTATCTTACAACTTTATAAGTCCACCATTCATCCATGCATTGAATATTGCTGCCACATCTGGTCTGATGCTTCTGCTATGTATTTAGAAATTGTTGATAAAATACAAAGAATAATCTGCAATGTTATTGGTCCTGAGCTGTCATCTTGGCTGCAGTCACTTTCTCACCACTGTAACAGTTTCCTTGTGCCTTTTCTATAAATATTTTCATAGTAATTCTTGTGATGAGCTTTCCTCTTTGGTACCTAGACTTTACAAATTGAAGCACAATACTAGATTGACAGATAGGTCTCATCATTTTATTGTTGAAGTGGCTAGATGTAACCATAAGTTCTATGCTAACAGTTTCTTTTCTCGCACTTCTCACTTGTGGAACTCTTTCAGGTTCTTGCAGTCAATTTTGATTTTCAAAAATTTGAATGTAATGTCAATTGTTATCTTCTGTTTTAATTCATTTTTTTTTTAAATTCTTCTCCTACATTTCTTTTTCTCATATTCTTTCACATTCAGTAACCTCTTGTGGCTTTATTGCTTTGCTTGTGGTGTAATGATATATATATATATATATATATATATATATATATATATATATATATATATATATATTACAGTATGTTATATAATTTAACAGATTTCTGTTTCTCATCAATGCACAAGGGTTTCAAGAGAAATAAGAAGAAAGATGGAATACAGACACAGCAGAAAAAGAAGAAAGAAAGTATCTACCATTTTCAGTAATAAACTATATTATTTTATTTCGGTGAAAAATGAATTAAAATACCATATGTATTTGTATATAAGCCTACTTCTTGTATAATGCGACCCCCTATTTTTTGCATAAAAATCTGATCATAAAATTTGCACTATAATTGAGTATATATAATATATACCATTTTTATTATGATAGGTTCACCTGGTCGACTACTTAAAACTATTTTTTACTAATTTATATTATTAATAACTTGTTTTCCTTCTAATGATCCTACATAAGAGACATTGGCCTATGGTGATTAATATGCCGAACACAATAGCAACCATACAAAGCTTTTTAAGTGTCGTGATGGATTGAAATTACGTAATATTAGTAAACATAAAATAGAAAAATACAGTGTCTATAATTTTGAGAAGAGTCATTATCATGTACAACTTATTTTTTGTATTTTTTACGTTGTTCCCAAAACATCTCAACCAGCCCATGGATGCCTACTGTCGGTATAGAACAAGAAAGACTCTTTCTTCTAGGGCAAACTAGAAAATTCAAAATGTTCCCAGCAATGTCTGTAATAAAGTTTATTCCATTTTCAGCAACACATACAATACCGATTCTTCCATAATTTATAGGAAGAGATATTCTCAATGACTTTCTAAGGAAAGAATTCCATACCATAAAATCCACATTAGCTTGACATGTCTTTAGTATATTAGTATATTAGTTAAGAGAAAGGACATAATATTCCATCAGATAAATGTTTCTTTGGAGACCAAAAATAGTTTTCCCTCATCAGTTATATTGCATCTTTAGTTTACCACTTATTCCAGTCTTTACAGAATCCTCTAAATGAAAATGATTCTGTCAGTTATGTGCCATGCATGATACACGCTTAGGCAATCATGTATCTTTCGATACATGACTGATGAGGCAGATTTTTTCCCGTAGTAGGTTGCCATTTTTTCTGCGGTAGACCATCCAAGGTTATAGAACCTGATCTGTCCTGCTATTTATCCATAGCTGGGGAGAGAAGAGGAGGGTATTAGCACGTAAGTGAATGTAATGGATCTGACTGGAATTTGAACTTGGCTCTCCGATTTCTCAATCTGAGCCGCTATTACTCCACTGTGCCTCCTGTAAAAGACTTAAAAGTGGAACAAAATGGTAAACATGTTGTTCAATAAAGTTAATGCTGAAAATATAAAATGTTTTGTTTTTACTTAATAAACCAAACAAACATTTTAGTCTTGAATAAATTTTATTGTTATATTGCATATTTTATTCAACCTAATTTAAACAAATACATTTTCAATAATTTTATTATTATTCATTTTTTTTTTTTACAAGGAAGTTTATGGGTGATTGGAAAAGAAAACTTGACAAAAACAATCAAGACTTACTGCCCATGAATTTTTGCTTTCATCCATGTTCCATTGTATGTAGCATCTTTGAAGATGGCATGTTTGGAAAATTTGTACTGAGCCTGTCGTACCAAAGGAGGTGTAAGTCGGTTGACTTCTACCCGGCTGCTGCCACTGACAGAAGCAGATCTTGGAGGACGATAACAATTGTTGATGGCTTGATTCAGTTCCATTAGCCATTCAGCCTAAGAAAGAAAGAGAATAACAAATTCATAAAATCAGAGCCTTGCATAAACAGGAATGTTAGGAAAAATTGACTTATTTCAGGATGAAAAGAATTGGTGGATTATTTGGAGGGAGATTGTTAAATATATAAAAAAATATACACAAGTAAATTTTATTTTATTGTACTTCTACAAATGTTCTTGTTCTATGAAATTACTGAACAACATTAATGATTAAAAGGGAGATCATTAGAAATGCACTAATATGAACACAAATTGCATAAAATACAAGATGCTTATTTCATTTGTCATTCTTTATAAAAATACTTTTCATACTGAATAAGTCTAATCATATTGGCATTGTTTAATATGAATTACTCCTGCTCAAAAGACAAGGAAGGAGTGTGAAATGGACGATAGGCAAACTTATCTACTCCTATGCAATAAAATAAACATGTTAGTGTATTTGTTAGAATAGTTTACTTTTCATTACTATGACCAGTAATCACATAATAATTGTATTGATGTGTATATTGATAAAAAAAGATCTATTTTGAAAGATTAACTTATTTTTTATTATTGTGAGCAAAAGTATTTTTTCATTGTTTGTGTATCTCTTTTTATGCTAGTTGCATGCATGTGTATACAACAATGAAAAGTAAACTATCAAAATTATTACTTGTGTATTTTAAACTTCATAGAACAAGAAAACTTATATTATTTTTTAAAAATCATTTCACCCCAAGCAAGACAAAAATGCCACTAAAATGCACAGGGTTACTGGTCATGTCAATCGAAAATGGAAAAGACAGTGGTTATCAGAAAATGAGAAGACAAAGCCAATACCAAAACCAGGATTTTACCTACAGAATTCTTTGTTTTATGTCTTTGGTAGAATATGAAAGATTTTGTCCATGATGTCCATTACCAACCGATTGGAATATGGAAAGAACATGACTACAGATGTTTAAAGCCAGCAAATTGATCAGGTAAAGAAAGTATTATGTTGAAAGTGTCTTACTTACATGTTTATTAAATCATAGTGGGAGTGGGGGAGAGAAGAGGTGGATTCATACCTTTCCCAAGGGTATTTTTGCACATAAGTGAATATAAGGACACCAATGGGAATTGGAACTTGGCTCTCCAATTAACAATTCTGAGCCATTATCCATTACACTACAGCACCTGGTATTCCCAAATGGTCACCCATCTAGGTACTGACCAGGCTCTGAAATGCTTAACTTCGGTGAATGTAGGGAAATGGTGTTTCAATGAGATGTGGCCATAATCCTAGATATTTTTTTGATCAATAGAACATTTCATAAGTGGCAGAACATTAAGAAACAAAGAACTTAAAAGCTGTCTTTCAAGCTATTTTTCAGGGGAAAACTCAGATTTCTTAATTGTGGAAGTGAAAATTTGCCTTCCTGCTGAGTTGCAGTTGTTGAGAATGAAGGTGATTCATTTTTTGATAAATAGTATTTAAATAAATTTAACTTAAATTTGTTTATATATCCTTTATGATAAAATATAATTACTTACCAATAATAATAATAATAATAATAATAATAATAATAATAATAATATGCAAAAATAGGTCTCCTCCCAAATGAAATGCTGTGTTGATTTCTTACCTTACTGGCTAATGAGGCAGCAGTCAAAACAAAAATATCTTCAGGAACGATTATGACCAAAGTGTCTCTAGGAATAGAAACAAGGAAAGTCTTTGGTGAAAGGATGGAAAAAATAAAAATTTAAATAAATTCAACAAAAGATTAAATTCAGAGATGAATTATCATCCTTATTTCATAATTTAAAAACAAAAAACAATTATTCTCATCCTTGCTGTTTTTATCCTGATGCAAATAATTTACAAGAATTATCTACAGGGCGAGCCAAAAGTCTCGTCATCTCGATATATTTTTCTATTTCCAAATGGCTGACATGAGCTCCTACTTTAGAAGAGAGGTAGGGGATGACAAGACTTTCGGACCACCCTTTGCAATAAAGGAAAAAAAAAAAAAAAAATCTCAGAGGAAACAATGGTGGAAATAAAGTGAGGAAAACAACAAATATAAGAATATTCATCTATACAACTCATAAAAATAACATTCATTTTAATAATTCATTTGCTGTAGTACTTACTGTGTTTGTTCTATTTCTGTGGATGTATCAACCCACACAGTTTCAAGAGGAAAAATTGTGATTGAAGAACCCTGAAAATGACAAAAGAAGGTTGTTTTAAAGCTCAATGTTTAGTAAGTACTCAGAAGAGAGAAAGGACAGAAAATACAGAGAGTAACACAAATACCTTTCACATATATTTACCACATGGTAAGACATTAGTGGCAATGGTGTCTTCATCTAGCTAATGTCTTACCATTATGTGGGAGGTATTTCTGCCACACCCTGTATATTAAATGGAAAATGTATTATTATTATTATTATTATTTAGTAGTAATAGTAGTGTTTTGTTATCCATATTTTGTAGGTAAAGCATTGTCATTATCAAATTTTTATTAATTTTTCTTTCATCTTATTTTTGTTGTATTTTATCACAATGCTCAGATCAGTTTTTGCACACAATCATTAAGGAGTTTAGATCAGAAATAAAGAATTAGCTTCTGTCAAAACTTGAGCTGTTATTACACCTAAGTGTAAATGATGTAATGGAATAACCTGTCACTCCCATGAGTGACTACACTATAGGTAGTAACTACCTATAAGTATCTGTAAGTCAATAGACTATGGAGACTAGCTGAGATCTGCTGAGTATGACTCAGACTTACACGAGAACTACCGACCTTCCAATAGTCGCACTCACTACTGGATTGACTTGCGATGACCTTGTGCATAACTGTTACCTTTATTCTTATTGGACTGCTTTTTTTTTACAATAAACCTTTATTTTATCCAACTTGTTTTTCAAGTATATATTCCTATTAGCAGGAAATATAACAGTAAACAAATACAGCATGGAATAAAATAGTAGATAATGAAGAATTTTTTTATTTATTATTTATGATGATTAACAATCATAGAAGGAAAAAATGACATGATTGTTGCAAATTAATAAAGACCAAACAAAAAGAAAATTTGTCAAAAAATTAATAATAAAGAGAATTTATATTTAGTTGATGTCTAAAAACAAGTGGCCTAGAATCATTGGTTCATGAATTTGGTGACATAGTCATTGTGAGTTCAATCCCTGGGTTGGGCATTGTGTATTTGAATTCAATGGAAATGGAGCAATCAAAAACTGAGTAGTACTAAATAAGAACTAGACAAGATATCCCTAGACATGGTCATCAGAATGAGAACAATCTACCCTTGTACATTAAATAAAGGGTTCAGTTCAAAATTCCCTGATTGTTACCTGGTTCGACATGCACCCAATGAAGACCAGAGAGCACAATGGTCAAAACGTTGTCATAATAACAAAAAGATGAGGACAGTCGTCTGCATGTAGATAATGTTAATAAATATGTGATAATATACCTTAAAAATCCTTTTCTTCAAACATTTGTAAATCAGATAAAATAAACTGGAAAGGAATTTAGATCTCAATATAAATTATTTGAAATTGATACTAGCACTCATGCTATATAATGAAACCTGATTTATCAAGTCAAATATTTCAGTTATTTGAGCAGAGATACTTCAACTTGATAAATTTTCTCATGATAACCATTTGACTCAATTAAAATCTTGTCAGAAAGAAAACATTAATTTGTGTACGTTATCAAAATCTGGGTAAGAACCATTGTCGATTAATTCTACAGGGATAAGCCATTGATTTAATATTAATGAGCCTTATATGATGATAGTTAAGTCTCTTTAAAAGATATTAGAGCTAAAATCTGATGAGACATTTTAAGATGTTTTTGATTAATGCAATCAAAGCACAACATTAACAACTTGAGTGGTTTTACAATCAATGATTTTCTAAGTGAAATATTTGGAATTTAATGACATACATGCACATGTACAAAAATGTCGTTGAAAAGAAGAAAGTTGTGAACTGAAAATCGACCAGCACTGGCTTGTGTTAATGGATGCTGCTTTGTATCACGCAGAAGACGGCGCTCTGGAGTGCGAAGACTTTCCTAAAAAAAAGAAAAGAAGAAAAACAAAAAAACTGATGCAATGCCAACTTCAAACTATTTACAGAAAAAAAAACAAAAAACAAACAAAACAAGATTTGATAATTTAGTTTTAGATCTTGAATGCTTGAATTTTTGAATACATTCATTTTTATTAAAAAAAAAAATACTCCATTATATATATATATATATATATATATATAATGAAATTGCGAGGTGCATGAAACTCTGAGTCGTACTGTTGGTGTGGGGTATTATGTATACTTATTAATATATACTTAATAGTTCTGTTATTTTGCATTGAGCACTGTTTTACTTACACCTAAGGATATATATATATATATATATATATATATATATATATATATATATATGTGAACACTTGCATGTACATTTATTATATATATATATATATATATATATATATATATATATATATATATATATATATGCCCTTCGTGTGGATTTGATTACAAATCCCCCACAGGATTGTTGTCTTATACAAAACATGAACATAAAAACTTGAACTGAAAGACATTCATACGTCAAAAACAACAGGAGAATCATATATAAGTTGGGGTATTTATATCACTTTGTTAATTCATGTAAGTGTAACGTTACCGTCGAATATATATATATATATATATACACACACATGAGTTGAAGATCAAATGTAGATCAGATATGGATATGAATCTGACAAGATGATAAAATAAAGAACAAGTAGGAAACGTAACTCAATCTAATGTTTCAATTTTATTAATGCTTTGTCAGAGATCAAGATAGAAATGAAAAAAGCAAAAAGACACAGAGTACTGGCATGTTAAGATTTTTGGTTAGTTCTTATTGGTTAGATACGTGTCTTGTGTATAAACACAATAGATAATATATAAATATGTGTGAGGAAAATTTTGGACATTAAAATGTGTGATAGTGCATGAGTATGTATGTAAAGAAATGCTTGTTTGTCTAGCTGTATGTTTGACGGTAACATTACACTTACATGAATTAACAAAGTGATATAAATGCCCAACTTATAAGGAGAAAGGAAGAATCCCTCACATATTCCCAAGGAGATCAAATGTTTGAAGGACCTGAAATAACATATCCTTGAATCAACTGACATTAATTTAACAGAAATGAATTGACAATTATTTCACATATGATAAATTTAGTCTTGTAATCTCTGCAGTTGTTACTATCATATCATTATATTCTTTTATGTTAATTCTTAAATCTTCATTCAAAACAGAACCTACTGAAAGATAATAATGCTCAGTAATATCAAAGAACAACTAATAATAAGTACTACTAAACAAGACTATTAGTTTACCAATTTTCAAGTCAATTAATAAATCCTTGCAATCACTATGAGTAGATAACTTCTTCATTTGCTATACGTCAAAAGAAAAACTGCTTTGAAAATAACAGAAAATAGAATCTCTAAGCAATCTGAATCATTTTCACAATATCAAAGAATAAAGAATCATATAAGTAAGGTGTCTTACAACTAATCGTTGTGTACTTGCTTCCCAAAAGAGTCTGGTAATGTCAGCTTGTTTGTGTTCTTCATTTGAAGCAAGTTTCAATGAATCCCATGCAATGGAAATTCCACTCAAAAAAGATCGCATTTCAGAATCCTGAGTAAAATAAAAATAAAAAGATAAAATATACACACCACGGTTATACACCGAGTTTGCTATCAGCATAATTGGAGTAAAAAACAATTGTACATAAAAATATGCCTCAGAGAACAATTCCAAGCAACTTTAACACTGAGCAGGCATATTGTCTTTTTTAAATGCTATGTCCCTTTAGGATGTAGGTGGTCATGAGTTTCCACAGATTCTTTTTCTTAAACGAAGTGAACAAAAATGAAGAGCATATACTTACCAATTCCTGCCAAAGAAGCAATCTGGAGGGAAATTAACAGCTGATTCCTTTCTACCCTAATGTACCAGTAGCAGTATTGCAAGAAGTCCAACTGTTTCAATTACTGGATTTCTATTTCTTTATCTCTTTTTACTGCTTCCTCTTTTCTCCTTTAGTAATCTGTCTCTGCTTCATACTCCAAATTCAATGTAACCACCAAAAAGCCAACATCAAAATCAAACTCCCACTACCTGAAGGGGGTTTATATAAACATTTTTTACCCACAATGCTTTGGTCCTTGTCTATAAAAAACACTCTTTATTCACTGTTTCTCTGAAGGCATCCAGGTAAGCAATACTTCTTCCTTTGTTCATTCATTCAAACCACAATTATCTGTGAATTGCCACACTTTCTTGGGGTAAAATAGTGGAGTAGTTTCCTATTTGCTTTCACTTAGTTAACACCCAAGACTAGAGAGCACAGTATAACCTATTTAACCCATAGCTGGGGATGCTTTGTTATCTGTGAATTTGGTTGGGAAAAAAATACCAACAAACTGGAACCAACATTTATAGACATCAAATAAATCTTTATAGCTAAGCAATACAAAGAAAAGGGACATATTTTTAAACACCTTTGCCAAAAAGTTGAAGTATAAACATTTTTTTAAATTTTTTGCTTGCATTGTTTTATTTAAAGTTCAAAAGATTTTTTTGAGGACTATTTTAAAAGTAAAATTCCCATTATTTACTTAAATTATCCAATTCCTTTTATTTTTATAAATTATTCAATAATTAATAATTCTTTTCATATTGGAAAAATATGTAGATATAAAAATAAAACAATATACTTGAGTCTAAAGATAATCCTCACTGGGAACTACATACAGAATTGGATTATAGAAAACAGGGAAATATACACAGAATTATTCTGTCAATGTTTTGTCATGCCACAGGAATGGTAAGACATCAACAACCTGACTTTTTAAGCAAGAGGGAGTGTAGGAAAATTTAAGTTCATGCTTTTCTTGAACGTTAGTATAAACTGCTTTTGAGATCAAAAATGAGAATTTGAGAGCATTTTGCCAATTTTTTTTTCAGATGAAAGACATTCATATCACACACATTAGAGAGGAAGGTAAATACTGATGTTCCAAAGTGCTTCACTTACCAGAGGATATCCCATAGACAATTTATCAGCCATATGTCCATATTCTTTGAGGCGTCGGAGAGGGTACTGCATAATTCGCTGCAAGGCTGATGCAAAATTGATCTTCTCTGTGTTAGTTTCATCTAAAATGTCAGCAAAGACAATCTGGATTTTCTCAAAATAAGAACTAAAATGTAAAATAAAACAACTTCATTGTCTTCATTTCATGACAAAAAGAAAACTACTGATGAGATTTTCAATATTTTATGAAAGTCAAGAAAAACATACTGGGATTTGTGATTTACATTAAACAGATTATTCCTTATTTGTCTTAAAAGGACAAGGCATTAAGTGGATAATTTATTATTTGCTTTAAAAGGACAAAATATATTAAATGGATTATTCTTTATTTGTTTTAAAAGGACAAAATATATTAAATGGATTATTCCTTATTAGCCTTATAAGACAAGAAATATTAAATGGATTTGTCCCTATTTGCCTTAAAAGGTTTGATTAACTGTTGCCTTAAATAGACAAAACATATTAATAAAATAAATATTTAATATCTTCATGGAATCATCTTAAATTTATTTTATGTTCAGTGTCCCATCTTAATCTTGGCATCTGTCTCTGGTTATCAAATTATTAAATCATTTTTCTAAGCAAGCTGTGAGAATTGATGTTCTATAATCCATAATTTTGCCACTTCTTTAAGGTACTGACTTTTTTTTTCTTAGTTGTCTTGGTTTGTTCCACTAAAGCAAAATGCACTTCAGTCAATTTTAATAATAAAAACAGTAAACAAAAGCTTTGAAGCTATCTCAGGATTTTGTTATGATGAGTTCAATACTTATAGAATCTATTTTGTGATAATATCAACTGATACTGAGGATTTGCACAATAATGGTAATATTAGTAGTCATTTCTTTATCTGGAAACATTTGGCATTTAATGACCAAATAGCCACTGTTATCGGCATCTGAAATTTATAAAATCTTTCTATTAAAACAAATTTTCAGGAATATATGTTTCTCAACTACACTGTTAGCGCTCTTTCATTACTGATAGAGGGTTTCCTTCCTAACCTTTTGTTTGAAGTCGTGTGGAGTTTTCAACATCTTGATTATATTATTATTTTCTCTTCTCAAGCCCAGTAGCTGTTATCACTCTTTCCAGTATTGATCGGAGTTTCCTTCCTAACCTTTTATTTGAAGTAGTGTGGAATGTCAACATCTTGATTATGTCATTATTTTCTTTGAGTTACATGTGCTATTCATTTTAACTGTTGCTATCATTGAAAGTCCTCAAGGGATGTGGTTTCTTGTTATTTGGTACAGTTTTTTGTAATTTTGAAGCACCAGTCTACAAGGGTCAAATGATGGTCCTCTCAAAGACCTACAGCCTTCATTCACTGGAAGCCATTTTCAATACATGTATTTTGAAGAGAAAATAATGGCATAATCATCATTTTTTCTCTTTGAGTTGCATGTGTAATCTATTTTATCTATTGATGTCATTTCTGTTATTTGATACAATTCTATGTGATTCTGTAGCACCAGTCTGCAAGGTTTGAATATGCATAGTCCTCACTAAGACCTACAGGTTTAATTTGCTGAAGCCATTTTTACCCCTTTGAGACCTGCATTCCTGAACAATTTTAACCCTTCGGGCTGAGCTCCTGAGTCAAAATTCACAAATAATTGGTATGTAATGTTACACAGTAGATACAAAAATAGTTACAAATGTTTACCCACTGTTCAGCTGGTGACTGGGACTTAAGTCATTTTTCTCAACCACTGTTCAACCGGTGGCTGGGCATTATGTCATTTTTCTTTACCACCAGTAAAGTGGTGGTCAGGGCTCAAAGAGTTAATCATTGATCCGAGTAAGCAGTTGCATACAGCTGACAGTTTAGATATTGCTATGTAACACTATTTAGCTATGGTAATTGGCTAACTAATTAACCATAGAAATTAAAACAGGAAATACTTAAGGCGAAAAAGAGCTATCTCAAAAGGCAGACTGATCAATGTTAAAAAAAGATTTTATTCTATTTACGAAAAAGATACTTTTAACAAAAGACAGTAAACCTGTGGAAAAAGCCATATGTGAGATTTTGTCAAGTTGATTAATGTCTTGCCGAGGGAGATAGGAAGAAAAGCAAATATTAAGATATCGGCCAGACCCTATCATGATATGGATAATTAACGCCAGGTCAGGATCAATATATCCTGCACTATGATATTTTCTTTTATTTCTCAGTTAACGTTCCGTTAAAGGATTCTTGAATAAGGGTTACGGTTGCTTCCCTTGTGTTATTGTATCATCGGCAGAATAGATGAAGTAAGAAAAA
The DNA here is from genome assembly GCA_964036315.1 of Acanthosepion esculentum. Classification (NCBI taxonomy): domain Eukaryota; kingdom Metazoa; phylum Mollusca; class Cephalopoda; order Sepiida; family Sepiidae; genus Acanthosepion; species Acanthosepion esculentum. Next base: position 20,850,102 of record OZ038495.1, on the reverse strand, counting down.
AAATGTTAATTCAATTAGGATCTAATTGAATTTAAGTTTCCCGGGTCCCCTAAATGACATATTCGACCGTAGACCAGAGACGAACGAAACAACAGATGTTGACAATATATTATTTTTAATAAACAAGAACATGGGACAAATGACAATAACGGATAAAAGAATAGCATGAAATGTTGCGTCTAACCAGAGTTGGAAGAAGATGAGCGATAACGAATGCAGAACTCAACATATGAAAGAGGATGACATTAGTAATCTGGTGTTACATATGTAATGGTGTTTTGCACGAACATAATGTTATTGTACTGTTGCAAACTACTATAATATCTGGGATGGGATACAAGAACTTATCTGCTATTTTGTGGTTTAATGGGCAATTTCGATAACAGTCTTTTTCTCTCTTTCTTTCATTCTAAGGACTGAAGGTTAGATTCTCGATCTGGATTGTGTCTTCCGCCTTGGGTTTGAATTCAGGATTCCTTCTTAAGATGACAATATCTGAGTTGCAAAGGCCTACTGCATTAGACACATCTCACATTCTCAGCACTGGGACAATCTGGTCTGTTTCTCAGCCTCGGGGAACGTGCGGTCGCAGCTTATTGTTTGGAGTTTGCAGTTGGTGTTACCTTACTTGTCAATGGCTGGCCTGCTACTAATTTTCTTAGAGTTACAACGTGCGTCTCTTCCTTTTTGGCACCTAATTTCCTGCTTACTGATTGGCTGCTCTTGACCAATCGCATTGCCACTTTTGCGTGCTGCTTCTGTTAAATCTATTTTTATCACTCGCCTACGTGTGTGTGATTTAGGTCATGGTGTGGGAAGGGGATGGGTGTTATATGTCGGCTTGCATTCGTCACAGAATCAATATTAATTATCTTCCAAGATATCATTCTTTTTTTTTTCCTGAGTGCCAGCAAGGAAAAGCAATGTAGTGATTATAAAATTTTAGCATTTGTCTCGACAGGTGGAGAGGATTGTTAAGTAAATATACTTTACCAACGTGTCGTTTCAGACTCTGAGATGTTGATTAGCAATATGCCGATTATAAAATTTGCGCATGAGAGAGAAAATAGTGGAGAATTGAGATTTGGCGAGATAAAGAATTTAATCTCTCAACAAGCCAAGGGTTCCATTATAAAGCTAACTTCATGAAGGGACAAGATGGCAAACTTTGACAGTGATTGATGGAGTCGGTAAAGAGTGCTGGCTAAGTGGATTCTGGGTGGCCAAAAAGATGATAGAATTTTAATTGGCAATATGGAATTCATAAAAATTTTGGCTGATGGGAAAAAGGAGAATTTTGTAAACAAAAATTCTAGATTATAATTTTAAGGAGGCCAGCTTAACCACACCCGCACTGCCGGGATGCCATTGGTCGAGTGGTAGCAATGGTGATAGGCGGAGGTGAATGGATGAGAAAGACGGAGAAGTTATTAACGCCCACTGAAGGGATTGGTATGAGATATCAATGTAAGAGAGGAAGAGTTTAGGAGGATAGCTCTCCTCCGACCTCCCCTCACAGACGAGAGAGAAGCCCCCCACGGACGAGAGAGAAGCCCCCTCCCGAAATGGAAAGTGATTAATTTTCCAAAAATGGGAAGTGATCAATTTTCCTGGCCTGACAAAAAAGAGATTTCTTGTTGGGAATCGAGATTTACTGAGAACTCCAGGCTGTGTCTGGCCCCACACCAGGTTTTGGTCGGTTCCCATATAAACGAACGTCCTCGGGTCGTTCAGTTGAGTTACAGTCAAGTTGCAGTCAGTTCCTGTTTAGAGTTCCAGTTAGAGTCAGACCTGAGTGTTGCCTCACAGAAGCTGACTGAGAGATTCCAAGACCTCCGACTTCGCCTATCCTACCAATAGCAAGTTATACTGACGAATGAAGCCAAGCCAGCACCTAAGAACTAAATCAGATGACTAAGATACTAACTTGCTTGAAACACAGAAGTGTCACATTCCGTAGAAGACAGGCTGGGAGAGAAACACACTCCTGTATATAACAGACGGATAAAGTTAATTTGTTATTTCTTAACAGACTTGAACCTCTTGGGTTTTTCTTTTATTTGCTTCTTTTTCTTTACGCTTGTGCGATATCACCTTCAGTCTGGACTCAGCTTACACTAAAGTCCGATGCCTGATTGATCTCGTCTACCTAAGATCAAAGTCACAACGTGAGTAGGTTAGACTTGAGATCGAAGCAGTTACTCCAGTAACCAGACATTGCAAGTGAGCTGGGAATGATAGAGCTGGTAGGTATTGACCTGGTGAAGCTGTTAACATCGACAACCAGAATTCAACCCTGGATGGCCCAGTGTCACATACTGGTATCCTGACCAGGGGATTTCGCTGAGTAGCGACGACCACCGAACGACCGACACACGGGCTGGTGGCAGCGACTAAGAGTCAACCCCAAAACACCGGTGGAAGAATCATTACAGCTTCGCGCCGTAACTGGGAGTTAACCACGGGCCAACAACTTAGTGTCACATATATATGAAAGTCTCAATCTGATGACTAAAGTTTTTAGATTTTTTCTTTTTGTTTTTTCAGCAACTTGTGGGGTTGGGCAAAACTACCCATAGTGCAACCTATCATATGTACAATTCTTTCTGTATTTCATTAAAATATTTTGTTACAGTTTGATGTATTTTGTGAGAATTGACAGCCAAATAAATGAAGCACCAGTATTATCAGTAACAGAACTGATATAAATAGCAGCACAGTAAAGTGTTTTTCATTAATATGGTTTTTCCTATTTAAGTATTATAACGTGTACCACTGTAAATTTCCATATGTATTATGTCAAGCCCAATCAGAAACATACAATCATGTTTATATTCCAACAGGTTTATACTAAAGTATTTTCCAAATATAAACCGGTTCTGAATGCTTCATTTTATTTAGTAAAAGTATGCAAAGTAGACATAGTATAAAAACCAATCCTTGAAAAATTTAAAGAGTCAATTTGTTTTCATTTTTTTTTTTTTGTATTTAAACATTTATTTTACTTTTTTATTAACTTTATTTAAATAATGGTTTCATATTAAGTTTGAGTATTTTAACATGAAAATGTGAAATATTTAGCCAACCTTAATTTAATTCTTGATAAACTAAAATCTCCATATTCTAGGGAAAATTAATGGTTTTCTAAATTTATTTTCCATAGATGAAAATAGACAAAAAAAATGGATTTCTATTTCAAAACATTTAATAAATGAATAAAAAATATTCCCTACTTTTATTATATCCAATGAAACTAAGCTTATACCCATGGTAACTTTATTTATAATTTGTATGCTTTAGGATTGTAATATAATCAACAGTGTAGCTAAAACACAAAAGGTCATGCTGGTACATGTCAAAGTTACACATGATCAAATGGTTTGGTTTATTTTGTTTTACGGCATATCAACCTCAACGGCTTATTTAATGCTGACAAGATTTTTATTGCTGGTCATATTTTCAAAAATGTATTGCTGATAATATTTTCTTTTTTTTTTAATGTACTGCTGGTAATATTTTTTCTTCAAAAATGTATTGTTGATAATATTTTTTTCAAAAATGTATTGCTGGTAATAATATTTTCTTCAAAAATTCATTGCTGGTAATAATTTTTTTATTAAAATGTATTGCTGGCATTAAAACCTATTTTTACACTTTTATAGTGTTTTGACCCCAGTTTGGGGGTTAACTATTTGCGCATAGCTGGGACCCTAACAGGTGCTACCACCCTGGGTCAGGGTGGACCTGGGAACACCAGCAATTAAGAGGTGGTTCCATGCTCCTCAAAACATCCTGATCAGAGGCCTTGCTCTTGGATGTAGTCTATCGTCTTACCCAGGACACAGATATAGTTTATCATCTTACCCAGGACGCAGATGATGTTTATCGTCTTACCCAGGATGCCTCATTTTTTGTGGGGGGAGGTCTCACCCCTCTGCAGAGGTGCAGATTGCGTATTCTGAAACCCCAGCAGACAGGGTGGCATGATCAGATGAGAGCAGAACATATAATTAAGTCCCATGAATTTAGTAAACATCAAGATTACATGGATTTAACCATGAAAATGTATATACATTAACCAGAGGAGAAGCAAAACCAGAGATTCCCAGAGTGGTGATTTTAAAACATTTCCACCTTTCTGTGCTGTTGGAAAAAAGACAAAAATGAATTTCTTGTTTGGCTGAAGAAGAAACTTTTACTCCTTGTTTTAATTTTTTCTTTCTTTCTTTCTTTCTCCAACTAAGATTTTGAATAAAGTGAGAATCTCAACTACAATTACAGAATTCTGAATTGTATTTTTGATTGTCCTTCCACCAAGATAAAGATTAGTCCATCAAAATTAAGGAATACTTAAAAAAAGATAGAAAAGACCAGCATATTTTAGGGAGGGGCTTTAAAAGCATGAAGATAAATGTCATTAACTTTTAAAATTCAATTTCTTGTTTTTTTTTTTGGTTTTAGTAAATTCTTGATGGAATAACTATTTCTATAAACACATTTTCTGGTGAATATCGTTTTTTAAGTATTTAAAATCCAGAGTTAAAAAAAAACAAAACAAAAAAAACCTTTTTCTTCTTTTTTCCCCAACACTGCAAAGCTGATAAACTCAGATAAAAGCTTACAATTCTTTACCTACAATTTATCAGGTTGAATTTAAAATTAAATTTACATACATACCTCCCTAACTTTGCACAGAACTCAAAACCATTGATTGCTGCCATGTCTCCGAAACAATGTGAATAGTTTTTGAAAACCTTGAGCAAGTTATTTGACTGCTGAAACATGTGACATTGAGTAATGTCTTCATTACCACGAATTAATCTTGTCAGTTCCACACAGTTTTCACCGATCTAAAAATGGGAAAGAATATTACAAAGAAGGCAGTGAAAATACAGAGACAATAAAGAATAATATAATATCTTCAGTAACAATAGATAAGAATATTACTTACTTTATTGGTGAGGTGAAGGAAAGACTCGACAAGATTATTAAATGTTGGTTTGTAAGGATTGACATCCATTGAACAAAAGAAGACTGAAAACAGAAAACAATTTACTGGTTTAATAAATACATCCTTATTATTTCTTATATTTCGGAAATTTTATTTTCTGAAAGAAAAGAAAATCTGCTACAACAGCATTTTCACTATTGCCCGAATTAATAAAAAAATGCAAATCAGATTCAATTACAAAGAAAAATATTTATTTCTAACCAGCAAAATAAGGGTTCTTGCAAAAATTTGTCCCTTTTTGCTGAGAATAGGACAACCTATTCTCTGACTAACACAATGTAAAAAAAATGTAGCAGAAAACAAACTTAAAAATTACAATGCACAAAAAAACAAAAAAAAAGAATAGCGCCCACTTGCTGTGTCAATGATAACAATAAAAAAAAGGGGGGAGAGCCTTAGTTCTACAGTACACTTTCAGTCCTTTCAAGGTTCAAAAGTTTTTATCCTTTTTCTTTTCTCTCTTGTGTATACAAAGTTCTCTTCCTGGAGACCAACTCCCTTCTTTCTTCACTTATTTTCCTCCCGTCCGCTTGGAAATTACGCTTTTCTTTTACAGCCACTAGAAGGTGGAAATTTACTTAAACACATGGCAAAATACTTTTTTGAAAACGCATGTGTTCGCTCCTTCGTCTTCTTCTCAAACGTCTTTGGCTCCAAACTCCACTTACAGACTACATTTCAACTTTCTTTTCTGGGGCTTCTTCTAGAGGGCTTCTCAAAACTTTCTCTGAAGAGGAAACTTGCCCTCAGTAACTTGTTACTCATGCATCCTTACTTATGGGCAAACGCTGCCTGCCTTTTCAGCAGGGAGAGAGAAAACGAACCTCTTCTAAGATGTCTCATTTCCAACTGCCCTAAGGTCCAGTCACAGTTCTCCTCCCTTTCAAAAGGGGGCAGTTCACCTTTGAACCGTCCAATCAGTCCATTAAAAAAGATATCAGCAGGTTCTTAGGGCCAGTAACACAATGAGTGTCTTTTGTTATCCCTGACCTAAAGATTTTCAAATATATTGTTATGTAAAAAAAACAAAAAAAACATGATAAATAAAGACATTTTGGCAAACTAGAACCTTTGTGCCTGCAAAAAAAAATGAAGTGTCAAAAGGAGTTTTTCATTGACACTGCTATTATTTTAACTAGCACTCCTTGACAATGTCCGTTATTTTAAAAAGTGATGATTAGAACTGGAATAAAACCTAAACATATGATGAAAGTGAATTTATACATTTTTTTTCTTGAGAATTTAAAACAAAAATATTAAACACTATTTATTTATTAGATTGTTTATTTACAAGAATAATTTTAGATTTAAAATATTCTAGAAACTAATTAAAACTAATGCAATGCAATATTTATCATTGACCAATTTATCAATAGAAAATAAAAACATAAACAATTTTTTATTCATTTTTTATTTATCAACATTTACAAAATTATTAGAATATCTGAATCAAGTAAATCCTTATTATTTACCATTTGATAAAGTTTGAATCAATTTTCAATTATCTGATGTTTTGCCAACCATCCCAATAAACAATACAATAAATAAATAGTATTTATTATTTTTGTTGTCAATTCTCAAGAAAAAAAAATGTATAAATTCACTTTCATCATATGTTTAGGTTTTATTACAATTCTAATCATCGCTTTTTAGAAGAATAAACATTGCCAAGGAGCAAAGGTAGTTAAAATAATAGCAATAATGGAAAAACTGTTCTTTTGATACTCTGTTTTTTTGAGGGCAAGAAGATCCAAGTTTGCCAACTTTTTTTTTATTATTGCATATATATTAATATGAAAATAAAAATAGTTCAGTCTGTACTCAATATTTGAGTTGAGAGATCCTTACTTGATGAAAGATTTGTAAGCATCTCTACAGTGATCATTTCTTACAGTTGGAAAAGGGAGGTCATTTATAACCAAAAGTTGAATAGTAATTCTCAATACTTAACTCTATAAGCATTCTGTTAGTGTGTCTGTGTGTTTGTCAACTTGTTACCTCATTCTGAGCAAACTGTTTGTCCAATTGGCATGAAAATTCTTACACAGATCGGAAATTTACGGCATTTGTACTTGATGTCTTCAGATTTTTCGATTGTTCCTCCGATTTTGGAAAAAAATCGATAAAACCGATAGGGGGTCGAATATTGATTCGAAAAAAATTCATCAGTTTTTCAGTGATAGTTTTCACAAATTACAAGTGATATCCATCAAGCTCACATTGAGGAATGTCCTTACTTATAGTTTTGAGGTGCTCTTCTTTGTTTTTAAAAATTGATATCAGTTATCGGAAAAAATTGATAAAATTGATCACTTTGGGACATCCGATTCAAATCCAATGTAGCTGATTTTTGGCTGTTTTTTGCAAACTGCAAGGAATTTTCACGAAAATCATGTTGAGCATTAGTTTTATCAACAGTTATTAGTTGCTGACCTTTTTCTTCAATATCGGTATCAATTATCGGAAAAAAATCGATAACATCATGCCACTTTCGACTTCCAATTTAAATCCAGTCAAGCTGATTTTTGGCTATATTTTTCCACCAAAATTACGTTGAGCATTGTTTTTATCAACAGTTATGAGGTGCTGACATTCATTTTCAATATCGATATCAATTACTGGAAAAAATCGATACAATCAATCACTTTGGGACATCCGATTCAAGTTCAGTCTAGCTAATTTTAGGCTATATTTTCAGAAAAATTCCCGTTGAGCATAGTATTTACTGACAGTATTGAGGTGCTGACTTTCCTTTTCAATATCGGTTTCAATTATCAGATAAAAATCTTTTGACTTCCCATTCAAATCGAGTTTATCTGAATTTGGCGATGCTTTTCGCAACTTGCTTGGGATTTTGATTAACTTTATCGGCTTTAGTTGTGACAATTAAAAACTTTTGCCCGGTGAGCTCCTTTGTGACCAACTAATACATGAGGGAAGTCGATACAATCATGTCTTTATTGGAATTTGTGAATACACCAATCAAACGTATGTTCAACTGAGACGTCTACACTACAGACTGTACAGCTGATTGTTATTCACACACGCGTGACCATGCTTCACATAGCGGTATCTCATTGGCTGAGTGCAGTATGCAGTCACTGATTGGTGTTCGAGACCCTAGGTTGCTCGCTGATTGGCACAACCGATTGGCCAGTAATACTTCGCATTTGAACCTGCTGTGCACAGCTGTGAGACGAAGGTCTCACTTCTGCTCCTGTTACGCTGTCAACTGATCATTTCTCCTACCGCAAGTTGTTTCTTACGTTTTTTCTTTTCCGTTTGTCTGTTTAACTACATTTTTCCAACTACCATAAACAATTTATTCAGCTGTTTTACTTAAATACTTGCCTTCCTGATTCTGGCTCACGCTTTGCGATACTAAGTTAGACTTTGTACTCCTGGAATTGAGCAACCCTAATCAACCACTACTAGCATCACTTTTCCCCATGCTGCCAAAAAAGAGGGTACATCTTAGCCTTCGGTTTGCAAGTGTGTCCACTATGAGGGCAAGAAGGGCCCACGAGTCCCAGGAGCAGAATACAATGCGACTATCACAGGTCGCTCAACGCAGTGCCCTCACGCTGGCCTCGCAGTCACAAGAGGAGTGTGCCACCTGCTTGACTGGGAAAGCTGACTACAGGGCTTTGTTGTGATCAAGGCTCAAGAATACACAATGTTCAAGAATGAAAGCAAAGGCTGCAGCAACCACCTCTGCATCTCAGGCTTCCGAGACTCATCATCAAAGGCTTCTTCGTAACGTAAGAAACGCTGCTGTCACTGCAAAATCAAGGGCAATAGAGACACTTGACCGCAGATGCGCCCGTCTATCCAGGGATGCTGTTGCAACAGTGAGCGCTAGGGCTGCTGATACACCATTCTGTAGGCCTGTGCGAAATTTTACAAATGCTGCCAACACTGCCAGGTCGAGGGCAGTAGAGACATTTTCCTGCAGGTGCGCCCGTCAATCCAGGGACACTGCTGCAACAGCGACCGCTAGGGCTGCTGAGACTCCACTCTGTAGGTCTGTTCGAAATGCTACAAATGCTGCCACCACTGCCAGGTTGAGGCCAACTGAAAAATTTGACCACAGACATGCCCATCAATCCCAGGACGTAGCTGCAACAGCGAATGCTAGGGCTGCTGAGACACTGCTCAGTAGGTCTGTGCATAATGCTAGGAATGCTGCCACCACTGCCAGGTCGAGGGCAGCTGAAACATTCGACTGCAGACGCGCCCGTCAATCCAGGGATGCTGCTGCAACAGCGAGCGCTAGAGCTGCTGAGACACCGCTACGTAGATCTGTTCGAAATGCTAGGAATGCTGCCACCACTGCCAGGGCAAGGGCAGCTGAACCATTTGACCGCAGGCGCGCCTGTCAATCCAGGGATGCTTATGCAACAGCTAGGTCAAGGGAGTACGAGACAGGCAACTCACAATGCCCGTAACGCTGCAGCGTCTTCTGCTGCCAGAAACTCTGAGGGCCCACAGACAAGGGCAAATAGACTTTCATGGGCTGCTACAAACATGGCTGCTGTGTGCTTATCTCAAACTCCCCAAGCTTGCGACATTCAGCACCTTGAGGTCCCCATGCTGTTACTTGTGCCAGTAGCTCTTTTTGATCTTTCTTGGCTTCAAATTATGACCCCAGCATTAACTTAACTATGCATGACGACATCAATGTAGGGTTCATGACCTGCGTTTGACAATTCTGCAATATCCGCAAATGGGCCAGGGAGCCTGCCGGTCTGTGCTGCTCGTCTGGTAAAGTTCGACTGCCACCTTTGCATGAACCACCTACCCCGTTGAGGGGACTAATAGTCAGTTCCCATCCCGACTCCAACCACTTCCTTAAAACAATTAGGCAATAAAACTCCTTTCAAATGACCTCATTTGGGGTTCAGGTGGTTTGAGAAGACGGTTGGATGCCCACTTTCAAAGTACAGGGGCAGGTATACCACTGAATTGGGTCTCTGCTGCCTGAGGAGACCTTTATGCCTAAATTCCTTCAACTGTACTTTATTGCAGACTACAACCTACAGGCCGAAACCCGGATTGGTATTTTGCCGGCATCGGGAAGATTTCCTCGCAGGGATGTCATACTACTACTTCAGACCATGCTTCACGAGGTTAACAGCTACATTCGCAGTTTCAAATATGCTTTGGAAAATGCTCCCTTTCCTTCCTTCAGCATTGTAATTGACACCGACAAATGGCCTCATGATGAACACGAACGCCATTACAATGCTCCTGCATGTAACGAAGTGGCCGCTATTATACATGGGGAGCAAGACCGCACTCGCGATATTGTCATCAAATCAAGAGGCGGCGCTCTTTGCAGGATTCAGAGACCCATCGATCATATGACGCATTACAGTACCCTTTACTTTTCCCTTACAGTGACGATGGCTACCACTTCGGCATTCCCCCTTGTACTCTGGGTGACCAACCTACAACATCTTCCAAAGCCTTATCGTGCAAGGCCTTCTATTTATACCGTTTCATGGTTAAGGATGGAGACTTCAACCTGCTTCATAGATGCAGGGAGCTTTTCCACCAGTTTGCGGTTGACATGGCCACTAAGATGTAATCGGAGAGGCTTTGTTTTATATGGAATCATCAGAAACAGCTGCACTCAGACTCCTACGTACACTTACGCAACAGCCTTCGAAATGAAGTTAATCCCAGCGACCTAGGAAAGCTGTGCATTCTGCCCTCTACCTACACGTGGGGGGGGGGCATTACATGCTTGAATGCACGCAGGACGCTATGACATATGTTAGGCAATATGGGCGGCCAGACTTATTTATAACGTTTACCTGCAACCCCAAATGGGTTGAGATAATGTGTGAACTCCTACGCAAACAGGATTACACTCACAGACATGACATTACCGCCCGTGTATTCCACTTAAAACTGGGAAAACTTATGGACTTAATAATAAAGGGGCGGATCCTACAGTGAAAATGCAACCACTATTTTACATTGCCAGAATTAAAAATCTTGACCGATGATGAATGGATGGCAGTCTTCGGGTAAGCACGGAGCAGCAACACAGCAGCCACCTATTGCAACCGGTTGACCTTGAGCTCATTGATTTTGCTACCAGTGAGATTCCCGGCCTATCAGTGACCTCAACAACTGCGGATACATGCATAAGTTCAATAATTCAAGTCCCAAAGCAATTTAACTACATAAAACCCCGAGTAATGCCGGGCTTTACTGCTAGTATAATATAAAATGTATAATCTTAATGAATTCTATTGAAAGTAAATGAAAGAAAAAATAAATGACAATGATACTGATGATTTAGCAAAACCCATTTGAGAATGTCTCATTAATTTGGTTATTTTTTCTGCACCAATAATCTAGGAATCATGTCCATACAATTGACTCTACAGTTGAATGTCATTTTACAATTACAATCTATAAGAACTCTGCTTTTATAATCATTAAAAGTAAAAATATCCAAAGGAAGCTAGCACAAAAGAAAATATGTTTCTTGATCTTGTTATTCTGGTAATTTGCATGATATGGTGATAAAAAAAAAATGAAATATGTATTTAGTTAATTCTATTCTTAGTTTCACGGAATGACAGACACTCTTCAGGAAAGTTTCCTAAAGAATAAATATAATTCCATGAAACTCAGAGTAGAAACAAGATAAGTGAAAATATTTAATTTTTTTTTTTAATCAGTATTACCCCAAGCAAGGCAGTATAGCCACTAGCACGCAAGTGGTTACAGGGTGTAGAAGAATTAAGAACAGAAACCTTAATAATGAGGAGAAAGAGAAAAAAAGTAATCAAGAAGACAGTAGCTGGTGATTGACATTGCATTTAAATTTTTGCAGATTAAAGTTGGTTGGAAAGCCAGGAGGAAGTTCCACAAGTGAGAAGTGTGAGATAAGAAACTGTTAGGATTGAAGTTATGTCTATATCTAGCTAGCTCAACTGTAAATTGATGAGATCTCAACACCAGTCTAGTATTGCACTTAAATTGATACAGTCTAGGTACCATAACGAAGAGTTCATCTGAATAAGTACCATGAAAGTATTTATAAAAAGGCACAGAGAGGCAACCTTACAGTGGTAAGTGAGTGACTGAAGCTGAGCTGCCAGATCAGGATCAATAATATTGCTGATCTTATCAGGTAAATAGCAGAGGCACTGGACCATATATGGTAGCAATAAACTTATAGATATGCAAGACTGATTCCAGAGAGAAAGATTATCCCACCCTACACAGTGAACTGACTTTCTTAGCAGCTGGTCTAGCAATGGACTCAATGTAGTCTTTCCACCTCATATCAGCTGAGAATGTTAGTCTGAGAATTCAAAATGGATCACTTTCTTAGAGGATAGCATCAGCCATGCTGATGGAAGGCAGAGAGGGTTCTCTCAGATGATGAATGGAGAGAAGTTTAGTTTTGGATGTATTAAAATGGACAAGCCATCTTTTGCCTGAGTTAACAACTGTCTTGAGGTTGTTTTGTACATCGGCTGCCATTTTGACCTTGTCTGACTGATCAGCCTTACTATCAAGGCAGGAGTAAATGGTAATGTCATCATTATAAATGCCAAGTTGAGAGCTGATGTCATCAGGAAAGTCATTAATAAAGATTAAAAACAGTGTAGAACCAAGGATATTGCTCTATCTCTTGATATTTAGTATAATAATTACAAAAACTGTCTAAAAAACATTATTTTCCAGAATTACTCTCACCGACTGTGTTTTGGCAAAATACGATCTTTGTTATTTATGTCTTACTGTACTTTATATAAAAGATTTTATCTTTTACAATATAATAAATGAAAATGTTTTGTTATCATTACAAACATGATTTTATAAAAGATAAATAAGAGGCACAGAATTTAAATAAAGGAAAGTTTTCTATGAAAAATAATTTTTGCATCATTATTTATTTTTTGTTTAAATTTAATTCTATCCTTTTGAAATTGGAAATCTAACTTCAAAAAGTCCTCATGTGAACTCTCTTATTCTTCTGTTTATGGTACAAGTAACAGATGGCTACAGTGAATATTCAAAATGAATTTAACAAAGGCAAAATAATAAAAATGTTAACAGGTTGTCTTCAACACAGACACAATTATTCACTAAAGAATACTGAATCTTATAAACTGAAACAAAGAATTCTTGCAACTTTGAATATCTTTGTGCAACAATCTGATATTATTCAAGAATTTCCTTATAACTTCAGTGACTGGTTTTATTGGATGACATCAATGCTAAAACTGATCACTTGAACTTCTTGAAAGAACTGAAAATATTATGTTTATTTTGGTTTTTAACATGTTAGATAATTCTTACATAATGCCATCTACAGGTTTTGTTAGAGTTACTAGGTATTTACGCTGTCATCCCACTAAGATGAGTTGTGACACAAGGTCTTTTTTTAAGGTGGGGACCCAAGCGTGTACACCCGGACCAGGAACAAAAATTGCCCGCAGCCCCTGCAACTGTCAGTTGCGCTGGCCTCAGTGCGAGCACCAATCCCTCTCTCTGGTGCAATGAGAGGGCGCGGCCTCGGGCAGCTGTTCCCCAGGGCTGGGCACCTCTCAGTATAATTTTCCTCAGTTGTGACTCTGTCCTTTGATGGAGTCGTCCCTGAGTGCACTCTGCCCAAAGACAGAGACGCAGCTGACAGATGATAAATAGATGTGTTACAAACCCCCTCAGGAGAGGAATTTACTGTTGTTAGAGTTACTATTAAATATAGATATAAAACAATTATCACTTTATTTTGCCAAATAAAATTAAATTTATTAAACTATAAAAAATGATCGTAATAAATATCCTCACAGTAATGACACTTCTTTCTCTCCATAATCCCATGTGATCACATGTATGTCCTAACTTTTATTTATTTAATTTTTACTTAAAATCAGATCTACAAATCAAGGTAAAAATTAAGATTTTTATTGTTATTGCTTTAAATAAAATTGTAGAATGGATATGTACGTCAAAAGAAATATGCAATGTGCCATACGATAAACGTGTGCAGTAAATATGGCTTGATATTTCTAATTTTATCTTAATACTAACCTAATACTAACCTATATAATTTTAAAAATTATATTTGTAATTATCGAAGAAGCCTTTGTGATAAGTTTTGCATCTATCATAAATTGGTCAACTGTGTTGCTAAAAATAAGATCTAACAAGGAACATGTCCTAAAATTGAAGGAGTGAGGGCAATTCAGTGGTAAATTCCATTTGGATTTTGCAATTCATTAAAAGGAAAAACAACTTACCAGAAGTTTTCAGAGGCTTGAGAAATTTTGATGCTATTTTGTTTAAGTGAAAATAGAAATTTCGTTCTGACAAGGCAAGCTCGAAAGCAGTGGCTGTTTGTCCTGATGAACTCTTCCCAACCAAACAAGCACAAGTGCTGCCTCCTGCTACCAATGAACGAATCCAACCAGACTAGAAAATAAAGAGCAAAATTATCAAAGAAAAATGAAGATTTTAATAACAATCTTATAAATTTTATAGACAACAATGGAGTCCATTTTTAAAGAAAGGATACATATTTTATCATATTCTTTTGAGTGGCTTGTGATAAAATTGTTGCAATTATTTTTTTGAAAATTTATTAAAGCATTGTTAAATAAAAGTTTATATATTTACACTATTTACATTGTTCGGACTGTTGTCTTCATTCTTATTGCTATATTCATGAGAAAAACAACAATAACTAAAATTGTAATATGAGCTCTGGTAAAAAAATTGTTACTGCGATATTAGGTTTGGTTTGCTTTATTTTGTTTTATTGCATATCAACCATAATGGGTTATTTAATGTCAACAAAATTTTCAGGATATGTCTGTATGAATAGAATATGTAAGAAATCTGTTTGTGGATCAGGCTTAAATTGATGAAGACGGTTTTTGTTGAGAGTCAAATGTGTTGCTGGTAATTTTTTTTTTTTCAAAAATGAATTGCTGATATTTTTACTATAAAAATCTATTTTTATACTTTCATGATGTTTTGACCCCATTTTAGGGGTTAACTATTTGTCCAGAGCTGAGACTCTACCACTCCAGGTCAGGGTGTACCTGGGAACAACAGAAATTAAGAGGTGGTTCAACACTCCTCAAAACCTCCTGGTCAGGGGCATTACTGTCAGATGTAGTTTATCATCATACTTGGGACGGTTAAACATTAGTTTTGTCAGTCCCCAAAATTTACTCACTGATGTCCTCATGACTCAGTGGATAAAAGCGTTGTTTGAAGTAATCCAAGAAGTGACTTGACCCAAAGAGTTATCAGTTCAATACAAACAAAATCTTGGAGGGTTGAATTACTAATGAGAACTAACTGAAACGGAGATATCCCGAAAAGTCATAGCACATGGAATTAGAACAATCTACACCTATGGACTAAATATATTCGGTTTGAAATTCCAACATATATCACCTAAAGAAGGCCGAAGCATACAATGGCTGAAACATTGTGAATATGGCAATGAAGATGAGGACAACAGTCTGAAAGATGTAAATAGTGTAAATAATTACAATATTTCATTTCAGAAATATAGAGATGATAAAAGTTTATATTTTATCAAATTTAACAGAAAAATGAAGCATTTTTAAGCACATTATCTATTTGAAAGATATGATTCTATTTGAGAAAAGCAAACAGTATCAAGTTGTAAAATAATGAAAGAAAACAAAACAGCTAACTCATGGTTGAATTTTAACATCAATAGTAAATAATAAGATTACAGGTGAAAGAACTGAAACTTTAAGGCAATTAATTCTCATTTTTTTCTTGTATAAGTAATTATTAATATAATCTACATAATGATTTAAATTTTACATGTGAGCCCTTTGCATGGATCCGAAATATTCTTTAGGATACGTGGCAAAAAGCTGCAGCAAACAGGCAATTAGAATTGAACCTCTTAGTTGTCATTGCTCTGCTCTATCATTTAACTCTTGTTCATGATGATGATGATGATGATGATGCCACTAAAATAGTGCAGTTTGATTTTTAAAGAGTATTTCTGATAATGCATCAAGATAAAATTTGTAGGTAGCCTTATTAGTTAATATATATTAGTAGCAGTAGAGAGACACGGGAATTAATAAATATGGTATATGACAGGCTGATATATAACGGTCATGCAGAGATAAAAAAAAATCATTTTAAACAGATTGTAATAATCGTCAGTCAAATGTCTCAGTTCTGAAGTGCTTTAAAACACGGAATAAAAATAGCAGGTGCAAAAAAAGTGATTTTGAATTGTACAAGGTTTAATTTCATAAGGTATTTCATATACTATATATTCCATGGATTGACTGTGACAGAGTTATAAATATAAACAGACAAGGTCCATTCAATAGACAGTGAGTGGGATAATTAGGCAAGAGAAGTTAGAAAAGGAAATTGGGGATAAATATCAAAGCTATGAAGTAGGGTAGATGAGATGCGCAGTAAACAAATGTCAAAATCTAACATTACTCAATATATGTAAATGGTAAATGAATTTATGCTAGGATTGGAATTAACTGCTAACAAAGGACATTTCAACAGTACTACATTAATTATCAGCTTTTAGACTTAATAGTGAGAAATGACATGTTGCAAATTTACACATATTGGTCTTTTATAGTATGAAAGAAAATATTTTTTAAAAGCTTTTTTTTATTTTTTTTTAATAAGAAATCATTTATTGAACAAAGTAACTAATAATAACAAAACAAGTCATTGAAACAAAGCAAGTTCAGTCGACCATTGATAACAATTCCAGAACAACATAACTATAAACTATTTTTTCTATCTTCTGCCAGCCGCTATGATGGAGAAAGCATTACCTCGAACCGTCGCCAGTGAGACACGCTACAAGAGCCACTCCGTTTCATGAGTCTCGTTCCTTAATCGAGACGCAATTGCGCCAATCCTCCGAAGGAATGTCATCGAACGAGGGCCAATAACCCCTGAAGTCTCCACTGCCACAGGAGTAAAAAAAATCTATCAGCAAGAGAAGAATATTTAACTATTTTTTTTTAATCTCTGCGTCCCCAGCTTTTTAAAATAGGAATTAAAAATAATAATGGGAATTATATGATTTTTGCTTGCTTTTACTAGCAACATGTGATATCACCATTTCCAAAAGTGTTTATAATGTGGCTAAAATCAATAGATTTAAAGAACTGATTTTTAACAAAAATTGCAGTTCTGATAAATTTATTTTTTCCCCTTCTTTGATAACAATGTCAACTAATTTACTTGTATCTTTGATTTGAATGTTTTAGCAGCCTGAAAGCATAATGTACTTCACTTTGTTATCAAAATGTTTTGGTTTTCTAATTAGTTGGCTTTATATGAAAATAAAGCCTTAATGCTTTGTTTTTTATTTTAAGTGAAACAATTTTATATTTTGTAGCTAATGTCAGTACAACAATGAATATATAACTAACAACAAATGTAATTAATTAAATTATGGCCATGACATAGGGAATTTACATTGCAATGTTTAATTTAGAACATCTGTCATAATATAAGCTAGTGGTGCCTATGAGAGATAGGCTACAATTGCTATCACAGCTGAAGATGGTGATTTTCTAAGTGTAGCTTAGATGTGGCACAAGGCCGAAAATGTGGAGCACTCAGTGAGGATCAAACTCGCTATTCAACTATTACACCATGTCAAAGTGCCCAAATGCTTTTCTAAGCATAGCTTAGATGTGGCACAAGGCTGAAAGTATGGAGCACCCAGTGAGGATCGAACTTACTATTCAGTTGTAATTTGATTTAGTGAAACAAGCTTGTTAACCATTACACTATGTTGAAGTGCCATCACAGCTGAAGATGGACTTTATAAAGAAAATAACAGAAATGATGAAAAGCATTGCACTGCCAAATCCTGTTAATAAAGCATACAAACCTGGATACCCGTTTAAAATTTTATAAGAATCGCAACTTACTCTTTTGTTTTTATTTAGATGACATCTTGGTGGAATCACCTGCAAAATTTGGTAATGATAACTTTAGGGGTGGTTTGATTAGCTGAGTACTTTAATGCAAAAACCTTTTTGAATTTGGTTTATATGTTGACCCTGTCTCAAAGGAAATATTTATTTAGCAGAAAACAATGTTTGTTGTCATTTTCCTCCCCCAAAAGACATTTTATACAAAGCTACTCCTATTCTCACAATTCTCTGAAAAATATAACATGTAGATCAGCTTATAAGATAAACTTTTTAAGCATAAAAATCCTTTCAAAAAATCCAGAGTCGGTCAATATATTGAGTTAAAGTTACTGCTGCATGACGTCTACTGAAAATGTTACATTTTTTATGCTAATAAAGAAATGAGAGTTGTTAAAGTTATTGTTTTTGTAAATATGAATCAAATGTAGAATCAAACATGGACAGACAATGCAATGTTAATATTTCCAATAGACTATTTTTCTGTCAGATATTATTAGTCATGGATTTGTTGAAACTGGTATCCAAATCTTGGGTGTTATAGTTACAATGTTTTGGTAGTTGCATACTTTGTTGTTTTATTTGATAACATTCTTAGGATTTAATAATAAATCCTTTATTTAATTCACTGGGATAAACTGATCTCATTCCACTGTTCATACTAAGTAATATCTTTATGGTTAATATATCTATATTAGTTAATTTTTTCTGGTAATGTAGCTTTTGTTTGTTGCACTAAACCGGAATATATACATTTTACTGTCTGTTCAACAGATTAATCTCATGATCAACAGGTAACTTGACATTTTATCAATGCTTATTAGTCACGATGTCACTGTTGATGAAATTCTGGATCTGTAACCATAATGATTGTTCTTTGTTGATCAAAGAAACCCAAATGGTGATTATTTCTATGCTAGGCTTACTGATGAAGTTATTAATACCTGCCATAAATGCTGATTCTTTCAATCAGTCTTATTCTTCAATGTCACTCTGACCCTTCGACATGGCCTTGATATATAAGCTTGATGACTATGTTATGAATGGGTTCTCCCTGTAGGAGACCCCAAAATGAAGATTCTGACTTCATATTCATTTGCTTTCGTGTGGTCCCATTCATATGATGATGATGATGATGATATAATGTTTAACAGAATAGCTAAGAAGATTGATGATATCCTCTTTGATCATCTCACAGCTAACATTCATATTTGTGTCAGTTTCAATACTCACCACAAGGTGTGGTTAATTCACTCAAACATAACCAATGAAGAAGGTGTATACTGTCATGACTTCTCTATTGCTTATGAGCTGGCCTAGATTGTAGATAAACCTACCAATATATTCTTGATATAGCTGGGCATCATGCTTCTAAAACTTTTCTTCACCTCCTGTCTAAAACAATGTTCTTTTGAAGTGTCACCTTCCTTAGGCACTTCAGGCCACTCACTAATCTATGTCAAAATTGATTATTTACACTATTTACATTGTTCGGACTGTTGTCCTCATCTTTGTTGCCATATTCAAGACATTTCAACTATTGCATGCTTCGGCCTTCTTCAGGTGATTGGAATTTTGAACCAAACCCTTTATTTCATCCACTGGGGTAGATTGCTCTAGTTCCACATGTCATACCTCTTCCAGATATCTTAGTATCAGTTATCTTCTTTTTAACTCAACTCTCCAAGTTTTTTGTTCATATTTGCTCCACGTAGTTATCTAATTTTTATACATAAATACTCTGATGTCAGGAAATAAAAGACTTTTTGTTATAAACCTTGAAAACTAAACCTTTAATGATTTTCTATGTTTTCCAGCATTAAAAGGTTATTCAATTATAATATTAAGATTACTGAGACATATTAATTGTTAAACATTTTCAGTTTCCATTATGAATTGTTATATATTAAAACCTCAACACAGTTTTAGAAAGTAAATACACCCAGTGTAAATTACTTGAAGAAAATAAAATCAGGAAAATTTGGAACATGACAGGCTGGTATAAATTCATCTAATTGATAAGCAGTTCACTTAATTTCAAATGATTGATTAGCAACCTATTTTTAATGGGTACAAAACATACAATTATAAAAGTGACAAATAGCCAATCAAGAAATAGAATCAACTTATATCAAGTCATTCAAATGTTTAAATCTCAAGTCAATTATGACCCTATCTTTTTAAAAAATATCGAGACAAATCATCCCTGAACAGATTCCTATTTTTTAGGTGATGAATCAATTTGTCTGAATCAATTTAGTTAAATTTAGTTCTAATCAAGTAAGTAGTTTTACATAAGTTGAATAACATTCATAAACAATGTTATATATAAATAAATACCTGCATGCACATTACATAGTTCTTAAAACCTGATATATACTTTTGCTTATGGACTATATTCATACAATACGTACCTTTCTCAAACTGTTCAAAGCAACTGGTTTAGTTGTCTTTATCATAGAACTGTAAGTAGTTTTGCTGTCACTGAAAAACAAGAACGAAAATTTGGCATTATATCAAAAACATTATATAGTTTTGTACATATATAGGTCTATTTTTCTCTTTATTCATATTGGAGGAAACTGGCATGGATCTATGTTGGGAGGTGGGAGTACCACAGACTGATTGGCATTGGTAATCTTTGCACACATGGTGGACATTTCCAAGTATCTCTCTGTGTTATTTATTTTCCCAGCCTATGAGTACTGTATGCTAAAAAAACGATAGATTTAATAGCTAAATTTTATGTATTTATAAATATACCTGTACAAATATACACAATTTTACTATTTGCTGCCTAAATATCTCATTCTATTATATATATAGAGATTTTAATTGCTCCTTCTTCAATACGTTATTTTTATACATACATATATGGAGAAAAAGTTTATTGTTTACTCAACATACTATTAGTCGGTCCATGGAAATTCCATGGTCCCGCTAGTTATTATTATTATTATCACAACAGATACAAAATAACAATCCATTATCTTTCTTAGATCTTTTTATTTGGTACACATTCAGAACAACTATTTACCATATATGGTAATATTATAAGCCAAACTAGCATGAAAGTTGGCCTCTAAAATGATGAGATAATATTTCAGGTTAATGCCTATATTAATCAGAAGTCCACTTCCCAAAATAAAGCATAGGAGTAGATATGTTCGCCAATAGTCTGGTTCACACTCCTCCCCAGTCTTTTAAACAGGAGAAGTTTATCCATTGTTTTCTGTTTAGGATTGGGTTTCCATTTCCTTCTAAAGTCTACTTCAACTTTATACTCATAATGCTTTCCCTTTCCTACGCTAATATAACCCTATATAGTAACCCTCTCTCTTGAATGGCTCTTGGGCCTTGTATTGGGTGAATATTAGCTAAAAATAAATTACATTAGTCAAAAATTTGTATGTACAGTGTAACCCGGATATAAGAGAAACTCGGATATAAGAGAGATTTTCTCTGGTCCCAAATTAGAGCCTGTGTTAATGTATATATAATAGACCAAACCCGGATATAAGAGAAACCCGGATATGAGAGACTTATTCTCTGGCCCCGACAACTCTCTTATATCCGAGTTACACTGTATTAACCAGCAGAGGCTAAAGAGAATTGTGTACAGCAATACCTTAACATCTATATTACTATTTCAATATTTTAAAAGGTTTATATATAAAAATAATTTTGGTAACAATAATAATTGTGTCCATTAATATCTGGATAGTATTTATTTTTTTCCACAGTAACTGTCAGAGTCATTGTTGTTTTATCAAGTGTTCAGGTGAGATGCGAATAAAGTTGTTTAAAATACCACCAACTTTACAATGCATTCTATATTTGTCACCAAGAATCAAAAATATATATCTAATCTTCAGCTGAAATTTATATATAGTAGGGGGAAACAAATATTTGTACACATACAAATTTTTAATTTATGTATTTCCAACTAATGAATAAACATACTTTTCATATAATTAACTGTACACACATACATAATAACTAAATATATATAGAAAACAGAAATAAATTCCATTTATCCATTTTAATGGGTGAAAAAAGTATTCGTTCAATGCAAATTTCAGGTTTTAAAACTTTTAAATTGCTTTAATACTCCATATTATTGAAGTGTAATATTCTAGAATGTTGACAGGGATGCTTAGAAAGAACGAGTGGGAGCTAGTCAACTGCTGCCTACCCCAATCACCGGGAAACTTGCAGCAGCATAATCAAAGCTCTGGATCTTGACTTGATCCAGTATAGGATAATATCTTCATGTTTAGAAAGAAAACTTATCTTGTTTATAGGTTTAAGGAGGAGGGGATTTTTTATTATTTCTGTTTTGTAGCAATATAAGTATGAATTTAGAATCAGGAAAGATTATTTTATATTTTATTAATTTTTTTTTTTTTTAAGCTTATCACCCCAAGCAAGGCTGGAAGCCACTAGCACGCAAGGGGTTACAGAAGGTTTGGCGGAAGAGCAGATAGGAGTGGTAAAGGAGAGGATGTGGAGAAAGATAGTGGATCGATCAAGGCAAGGGGGTTACAGAAGATTTGGAGCGAGAGCAGATAGGAATGAAAGGTGAAAGGATGTGGAGAAGGGAAGTGGATAGATCAAGGCAACTGGAGATGTCAATTGACGTTACACTTAAATAGTTGGAGATTGTATTTGTCAGGGAAACAGGAATAAGGAAGGGAGTTCCACAGGCGAGATGTGCGAGACATGAAGCTATTGGAGTAGAAGAGACGTCTACATCTAACAGTTTCAACGGTGAAGGGGTGGGAACGGGATGCCAGCCTCATAGGACGTTTAAATTCATGAGGCCTAGGAACCAGCGAAAGCAGCTCATCGGAGCAATTTTGGTTCTTCGAAATGATTTCTAGTGCTAAATCTATAGTTACGTTTATATATATATATAGTCATCGACATATGAGCCTATTTCGCTGTATCACAGCTCATCAGTGTGGTTAGATGTCTGATTACTTCAAACCAGGATCAAAACTCAACCAATTTGGCACGAGTCAGAGATCCTAACCCTAAGCTATCAGTGCACAGCAGAGAAAGAGAAATTTTAATGTATTATATACAAGATGTATACAAACACCAGTAGCCAAAAGGGCTCAATTTGTGATTGAAAAACAATGCATTAATAGCAGCAGCAGCCACTATTTTTAAAATTACCATTTCTCTAGAGTGCTCAATCAGGTAACAAGTTGGTATATTTATTTATGGTATGTATTTTGAATAATTTGTCATTCCTTGTGGTAGGATATTGGATTGGCATTTATCTTGTGTAACTTGGTAAGTTCCAATATGACTTTTGGTTGTGTTAGAAGCCGGGGTGGTGTTTTTGAGAAGATGGTTTCATGTATGCATTGTGTTCAATTGAGTTTCATTTATAAATTCTTTCATGTGTAGACCGAATATTTTATAAGCTTTTTCTTTTCTATTAAGGAGAATCTTACCTTTAGGGTTAAATAGAATATCATGGATAGGATTTGATTGGCATAAAAGTAGTTTGATATAGTATTTCAGTGTCAGTTCTTGTTGCTTTAATGCTGATAAGGAGGTCTCATTTGATTCAGTATAAAGACTTTCGACAGTAGAGGTACTAAAAACCCCCAATGCTAGTCTGAGACCTAGATGATGTATGGTTTTTAATTCTTTCAAGTATGATTTTGTTGCAGATGAAAAAAAAAAAATCCATAATCTAGTTTTGATCTTACTACTGACTGTTTTTTGTCCACTTCTCAATCGGCATGAGCTACTGTTCTGAGTAGCTTTGTTGCATTTTCATCTCAAATACTTGATGCGTGGGATGAAAGAGAATTTTTTATCAAATATTATGCCTAGATATTTATATTGTTTGACTACAGGTATTTCATTATCATCTAACTTTAGCCAAGGATCAATATGCATTTTGCAGAGGTCACAAAAATGCACTCATTTGGAGATTATGATTCTGTTCTCTTCAGTCCATTTGACTAATCTATTCAGGCAGAGTTGGAGTTTGTGTTCTATAGTAGGCATGTGCTTCAATCTATAACATACCAGAAAATCATCTGCTTACAAGGAGCAATCAATTCTGGGTTCAAAGCTTTTTACTATATTATTTACGAGGGTCATTCAATAAATAAGGTAAATTTTTCGGTATAAGGACTTCTAATACAGATAGAAGCTTACTCATTTTTATTTTTTTTTGCTTTACTTCTTTTTCACATGGATTTAATTTCTTTTGCAGATTAAAAAAAAAACAAACTTTGAGAGTTTTGGCGATTAACAAAGATGGCCGACCAAGAAGCATGCTCCAGGATTGAACAGCGGTCAGTTTTTTGTTTTTGGTTGCTGAAGGGTGCAAACTAGTTGAAATTCATAGGAGAATGTCAACTGTGTATGGTGCCACATGTTTCAGCAAAAAAAATGTCTACAAGTGGACTAAAGTGTTTAAAGATGGACGGAGCAGTGTTGAGGATGAAGACAGGCCTGGGAGGCCTACAGAAGTGAAGTCTCCTGAGGTGATTGAATCAGTCAATGACCTCATTCAGTCTGACAGAAGAGTGACAATGGATGACATTGCAAGGACGTTGAGCTTATCTGTTGGGACAAATGCAGGGGTCATCAGTCAGAAGGAGTTATCTTGCATCATGACAACGCAAGGCCTCACACAGCAGCCCAAACAGTGCAGACCATCAACGAGCTGGGCTGGGAACTGCTCCCCCATCCCCCTTACAGCCCAGACCTTGCCCCTTCAGACTTTCATCTGTTTGGTCCCTTGAAAGCATTCACGAGAGGCACGAAGTTTAAAAGTGATGATGAAGTCAAAAGTGTTGTTAGCGACTGGCTGAGACATCAGTCCAAAGATTTTTACGCTGAGGGAATACGGAAGCTTGTGCACAGATGGGAAAAGTGTGTGACAGTGCTGGGAGACTACATTGAAAAAAAAAAAGAGGTAAGCTTCTATCTGTATTAGAAGTCCTTATACCGAAAGATTCACCTTATTTATTGAATGACCCTCGTATTTTGATACTAAAAAGACTGACTAATAATATACTTCCTTGCAGTTCACCATTTTTCTACTCTTTTAAATCTGAAAGTGTAAATCCCACTTGCACTTTCAAGTTTTGTTTTTCTCAGAAAATTTCCATAAAAATTGTCAGCCTGCCTTTTAATCTGAGGTCATTCAGGTCTTTCATTATTCCAGGTTTCTAGGCTGTCATATACTTTCTCCAAGTCAAAAAAGATGACTGACACAGGTTCTTTTTTAATAAATGCTTCTCTTATAATAAAAGTTTCTAATCATAGCAGATGGTCAAATGTACATGAAGCATTAATGAAATTCCGTTATTAATCCATTGGGTTTTAAATGCCAAATTAACCTGCTTATCATTCTTATCATTGTTTTACAAACACAAATGGTGAGTGCTGTTTGTTTGTAATTTAATGGGTCATTGTTGGAATTTTGAGGGTCATGTTTGGTGTTTGTGAGCTTAGGTGTGGGTGGTGATTACTATGGCTCATTTCCATAAATTGAGAATGTTACCACTGAGCAATATTTCACTAAAAGTTTCTAAAAGATATTTGAAAGATCCTTCAAAAACTTATAATGTATCTTGTCAGGGCCAACCACTACATTATAAATTTTGACCAGTGATTATTTTAATTATGGAAAATGGTTGATTCTGTGTTTTTTGACTGGAAATTTATTTTTTCTTTACTTCCCTTTTTTCTTTTTTTTTTTATACATTGGAAGTTTTCGTTTTGCATTTTGGAGGAGGAATCCTACACAAATTTGTCTGCCAATGTTTTTGCTATATCTTTGTCATCTGTGGTTTGTTATTTTGATTGAAGAGTTTTAGTGTGGTGCTAAAATTCTCACCCACCCCTACTGTCTTTTTGATCATATCATTTTGGGTTTTACTGTCATATTTATTTTAGATATATAGTTTGTCCATGAGGTTTGTTTGGCTTTTGTTATAGTTTGTCATACTTTGGCTCTGCTGTTGTCGAAATTGTTTTCTTTTGTAGGGTTTAATTTGAATTTCCTGAGGGTAGCATTTTTTGCAATTTTTATCAAGCCAAGGTTTACTGAATTTGGTTGAGGTGAAAGATTTTGGTATGTTTTCCCCAGATATGGAGGTAAATGCTTTTGTAAAATAAGTGAGGTAGTCCTCATTGTTATTATTTGATTCTGGAGTTAGTTTGTCTTGGCATTGTTTTTGGAATCTTTCCAAGTTAGCATTTTGTAGTTTCCATTGTGATGTCTTTTGGTCAAGTTTGGGGACTTGAAGAAAAATGGTTACTTGCATAGACCTTATTGTGTACTCACCAATTGAAGTTAATAAATACGGTAGGATCACACAGGGTTAAATCTATGGCTGAGTATGAACCACTTGCTGGATTAAGGTATCTTTGGGTTTTATTATTGTACAAACATAGGTTTCTTTTCTGTATCAGGGAATCTATAATTTTACTGTACATTTCATGATGTCCATTAAAATCTCCGAGTAATATAAATCATTTTGGAGTTGTTGAATTACATTATCAAGTTCTAGTTCAGTTATTTTGTCATTAAGTGGTATGTATATTGAGCATATGGTTTTGCGTAGGGTTACCAATACAGAAATTGACTGTAAGTTTGTATTTAAAGGAATCTGACTGTGGAATTTTATTATTTACTATTATGGATGTGCCACCTGAAGTTCTATCAGTACGAGTATAATCACAGATGGTGTAATGTTTTATGGGCACGTGGCTGAGTAGTTGGAATGTTCGTTTTCTGACCATGAGACCCAGATTCGAATCTCACCATGATCAATTTGTCAGGAAGGTGATTTCTTGATTTTAGCAGTCAAGTGGAGGTGATCCCAGTGTGCAGCACCTTTGGAAAGTGTTTGAAAAACCCATACACAGGTTGACCCAAGCCTTGTGAGTGAAATTGAGTAGACGGAAACCTTGGGGGTCATCGATAGCTGTGCTAGCACAAAGTCACAAGTCATCATGACTGAGGGCTTGAGCGTGCTGGCCTTGTTCAAATTGTTGATCACGCTAGATAACACACTCTTTCCCAGAAACTGTAACTAAGGTCTGTCCAGCATAGTTGCAGTATAAACCACAGGTAGGATCTGTGGGTGTTGAATAAACAGAAAATGTGCCTGAGCAAGTGTCTGTAATAGGGATTAGCTAGCTGCCGTAATAGACAGGTATCCTAAAATACGAGTGGCCAGCCATCAATGTTTTATATTTTTATTTAATTTGAGGTATGTCTCTTGAAAGCAGATAATTGCTGAAGAAAAATTCATAAGTAAAAGCAGTTCATTGTATTTAGCATTGAAACCTCTGATATTCCATTGGATTATCTTATTTGCTGTGATTTAGGATTTGTTTGGATGTTATAATTATGTGAAGGTTTTCATCCTCAATTACTTCTTGTCCTTTGAATCTGTTTTGAGTCAAGTTTAATTTTATTTTTACTATTGGCTGCTGTCATTCTTTTTCTTCAGGTTGGTCATGTTTACCAGATTTCTTTCTTGGATCTTATTTATTTCATTGAATTTAAGTCAACCTACTTTTCTTGTAAATTCTTTGGAAATTGCTTCTGATTATGTGTTGTGCATTGTCTTTCCATTGTTTTCGTTTGGATGATTTGGTTTATGGTTTATCCTCGGAAAGAGTACAAAGGGCGTTGTGTTTTTCCTCTCTTGGTTCTCTAATTGGCTTCATTATTTTAGGTCTTAACTCTTCCAGTTCTGGTTTTATTTCTCTTAAGTTTGGCCGATCCTTCGGTTCCAGTTGTAGTAATCTTTAGTGTAAAGTTTTGTATTTTCCTTGCATACTTGTAGAGGATATTGTTTGAGCATATGTTTTTTTTTCTGGGTTTGTAGCTTCCACCACCTTTTGTACTTATAGGAAAGGGATGTTTCTTGCATATTTTACAGTTAGGATTTACTTTTTTCACATGCCCTTGCATATGCCAAGTGGTCTCTACTACAGTTTGTAGAAAATTGGCATTCATATGTGGAATGGTCAGGTTTTTTTCTCTTTGCATTTTCCACTTACACTTCATCCCTTACATTTGTTCTACTCTTTCAATATTAACTAATTTTGAATTTTGGTTGAATGACATTATATAAGCATTTGTTTATATTTTCTTCTTTCTTAATATTGATCCTTTAAATGGCTGTCATTTCCTCTAGAGTACATAAGGAGAACTCCTGGCTTCTTATCACATAAGTTAAAGTTTTGACATAGATATACAAAGATTATTTTGGTGCAGAATGTTTTCATTTTCAGTAAAAAGTTGGCCTGTTTTTTCTTCTTGTCTATTCCAAGCTAGATGCTTCCATTTTTTTTTTAAGCTTTTTGATGGGTTTTTGGTGTTATATTTGTAGGTAAGCTACCTGATGGAATTTCATCTTGAAAATAAATCTTAGGAATCTATTATTTTCCTGTCCTTCTTGATTTTCTGAACTTGATTCTGTATATAACCTCTTGGCTTTATTTGGAGTCATAAGGAAAATTAACTTTTTTCATCATTCCTCCTTCCTACCCACCTTGGATTCCACTTCAACCTACTGTCGTTGGGAATTGCCAGAGAGAAAACCCATCTTCCTTTAATTTCTCTACACATGTATGGCAAAATGTCAGGGGCGCACAATCATTTTACAGTCATGACCTGATAGATTCTTGCTACTGCCTTCTAGTTGGGTTGGGGTATTGATAGGCATGTGTCACGTATCAATTTAAATATAGTAAACAGTCAGAAAAATGTGTAAGTGCTAAGGCATGACAGGACGAGACACTTGATCAGATCAGGCCTCATCCACAGCCTGTTTAGACCAAGACCACAAATTGGGCCTCATCCACAGCCTGTTTAGACCAAGACCACAAATTGGGCCTCATCCACAGCCGGTTTAGACCAAGATCACAAATTGGGCCTCATCCACAGCCTGTTTATACCAAGTAAGGACCAGAGATTGGGCCTCATCCACAGCCTGTTTAGACTAAATAAGGACCAGAGATTGGGCCTCATCCACAGCCTGTTTAGACTAAATAAGGACCAGAGATTGGGCCTCATCCACAGCCTGTTTAAACCAAGTAAGGACCACAGATCAGGCCTCATCCACAGCCTGTTTAAACCAAGTAAGGACCACAGATCAGGCCTCATCTACAGCCTGTTTAGACCAAGACCACAAATTGGGCCTCATCCACAGCCTGTTTAGACTAAATAAGGACCAGAGATTGGGCCTCATCCACAGCCTGTTTAGACTAAATAAGGACCAGAGATTGGGCCTCATCCACAGCCTGTTTAAACCAAGTAAGGACCACAGATCAGGCCTCATCCACAGCCTGTTTAAACCAAGTAAGGACCACAGATCAGGCCTCATCTACAGCCTGTTTAGACCAAGACCACAAATTGGGCCTCATCCACAGCCTGTTTAGACTAAATAAGGACCAGAGATTGGGCCTCATCCACAGCCTGTTTAGACTAAATAAGGACCAGAGATTGGGCCTCATCCACAGCCTGTTTAAACCAAGTAAGGACCACAGATCAGGCCTCATCCACAGCCTGTTTAGACTAAATAAGGACCAGAGATTGGGCCTCATCCACAGCCTGTTTAAACCAAGTAAGGACCACAGATCAGGCCTCATCCACAGCCTGTTTAGACTAAATAAGGACCAGAGATTGGGCCTCATCCACAGCCTGTTTAAACCAAGTAAGGACCACAGATCAGGCCTCATCCACAGTCTGTTTAGACTAAATAAGGACCAGAGATTGGGCCTCATCCACAGCCTGTTTAAACCAAGTAAGGACCACAGATCAGGCCTCATCCACAGCCTGTTTAGACTAAATAAGGACCAGAGATTGGGCCTCATCCACAACCTGTTTAAAACAAGTAAGGACCACAGATGAGGCCTCATCCACAGCCTGTTTAGACTAAATAAGGACCAGAGATTGGGCCTCATCCACAGCCTGTTTAAACCAAGTAAGGACCACAGATCAGGCCTCATCCACAGCCTGTTTAGACTAAATAAGGACCAGAGATTGGGCCTCATCCACAGCCTGTTTAAACCAAGTAAGGACCACAGATCAGGCCTCATCCACAGCCTGTTTAGACTAAATAAGGACCAGAGATTGGGCCTCATCCACAGCCTGTTTAAACCAAGTAAGGACCACAGATCAGGCCTCATCCACAGCCTGTTTAGACTAAATAAGGACCAGAGATTGGGCCTCATCCACAGCCTGTTTAAACCAAGTAAGGACCACAGATCAGGCCTCATCCACAGCCTGTTTAGACTAAATAAGGACCAGAGATTGGGCCTCATCCACAGCCTGTTTAAACCAAGTAAGGACCACAGATCAGGCCTCATCCACAGCCTGTTTAGACTAAATAAGGACCAGAGATTGGGCCTCATCCACAGCCTGTTTAAACCAAGTAAGGACCACAGATCAGGCCTCATCCACAGCCTGTTTAGACTAAATAAGGACCAGAGATTGGGCCTCATCCACAGCCTGTTTAAACCAAGTAAGGACCACAGATCAGGCCTCATCCACAGCCTGTTTAGACTAAATAAGGACCAGAGATTGGGCCTCATCCACAGCCTGTTTAAACCAAGTAAGGACCACAGATCAGGCCTCATCCACAGCCTGTTTAGACTAAATAAGGACCAGAGATTGGGCCTCATCCACAGCCTGTTTAAACCAAGTAAGGACCACAGATCAGGCCTCATCCACAGCCTGTTTAGACTAAATAAGGACCAGAGATTGGGCCTCATCCACAGCCTGTTTAAACCAAGTAAGGACCACAGATCAGGCCTCATCCACAGCCTGTTTAGACTAAATAAGGACCAGAGATTGGGCCTCATCCACAGCCTGTTTAAACCAAGTAAGGACCACAGATCAGGCCTCATCCACAGCCTGTTTAGACTAAATAAGGACCAGAGATTGGGCCTCATCCACAGCCTGTTTAAACCAAGTAAGGACCACAGATCAGGCCTCATCCACAGCCTGTTTAGACTAAATAAGGACCAGAGATTGGGCCTCATCCACAGCCTGTTTAAACCAAGTAAGGACCACAGATCAGGCCTCATCCACAGCCTGTTTAAACCAAGTAAGGACCACAGATCAGGCCTCATCCACAGCCTGTTTAGACCAAGTAAGGACCAGAGATTGGGCCTCATCCACAGCCTGTTTAGACTAAATAAGGACCAGAGATTGGGCCTCATCCACAGCCTGTTTAGACTAAATAAGGACCAGAGATTGGGCCTCATCCACAGCCTGTTTAAACCAAGTAAGGACCACAGATCAGGCCTCATCCACAGCCTGTTTAGACTAAATAAGGACCAGAGATTGGGCCTCATCCACAGCCTGTTTAAACCAAGTAAGGACCACAGATCAGGCCTCATCCACAGCCTGTTTAGACTAAATAAGGACCAGAGATTGGGCCTCATCCACAGCCTGTTTAAACCAAGTAAGGACCACAGATCAGGCTTCATCCACAGCCTGTTTAGACTAAATAAGGACCAGAGATTGGGCCTCATCCACAGCCTGTTTAAACCAAGTAAGGACCACAGATCAGGCCTCATCCACAGCCTGTTTAGACTAAATAAGGACCAGAGATTGGGCCTCATCCACAGCCTGTTTAAACCAAGTAAGGACCACAGATCAGGCCTCATCCACAGCCTGTTTAGACTAAATAAGGACCAGAGATTGGGCCTCATCCACAGCCTGTTTAAACCAAGTAAGGACCACAGATCAGGCCTCATCCACAGCCTGTTTAGACTAAATAAGGACCAGAGATTGGGCCTCATCCACAGCCTGTTTAAACCAAGTAAGGACCACAGATCAGGCCTCATCCACAGCCTGTTTAGACTAAATAAGGACCAGAGATTGGGCCTCATCCACAGCCTGTTTAAACCAAGTAAGGACCACAGATCAGGCCTCATCCACAGCCTGTTTAGACTAAATAAGGACCAGAGATTGGGCCTCATCCACAGCCTGTTTAAACCAAGTAAGGACCACAGATCAGGCCTCATCCACAGCCTGTTTAGACTAAATAAGGACCAGAGATTGGGCCTCATCCACAGCCTGTTTAAACCAAGTAAGGACCACAGATCAGGCCTCATCCACAGCCTGTTTAGACTAAATAAGGACCAGAGATTGGGCCTCATCCACAGCCTGTTTAAACCAAGTAAGGACCACAGATCAGGCCTCATCCACAGCCTGTTTAGACTAAATAAGGACCAGAGATTGGGCCTCATCCACAGCCTGTTTAAACCAAGTAAGGACCACAGATCAGGCCTCATCCACAGCCTGTTTAGACTAAATAAGGACCAGAGATTGGGCCTCATCCACAGCCTGTTTAAACCAAGTAAGGACCACAGATCAGGCCTCATCCACAGCCTGTTTAAACCAAGTAAGGACCACAGATCAGGCCTCATCTACAGCCTGTTTAGACCAAGACCACAAATTGGGCCTCATCCACAGCCTGTTTAGACTAAATAAGGACCAGAGATTGGGCCTCATCCACAGCCTGTTTAAACCAAGTAAGGACCACAGATCAGGCCTCATCCACAGCCTGTTTAAACCAAGTAAGGACCACAGATCATGCCTCATCCACAGCCTGTTTAGACCAAGACCACAAATTGGGCCTCATCCACAGCCTGTTTAGACTAAATAAGGACCAGAGATTGGGCCTCATCCACAGCCTGTTTAGACTAAATAAGGACCAGAGATTGGGCCTCATCCACAGCCTGTTTAAACCAAGTAAGGACCACAGATCAGGCCTCATCCACAGCCTGTTTAAACCAAGTAAGGACCACAGATCAGGCCTCATCTACAGCCTGTTTAGACCAAGACCACAAATTGGGCCTCATCCACAGCCTGTTTAGACTAAATAAGGACCAGAGATTGGGCCTCATCCACAGCCTGTTTAAACCAAGTAAGGACCACAGATCAGGCCTCATCCACAGCCTGTTTAAACCAAGTAAGGACCACAGATCAGGCCTCATCCACAGCCTGTTTAGACCAAGACCACAAATTGGGCCTCATCCACAGCCTGTTTAGACTAAATAAGGACCAGAGATTGGGCCTCATCCACAGCCGGTTTAGACTAAATAAGGACCAGAGATTGGGCCTCATCCACAGCCTGTTTAAACCAAGTAAGGACCACAGATCAGGCCTCATCCACAGCCTGTTTAAACCAAGTAAGGACCACAGATCAGGCCTCATCCACAGCCTGTTTAGACTAAATAAGGACCAGAGATTGGGCCTCATCCACAGCCTGTTTAGACTAAATAAGGACCAGAGATTGGGCCTCATCCACAGCCTGTTTAAACCAAGTAAGGACCACAGATCAGGCCTCATCCACAGCCTGTTTAGACTAAATAAGGACCAGAGATTGGGCTTCATCCACAGCCTGTTTAGACTAAATAAGGACCAGAGATTGGGCCTCATCCACAGCCTGTTTAAACCAAGTAAGGACCACAGATCAGGCCTCATCTACAGCCTGTT
The DNA here is from genome assembly GCA_964036315.1 of Acanthosepion esculentum. NCBI lineage: Eukaryota > Metazoa > Mollusca > Cephalopoda > Sepiida > Sepiidae > Acanthosepion > Acanthosepion esculentum. The sequence continues at coordinate 20,816,624 of OZ038495.1, read as the reverse complement.
TAGACCAAGACCACAAATTGGGCCTCATCCACAGCCTGTTTAGACTAAATAAGGACCAGAGATTGGGCCTCATCCACAGCCTGTTTAAATCAAGTAAGGACCACAGATCAGGCCTCATCCACAGCCTGTTTAGATCAAGTAAGGACTAAAATGGAGTATTGTATGTTTCATGTACACTTATTTATCCAGAGACACAGACCACCCAGCCACCACAATTCTGTCCTCAGGTATTATGGGTTGCCAACAAGTGGTGCTTATACATCTGTAGAGGTGCAGATAGTATATTCTACAGATCCAACTGATAGGGCAGGTAGATGACAGTGGAAATTAGATGCTATTGTTAAATTCCCTAAACTTTTGTGTAATACCTTGTATACAAACAAGGTTTAAATATTAGAGTTATTTAAATCCTCAGCAATTCAAAAAAGGGTCTGTAATGTATTCGATCCTGACCTGACATCTTGAGTCACTTTTCCACTAACATGATGTGGCTTCACTGTCTTTTCTGCAAATATTCTCATGGCAATTGTTCTGAGGAGCTGTTCCCCTTAGTACCTTGACTGCATTAATTTAAGCATGCTACTAGATTGGCAACTAAGTCTCACTATTTTAGTGTTGAACTAACAGATACAACTGTCAGTTCTATTCTAATAGTTTGTTTTCTCACCTGTGGAAATCACTTCCAATTTCTTGCTCATCTGTCACATACAATCTTAAAAAATTGAAATGCAGCATTAATTGCCATCTTGTGTCTTCCTAAATCCTGTTCCTTTATTGTCTTTTTCCTCACTTCTTCTCTCTAAAATCTTCTCATTCTCTTTCATTCCCTGTAACCTCTTGCGTCCTAGTGGCATTATCGCCTTGTTTGGGGTGAATTGATAAAAAAAATCTGTTATTTTCTTTGCAAATAGGAATGAATTTGATTCTTACCTGGGATGTTTGCCTGAGTAATAGACATCAGGATGAAAGCCCCCAGAGTCTGTAAGAAACAATGAGTGACTATCACCAGCAGCAATGTCCCATACCAAACAGTTAGCCACAAACTGGAAAGAAAAATATAAAACATTTATTAAAATTCTAAAATTAATCTGGTTAGTATGAATTTCTGCATGAAGAACATAAAACTTGGATCCTCAGTTAGAAAGCATTCATGCTATTATGCTAGAAAAGACATTTCACTCAAATTTCACACCAGACTGTCAAAGGAAGCTAGGTGCAAGGGTGACTTAAGGTTACTCCTGGCTACCAACTGCAGAAGTACATAACCTCACACCTGCATTGAAAGCATGAGAACAAGAATTTTGAACAGATAGATATATAAATAACCATTCCAGAGTTGTTTTGGGCAGTCTCTTTCAGACATCACAGGAGAACGTAGGACTCATGTGTAAGATTTATGGGGGAGGGGGGACTTTTTTTTTCTTTTTTTTTTAAGCTTTTCACCGCAAGCAAGGTTGGAAGCCACTAGCACAAAAGGGGTTACAGAATATTTGGAGTGAGAGCAGATAGGAGTGTTAGAGGAAAGGATGTGGAGAAGGATAGTGGATAGATCAAGGCAAGGGGTTACAGAAGATTTGGAGTGAGAGCAGATAGGATTGAAAGAGGAAAGGATGTGGAGAAGGATAGTGGATAGATCAAAGCAACTGGAGATGTCAATTGACGTTACATTTGAATAGTTGGAGATTATAGTTGTCAGGGAAACAGGAATAAGGAAGGGAGTTCCACAGGCAAGAGGTGCGAGATATGAAGCTATTGGAGTAGAAGAGACGTCTACATTTAACAGTTTCAACAGTGAAAGGGTGGGAGCGGGATGCGAACCAGCGAAAGCAGCTCATCGGAGCAATTACCGTGAAAGTATTTGTAAAAAAGACAGAGCGAGGTGACAGCGCATCTGTGAGAGAGCGACTGCAGACAAGATGACGGATCAGGGCCAATTACGTTGCATACCCATTTCTGGATTTTATCAAGAACCCCGAGGCAAACAGTAGGGGCTCCGGACCATATATGACAGCAATACTCCATGCAAGGGCGAATGGTTGATTTGTATATTTGAAGGATCGATTCCTGGTTCAGCAGAGAGAGCCAACTTTCCTTGCGGTGGATGAAGCAATCGACTCAATGTAGTTGTTCCATCTCAGGTCAGCAGACAGCGTGAGACCAAGCAGCCGCAGAGAAGAGCTCTCGAGAAGTTGGGCTTCAGACATTCTAATGGGAAGCAGGGAAGGATCCCTGTGGTGATTAATAGAGAGCAGTTTTGTTTTAGAGGTGTTAAAGTTAACCAACCAATTCCTGCCCCAGTTCACAACCGATTGGAGGTCCTTTTCGAGACGGACTGCCAGGTTAAATTTGTCAGTGACACTAGATTTGTTTTTGAGGCAGGAGTAAATTGTGGTGTCATCTGCATAGATGCCAACTTGGGAATCTATGGCATCAGGAAGATAATTTATGTATATAAGGAACAGAGTAGGACCTAGGATGGAGCCTTGAGGAACACCTGCCTTCGTGGGATAGGAGCTGGAGGAGAATCCGTTGAGAACGACCTTCAATTCATGGTTTGACAGGAATGATTGTATTAGGTCAAACAATTGACCTGTAATACCATAACCCTGAAGCTTGCGAAGAAGCCCGGTATGCCAAACCCTATCAAACACTTTGGAGATGTCTAGGGCCACGGCACAAGCTTCACCATTATTATGAAGACAAATTCAGTGATAGCTGTAAGCACATCAGCTGTAGATCGGGCAAAGCGGAAACCATATTGCTTGTCTGAGAGCAGATTATGGGATGTAAGGTGATTAACCACTTCGGTGTTGATAAGGGGCATCAAAGACTTTGCTGAAGAGGGGTAGGAGACTGATAGGACGGTAATTAGAAGGGTCGGAGGGGTCACCAGAGTTCTTAAAGACAGGAACAATGGATGTGGACTTCCAGCAGTCAGAAAAACAAGACTCCTAGAGGCAGTAGTTGTATGATTTAGAGAGGGCAGGCGCCAATTCAGGCGCGTATTTCTTCAGGACAATGGCTGGTATCCCATCTCCACCACTAGCCTTGTGTGGGTCTAAATTAGAGATGATGCCCAATACCAATGACGGGGATGTGTGTAACCCACTCAAAAGGGCCTCAGTTCTGAGAAGGAAATCAGGTATGGGTACACCGGAAGAGTCAAGTATTGAATTGGAAGAAAATTTCAGAGCAATGCATTCAGCCTTGTCGGCAGAGGTGGTCAAAACCTCAAACTGGTTGAACGGGGGGTATAGAGGGTTTGCTATTGTTCAGAACGCTCTTGCAAAGACGCCAATAATCCTTGGAGCCAAATTTGCGAGATGCAATACGTTCTTCATCCGAGCAGCAAATAGTGACTTGCCTCACAGATTGACCAACGGTTAAATAATGAAATAATGTAGTGAATAAAATGTTAAGCAATGAAAATTCAAGTCTCAGGTTATCATTTAAATGGTCACCTACACTTCATTACACATCTATCAACTGACAAATTTGTGTCAAGTACTGCATAAATATGGCCTGATACCAAGCTTTATTTAATTCAAAAAATATCTATGACTTTATCGAATGTCAAAGGTAGAGTTTATTAAACAAATATCTTAAAAACTTTCATTTATCCTAATGACTACATAGAAAATTCTGGCATGAGTTGAAAAATTAAACAATCCTACAATTTCCAATTGAGCCAAGCAGACCCAGTAAATAAAGTTTTGGCTTCTCTTATTGCAACCCCATGATTTGACCACTACCACACTCATGTTTAAATTTCAGTAATTTTCTGCACTAACAAATATTTCTGGACATAAGGAAAAATAATTTGATAAATAAAACATACAACTTTGCAATTTTGGTATTTATCAAAAAGCAAAATATTGTCAATGGTTAGAAATTAAGGCAAGTGTTACAGACAGATTAAGGATATTATGCACTACATGTTAAGAGTTTGGGGTCTACCCTCTGGATTTAAATAATTATTAAGTTTCATACTTTGATTTAATTAACTCCTACTAAGCTAGGATGTTGAAACTAATTAATCCCTCAGTGCATGGTGTTCAATTGTTAGAGAGTGTTTACGTAAAATTAAAAATCTGCCAACCCAAAGAAATCTGACTTTAGCTGGAAAGGTAGATTAGGCAAAAAGTGCCAAAATTTTAAGGAAACATTATGCTGTAATGAGTTATTATTGTTGTTGTTATTGTTATTATTGTTGTTGTTAATGATGATGATGATGATGAATATATTTTATATTATAAAACCCTTCACAGATTTTAGGCAATTCTTCAAAATCCAGAAAGTAGCCCAAATTTTGATCGGAGGTAATGGCAATATTAGCAGTTTCTTTATAAGGAAACATTCAGCATTCATTGACCAAGCAGTCAATGCTACTTTCGGTTGAAATTTATTAAAACTATTTTAAAACAATTTTTCAGGAAAATAGGTTTCTCAAGTTCGCTACCTGTTAACACTCTTTCCAGTATTAATGGGAATTTCCTTATGCTTGAAGTAGTGTAGATTGTCAACAACTTCATTATTATATTTTATCATCAAGTTACATGTAATATCCATCTTAATATTGAAGTTCTTCAAGTGATGTGATTTCTGTTATTTGGTACAGTTCTTTGTGCTTCTGTAGTACTAGTCCACAAGTTTCAAAGAAGGATGGTCTTTTCTAAAACCTACAGTATTCACTCACTCAAAGCCATTTTTAATCATTAATCTGAGAAAGTGGTTGTATGCAATTTAGATATTTCTGAACGATTTTGGTGCCATATGAAAGTCTTGATCAAATGAGACTATTTAAGAATATGACTCAAGATTTTAGGTTATGATTTGGTTTTGTAGCAATTTGTGGTGTTAGGCAAAACTGCCACAAGTGCAACCTATTCTATATTCAATTTCCTTAATCCTTATACTGAACCGATCTATACTACAAGACATCTGAAGTGTTTAGTATTTACTAATTGCACCCTGAAATCATCTGATCCTAACTAGGCATTGATTTAGCTTATTTTTTATTTGAATAATCATTTAAATTGTTGTTAATAGGTAAAGGTGGCTGATTAGACCTTTCCTTACCAGTAGCAGATTTTTCAACCATGGCTTGGTGTGTCACTGAGGGACATGTCCCTTGGTAACCTACATGACAGACAATGTGGTATTCAATTAGATTATTATTGTCATGATTTCATAGGGGTTAGTAGAATATGTATAATAATGACGGTTGATGCTGTCACAAACTAGGGACAGATCATCTGTGCTAGTTCCCCACCCTACCTGAAACTAAATTTAAACAGAACAATACAGAAATGGCAGACTGACTTTATATTTACCTTGACAGGACTAGGAACAGTGGAAGATTCAGAATATCCAAGCTGACCATGTGAATTGGAACCCCAAGAATAAACCTAAAAACAAAATTAGTAATTAATAAATAATTAAAAAATCAACAAAAACTAATTGAAAAAGTTTAATTATGGTATACAAAAGACAGATGTGAATACTATATAATAGTTATTGGGGTGAAAAGTGGAATCATCAATGCCAGATTCAAATTCATTCAATGAAGAAAAGTTTGGTAGCTTTCCACAGCACTTTAAGAAATTTCCTTTTGTAGCCAATATTGAATAATTTTTGAAAATCTGAAAAAATGGATACATGCCCACTGCCACCTAAGTATGTTCAACCCCCCACCCACCCCAAATGAAATAAAAAAAAATCCCAGTGCCCTCTTTCTACATAAGAGGATCCACAAGGGGGTGCTATCACCCACTTTGGGAAACACTGGTTTAATGGCATATCAACTCCTTATGGGTCATTTAATGCCAAAATTTGGGAGCATTAGCAATTTTTTTAAAAATGTATTGTTGGTATTTTCACTACAAAAATGTATTTTTATACTTTCATAGTGTTTTGATGCCAGTTTGGGGATTAACTCTTTGCCCTAACACCCCAAGTCAGGGTGGACCTGATAACAACAGCAATTAAGGTGGTTCCATGCTCCTAAAAGCCTCCCAACCAGAGGCCTTGCTGCCAGATATAGTTTATCATCATACCCAAGATGTCCACTTGCTCACAGCAATACAATCCAGAAAAAACAGTGACCAAGTGTCTGCAGAACATGGAGACCACAGGTTGCAGAAGGAATAATTATTTATTTCCCAAACATTTTAATGGTGTTTTTACTATGCTGCTTACAACTATCAATTTTGATTTCAGGACAGTTTAAAATTGTGGGGTGAAGCAATTAAACTTGATTTTAGGATTGTTGTTATGATCATAAATTTAATCTGGAGTCCTGTAGAAAGCAGTACAGATTGGAAATAAAATATATACCTATGAAACTCAAACTTGCATCATTTTGTTCTCATAAACCTTGTCATTTTGGTTACAGCTGCTTTACTGATTAGACCATGGAAACTATTGGCTGCAGTCATTCAAATCTAACTGTATAACCATTCCCTATCCTCCTCAACTACCTGATACATTGTTATCTTTATTTTTATAAACTAGAATAATACTAAATTTTAAGAAATTTACTAGATGAATCATTGTCAGTTATTAACTAGTATTTCTTTCATGCTTACTAACATCCATAAAATGTCAGCTTGTGAATTGTGATGGAAAGTAACCGAAATTAAAATGAGAAAAGTACTAGTCAAAATATTAGTAATAAAGATTACTATGTTTGAACCCAAAATACATTAATAACTTCTTTTAATTACTCACTGAAAGAGGCTGGATAGTCCTATTTGACAAAAAATGAATACTGTTGCCAATTGTACTGAAATCAAATACATTCAAACTTTTCAGGCTTTAGAATAGAGTTTAAAGTTGCCTTATTTGGCTATAAGTTTTTTTCAAATTAGGATCATCATAATGTCTTTTCACTTAATTTTAGGGTTAGGCAAACTTTTCATATTAGTGTTTATAATCAAATGACAAGTGTCAAATCATTTTTAATGATCAATTTTAAAACCTGCGCATCGATAAAGTAAAAAAAGAAATCAAACATTTAAAAATACATTGATACCTGGGAATATGCTGTAAGTGCCAGGCAATGCTGAGGTCCAGCAATGATTTTAGTACTGTTCTTGGAGTTCAAAATTCTAATACAGCAAGGTTTATCACTGAAAATGAAGGAAATAAATTCAAATATTCATGAGGAAACAAAGCAAAGTAGCATTTTAAAAGAAAACCTTGTTGAGATTAAAGAAAAATATCATGATATTTGTATTAAATTTTCTTAATTTTACATCTGAAAAATTATAAGAATTTTGTAAACAATGATAAATTAATCACGAGATGATTTTAGGGATATTATCCAGGCAGCAGAAAGTCTGTTCAGTCCTGAATTGCTCTGACAAGAATTCACCAGGAAACTGAAAGTGTCTACCCCATCTAGAGAAAAACAACTAACAAATTGAACTACTTCAGCTGAACCCGTCTCAATCAACAGAGGAGACAGATTAATCCAACAAAACATTAGTTTTTATAACCAGGAGGCTGTAAGTTCAATCTCTATGCAGGGTAACAAATATTGTCAATAGAATAGAACTTAACAATGAGGACAGTGTGAAAATATCAAGTTATCTCATAAATAATGTATTGTAACCCAGAAAAGTTACTGAATGAGGAATAACCAAAACAGAGGTTGGAAATGAAATGGTAATCTTTATAACATCAACAAAATACAATACTCGCCAGCAGCATGGAGTAGGTAAACAACTGCTAGTGGTGGACTACTCAGACAGCATATTATCCCTACTTAAATAGTGTCCAACGTATTTATGAGAATTTGGACATACCCATTAGTGTTCATAGGTATGGTATATAACATAATGACTGAATTCAGGATCAGAAAAACAAAAATCATATTTAATTAAAATTTATTCATTAACAAAAGGTTCCATAATTATCCTCTGTCCAGCAATTTACAGGCTTCATAATATCATTTCTGTAAAGTTATTTTGGTTTGAAGGAAAACAATAAGGATGAGATTATACTTTCTAATTCTTCATGCATTTTAACAACTAATCCATGAAAATGGTTTTGTAAATTCTAGAATAGGCAATAATCAGATGATGCAAGATCAGGAGAATAAAAAGGGTCTTTTTTTTTTCACCAGTCAAGGTCTCCTATCTTTTCAGATATAATTTTTGCTATATGGAGTTGTGTATTATCATAATGGAATATCAAACTTTTGTGACTGATCAAACTGAGACACTTTTCCAAGTTGTTGCCAATGATGGTGGTGAGCAGCTTGAATTCAGCTTTTAAATTCTTCCATTACAACAGTAATATTTCCATTAGGTTCTGACAAAAGCAGGTCATCATAAAACTCAACAGAACAATTTGTTCTCATGGCACATTTCTTAAGCTAAAGTCACTTTTTTAAAAACTTCTTAAACCATCTGCAGTATTTTCTTTTGTTTGAATAGTCTCTTTCATATATACTTTTGATATTTTGATATTTTTTTTTATGAAAAAAATTATTAATTAAAACATAAAAGAAAACAAAGAAAGTGAAAGTGAACATGATATATAATCAAAGCTTATTAGCTGATTCACAATCAGTAAAGTGATGATTTACCGATCAATTGTATCTCCAAGTCCCAGTTGTCCTTTGCTGTTCTTACCCCAAGACCAAACTTCAGTCTCAAAATAAGGCAATGGTTCTAAATGAGGTGAGCTAGTTGAACCTGAAACACAATAACTTAGTCAATTAGGACATCCAAAAAGAATATATTCACATAATGTTATTATGGATAATATGACTTTTATATTACACAGCAACCCTACTGAAAACTTTCTCATTAGTTATAACTTATTCAATTACTACTTTTGCTTGCTATTTGCTCAGTTGTAAAAAGAAATTAAATGATTGGATCACATTCTCAGGAAAGTCAAACTTACTGCATGTAAGATTTTTTTTATAAGGTATGGCTACAACTTGGCTAGCAATGAAATAGCTCAAATAGTTAAACAAAGGCTTTCTTTTCTCTCTTTTGATCAGTATTTGGTCTTTTGATAACAATTATTTTCCAGTCATATATTTCAACATGAACACAAATTTATCTTGTATAATCTTGAAAATAATATTTTGTATTAAACTTCAACTGTTTACAACTGTCTTCACCATTGATTCTAACTTGCTTCTTCTATTTACCAGAAATTCCTTTCCCTCCTACATTGAACCTTGTAGTCATTGACAATAATAGCTGAGAAAACTTGGCAGCAATTCTCAATGAAAAATAGTTCATGGGAAAATACCAAAAATAAATAAAAGGAAATATTTAATAATGTCATTCTATTCTTTAACATAGTAGTGATTATGTAAAATTATTAGAATAAATTTTTTACCTTTTGGTTTCATGCCTTTTCATGAAAGGAGACTTTCAGAATTGTCATAAACAGTATTTGAATAGATAGGCTTTTCAGTGTGGATTACAATAAGTTATATTGACAAGAACATTAAAAGAGAATAAGACTTGCATATGAACAAAACTTTCCTCTTGATTATTTATGCAATCACTCATGCAGTATGTCATGTAGAAGCCTTAGGAAAACTTGAAAAGTTTGAAAAATGGGTACAATTTATAGAGAAAAAAAGCAGTCTGTGTTTGAAGAAATTAACTCATGGAAATGAACATCAGTAACATTTAATTTCTCCTTTTGTTGACACAGAATAAAGTGATTGTGTTAAAAAATAAATTTCTTAAAAGAAACTGAATCAAAGAAAATCAAAGATCCAGTAGGCCAATTCTGTGGCACAAATACAGAGAGAGATTTCAAAATGGGGTTTCCACCGAGGAAAGAAAACTAACTCACTCCAGCGTTGTAAATGGTGAAATGTATGGTCCCCATAGATCATAGGCAATTGCAAGCTTTTCTTGACAGGACTGGGGAGTTCTTAAATACACACTGAATTCATGAATATGTAACAACTGATGGTATTATTAGGAATGCACATTCACACACTTCATGTTACAAATGGTTATCTACATAAAAAGCACACAAAATATTGTACTCATTTAGCTTCAGGTAATTTGTCACAAGGACATTGCAGGATCATTGTCCACAATAACTGGCTGACCACAGATTTTTGAGCTTGAAGTTACCATAGAAAGACAGCATGTAGTGTTACATTTAGTGAGTGGAACAAAATATTGGTTGCACCAAACCATCACAGACAGATCAATTTCTCAATTAAGAACCATTTAATAGATACCTTACATAGACTATGAAATGTGTGAATTTTGAGTGATAATATTAGTTACTACAGAAGTTAATACTTGTAAAATATTCTGACTAAGCAGATATGTAGTAACAATTTCCAAGCAGAAATTTGCAGTTACTTTCAAATTTGATCACCAAAGAGCAGGTTATATTTGATATTACACTATTAGCCTATGACTGCAGGAGTTATATGTCACTTTTCTTTACTTGTTACATTAGACTAACTTGAAAAAGAAAATAATTCAATACCTGTTAAAATGATGAGTTATAAATAAGGTAACTTTGATATGCACTTTGAATATATGGTAACTGAATTTTTAACAATTTTATAAATCTATTTTCATAATGAATCAGATTATATAAAAGAAAAAGTGTCCTGTCTAAATTGCAAATATTTTAAGACTATCAATTATAAAAGCAAAGACTTATCACATGCAGATATTTTTCCCAATATTTTATGGTAATCAGATAGGAAAAATCTCCTTATTAGTTGGTAGGCTATAATGACAAAATCACAATAATGATTTTAATTAATGATGGTCGGTTTGCTGAATATTCCAATTGGTTACTAGGACATAAACAAAGGTAAATTGACAACTTGGCACTTGATAAGAAAACTATTAGTGACAAAAGATAAAAAAATTTCAAAGTCAATGTCAACAGAAACATTTCTTTCTTCTGCCCACAATACTGTCTTATATAAAACTAGGCCACTTATGTGCTATCCTAAAAAAACCTATGCAACTGTCCCCAATGTTTCATTCATAAAATTGGTGAATGCTTAAAATAAAATTCCTACTTGTTCAATGAAAAAACTTAATCAATTTGCCTGCCAATTACAGAAAAAAAAACATTTGTTTTAAAATTGACTTTTGAGGTCAGTACATTCTTAAATTCTTGTAATATTTTTTAGATTGGGATTCATTTCAGGCCAGTTTTCATGGGCTGTAGAAACAATAAACTTGGGAATTACATTTGCAAACACCAAAAATGCATTTTTATTCATTTCATATGATCTTATTCAATATCTGATTTGAAAAGTATTTAATACAATAACAAAGAGAAAAAATAAATAAAATCCATAATTTTCATATTTAAAGCAATATGCAACAAAAATTGTTTTTTTAGTAGCTCAGTATTGTAAAATCATATGAAAAAATACTTAAAATTCTGTACAGTTTTTAAACACATATTATATTAAAAATGAATAGGCATTTTTGTGGATTTTACAACTTCTTGAGAAACTATTATTTGAAAATGAGATAATTTTAAGACATCAAAATGATTGAAGCAAATGTAAAAATAATAAAATATTTAAACAAATATTAAGTGGCAAGAAGTCTTCATTATTAGTTGATACGGTTTATTTTTATACTCTATAACAAAAGTTTTAAAATATGAAAAATTAAAAAAATAAAATAAAGATTCTCCTAAAACAAAGGTTACAGAATGCGAAGGACAGAGAGAGAGGATGGTCAGAATACCTTGTGGACATGTTATTCTGACAGTGATGGATTGCTTTTGTCTGGGTTTTAGATACAAGTCCAAAACAGTGCAAATTCAACAGAATGTTGCAAGAGATGGGCTAAGATCACACGCAGAGGGAAGCTAAACAAACAAGCGACATGCATTCTCATGAGTGATGTCATTCCTCCCCTGCTGTCACATCTGTCCTTCTCTCTTCTAATAAAAATTAGTAAGAAAAAGAAATTGTCCGTTTCATTAATACTATCTATGCAGTAGCATTGGGACCCAGAGATGACACAGAATGCAACACAAAACATCTGCAAGAATAGCAGTTTTCATTTGTATTTAAATTGTATCACCATGGGCACAAGGAAATGGTCAGATATTTTTTTACTTGAAATACATGGTGTGGCATTCATGATGAATAGGATAAAGTTGGTTACTATTGTCCTAACATAATGTTATTACATTTTAGTGACAGTAAATAAAAATTGAGAAAAGATTATTCAAAATGGCACAATAGAAGCAAACTGAAAATGAAATCCTCAAAGATTTAACTTTCAGAAAAATCTAGACTTTATTATGTATCTCTTGTGACATTACAGGCTGCAGGGCATCAGAATTTAAAAAAGAGGAGAATGTTTGATTTAGATTGGTTGGAAATAGCACTGACATAATATAGGGTGAGAAGGGTAAATTGTCACCATTTTATATTTTTAATTTCATGCATGCATGTTGTTTCTTTTTGATTTTGTTGACTGCACAGTATAGTAGGGTCAGTTGGGCACCATCTGTGAGAAAAAGAGCACCATGGCACAATTCACTCTGTTAGAAATTTGGAAACGGCATGCTGTACTGCTTGGCACTTGTGCCGGAAGCTCCATTTCAGAGTATTTGGGTGTCAATCTGAGTACAGTGTAGAGGATTTGGAAAGAGTTGGATGAGTCCAATGGTGATTATAAAGGTATAGCAGCTTAGAAAACTCACTCTGTTCGTTTTGATAAGAAAAGAACTCCCAAATTTGTTGACGAGGGCCTCAGATGCAGCACAGGGCCTACATCAAGTGCCTTAAGGAGGTAGTGCTGTCCTGGATCAAGAGGGTGGCTGATGGAAGACCCTATGTCTGGCAACAGGACTCTGCACCATGCCACACAAGCAGGATAACCCAGTCATGGCTGACAATTTCTGCCACCACATCACCCCTTACATCTGGGCACCTAACTACTCAGACTGCAACCCCTTGATTATTATGTGTGGAGCGCAGTTGAGCGAATGACCAACAAAACTCCTTGTAACATCAAAAATGAACTGAAGGCAAGGATTATGGCAGCATTCACTAACTTAAACGAGGAGACCGTCTGGAAGTGTTGCAGGAGATTCCAAGGTCGTCTGTGGTTGAAGCCAATGATGATTTTTATTGAATAAATCTACTCTTTAGTATTTCAAGATATTTTTGTGTAATTTTGGTAAATATATCTGTTAAAACGAAATGTCAATGTTATTTCCATTTTTACATAATTTAGATGATAGTTTATCCATCACACTCAGTAGTAGAAAGCCATTTATAGCCTATTAGGTTTTTTTTTAATATTTTTCCTTAAGATAGAAACTGCAAAGAATAGATAAAGCTATTTTTTGTTTTGCTCAGGCACATAATTCTTTAAAGAGGTTATTTTCTATTTCACCAACCTAACTGCTGCCACAAATATATCCCACTAAAACTCATGGTTGATGAACATATTTGGAATATTAACACAAAAATTAATATAAAATAATAAAATACTAACACAAATTTAGTATTTTATTAATGCTATTGTTTGCTATACATGTAGAATGATATTACGGTTAGTGTCTCAATATACAGGTAAGTGGTGTGACCATATGTAGTTTTGAATCAACTTCATTTACAGGTAGGCTACTGAAGCCTAATATATGTTTGGGGATGACCTATACAGTAGGTCAGAATTCTGAGCTAAAAATCTTGAAGTTGATTTGTACGCCACAATTTATATTAATTTTTTTCATAATTTTGCATAGAAAAAAAATTTATCAAAGTAAACTTACTTTTGTCATCTTTTTTGTGTGACTGCCGTTCTTTCTCAAGCTTTTTGGAACGCCTCCACAAGGCTCTGAGGGAAGAGTGAGAATCAGTTCGGTCACTCAAGGCATCATCATTACTGCCAGAACGCCTTCTCCACATATCCTCTGACAAAGGAGAGTCATATGTAAACACAGAGTCTCGACGTGACATACTAGGTGAGTCGGTATCCGAGTGAAGGTTAGAGTCCAGGCTGCTTGATTTGGACAGTCCATCTAGATCAATATGTTGACCTGACACAAAGCCAAATGAATCAGCCATACTACCGACTGATGACCGAAAAGTACTGATAGCACGGTTAGTAAGATCGGTGACTTGTTGTACAACAGCAACTGATGTCTCGGGAACAGAAGTAAACAGGTTTTCAAGTCTTGTTTTAATAGGGTGCTGACAGCTAGTGTCCCCTCCATTAGCATCTTGGTCATTCATTTGTTTGGCCAGATATTCACGTGCTTCTTCCTCATCAAGTATGTGAGATTTATTTTTTTGCACAATGTCTTCAGTAGTGGATGAGGTTGACATGTGGGAACTCTGGCTGTAAGACTGGTCTTGACTGATACTATCACCTTCATCTTTTAGAGAAATACTGTCAGTTTGATTGTCTGATAATCTTGTAATTGTTGGACTCGGAGAGAGTGTTGCTGATTGGTTCAAATCAGTTGCAGCAACTGGGATTTCCTTGATAGAAGAGGCAGAAGAAGAATCTGGAACTGAAGGACTCGTTTCATTCATTTTTACTGCTTTTTCTGGGCTAGGTGAGGATGTTTTAGGTGATTCTTCTTTCAATGGAGAAGAGTCTTTAGAAATATCCAAATTTTCCTTTGAAAGTTGTGTAGGCTTTGAGGGCAGCGTTTTACTATGGTTATGAGAAATATTAACCGTTTCTTTTGAGGGGCTTGGAATTGCATCTGGTGTTTGCTCATTTTCTGATAGGCTTGAAGATTTGATCAGTTCTTTCTCATTTTTTATGGGATTTGAAGCTACACTTGGCACTTGTTCCTTTTTTGATGGGCTAGAAACTTTGCAAGATGTCTCCTCATTTTTTGAGTGACTTGAAGCTATGTTTGATACTGAATTATTCTGGGGAGTACTTGAAACATTGCTACTTGTCTCTTTGTTTTTAAAGGAACTTACACTCAACACTTGCTCCTTTTTTGATGGGCTACAAGATTTATTTGAGGTTTGCTGACTTTTAACAGAACTTACACTTGTTACACTTGTCACTAGTTCACTTGTTAATGGGCTGGAAGCTACATTTGATAAGAGATCACTTTTTAATGAATTTGAAGTGACACTTGACACTTGATCACTTTGAACAAGACTAGAAGTCTTGCTGGATGTTTGTTCAGTTTTTAAGGAATTTGAAATTGTACTTGAGACTGGCCCACTTTTTAAGGGGCTCGAAGCAACACTAGACACCTGTTCACTTTTTAAGGGGCTCGAAGCAACACTAGACACCTGTTCACTTTTTAAGGGGCTCGAAGCAACACTAGACACCTGTTCACTTTTTAAGGGGCTCGAAGCAACACTAGACACCTGTTCACTTTTTAAGGGGCTCGAAGCAACACTAGACACCTGTTCACTTTTTAAGGGGCTCGAAGCAACACTAGACACCTGTTCACTTTTTAAGGGGCTCGAAGCAACACTAGACACCTGTTCACTTTTTAAGGGGCTTGAAGCAACACTAGAAACTGGCTCACTTTTTAAGGGACTCGAAGCAACACTAGACACCTGTTCACTTTTTAAGGGGCTTGAAGTAACACTAGACACTTGCTCACTTTTTAAGGGGCTCGAAGCAACACTAGACACCTGTTCACTTTTTAAAGGACTTGATGTTACACTTGAGGTCTGTTCACTTTTAGCATCCTCATTGGCTTTTGGTGTAGACTTCTTTTCAACCTTCTTTGTGCAAGTGTGCTCATCACTGATAATACACAGATCATTTGTCTCAATATAACTGTAAATCTCCTGATTGCATTTGGCACACGTCGGTGGGTAATATTTGTGATACTTCATATCTGAAATAGATTTCCTTGGCGTAGTCACATGTCCGTGTTTTTCAACTAAGGCCAGGCTGTGTGCCATTCCACAAGCGATATCAAGAACATTTGAATCAGACAGTTCTTGTACTCTCTCTGGTACCAGTGCTTCCTTTTTGTCTCCCAATCCTAGCCCCATACCACTGCCCCATGCCCACAATTCTCCTCGATTTGTAATTGCCAATGTGTGTGTGTGGCCACAAGCCACTTTTCGAACGTGGATTTTTTCCTCTGGTAAAGGTACCCCATGTTTGCATTTATCTTCCTGAATAGAGAATGACACTAACTCAGGGGTGGGGACATCTTCTTTGCGCCCAACTCCACACTGCCCACTACCAGAATCACCCCACATGTAAGCATCTCCAGAAGCAGAGATAACCGCACTGTATGCTTTGCCACAAGCAATTTCTATGATTTCTTTGCCTAGGGAAAAAAAAGAAAAAAAAGAAAAGAAACATGAAAATTATAAAGGCAACAGAATTTAGATATTTATATAAAACAAATTTCAAATGCAGAAAAAAATGTTAAATTATGTGATTTTAAAAAGTAGGATATAATAAGTAATTTCTGTTTTTGGGAAGCAGTTGTAACATTTTGAGGAATAAAGTCGATAAACGAAACCGGAAATTAATTATGGTTTGGTTTGTTTTATGTCATATCAACCTCAATGGATCATTTAATGCAAACAACTTTTTTTTTTTTTGGTAATATTTTTGCTTTGTCAAAAATCTATTTCTGTTAATATTTTTTCCTCAAAAATGTATATATAATATTATTTTTCCAAAAACATATAGCTGGTAATATTATTTTTCAAAAAATGTATAGCTGGTAATATTATTTTTCCTTAAATGTATGGCTGGTAATATTATTTTTCCAAAAACGTATAGCTAGTAATATTTTTTTTCAAAAATGTATAGCTGGTAATATTTTTTTTTTCCAAAAACGTATAATTGGTAATATT
Organism: Acanthosepion esculentum; assembly: GCA_964036315.1. NCBI lineage: Eukaryota > Metazoa > Mollusca > Cephalopoda > Sepiida > Sepiidae > Acanthosepion > Acanthosepion esculentum. The sequence continues at coordinate 20,799,820 of OZ038495.1, read as the reverse complement.
ATTTTTCAAAAAACGTATAGCTGGTAATATTATTTTTTTAAAAACATATAGCGGGTAATATTTTTTGGTAATAATTTTTTACAAAGTATTTCTGGTATTAAAACCTATTTTTACACTTTTATAATGCTTTTTACCTCAGTTTCGGGGTTAACTATTTGCCCATAGCTGGGACCCTAACAGGCGCTACCACCCCGTGTCAGGGTGGACCTGGGAACACCAGCAATTAAGAGGCGGGACCATGCTCCTCAAAACCTCCTGATCAGAGGCCTTGCTGTGGGACATAGTTTATCATCTTACCCAGGGCGCGGATGCAGTTTATCGTTATACCCAGGATGGCAGAAATTAATTATGACTCAATATTACATATTTCCAATACATAAATACAAGAAATAATTTTAAGCAAATATACAAAAAAAAATCAGTCAAGTATTATTACACATCTGTATCTCTGACTTTGCTAAAATAGCAGAGGAGTTTAGTCGTCTGGCTTATTGAGAAAATGACTGTTGGTTATCTATTTGAATGATATGAAAAGACTTCCTCTTAATCGCAAAAAGAAAAGAGCCTATAACAAAGTTAAAATTAAGGATAAATACTTTAGTTTTCAAGTCACATTATAATTTGATAATATAAACTTTCTAAAATGGTACAAAGGGTAGCCGAAAAATTATTGGTCTGATGTTTTGATGAATTTTCAGCTCCATGTCATAATTTTTAACATTAGCTCATAATCCTACTGAACTATCTTTTGTCTACTTAACACAGAATTTTTGTGAGTTACAATTAGGACTTTCACTAAAGATATGGTAATTATTATAATGGCTACACTAGTTTCACTTGATAAATATTTTAAGGAGTGTCTTGACTGTTTTTAACATTTTAGAAATTCTTTAAGTTTCTTTGTTCTTTTCTGTAAAATTTTTTGTATGTTTTTTTTAAGGCATCTCAATAGTATTTGGTAGATATTCTGTAATTTTGTTTGAATCTCTTTTACTTCTGTTAAATTCTCCATAGACTATAAGTCTACAGCCCCACCAAGTTAGGTGTTGCAGCTGCTGTTATTTCCATAGTAAATAGAAATTCCATCCTGTAAAAAACCTAACTCTATGTCCAATTGGTTTTAAATTCAGAACTGTCTCCTAAACTAGTTGCCAAGCAAGGCTAGAAAGCCCAGTCTATTCTACTATTTAACTCATAGCTAGGGTAAGAGAAGATAGATTCATATCTTTCCAAGGGTACTTGTATAAAAGTGAATGCAACATACTTTGAACATGGCATGCTGATAAGCACTACACATACACATTTTGTTTGAATACTACATGGAAAGTAGAAACACCTCTTGCCATGTAAATTGTACACCTGAAGAAGGCTGAAATGTTGTAGTAACAACAAGACTAAATAAGAATTGAGATCAATGTTCTTTACATGAAATATCTCTTAAACAAGATGTCCTACTCTATGTAATGCTTTTTTTGTCAAACATTCTTTTTTCTTGATCATGCCATTTTCATAACTGTACACTTGGGCCTTAATACAATGAAATCAATAATCCAATCAATTAGATTGCAAACAAAACACCCAATGACTGTACAATTAATTTCATAGTCAATATTATTTCCTAACTGTATCAGGCTATCTGGGGATCTATTTGAAATTGAAGTAGTATTATTTGCAAAAAAAAAACATTTTTAATTTATCTTCATGGCAGAAAATATTTTATCACATTTAAAAATTATTCCTATATTAAGAATAAGGATTCTATAATAGAATATTTTATCAATCAATATCAACAAAATTCACTTTTAAAAGTTATCGTTTTGTACATGTAGGGCATTTCAAATAGTGATTTATAAACTTTTAACAGCTGATTAAAGTACTATTAATGTGATAAGATAGGAAGCACTTAAATGATTTAATACATACAATAACAGCCGATGGTAACAAAGAAATGAAAGCGGCACTTACAAATACCGAGAGATTATACTGTAGATTAAGAGTAGAAAGCTTTTGTCATTATGGATAAGCAAGATATCACTAAAATTTTTAACTGAAATTTTGCTAGCCTAAGTCTAAAAAATCAATTGAGAAAATAGAAACAGTTGAAAAACTGACCTGTGAAATAGTCTAACAATCGAGGTGAATCAATGGAAGGTTCTGTGAGATTGCCAAGACCCAATTGATGATGGCTGTTGCTTCCAACTACAAAGACTTCTTTTTCAGTGCTCAAGAAAAGTCCATGCTCAAAGCCAAGAGAAATTCTCTTGATAATTTTGTGAGCAAAAGCATCAAATATCTGAATTTTGATGTCACTATGAAAGCCCTTCCATAAACAGACAATGCCATCTTTTTCATCTTCGCTGAAAATAAAATAAAGATTTTTTTTAAATTTTGCACAAAGTCATTATTTTTCTAATTATCAGTAGAAAGAGACAAAGATGAGTAGATGAAATATTTTATTTGAGTTTAAAAGTTATAAACTGAGAAAATCTGTATGCTGATGCTTGTAGGCTGAAATCGATAAAGTATTGGGTATGAAACATGAACAGTTGATGAAAATACAAGTCCCAGTTTTGTTCTAAGCTCATTAATTGCAAATTTTCAAATTGTTAATAATTCAAATGAAAGTGGAAATAAGTGAAGCCAATTCAGAAGTCGGTGCAAGTAAGGACAAGACATCCAATGCAAGAATTGAACACCAACAGATTTTTCAATGAAATTGTGACGACGAAGAAGAAAACCAAATCTTACCTTGAAAAAGAATTTGAATTGTGCTATTAGTCAAATAATAAAATCAAAAACAAGTTCAGGTCTACTTTGGTAAGGCTTCAAAATATGGTAATTTTTGTGCTTGCCTATTAAACTCAGTCAATCACTGTCTTTCATACCTTAATAAAAGAATGCTACTTTGGACGACAGGAGGATTCTTGGTTCTTCATTGGTGAAAAAGGTCATTGTGCATTGCAAGTTGTGGATATGGATTTTTGACTCTTGATTTGCATCCCATACATTACTGATTTTGAACTTTTGAAACAGATTTATGACCTTTGAAATCATGATCCCAGATTTCTGATTTTGGGATCTAAACCTCTCGATTGCTATTTTCTCACAGAAATGATTATTCAATCAAAATAAATAAATGACCTGCTAAAAAAAGGAAAAGACAATGACTCAGAATCAGAAATCTTTGCAGAAAAAGCAAAAAAACTAAAAATAATTTTTTCAGTTATTAAACAAAAAAAATCATCTGAACATATAAATTCAGGTTTTTTAATTTAATTATTATGTTTGACATACAGGTCTTCTCCACTGAAGAGTTACAGTGTCTCTGGACAAATTTTTAACTAATTCAGTCTTTCGTATCAAATTGTGAAATGAAAGTTATCCTGAATGGCCACTCGTCTAGATCCTTTCATACTAATGCGGGTGTCCCCCAGAACTCCATCCTTGGTCCTATTTTGTTTTTAATTTTCATTACTGACCTTCCCAACGGCATCAGCTCTCAACTTGGTCTCTACGCAGATGGCAACCATTTACTCCTGTCTCGATATTAAGTTGAATCAGTTCAATAAGGTCAAAATGGCAGCTGATGCCCAAAATGACCTTTTTAACTAGAGCAAAAGATGTCTTGTTAATTTTAACACCTCCAAAACTAAACTGCTCTCTATTAATAATCTGTAATACCTTTCTCTGCCTTCCATCAGCATGGCTAATGCTAACCTTCAGGAAAGTTACTTGTTGTGCCTTCTCAAGCTAACATTCTTGGTTGACATGAAGTGGAAAGATTATATTGAATCCATTGCTAGGTCAGCTGCTAGGAAAGTTGGTTCACTGTGTTGTGCGAGACATTTTTTCTCTCCAGAATCCAGAATCTTACATATCTATAAGTCTACAATTAATCCATGCTTAGAATATTGCTGCCACATATCGTCTGGTGCGCCTGCTATATATCTACAAATCCTTGATACAATCCAAAGAAGAATCATCAATATTATTGGTTCTGATCTGGCATCTTGACTTCAGTCACTTTCCTACCACCATAAGGTGGCCTCCCCCATGCCTCATAAATTCACTCTAATTATTCACATGAAGTCTTCACTATGGTATCTAGACTTTTTGAATTTAAGCGCAATACTAGACTGGTCATGAGGTCTCATCAATTTACAGTCGAGTTGGTAACCGTAAATTCTATGCTAACAGTTTCTTTTCGCTTGTGGTCTCGTCCGGCTCCATCCATTCCAGCCAACTTTAATTTTAAAAATTTAAATGCAATGTTAACTGCTATCTACTGTCCTCCTGATTATTCTTTTCTCACTCATTAATAATGTTTCTGTTTCTAATTCTTCCACATCCAGTAACCCCTTGTGTCTTAGTGGCTTCATTTCCTTGCTTGGGATGAACTCAAAAAAAAAAAATATTATTGCTGCAAAATCTTTAGCATTTTTTGAAAATATCTTTTACTCATAAAAATCATAACATTATTGGATGATAAAAGTATTTTCTCCTCTGAACTTATGTTACCTTTCAGTTTTGATTGAAGGAATTCTTTGCTAATGTTTTTTTTTACATCTTGAGTGTTGGATGACATGAAAAAAGTGATAGCTTGAAAGTGACAGATCTTGAGAATACTCAAGAATGCGCTGCATGTAGAAGTTTCCATTTCAGTTACATTATTATTTGCTAGATCACATTTTCAAAATGAGTGGGGGGGGGGGGTCCTGCAGAATAATCATCAGTTGACTTCTTATCTCAGTAACAGTCTTTTCTGATTCATCAAATGAGCCAATTACTCCCTGTAGCATTGATGCTGTTATACTTTGTCTAGGTTCCAGTAACTGTTGATAAAGTTTGCTCTTTGGAAAAGGAATTTGTGGTTGTTGGTTGATACTAAGTAAACAACAACATCAATTTAATTTAAAATGTAACTAATACATCCTTTCTGTAACAGAACACAAATCATTTGTCAAGTGAGCTAGATATTGATGGTAATTAGTACATAGATACTTTATTTTTCTTAAACATTTGTATTTTTCTGGTAAATGTATTTTTTTAAACTATGAGTAGAAAATATTTTAATTAGCAAGTGGAGACATTTTTGTATTTAACATTCAGTTCACTATTCAAATAAGATTTAACAAGACTCAAAAATATCTTCAGGCAAAATAAATTTTTCTGTATGGGTTGGCCAATATATTTTGTATAAGTACCTCCAAACATTCACTAAAAAAGTGCATACTGTGATGAAAAAAGGCCCCAAACTTGATAAAAACAAAGTTTGATTGTCAAAATGTTTATGTTATTATTAAGAGGAAAAACCAAAGTATTTTTTGATTGTTTTATTAAATTTTGAATCCTTTCTAACATGTTCGAAATTTTGGTTAAAAAATTTTGTTTTTCTTGCATCAGCAGGTGAGGCAAAGATTAGTATGGGAAATGTAGCATCTTTTTTGTTGTAAAAAAACATTGTTTTATAAATTCTTGCAAATAATTGTTAGATTTTAATGAAATTTTCAGGACTTCACAAATGAACAAAATTATTTTTGAAATTTTTTTTTTCTTTTTTTTAGAAAATCTTGTTAATTTTTTTTTTTTACATCTGTTACCCACATATAACTTTATGAAATTTTGACAAATTAAAATTCCACCTTCTTCATATTTATATTAATTAAAAGCAGGACCACATGGAGAATTTAAATCTTCAATTTGTTTTTGTCAAACAGAAAAACTATTTACCAAAAACCTGCTCTAAATCATAAAATAAAAAATGCAATAAGACTATGACATTATTTAATTAGAAAAGCTTTTAATTGCTTTTATAAATAAGATATATTAAGGTTACTATGGTCTTAAGAAAAAATTTTTTTTCATGAATAATGAATTTTTACAAGAATTGTTTTTTATTTTTTTTAAATTTTAATGAAAATAATTTATTAAGCTTTAAACCTTTTAAAATTCTGTATTAATTTCACCCTTTTAGATGATATTAAGTAAAAACTAAATTTACTAATCATTAATGGAAAAACTTAATACAAATCATCAAACACCAATATTTTAAAAAGAATTTTGAATTTTTTTGTATGTATATAAATGTGCTAATTTTTGTAAATACAGATTATCACATACGGCACTATCAGAAAATAAGAGCGATAACTACAGTAAATTTAAAGCCAGAAAGTATCTAAAATTCCATAAAACAGATTACAGAGAATATTTTCTTAAATTTTTAAGATTACTTAAAAATTATATACAGAAAGTGCTCATGTTATATTCAATTATTTTCTTATGGCTAAAGCCCCCATAGAACAACACTAGATAAATATCAATTTGTAATTAAGCCGTCAAACATGTCAACGATTTAAATTAACAGCCTAAACCTTAGGTATTGTGTTTTCTGTAGAGGTACCTATATTTAATTAACAAAAAAACTTTTGTTCTGTCGATTTTAAAAAACAAACTTTGTTCTTTCATAATTCTTAAAAAATATAGTTTCTTAATTGAATTGTGTTTAAGTGTAAATACTATTTTTGTATTGAATTTATTAATTAACAAAGTTGTTCTGTCAATTGAAGTGATTCAGAATGATTAAAATTGTCTTTTGGAACAATGGTAAAAAAAAAAACTCAGTCTGTATCCGTGCAGTTTAACATAACAATTTATTAAGAAACTTTAGTTGGGACCCATGGAATTTCCCAGAGACCTACCAAAATCATCACCTGTGTGCCCCAGGGGCTCACTACATTAAAACCCTATCAGCATCACTGTTGGAAATTGAAAAATCATATAAAAATGGTTATTTGATAAAAAACTGAAAACACACTTAACAATCCTTGCTGTCTGAATTTTGGGGATGAGGAGTTATTATTTACATTCCAGCTAATGTCCTCATCTTTGTTATTATTATCACAATGTTTCACTTATGGTGCCTTCTGACATTCTTTAAGGGATTGTTGATCTGAATAAACTTCAGGAAATTTCAAATATACATTAAATGTTGAAATAGATTCAATTCAAAATTCCCTGAAGATTACCTTTGATTGATAGACACCTGAAGAAGGCTGGAGGTCAAAATAGCTGAAATATTATGAGGATATCAACAAAGATGAGGACATTAGACCAAATGTAAGTAGTATAAATTAAAAATGCTTATCTGCCCATATATATATATATATATATATATATATACTAGCAGCATGGCCTGGCGTTGCTCGGGCTTGATTCAAAAATCGTACAACTCGTACAGCAATCGCTATCACTTGACTTAAAATATGTTTGCCCTTCCTTGCCTTTAAAGGAGTGCCCTTTGCCGTGCTGATGTTACTACATACCTTACTTTTTGCTTGTCTCACATTGCAAATTTTTTCTAAGCTATATACTAAACATTAAATCTGTTATGAAAAAAGAACTAAACAAAATGAACACAAAACGATCAGCTTTAAAAAATGACTCGTAACTGGAAAAACTGAATGAAAAAAAAAATGTTAACAACAAGTACTTTTTCACACCCAACCCAGTTCTGCGGAATCAGAATCAGCGTTGAGTTTAAGCAAGCGAATGAGCCAATTGGAGTAAAGTGCCATGCAGACTTAAATTTTTCCCACTTGTGACAAATGCAGCTATCGATTTTTTTGCATGCTAGTTAACATTCGTGTCAGTCAACTGTTGGCTCTCACGCTGGCCAATAGAATCTTCCTGCGCATTCGTGGCAGCCAGCTATAGGCTCTCACTCTGGCCAGTAGAAAATAGCCGCAAACTACATGAAAACTACCGTAGAAGCATGAAAAAATCGATTATTTCCACTATCGATGAGAGTTGGGAAATGCAAAGTTGGTCTTGGCGTTCGACCTAACTTGGAGCATCTGCATATACATTTTGGTGCAAATCCGTCAAAAATTGCAGCTGTGCATTCGTTACACACACACACACACACACACACACACATCCTGCCTTTTATATATATATATATATATATATATATATATATATATAATACTTCAATTCTCAAGATGATCTCATTATGAAATTTTAATTTTTTTCTTTTTTCATGTGATTTAACAAATTATCTTTTGTGAATATCAAAATAGAGTTCATGAATATGAATTGCAGCAGCCAAAAAGAAGGACTAACAATAACCTGGAATTTATAGTCTTCCTCTCACATGATTCATGCATCTGTTCATGAAATTATATTAGGTTTTATTATACAAGTAAATGATTTCACTATGACATAACCAACTGATGTTGCTAAAATTTACAGGATATTTCTTCTTGGCTTGGTTTGGCTTTGTGAATAAAAATCTAGAAGGGGGTTGTCTATATTTGCCATAAGTTCGTTAATGACTACAGTTCAAAAAAAAAAAAAAAAAACGACAGGAAGATCTGGCCACAGCTGTAGATATGGCCACAGAGGAAGATTTAGTCCAGGGTTGGTGCTGTGGTGATATAAGAAAATGGGCACGGTTTTTCCTCCTTTCCTTCTTGTCTATCAGGTCAGCCCTATGTTCATTTTTGGAGGAGCAGACAGCTCAATGTGTTGTGAGTAAACAAGTCTCTTAGACAGTGAAAAGGTCAATCCACTAACAATGGTCAATGTGACAAGAACTGGGGGGATTTCTTTTTGGTCGCTCCATTGTCACAGTGTCCACTGGAGGTTCACCATACATCACAATCTTGGGTAGGTGTTGGTCATTTATCCTGGAGACTTGTTGTGCCCATCGTAGCTATGACTTCAATGTTAATGATCTAATGACTGAGTCCAAAGTGAAGAATCTCTGCAAAGCAAGATGTTATATACTGCCTCTATGTGAACAGAGGCAATAGCATCAGCAAAGAGTAGTTTATGGATGCATTATTCCACTATCTGGGTGTAGGCCTGCAAACACCTCAGATCAAACAAGCTATGGTAGATATAACTTGTGAATTTCACCATATCCGTTTTTATTAAAAATATTTACAATCTACTTAAATGGCATGAGATTTTATTTTGTAACTTGAGGGTTGTTCATCATACTGTAAATAATTGCATATATAATAGTATAGTTACTGATATTTTTTCATTTCACATCTATAAAAATTGTCATTCGCCATAAGATATAACCCTCAAAAGACAATCGAGGTTTTAACATTGGAAACTGAAAACGTTGATCAGGGAACAATAAAAAAAAAAATTGAAAAAATTGAAAATATTGGCAAAAACAAGAAAAATCCTGGCTTTAAAAATGTCACAAAAAGATTTTTAAAAATTGAAAAATAATAAGCAAGAAAAATTGACCAGCCAGAGAATATTTGAAGAAGCTGGTTTTGTGAATGTAAACAGTGCATTCTGTTAATGCAGAATATTAAGAACATTGTCTACAGGCATGAAAGCAACCAAACTGCAACCTTTAAATAAATATTACAAAGAGAAATTTGTTAGTTGAGCAAAATGGTACATGAAAACTGATTTCTCAATAATTTTTAGTGAGGTCCTTCATGAAAATAGTCAACCAATATAACTTAAAAGACAACAGTGGGCAGGTGGAGTAATGTTTTGGGCTAATATTGTAGGGAGTAAAATGATAGGTCCCTTCAAAGTTAATGGTGGTTCAATATAAATACAGAAAATTATTAAGTTCTTAGACAAATTACTTTTTAGGTGGTACAGGTCACAACCAAGTAGCTTCTAGCTAAAGTGTTTATTCATGCAAGATAATGTTCCTTCACATTCTGTAAAACTGACAATTGCCCACCTTGTCAAAAAAAGATTTCAGAGACACCAACTTAATGGAATAGCCAACAGCCTCTCCATATATTAATTCAATAGAAAACTTGTGGGCAATCATTAAAAAGAAATGTATATAAGGATGGAAAACAATATTCAAGCAAAAACAGGCTTTTGGAAGCAATAAAAACTGCTACAAGTCATGCTAAATTCAAAACAGCAGAAAGAAAGAAATTAACAAAATCAATATCTGAAAGACTGATAAAGGTTATAGAATGTCAAAGAGCCCATATTAATATATATAAAAATTATTTATTTAGGTATATGGGATATTGTGCTAATCAAATACATGTTTTTATGGCCTATATCTCTTCTTTTTAGAATTTATACTGTACTTTGCATAAAAGCCAATATCCCCACACAAACAAGGTATCAATAATTTTAGTCAGGATAAATATGTTGAAACTCACATAGTATATTTATCATATAAACATATCCAGCAAATTTGGTCAATGTTGATTGGTTAAACATTTCCATTGTTAAAAAATTCACTTACATCATAAAATGTGACAGTTGCTGAGATTTAATTCATAAAAAGACAATAGTTGGATTTAAAATGTGATGCTTCACCTAAGTATATCCTAGCTTGGTATGACCCTGGGTAAAGGTAGGAAATCGGAAAATTCTTTACACACACATATGTCTTTATTGTGATTGTGTATGTAGAGGTATTATGCAACCATCTGACTGTTCAAATAGCTGTGTGGAATCCAGAAAAAATAAACATTGACTTACACTCCCTGATGAGCTGAATGACCAAACTTGAGTTGCATGTGAGTTCACTATAATTTTATTTTAAATAAGATTTTTTTATCTATAAAAAAAGACAAATGACATAAGGAAGTCTTGAAAAAATATATTAGACCACAAAATATCACCATTGTTGATTTTATTATAGAATTCGCTTGATGTATAATAACAAAGCTATAAATTATAGTAATAATAAATATACATTTTTTTTCCCTCACAAATAGCACAACTCTGAATTTCATGCACGATGCTATTGTAAGGTGCTGTTTGAATACTGTTATACCATACCTATGGATGATAATGGGTATGTCCCAATTCCTATAAATACAGTGGTATATGCTGTATGTGGTCTTCCACTTGGGATTCACTTGCAATTCACCTTTATTCACTTCTAGCTTACGACTAGCAGTTGATTACTTACTACATGCTGCTGGTGAATCTTCTACGTTGTTCCGGTTATAAATATTATTGTTTCATTTCCAACCTTTGTTTTGGTTATTCTTATTCAGTGACCTTTTCCTAGATTACAACAAATACTGATTGTTGCATAATTTAAATATTGATATTTATATTGTACTGTAATGATGACATTGTGCTAATGTCAAATGTACTCAGAATAAATAAATATGCAACAACATGGTAATTTTCTTTTTTCCTTTAATAAGGATACTGAGAAACTTTAATAAAATCCAAAATCATGAATTTGGATTTTATTAATTTCTGAGGAAGAATCGAGGCGATCTGAAATATCAAATATATAAAAACATATAAATACTTTCACAAAAAAAACACCCAATTTTTTTCTTCTTTTAATTTGCAACTTTTCAGTTGTTTTATCCATATTATATACATATCAAGAAAGTATACGTGGCTTCTCATTATGCTATATATATATATATATATATATATATATATATATATATATATAGAGAGAGAGAGAGAGAGAGAGATAGAGAGACAGTGATGATAGTGGGGACAAGCTCCCACTATAAAATGCTTTTGTGGCATGTGACTCAAATCTAAGTCCAGCTCCAAGCTGGGGAATGGGAAAAGGTGGGCAAATGATGCCTCATAACCAGCTGCTTCTGGTAGATGGAGCTCAATAGCCCAGGAAAGCAGTCCATCTAGTGGAAGGAAAACATTTTTTAAACCTCTGCTGTCAACACTGACAACATTCCACAACTCCTGAAGCAAGCCAGCCCTAAATGTAATGCCCTGTATTCATTTGGATCTTGTTGATACAGCAAAGAGGGGAGGGGGGAGCATATAGGTTGGGCAGCACATAGCTTCCATATACCATTACCCAGGTCTGCGCCCTGGCAAGGTCGCTCCAGTCTTTCCACTAAAGGACTGAATTTTGACCAAACAAATCTTGTGAGATAAACAATGCCTATTTACTTACATATAAAGAAGGACAGTATTTTTTTAAAATGTATCTAAATTATTTTGAATTAGGCTTTAGTTACAGAACTAATTGAATTTTGAAGCATTCTATTTAATTTTTGATGATAAAAACTGTTAGCCCATTAATAGAAAATACCCTAATCAGGCCCTTACTATCTGTAAACAGATTTTCAAAAACTCCAAAATTCTAACAAATTCAAAATAAATCAGATTAATAACACTGTGTAACAAAATTTTGACTTTTTCGTCTTTGGTCAGTAAGTGTTATTTTCTAATTGCTTCTATTTAGAAAGCAAAGGAAATGACTCTTATTCCCTCCAAACTTTGCATTTGTGACCTGGACATTGAAATTTTGAAACTAACCCATTTTCCATTACATTCCAAACAGATTCAACAATAACTTCAACAGTACTAAATACTGTAAGGATTTCAATATGCATCAGTGTGTTGCAAAATATTCTAGTATATGTTAAAAGTACAAAAGGAATTAGTTTTGAAATCAGAGATGAACTAAATAAATTTGTTAATGTTCAAATCTTTCCATTTTATTTCATTGAGTGAAAATAAATGGTACATTTTGATTTTAGAGCTTTAAAAAAAAGATTTGGCATTGTACTATTAATTTTATTAATGTTTCCAATTTTTCAAAATGCAGCAGTGTCAAGATGCCTTGAAATATGAAGAATATGGTTGAGAGGTTATCAGAGACTTAAGAAGTTTGTAAGTTTCAAGAATTTCTAGAATATTCTGGTGACATAGATGGCAGTATAAATACAGTGAATGTAAGCCCAACAGTTCAGTTTCCTTCTAGCTGTCCAAATGCAGACAAGTTGTCGTTGATAGACGCATTTGTCACATATGGCATCAAGATGTTATAAGCATCCAGCAAATGCATTTTTCTGTGGCAAATTTATCAAGACAAGAGTGAAAAAGTACTCTGTGGCAACATCTGCTAAAATATGTGAGGCCTACAAGGCATATTTCAGCATGCCTGTCAGGCATCAAGACAAACTCTGAGCACCTCATTTCAGCTCTGCAAAAGAACTCTAGAAAGTTAGTGTTTGGTTAGTGGAATTTTGAAGTATAAAGGTTTTTTTAATTTTTTTTTTTAATTTAAATATTTTTACTTTTATTTTTTTAAACTAGTGTTATTGAAAAATATGTATTAGATATGTTTCAATAATCTTGGATGTTTTCTATACTGGATCACTAGCAAGAGACATAAAAATACAGAATATTAGAGATGTTTAATATTCAAGATTCCTTATTTTTGTGGCATTTGTTATATTATTTGGGGTCCAAAGTCAGAATTTTATATATCCAACACATTATTTTTAGAAATTTCAAGACTAATTTTTTTAGAATTTTTCCTTAACACTAAGTGAAATATATTTGTATTTTTATACTCATATTCTTATTTTTCTATTCTGCAGGATGATACAGAGGGGAAAATAGAGCCATGAAATTCTCAATCCCACAAATTTGGAGAGAAGCAACAGACCACTCGAGCAATTGCTTCTTCTGCATAATGGACCCTTCCAAAGCTGGCAAAATGTGCCTGTTATCATATATCCAGACATTCTGTCACCCATTGCCCCAGTGCCACACTACCCTGAGATCTCTGTTCCTACTCCTCCAAAGAAAGAAAAGCCATCTCCAGAAGAGCACAGCAATTCAAAAGAGGATGATGTCATTGATCCAGATTACAGAGATGCAGATAAAGAGAGAAACACATACTACCCCAACCAAAATGACCTCAACAACCTGATCAGAGGTTGATTTCACAAACTCCAATGCCAATCTTTTGATATTAAAACTCAAGGAGTAGAATTTGTTAGATGAAAGTGTGTAAGTCGCAGGTCAGAGAAAGCATCACCAGTGATTTTCAAGCTTTTTCACTCGTCACGATGGGTTTTGCTTATGCCACAATGTGACTGGTCTGTCTGATCCAATTGGAATAACCTGTAACCCCAGCAAGTGGCACCTCTTCATCAATAGCTCATCCAGAAGCCTCAAAACCATGCTGATTCATAACAAGAACATGTATCCATCTCATCCCCTGGTTCACTCGGTGCAGCTCAAAGAGGAATGCATCAGTGTCAAGATGTCTTAAAATATGAAGAGTATGGTTGGGGAGGTTATCGGAGACTTAAAAATAGTGGCTTCCCTGATGGGTCTCTAAGGCAGCTTTACCAAGTTTCTGTGTTATCTTTACTTTTGGGAAAGCGGGGACACTACCACAGGTAGACAGAATTTAGTGTGTGAAGGAACAACATCAAATAGAAGCCACTGTTGGACCCATGGAAGTTATTGTTTTCTCCACTGCACTTAAAATTAGGTCTTATGAAACAATTTGTCACAGCTCTAGATAAGCAATCTGTAGCTTTCAACTACCTTCAAGACGTCTCCCCTAAGCTGTCTGCAGCAAAAGTCAAAGCTGGTGTCTTCATTGGCCACAAATAAAGAAGATCATAAAAAAGGAATTCCCCAAGATGCTAACTAGGATGAAAAAAAGCAGTGTGGTACAACTTTATTGCAGTGGTTCAAGGCTTCCTGGGAAATCACAAGGCCAAAAACTGTGTGGTGTTTGTTGAGACCCTAGTGAAGAACTACAGCAAAATGGGCTGCAGAATGTCCCTCAAAGGACATATCCTTGATGCTCAGCTTGATAAATTCAAGGAGAACATGGGGGCGTATTCAGAGGAGCAAAGCAAGCGCTTCCACAAGGATGTACTGGATTTTGAACACCGCTACCAAGGATCATACAACTATATTTGGGGGGCTGATTCATGAAAGTAATTTACAGTATAAACGTAAATGACAAAACACTCCTCACTTCTAAATTTTTTGTGGTCTTTCTTGCGTAATCCTAGAATAAATAAATGCTACTTTTGAATCATATGTTGTTTTGTTCCTACTTTGCATGAACAAGAATGTTCACATTCACCAGTTTTCCCAATGGGAATACTTACATTTCAGAAATATTATCCTTATCACAAAAGCAAAGTTTGAAGGAAATATTTTTCATACTTTCCAGGCATGAACAAATAGGAAATAACAGTTGCTACTGAAGGACAAAAATCATGTTACACAGTGTAATGTAATAAAATAAACTTTTCAGATACATCACCACTAACATCATCATAAACTCCTATTTCTATGGATCCCAATCTAATAAACTGATTCATCTTTATACTTCTTTGTAGTTTGGTAATCATTTAAGATACAACTCAAATCTCTTTATTTCCTGGTTTTTGAGTTCTGATTTTATTTAGAAATTTGGTTAGAATGAGAGGTTGAATAAGTGACAAGGTTTCTTCTTTTAGTCAAATTCCTTGACTATCATATGCCCAACTGAAATGGGACTCACATTTCTGCTTATGTTGATACCAACCTGGCACCACCCAGTTACTTTTGCCACTCTAGCCAACTGCTGATTATATGGATGGCTAAATATCAAATCCCACCTCTACCGATTACCTTAAATCTATGAATCTGCATGAATTGCCAACTATCCTTTTCTATACTAGGTTGGCCAGAAAGTCCTGACTTACTTAAGAAGTGGAAAGAAAGCAACAAATCTTGATCTATGCCTGATGGAATTTCCAAGGAGCACTGCATTTCGAGCTTGTTCCACATGGTTGTGACATCAATGCTAAATTGCCAGCACCTAAACTGCGTATAAAACAAACTAAAGAAGGATTATCCTGCTTTGGTCAATCGAGGTCAGGCTTTGTTTCAGCAAGACAATGCAAGGCCACACACTGCCAGGTTGACTAAAGAGAAGTTCAAACAAATGGATGGTGCTGATTATACCACATCTACCATTCACTACCAATGCTGCTCCAAGTGACTATGGCCTATTCTGCTCAATGGTCCACTTCCTCTGTGACCAGCGATTCCTCACTTTTGATGAAGAGAAAGAAGCTTGTTTACAGTTTTTGGATTCAAAACCAGCAGACTGGTATCTGGGAAAGATTTGGATGCTGGATGATTGTTGGCAGAAGATCGTTGAGAATGATGAAAAATAAATGTTGGTGTTGCTCCATAAAATTTTGTTGTTTTCTTTCTACTTCATAAGTGAGTCAAGACTTTCTGGCCAAACTAATATACATTGTCAAAAAAAAAACAACAAAAAAACACTAAATTACATGTATACCTAAATCACATAACCTGATCATACCTTGTTTTCATTAGACTACATTTAACATTGACATATAATTTATGGGGTCAAAACAAGTAGTCAACTGCATTACACCAAACCATTAAAAAAAAATCAGGAATAATGACAAAGTACTCGTTTGGTATGACATGATTATGATATCATAGAGTGAAAATTTGAACTGACCTTTACTTATTGTTGCTAAGGAATGTCTTTAAACAAAATTAAGTTTTTTATAGAATTGAGTATTGTGTAATCTGAACTGATTGCAACTCTCTTTTGGACTTTTTTCAAGTAAATTCATAATAAATTGTGTCAGATAGTAGTTTTGATTTTACTTAAGAGTGAAAAGTAGTAATGAGTTCAATTAGTATGTTTAACAAGCTCTTGGAAAAACAAGAGTACTTATAGACACTGATGATGAATGTAGCTTTATGGCTCATAGACTTTTCTATAATGGTTAGTGCTATATAACTATTTCTTTGAAAATAATATTATTTAATTATAACTGTTGGTTTCAATCTCTGGAAAATACATTCCCCCTCTCACTTTTATAGGCAGAAGCATACAAATGCCTGCTGGGATTTCTTCCTAGTCAATAAAATAGTCCGATTCTTGCTTTTATATGACTCAGTCCCAGTCTGTCTTGTCTTGAAGTCAGAACACTGCATTCACTAGTCTGAACTTGCTGTTGAGTGTCAACTCCAATTCTTAGTTTGTGAACTTTTTGCCTTATTACTTTTGCTTTGCTTGTCCCCTTTTTTGGAAGCCGATTTTTTTTTTTTTTTTATTATAATGGGTATAAAGTAATTAATAATAACAAAACAAAAGTCATTGAAACAAAGCAAGTTCAGTTGACCAATGATGATAATTCCAGGACAACGTAACTATAAACAATTTTTTCTATCCTCTGCCAGCCGCTATGATGGAGAAAGCATTACCTCGAACCGTCGCCTGTGAGACACGCTGCAAGAGCCACTCTGTTTCGCGAGGCTCGTTCCTTAATCGAGACGCAATCGCACCAATCCTCCGAAGGAATGTCATCAAACGAGAGCCAATAACCCCTGAAGTCTCCACTGCCACAGGAGTAAAAAAAAATCTATCAGCAAGAGAAGAATATTTAGCTATTTTTTTTATCTCTGCATCTCGGGCGACAAACCCCGGCTCAACCGCGGACCTGCTTGCTTTATATTATTTTTTATCTTGTTCTTTCTTTTTTCTTTTCATTACTTAAATATCACAAACTTTATCAATTCTGTTTGTTGGACAGTTCTGTTAATTATTTTGTATTTGACCATGGCTACTGGCTCCACAATAACTATTTAATATTATTTAATATCTTATGTTTTTCAAATATTTTGAGTTTTGAATTGCTGTAACCCTCTGATCAGATAATGAGAACAGAAAGAGTTAACAAGTATTTTTAACAATTTTCTTTTTCAAGTGTAAAAACATAAATGCAGACAACTTTCTCAACTAGAATACAAAAGAAATTTATGTAATTTTTTATAAGGATCAATGAACATTGACTCTGGTGAATATGTATTTTCCTTAAAGCAATATGAGATTAACAAACTGGAAAATGGAGAAAAAAAGAAAAAACTGAAATGAACCTTATATAAAAAATCAATACAGTGCCTATGTGGATGTTTGGTGAATTGGAAATGTCAACTAAAGCAGACTAATAAATTGATCGATGAACATTTTGTGAATGCCAGCATGCATATACAATCTATATATAAAATTCTGTAACTTCCATTAGTCAGTCCATCACACCCTCTAGAATAGCCATATATTTACTGATCAAAGCCTGATTTGGGGGAGAAGTACAAACAGGTAAAGGGGTACAAAGTATAGTTGGTTTTACTAGCTTAGTACAATAAATTTTCATTAATTTTTGGAGAAAAATTAAAAGTTTTATTATTTAACATACAAAATACTCCTAGTATTTTAAAAACAATTTAATGGTTAAAATAACAAATATTTATTTAATAAAAATGCAATAATGTTTTTTGCATATCCTTTCTTTAAGTTTTTATATACACAAGAATCCAGTTCCAAATTTGCCCTGCGTTTGCAAGAACTATAAACAAATCACAAGGCCAAACACTCCAAAATGTTGGAATTTGGCTCCAGAAAGAAATATTCATGCATGGCCAGTTGTATGTTGCATGCTCAAGAGTAAGAAAAACTAAGAATTTATTCTTTGCTGTTAAAAAGGAAAAAAAAAAATTTTCTGAAAAAATAGTTTACCATGCAGTCCTATGAGATTAAATTAAAGAAATTATTAAGCAGCGAAGTGGGATTTTTGTCAAAGTATTTTTCCAAACAGATCAACTTATTCAAATTTTATCAATTGATTTGTGAAATTGAACCAGACAGAGTTTGTAAATCTTAACAAAAAATGTTAGCAATAACTTCAACAATACTAAATAATTTAAGGATTTCAATATGCATCAGCGTGTTGCAAAAGAAATTCTAGTATAATAAATATTAAAAGATCAGAAGATACAGGTTTTGAAATCAGAGATGAACTAAATAAATTTGTTAATATTCAAATATTTTCACTTTATTTCATTGAGCGAAAATAAGTTGTACATTTTGATCTTAGGGCATTAAAAAAAAAAAAAATTTGGCATTTGGCCTTCATTAATTACATGAGTGTCTCATGTCCAATTCCATGTTTAACCTATTAATTCTGATCATCCTAAAACCAGAATATTGGGCTTTAATGGTAGAAACTTTTAATAGTGGATTTTTATCAACCAATTTTGTTTTTATCAACCTATAATTAAAACCAAATTTTTATTATCATTTTTATAATTGATATAAGATTTTAGGAGAGATGATCATTAATAAGTTAAATAATGTGATAGCAACTGTGAATCAGTCAAATAAGCTGACAAAGTGGATTTCATTTAGACAATATTAACTCTTAACCCTGAGCCCCTGATGAGTACAGTATACACACTTTCACACTGTGGCCGGCATATCGATCACTTGGGTTCAAAGGGTTAAATAACCTTACTGTTTTATTGTTATCATAAATTTTACAAGTACATGATATTTGTATTTATTTTCTCATAAAAATCTTTTACTTCAAATATTTATATTCAGAGCAAATTTTTAAATTATTTTCATTTTAATTACTATAAGTGAAAACATTTCTAAACATTACCTGATTTTATTATTTGTACCAATTATTGAAACCTGGATTCTATAATCTTTCTTAAATTCAACAAAAAGTATTTGAAATATATCAGATGATCTTTTTCCAATTTCAGAAGAAAAAAAAATTAAGTTGTAGAATGAACTTTTAATATATAAAATTTGAGAGAAAAAATACTTTAATTATTCTGAGGTTAATTGTAATTAAGAGATTCAGACTTGTCCCACAGTATGACATTTTTATCTATCAACATACACATGAAGAAAATATAAGGTTACATAACTATGACAATTAGAATTATATTCCTTTCTTTGAAACTGAAATGAAAACAAATATAAATGGCTAAAACAAAGATGTGTGCCAAGTACAAGTGTTATCGATGTGAAAAGTAGAATTGGCAGATATTCAAATTCTGGCCTAGTCCATATATATTCACTTTCTACTGTACCTTTTTTAGAAAGATATGAATCCATATAATCTCCTCCCACTATGGGTTAAATAGCAACATAGACTGGGCTCTTTCTTTGTCAGAGAAGGACTACTCTGTATTCAAAAGCATAGCAAAGATCACCCTACTATTTTTTTTCCAAGAATGATGGGTAATTCACAGATAAAAAAAAAAAGGAATCTGTGGAGAGCTGTCATCACCTACATGCTGAAGGAATAGGACATTAAAAAGAAAGAAAAAATGCGGGACTTTATTAAATTCTAACTATTCGGGTTCAAATCCCAAACAAGTTGGTGAAGGATTTACTCTTAATAAAAGCTTCGATGTTTCTAGAAATTTTAAATAATAGAAATTATGAATTAATATTTTTTATTCCTTTTAACAATGTCGTCTTTGGAGAATTCTATTATAAATACCATTTGCAGTTTTTTTTTTTTTTTTTGCAAGTAAAACAAAAAAAAGCTGTGACCTTCAGTATATGAATAAAAACTCACATAACTAATCATAAGTAATAGAAAATTCTGACATAAATCCCTTATTCAGTCTACATGCTTATGGTTTGATAAAGAAATCTTTCTAGTACTTTTTTCTGTTTGTACTGCTTTTTAAGATTTGTTGTTCTTTTTAATTATGTAAAACCTCCTTGTTCAGTACTACACAGAAGTTATAAAGCTCCTTTGAATCGTTGCTAACATGTATGAAAACACTTTGCCAATACAAATATCTATGTATGTATGAATAATGTTTGTTTTTTTTATTCAGAAATAAAACAAATGCTAAACAATTCAGGTGTTGACTATCGCCTAATTATAGACTTTGTAAATTCTACAGACTAATGATTCCATTTGCACATAAAAGAGCTTTTTATGCCTTTTGTGTGTTGCTTTCTGCATTCATTCAATTTGCACTGTTTGACTCTCCCGAAACTGAAATCCTCTCCAGATTGTCTTTCAAAGCCCACAGGTCAAAGGGTCACGATGTAACAACTGCCAAAATGTTAGAATTCTAAAAACACAGACAACCATGCGTCATTTTAAAAATTAGAATCTATAAAGTCAATATCCAAGATCCTATGATGCTATCATAAAACAATGGCATCACCTATTTGTCAACAAATTCAAGAGAAATGCTAATGGCAAAACAAATATTCAAACATTTTTAAAAACTTTTTTCAACTAGAATGAACTTGTAACAATATTCATAAGTGACACATTTTTATTTTGGTTCTGTTTCCTATACTCAACTAATCACTTAAAGCAAATTGGACCAAACACAAAATTAAGCCCTTATCATAAGCATATTTGTAAATTTTTGTTAACCTCACTGAAGTATCTGTCTATATTTCTGAGATGAGGTATTATGTACACTATTTACATTATTCGGACTATTGTCTTCATCTTTGTTGCCATATTCATCACAACGTTTCGGCCCTTCAGTACCTGTCTATATTTCTGAGATGGTGCATTATGTACACTACATTATTCGGACTATTTTCCTCATCTTTGTCGCCATATTTATCACAACGTTTCGGCCGTTGTACGCACTTGCCTCCTTCAAGTGGTTGGAATATCGAACTGAAGCCTTTATTTCGCTCACTGGGGTAGACTGTTCTAGTTCCACATGCCATATTTAATGGATGCCAGTTATCAGTTATCTCCTGACACATGGCACAGTGGATAAAGGCGTTAGTTAGATCCAGTGACAGGACCCAAAGAGTATGAGTTCAATACTCGGTTAAGGCAGTGGAGAACTTGGAGAGGGGAATTAACAGGAGATAACTGACAAATGACATCCATTAAACAGGAGAATAGTCCAAAAATGTAAATAGTGAACCACACTGAATATTTACACTTAAATATTTCTGTTATTTGGTAGGCTTATGGCTTTGAATGAGTGAAGCTTGTAAGTTTTAGAAAGGACCATACTTCTTTGACACTTGCGAACTGCTGTTACAGAATCAGAAATAAAGAACTATACAAAATAACAAAAACTACACCATATGAGGACTTTCAAGAGCAGAAACAATTAAAATGGACAGCATACGTAATTTGAAAAGAGAATAATGACATAATCAAGATGCTGACATTCCACATGACCCAAAACAAAAGGCAGGGAAGGAAGGATCCATACTGGAAAGAGCATTAACAGTGACTGGATTTAAGAATCCTATTTTGCTGAAAAATTATTTGAAGAAAAAATTCATAAATTTTAACTGAAAATAGAACTGGCTACTCAATCAATGAATGCCAAATGTTTCCTTATAAGGAAACAGCTAATATTGGTTTGTTTTATTTTACAGCATATCAACCTCAATGGGTTATTTAATGCCAACAAGATTTTTATTCCTGTTAATTTTTTTTTTTTCAGAATGTATTGCTAGTAATAATTTTTTCCAAAAATGTATTTAATATTACCATTGTCTGTTTATATTTTTCACTTATGCTACCAAAAACTCTAAAAAATTAATATGGTACAATCCATGTATATTGTAATGTCTTATCTCTAGAAATTTCTATCTAGAATACAAATTGTAATTAAAAAGTTAAAAGAAAAATTTATTATTTTCAAATAAAAGACCTAAGTATACGAGAGTCAAGATTATCTTGAAGAGATGATCATGAAAGCTGTTTTGTTAACTTACTAATAATCTTTATATTAACACATTAACTGTGTCAGAAATTTCTGTCATTCACACTTGATTTATAAAATTACAATGATGGAAAAACCTGTCATCTGCAATTAATGGGTTAATATACTTCTATCAAACTACTAACACTATATAGTGTTCTGTCCCCACAGTACAGAACCTCAATTGTTTTACTTTCCTTTTGTTTGTCCCCTTTTTAGTTTAGGTACATTTTAGATTAGTCACTGTTTTTGACCACTTCCTGTTTTGCTCTTAGTTATCAGTGAAACCCGTGCTGTACAATAAAGCAGAGACTCAAGTTTTTTTCTTATCCTGATAAATCTTATTCCCAACGATAACATCACCAGTATGTACTTTTTTAACCTTTTTCTTTGAACATTGGTCTCTATTATCATGTTATTATTTGCACATTTGTTTGCCACCTTTTATAAGTTTATTTTACTGTTGCATCTATGTTGAACCCCTTTCGCCATGTGTCAGCTGTTTACACAGTTTTCAAACTGCAACTTTCTTCCTTTCTGAGAACTTATCACTGCAGTATTGTAATATATTCCTGTAGTAAAAACTACTTGCTACATTCTTTAGCCATTAAGACCTGTTAAATAATAGTTTAGCAGACTATTATTTTTAAGGGGAATTGTATCTTAGCTGCAACTTCTGAAGGTTGACTTTCAAGGTCAGATACAAGCTATAGTATGGGTAGTTGATTTTGATTGGCTGAGCTAAAGTAGAAAAGGAGATAGGAGAAAGGTTTCAGGGAGTTGTTTCTGAACCATTAAGCAATGTAGATGTGTTCTCTTTCATGTCTGAAATGGCTCTCCAGTGAGGGGGAACAAACTCCACTGGATAGTTAATAGATGTCAACAAGAACATTGATAAAATAGCTAAAGTTAAAATTCTGTGTTGAAGTTCTTTCATCTCTGGACCCAAAATATCAAACAATGACCATCCGAGAGCGAAGATGTAATGTTTTATTAAATTGGTGCCATTGACCTCCCAGCATGAGGGGGATATACAACAGACCCTCAGTTTAACTTATGTTCAGATTTAGTCTTCTTTGTTATATTTCTTCTCCCCCTGCTGATTATATTTGTATTTATTTTTTTGTTTTATTTTTACCCTTTTCGCCTTTAATAAACTTGCCGATGAACCAAACATGTCTTCAGAGTTTTAATTGCCTTAAGGTATTTATTTAGCTGTCTTGAGTTATGCACGTATCCGAGACGGACATGTACACAGGAGCCAGGACATATAGTGTGTGTAATACTTTTTATACTTTCAACATAGACTGACTTTATTGCTCAACATTAAAATACCACTAATGGTTAAATAAATGGTTCATATCTACATATGTATGATAGGATAAAGAACAAATAAGAAACATTTATTTATCTAACATGTTTCACTTTTAGTAAAGCTTCATCAGAGAATGAGATGGAGAGAAAAAAAAAGGAAAGATTTTAGTGTTTTTATTTTTGCGTTGTTTGATTTTCATTGGTTAATCAGACTTCACATGCATTTAACTCATTAAAACAACATTAGTATAATAAATTATACTAATGTTGTTTTAATGAGTTAAATTGGTGTTGCAAATTCAAGGACAGAGGATGCATCCTTTTGAAGCTCCAAGAAATTAATGGATTCCAAGCCTAACTGAAAACATGTACATATTGCTTTATGTATGTAAGTGTATCTTAATTCTAGTTTGTCTCTGTGGGAGTCAAATGATAATGTATATTCATAAGAAAGAGTGTGTATGTGTGTGTATGTCTAGTAGACATTTATGTTTGGTGATTGTTCACATTTATTTGGGCACGTTTTTATGCAAACATCGCTTGTGGTAGCTAAACATACATTAGATTCCTCAAGAATGGATTTAATAAAGGTTGGTGATATAGTGTTTTTGATGTGTGCTTATAGTACATATGTATCTATGCCACATATGGCATATATGTGTACGTGTAATTTCTATAGAACTTTATCTATAGGGATAATAAAGTATACAGGTATAATTATTCTTCCATTTGTTATTATACCCTAACCTTTATTTAGATAGAAAAGGTTTGTCATAAATTGTAATAAATTAAGTCCAATTCCAAACCTTCAAGAAAATTTAAATAAACTTGCCACAGACAGTATTTAGTGACCAACATCTATATGTTCCTTTCTTTTCTTCCAATCAAAGAATCACAAAAAATGTAATAATTAAGCAGATGAAAGTAGTAAGCCAGAATAAAAAAAAAAATTTAAAAAAAGCAGGAAATATCTTTTGTAAAGTTTAACAAAATTAAGAATAACTTTTTTTTATCAAAAATATATAAATTTGTAAATTGTTATTTACAACTATAGACTATTCTATTTTATTAAAGGATATATATATAATTTCATGATAATGCAACTAGGACACAGGGGTTTATGGGAATGAAATAGAATGAGAAGACTTTAGTGAGGAAAAGCGACAATAAAAGGACAGAATTCAGGAAGACAGAAGATGGTGATTGGCATTGAATTTAAATTTTTTAAGATTGTAGGTGGCAGGGACGCAAAAAATCAGAAGAGAATTCCACGGGCGAGAAAAGAAACTATTAAAATAGAACTGACGGTTGCATCTAGCTAGTTCAACAGTAAAATGGTGAAACCTAGTTGCCAATCTAGTAGCACACTTAAATTCATGCAGTTGACACAACAAGGTGAAAAGCTCATCAGAATAATTGCCATGAAAATATCTGTAGCAAAGATAGAGGGAAGCTATCTCATGTCGGTGAGTAAGAGACGAAAGTTGAGATACCAGGTCTAAACTGATTACTTTTCCTTGATTGCAAAGAGACATGTAAGTGTAAAAGTCCTTAAGAATAAAAAAATAAGAGCAATCTCTAGGTTATAAAAATTTATATCAGACTTATTTCTGTATTGCATAAATGCTTGCCAACAATGTTAAGAAACTTGTTCACCGGAGAGAGAAATGAGTGGGATCACCAGATACTGGTCAGAGATTAGCTAAATAATATGGATTAAAAGAAAGTCTAAAACATAATCATCTCATATATAAATAAAATAGTATTAGCAAATGTTCTGGTGGTTTAGTTGGTTTTATTTTACAGCATATCAACCTCAACAGATTTTTATTCCTGGTAATTTTTTTTTCAGAAATGTATTGCTGGTAATAATTTTTCCAAAACTGTATTGCTGGTATTAAAACCTATTTTTACACTTTCATAGTATTTTGACCCCAGTTTGGGGTGTTTAACTGTTTGCCCATAGCTAGGACCCTAACTGGTGCTATCACCTTGGCTCAGAGTGGACCTGGGAACACCAGCAATTAAGAGGTGGTTTCATACTTCTCAAAACCTCCTGATTAGAAGAAGCCTTGCTGCCAGATGTAGTTTATTGTCATACCCAGGATGCAGATGTAGTTTATCATCATATCCAGGATGCCTCAATGTGGGTGGGGTCTTACCCCTCTGCAGAGGTGCAGTCGGCATATTCTGAAGCCCCAGCCAACAGGGTGCAAATGTTCTGATAAGCTCTGTTCCTTAGTTTCACCAGTCCTGACCTTCACAGCTAAGTCTCACTATACCATGTACACTGAAAAGAATCATCCTCATTCCCTTTGTATTCCATTAATAAGAAAGAAGTTCCCCAAGAACTGCTACTTTGTAGAACAGATTCCAAAGAAGATGTTTTCACAATCATTATTATCATAACTTCAAGTATAGGGTTAACCATTCTTTCTCCTACATAATCTCATAAACTGCATTTATTATGTTCATACAACATCATTCAGTAAGACTCTACTTTGAGTGGCCCTTGGGCCTTGTATTGGGTAAACATTAAAAAAAAAAACACAAACAACCCAACTACTTTTTATAAGATTGAAAAATTCAATAAAAATTATACATGATTTTTAAAGAGTTAAAAACCTTCAGTTGAAAGAAGATACTTTGTCTTTTCAACATTAATGAAAGCAGTTATTACATTTTAAACAAATTCTATGCTACATTTTTAAATTAAGTTTCTGAAATAAAAAGTCTCTTTTGCAAATATTTTCTTGATTACTTTTTTTTTGTTTTTGATCATATGAAATAACCACAATAGACCCAAACTAATGTTACTATTTGTAGCTGGTACTGTTGTTTCAAATTTATTAATGACTGACCTATATAGTTATTTAGTGCTAATGTTCTTTGAAAATATCTTAAAACTTGTCTACACAAACATCTAATCACCAAGGAAAACTCAATTGAAATGTGTCTGAAAGTAAAAAGGAGAAATATAAGCAATTCTGGAAAAGATTAAAATAAGAACCCAGAGGAATAGAATTTTCAGTAACAGAATGTTGTATGCCTGCCAAAAGTACAAAAGCTTCATCATGTTCATTACTTATTGTATGCAGGGAAGCTGAAATATTCTCAGCTTTTGACTAATCTCCTTAAATCAGTATTATGAGGTTTGGTTATTGAAATACTTATTTTGCAAAGTGGCTGGAGCTGAAAACATTTTAGCCACCTCCTCCCCTAAATTTAAACAATCTGCAAGAAATCATGTCATGTGACACGTCACCCATTCGGTTCACTGGAACACTACATGCAACTAGCTGTAGTTGTAATGGGTGTGTCTAGAGCAAGTTAAACTGGTTTCAGGATGGTTTTGAATTTAGAATTTTCCTTCTCTTAGACTGGTTGTCATCCAAGTCTAGAAAGCACAGTCTGCATTGCTAGTAACCCCTAGCTAGTGGTGGGAGATGGATTCAGGGTATTTGTGTGAAAGTAAATGCAACAGACTGGAATTTGAATTCAGCAAGGCAATCCCACATTCTGTGCTGATAACCACCTCAGTAAAAGTTTAAAATCAGAATGTTGCTTCAACCCCATGGATGAAATAAATCCATTTTCAAATAGCTTGAGCATGTCAATATCACTTTTTAGAAGTAAATCTTATTAAATGAAATGGTATTTATTGTGAGTCAATAAAAATAATATTAATATTTTCATAACAGCATTACTAATAGATTCTTTATACTCAGGAATAAAGGAATTTATTTCATCATGCGAATACCTGAAAACAATTAATCAAGACTTTCTCTTCACAACTTAAAAAATACAAAATATTATTCAAATTTTAACAGGTGTGATTTGTTACCATTTTTAAATTGACCTACTTGTATTTACAATGTTCTACAGTGTTTCTCAACCTTTTCTTTCTTGTAACCCATTTCTGGTGTCAAAAGTAATTTCAGGCCCACATAAACACAAATAGAAATTCCATGTAACAGAAAATAAATTTTATTTACAAAAGTATAATGTAATAGAAAAATCATGAATAATGACTAAACTGTTTCTGGTGTATCCAGATCCATTTATCATACCTCTCACTTTCAAGTGCTAAGTCACTTATTAAACAATAATAATAAACAATATTATTCTTTTTTTATTGTAATTTATTCCTGTCATGGGTTGAAATGTTTTATCCTGTCATAATGCTCTGACAATTATCCCTCTTTTTATAGAATATTATCAAACACAAAGTTTACAAGTTTTTTTAATGATGGAAAAATAAAAAAAATAGAACTAGGTGTCCCAAAGTAAAATTTTATTTTCGATATATCTAAAAACCTTTAATACAGGCATAGAGATCTCGACAAACCATAAAAAAAAAGTACCAAATTTATCTTGGTAGGTTGATTAGCAACAAAGTTATGATCATTCAAAGTTTTGAAAATTTTTGTCTCATATGCTACTGGACAAAATGCCAATTTTAACAAGTTACCAACCATTATAAATGTAATATCATATAGATAGTCTTAGAGCAGATTGGCCTAAACACTGGGAAAATTTTGTTCTTAAAAAAAAAAAAAATGAAATAAAAATATGACACAGAAGGGCAAAACTGACTGATCTTTATTTCATCCACTAGAGTAGGTTATTCTAGTTCTATGTGCCATGCCTCTTCCGGATATTTTAGTTTCAGTTATTTCCCTTTAACTCAATTCTCCAGGTTACTTGTTCACCTCTGCTGTGGCCAGGTATTGAACATACAAGTCTTTGAGTCAAGCCATAGGATTACCAATGTTTTTATCCACTGGGTAATGTGTCCTTGGTTTGAAATTCCAATCACCTGAAGAAGGCCGGAGCTTACAAGGGCCGAGACATTGTGAATATGACAGCAAAGATGAGGACAATAGTCTGAATAATGTAAATACTGTAAATAATTAAAATACCTCAACTTAGAAATATGGAGAGACATTTTCATTGAGAGTTGGTACTTGCATAATTTATTTTCTTTCACATTTGGTACAAAAAAAAATCTATATTGAATATCTATTTTTAAAAAATGTACTTTCTTCCAATAAGGGATTTTTCAATTAAATGAAGTTATGCTTTACTTTTAAGAATTGAAAAATGTAAAGTTTAACCATTTTCGAATTAACATTAGAAGGCAACTATGATTATGACTGCTTACAGGTTACTGTGTATAAATAAATGTTATTTTCACTTTTAAGTAAGAAATAAGTAAATTTTTAAATGTTATCTTCATTTGTCATCAAGAATGGAGATTTGGTAAGTGACTGTGGCAATAATGTCTTAAAAGGTTAAAACTTTATTTAAATGTAAAATTGTTTTATTTTTTCAAATTAGCTTTCAGGTGTTATCTTTCAAATAAGAACAAAACTTAAGATCAAAGGAGATATTTCAATTATTCAAAATCATTTTAAAGTTTTTTTTTCAGTAAGTTTATAGTGATACTTTATAAATGACCATTTCTATTTTAATTTTTCACAGGCAAATGAGAATGAGCAAAATTTAAAGAACTAAAAATATACCCATTTTAGTTTTTATTTCAATTAATATTTTTTTTTAAAGAAAAATAGCTGTGGAAACAGCAATTTGAGCTGACAGTTTGGACAAAGTATAAAATATTGTTTTATTTTGTTCAAACTGAACTGACTTTAAATCATGGTCATCTCTGGTTTAAATGATGCCTGGTTTGGTAAGAAACATGACCCCCCCACACACACACACACACATACACACCAATTATTTAAAATTACAAAAATATACTTTACTTTCACTTAGATATCATATATGACTACTCTTTCCCAAGTTCTTAGACGATTAAATTTTCTGGTTTGGTTTATTTTGTTTTATCAACACCTCAATGGGTTATTTAATGCCAACAAGATTTTTAGAATAGATTCATATGAATAGAATACATATTCTTTGTAAAAAATCAGTTGGTAGATCAGGTTTCATTGACATATTTTTGTAAAGAGCGTTTTTGTGTGTATTGTTGGTAATATTTTTTTTTTTTTCCAAAAATGTATTGCTGTTATTTTTACTATAAAAATCTATTTTTATACTTTCATAGGTTTTTGACCACAATATGGGGGGGGGTAACTATTTTCCCATATCTGGGAAATTAATAGGTACTACCCGAGTGAAGGTGGATTTGGGAACAATAGCAATTAAGTAGTGATTTCACACTCCTCAAAACCGCTTGATCAGAGGCCTTGCTGTTGGATGTAGTTTATCATCATACCTAGGATGTCTGAATTTTCTGACTAATATGAATAAAATGGTACAAAGTAGACTTCCCCATGCATTTTCTTTAAACTCTGAGGGATCTTGTCCTCACTTCTCCTCACTAAAGTTTTTCTCATTTTCTTTAAACTCTGAGGGATCAGCTTCTCTACTTGATCTCTTCCTTACCTCCTCCCTGTAAGTGCGTCATGCTCTGCAGTTCTGTCTTCTTGGCAATGCCAACCATACGGTAGTGTCTATAGATATCTTTTTCTGCTCACTTATCAAGCAAGAACACCGTATTAACAGAACATCTTTCTATCATCAACACACTGATTGACGGAGTCTTTCAAAATTTCCTTCATGATGCCCCTTGGATTGATATTTTTAATCATCTTGTTGAAAATGTACAACAGAGGTGTCTTCCTGGATAAAAGCTGGCATCAAAGCTTTTACGCCAGCGTGGAGATAACAAATGAAATCCTAGTTTCTATCACCTGGTTCTATTCTGCCTGCTCAGCCACTATAGCCCATAGGAATAACTTCTTCCAGCTATATCAAAGTGACACGTCCGATTTTCACTAATCATAATGAATGTAAGCCTGTCCTCAAAGAGGCGAAGTCACTATTCGCTGATAGAATGAAACACAGCCTTTCTCAAGTTTGGTTCTAGAAAATTACTTGTGACTCTGCAGAAGTGTAATGAAACCCAGAAATTCTCCTCCACTCTCAACTCATCTAGAGTGTCTCATTTTCCCCTAAGAATAGAGTCTCTACTGAGTGATATGCACATAATTCCATCCATGGTTTCTGCTATCATTTCTAAACTAGATCGCCATAAGAGTTGTGGATTTGATTTTATCACTACAATTGTTGTAAAGAAATATGTTGCTAAACTGGCTCACAATCTCTTCAAACTTTACAATAAATACCTCACTACTTCCTGCTTTTCCACTTGTTGGAAGTCACCCTCTGTAGTTTCTGTTTTTAAGAACTCTGGAGAACCACCTGACTCCTCAAATTATTACCCTATTAGTCTCTTATCTATTTTTCGCAAAGTACTAGAGGCTCTAGTCAACACAGAATTGGTTAAGCATCTTACTTCTCATGACCTCCTTTTTGATAAACAATATATTTTCTGTTTCTTAAGGTCTACCGCCAATGTGCTAATGGCCGTTACTGAATTTGTCTATCAAGCTTTAGATAAGAATGGTGAAGCTCAAGCTGTAGCCCTATATATTTTAAAGGTGTTCAACAGGATTTGACATGTTGGCCCTTTTTCAGAAACTCAAGGACTACTGTGTCTTTGGATGAATATTTATACTAATCCAATCATTCCTAACGAATCACGTAATAAAGATCATGTGGAATGGACACACGTCTACTTCGTTTCATATTAATGCAGGAGCCACTCAAGGTTCTATCCTCAGACATATGTTGTTTCTATCTTCATAAGCAAACCTTTTCTGCCTGCCATGGCTGTGCTAAACTCCAGGAGAGCAATACTTTGTGCCTTCTTGGACTTATGCTTTCCATTGACATGAAGTGGAATGATTATATTGAATCAATTGCTAGGTCTACTGCTAGGAAAGTTGTTTCACTGTGTTGAGCCAGATTTGTCAGAATCCTTCTTGCACATTTATAAATCTACCATTTGTCTATGCATTGAATATTGCTGTCATATCTGGTCTGGTGCACCTAGTATATATCTCAAGATTTTTGACAAAATTCAAAGTACAATCTGCAATATAATTGATCCGACCTGGCATCTCAAATTCAGTCTTTCTCTCACAGTCATGACAGAGCTTCCCTCTGTCTTTTTAACAAATATTTTCATGGAAATTGTTCTCATGAGCAGTTTTCCTTGGTGCCTTGACTGCATGAATTTATTCATGCTACTAGATTGGCATCTAGTTCTAATTGTCTTACTGTTGAAATAGCTAGATGTAACTGTCAGTTCTATTCTTATAGTTCTTTTTTTCTCGCACTTCTTACCTGTGGAATTCTCTTCCGGTTTCTTGCTTCCTTGCCAGTTACAATCTTCAAAAATTTAAAGGCAATGTCAATCGCCATTTTCTGTCTTCCTGAATCCTGTTCCTTTATTGTCCTTGTCCTCACTTCTCCTCACTAAAGTTTTTCTCATTCTCTTTCATTCCCTATAAACCCCTGCATCCTAAACTACTAATCATTAATTAATCTTTATATTTTTTTATACTTTTTAATTAATACAAATAAAAAACAACATTAATTAATGTTGTTTTTTAATTGCAAAGTAACTAGAAAGTTATGTCTCGTCTATTTCAGAATTGAGTTTTACTTTTAAATCTGTTGAATTAGGAAGTGTGTAGGCAAAATCGTTATTTTATTAACTAAAGAAAGTGAATTACTGTCAGAAATGAAGTAGGAATATTTGTATCTAAAAAAGAGTAATACTCTTTTTTTTAGATATAAATGAAAAAAAAGTATACTTTTTTAAATAAAAAATAAAAGTAAGGAAGCTAAAAATAAAGTTTTTTAGTTTATACTTTTATTTTTTGGACCAAGTGGGAAACAAGCAAATCTTAAATTTCTAGCACAGCTTATTTTTCTTTATTTTTAATTCCAAATAAAATAAAAAGAATTCCTACTTTTTTTTAATTTAAAAAAAAAATAAACAAACTTTCGATTCATTCAAATGTTGATCTTAAAACAGAATCGTAATGAGAAATAAATACAACTTTACAACAGTATACCATATTTTCTTTACTGGTACGTATTTACTTAGTAATTAATAATTACTATTTGTAATACGGGCAAACTATACGATATCGTGACAGTTTATTCAAAAAATGTATTTAAGTTTAAAACTAAAAGGAAGAATGTTATTTGTAAATAAATACAGTTATATAGCGAAAGTTTTTTTTTCTTTTGCTCTAAAAATGAAAGATGAAATCATTTTCTTTCTTTTCTTAATAGTGATAGTAGTGTCTACTCTTATTTTTAATATACAAATTTTAAAGTGATAAATGAAAATATATGATACGGTAGATGCCTCAACTACATTGAGTGAGTGAGTCATAAAAAGCCCGCCTGAATAATTTATTTAATTAATTTCTAATCCTGAAGAGATTGTGATCAAAGTTTGAATAATAAGAATTATTTATGAGTTGTGTAACTTGTCATTTCCATTCATTCATACATGCATGTATTTATTTACCCGGCCTCCCGACTAAGAAAGGATGTGACACAAGATCGTTTTTTACGTAGGGAGCACCATATACATACATATGCATATGGTCCAAGGACAAAAATTTTGCCCAGTCTCCGCGATCATTGCCATCACTCATTCATTTATTCATGCAGGTATTTTTAAGACTGTTAAGTTGAAAATATATACTTTTAGTTTTGTACACTTAGCCTTTGTAAGTGAACAATACTTCGATCGGCAGTTTCCGATCTTCATCAGGTGGTCTCTGTATTTGGGGTATTTTTTTCGTTTGTTTGTTTCCAGAGCGAAAAAAATTCATCTGTTTTATTGTAATTTTGTGAGCAAATGTAAATGAACAAGTTAATTGAATTTTCGAAATTTTAAAAGAATATGAAAAAAACCCCATAAATCAATTAATTTAATGAACATAAAAAAAGAAAGTTGAATGATTTTTTTGCTTCGAAGCGAAGAAAAATATGAACAAGAGTACTTAAGATAAAATTTTAAAAAAACTAAGGTGTACTTGTGACTAAAGAAAATCTAGCTTTTATTAAAGTATAGTAAACCAGATAGAGCATAACAAATTCAGAAATACTTAATTTATTGCAACAACAAAAAAAAAAATTCTACAGCGGAAAGATTGACCGAAGTATCTTGGACAATTAATTGAAATGGACGTCAATATGTAAAATTGAGAATGATGTCAAGTTTCGTGCAATTTAGAAGAACTGGGTAAATGAATTGCTGTCTTTTAGAAGTGTATTATGATTTATTAAAATGAATTCTGACCTGTGTAAGTCGTTGTCCATAATTACAGCAATGAAAATCCTTACACAGCAGCAAACTCCTCCGAGCTAGAGAACAACTACTCCACACGCTGCAGCCATATTTGTTTACTAAATTTATGGCGAGAGTTGAGCGGGCGAGATCTCGTTTGCTGTCTGCATCCTCCCACCGTGACAATAAGTTAGCTAAAAAAAAAAAAGTTTTTCATTTAAAAAAAATATATATAATTTTACATAATCGTTTTATTTCTAAAATTATAAACTATACAATTGACAAATCAACAAAACGAATCTTCTCTCTTTTACAGAAATCAAATCACCCACTAAAAATTGTTTCTTTCACTGGTTATTAACCCATTATCTATCTGTCTATCTATCTCGTGGGAAATTTGTCCCAGGTGTGGGAAAGCCAGGAGAAATTTCCTACATGAAAGGGTTAAGGTTACTCCTGCTTGGGGTGTAAGAAGTAAATATTTATTTACATACACACAAAAAGGATATACACAAGAGAAATAAAAGGAGAAGAAAATTCCTTTAACTTAAAGGAAGAAAAAGTTCATAAAGGCATGCGCAAAAAAATATTTCTCTGTGCACCTAAAAGTTCTTTAAGCAAGTAAATTGTTCTTAAGGGGTTAACACTCACATAGATTTCTTCAGAGGAGGAAACTGTCGGAGGATCTGAATTTTGTAGTAGAGTGAGTTCGTAGGCTGACGACAGAAATTTCTAGGTGCAAGGAAGCAGATCTTAATTAGTTTTTAGTAGCGGGCTGACACTCTGTCTTTAGAGCCCAGCAGGTAGATCTCTTTCTTGAAACAGGTTCCAAAGATGACTGGTGTTCTATCACCGACCTGATGTTATCACAGATGATGTCAAATACTCACTACCAAAGAGGCACATATTCTCCATATTTATCGAGATTAGAAGGCTCAGAAATATTGAGGACTTTTCCCTTCAAAATTGCTATACACTTTCCCAGCCCTCTAATTTATCAGAAAATATATTCTTATCCCTGATAAGAATCAAATGTTTGAGAGCTGTTTTTAGGAAGTAAGGGTCCAATAAGTTGTGAGTGTTATCCCCCCCCACACACACACACACCAAACTTTATTGCACCATGGTCAAGGCAAGGATGATCAGATTCCTTTTTATATTTTCCAGTTCTCTCGTTCTTCAGAAAATATATTTGTATCTCTGATAAGGATCAAGGCTTTGGGAGCAGGATTTGAAAGCACAGGAAAAAGTTGGGGTAGAGATCAGAAAAGAAGCTAGAACATGAACTTGTAAAACATTGTAGTAGTGGTTCTTAAAATAAACTCTAATTATCTATGTCCATATCTATCTATCTATCACAGTCTCTGTTCATATCTATCTATCTATCTATCTATCTATCTATCTATCACAGTCTCTTTTCATATCTATCTATCTATCACAGTCTCTTTTCATATCTATCTATCTATCTATCACAGTCTCTTTTCATATCTATCTATCTATCTATCTATCTATCTATCACAGTCTCTTTTCATATCTATCTATCTATCTATCACAGTCTCTGTTCATATCTATCTATCTATCTATCTATCACAGTCTCTTTTCATATCTATCTATCTATCTATCTATCTATCACAGTCTCTTTTCATATCTATCTATCTATCAGTCTCTTTTCATATCTATCTATCTATCTATCTATCTATCACAGTCTCTTTTCATATCTATCTATCTATCTATCTATCTATCACAGTCTCTTTTCATATCTATCTATCTATCTATCACAGTCTCTTTTCATATCTATCTATCTATCTATCTATCTATCTATCACAGTCTCTTTTCATATCTATCTATCTATCTATCTATCTATCACAGTCTCTGTTCATATCTATCTATCTATCTATCTATCTATCTATCTCCATGTGATATCTATGCACAATTCATCTAAATTTATAAACAATAAAATCAAAACATGTGATCAAAAGTTAATCTTTCTTACTTTTTTCTCAGCATTCTTTCCAGATCTCATTTAAACACAATTCCCTGCCCACTTCCTACTCTCTTGACATGATACCCAAACTGTTAAGGCGTTCTTGATTCATTGTTGACCCCAGAAATGTTTTGATGACTTTTGAGCTTAGAAAATGACCATTTTCCAGATGCAACTTTCACTGGAGTGGTAAGAAAAATTCTAAGAGCAATAAAGAGATTTGGAAATGCTGTACATTTATTGTTGAAAGCAAGAAACTCCAGTATTTTTAGATGATTTTGTAACAGCTCTTATGGGATAATTGGTTTTATTGCTTCAATTTCCCCATAATGAAATCATCACTATCAGCCATTTTTGTTGTTGTGACTCTTCCTGCTGCATGGACTAGTTTGGAATAAGGTCCTCTCTAAATCTGCAGCACATTTTCTTATGGTTTCTTTGGACATATCTTGAAAAATGGACAAGAATAAAAAAAACTCATTGTGTTTATTCAGCTGTTCAAATCAAAGCTTAAAACTTTGCAAGCCTTTATCCACCACATGATTAAAGTGTAGGGATACAGAAGGTGCTTATCAGCTTTTGGTGGAGATAAGTCATGTGGGTAATGTGGCATCCGCTTAATGATGTCATTTAATACAGTGACTAAAGTGGCAGTCAAATTCACTTTGTTTACAGCAACCAAACGGTAAGGTTGCTTCCTTTAGCTCGGGCCCCCATAGCCCAGGAAAAGGTTAAATCTGCCTCCCCAGTAGTTTAAAAGTCCATAGTGCCATTTCCCTAGGGGAATATATCTTTCCTAGATATAGAAGCACTCATACTTTCCTCCCTTTCAGGTTCCCCCTCCTTCTCTTCCTCTTCCCTTTTGACTTGTTTGTTGTTGACTCAAGGTCTTATCTGATCCAAATGAACCAATAAATTCTGTCCTCTTGTTATTATAGCCATATTATGTCCATTCTGTGCAATAAAGGTAACTTTTTCAAGACTTCATTCTCTGTCTTTTTTGTGCCACATGTTTTCATTTATTGAATAGGGCATTTTATAAAAGATCTAATTTGTCATCCCAGAGGGACTTTGCATTCTACCAGTATGTGGAATGGTTCTATAACTAAGTAATAGTCTTGGTAGGTAATTATATACGGTGTCTCTGGATGGGAAAATGCTTTCAGCCCCATTTTCACCAACTTCACCATTCTTTCTGCAATTCCATTCGATTGTGGGTGTTACGTTGGTGTTTTATAAGTGAGGCATCCAATTTATTTTAACCACAAACACAAAGTTTCATCACAAAACTCTGGTGCATTGTCAGAAGCTTACATTTTTGGCACCTCATTTCTGAAAAATATTGTGGTATCACGCGACCATCATACATAGAAATTATACAACGAGCATTCATTGGTTAATCTCCTCCAATCTAGCTTGCAGTTCTGACCAATCAAAGCACCTGTATGCAACAAGTCTGTTTTCGCGCCAACTAAAATTGATCCTGTCCCGTGATACAACATACTATAAAAACCAAACATGAGTAATTCTCGCTCTTTTTACTCACTCGGGCATTTCATCTCTGCTGCCAAAATGTTACCCTTAAAGAACTCCCGTCTTGACTAATGCAGTCAGACATAAAAGAACTTTACAACAATCACGTAAGTACAATTCTGAACTCTTACCAACTTGTCCAATAGACAATTCCTAACATTCAACATGAACTCAACCTTCTAAACTACAGTTTAATAGTTAATCTAATCTTTATGAGCTCAGGTGCAAATATCTCCAAGTCTAAGAGACATAACTCTATCAAACCTTTCAGCTTAATTGCATGTACATCAAACACTAATAAATTCAATTGTTATGTTTTGAATCATTACATTCTGTCTTGTATTTTATACCATGTGCTATTTTACGTCAAATATAAATTGCATTGTGACAACCACATTGGACAGCGACCTCCAGCATAATGACATGATCCTTTCCACACCTTTCCTAGACAAAATAAAATAATTGTGGTGGGGCCTGCAACATGCACGTCCGCAACATATTTGGTGATGCCAACGTTCACCGCTACAATATTGAAAACCTTGTCGTTTAGGGGCCCATAATATTTGCTTTACTGTGTCTGCCTTACTATCCAGAACTCTAACCAATTCAAGCCATCTAGAAAATGAGTCAACCAAAATTAAAAACAGTCCTATGCCTTCAACATGTGCATGATCCATATGAACATAGGGCTACAGCTCTTTTCCTTTAGGCTATGAATATATTTTGATTTGGCAAAAGTTTATTTTGCTACATTTTGGCCACTTTTGTACATATTTTTCTACTTCATGAGAATAGCCAGTCCACCACATTTCCAATTCTAATTGTTTCTGTGTTACTCTTATTCCACAATGAACATCATCACGTATGCTTTTTATTAAGTTTTTTCTTAATGTCTCTGGTAGTATTAAAACATCACCATTCCACATAAGGCCCTTCTCTATGGTTAACCTGTGCCTTATGTCTTTACAGGGTCTCTCTGCCCTAGAGCAATCACATTATTTGTTTTTTTTTTTTTATACATGCAATTTTGCTTAATCTTGTTAGGTTTCAAATGCAAGATGATCAAAGAGTAATATATCTGTTTCAATCTAGTGCAATAATTTATCTTCTGAATTGTCTGATCTTTCTAATGGTTCACTGTTGAATTTTAGTCTTCATAGAGCATCTACATATGGAATAGTGTTTCCTTTCACATATTCTATATCGAAGTCAAAGACCAAGAGCTTTATGGCTCATCTTAATAATCCTAGAAGATTTACTTTCAGTAACTCCTATCTGGAGTTTAAAAAATAACTCTAATAGTTTATGGTCAGATCTAATCAGAAACTTCCTGTCTAATAAAAATCAGGGAGCTCTATCTGATATGTCTGCATGATAGTTAACACTTCTTTTTCAATATTTGAGTAGTTAGCCTTGGCTGAGACTAATCTTCTAGAAAGGTACATCATAGGATGACCTTCTTGAGACAAAATTGTTGATATGGCATGTTCACATGCATCTGTA
Organism: Acanthosepion esculentum; assembly: GCA_964036315.1. NCBI lineage: Eukaryota > Metazoa > Mollusca > Cephalopoda > Sepiida > Sepiidae > Acanthosepion > Acanthosepion esculentum. The sequence goes on along the minus strand of OZ038495.1, from coordinate 20,760,986 downwards.
GTTAAAGTCACTTCCTTTTTAGGGACAAAAATGTTTTTTTAAAGTTCTTTCTTTCAATTTTCAAATGCTTTATTCTGTCATTGAGCCCATTTAAATTCAATGTTCTTTTTTCGCAACTCTGCAAAGGGTTCTATCAATTCACTATACTTTGGCAAATATCCACTATAATAATTGGCCAACACAAAAAAAATTCCCAGTTCTTTTTATTTGTAGATGTAGATACCTCTGTTATTTTCTTTATCAAATTTGTGTCAGGTGAAATTCTGTTATGGTATATAGAGATGATGTTTGGGCTAATACATAAGTAAAGGCCAAATTTACTGTATCGTACCATTTTATTGTTGACTCCATTTGCTTACAGTGGTTAAAGTGGGTGACTATCGTCTTAGTCCTTTTTGTGATTTGAGAGTTCATACAGGGTCATTGTGTTTTTGGCTGACATAAATTAATTTGCTGAATTCATCCTTTCTTCTTTTTCTTCTGGAGTTGTACGTCCGGTCAAACTCACACCTGATGAATCTCCAACGCTTGCGTCTCAAACTGCTACATTGAACCGATTCTTCTCTTCACACGTTTTTTCTCTTCTTTTTATTGGGCCTGACACATCTTGTGTTTTTTGTTCGATTTTTGGCAGGATATGTTGTCATTGGTTGATTTTTTTCATAATATTCACTGACCCACATAAGCTATGTCTGTGTTCTGTCAGTTACAGAGGATAGGAACAATAGAAAGAAGGAAAGGAAGTATGTGTATAAGAGAAGAGAGAGAGAGAGTTTTCTTTGTAACTCTAATAGTGAAAAGGAAAGTGTATATTTCCATATGGTGTTACTACTACCTATTCCTACTACACTGCCTTGGGAAATCTGACATCCCAGATAAATTATTGTGTCACAATTTAACATACATTTATCCTTCTTTATGGTCATTCCAGCATTTTTTAATTTGCTTAAGACATAATCTACTTTGTATTTTAGCTCTTCTCTACTGATAGCGCCAATACATATATCATCTTGATAGATGATCATATTCTTAACATCATCAGTTAGTACATTTTCAATGGCTCTTTGAAAAATAGCACTTGTTTTTACACCATCTGAGCAAGCTTACTGGAGAGTTAATCGTAATGACCTCTTTAAATTCTTCATCAATTTGTATCTGGTCATAGGTAGATTTGAGGTAAATTTTAGTAAAGCATTTAATTCCTGACAACTTGTGAATAGCAGTTTCAATTTTAGGAATAGGGAACAAATCGGAGCATATTTTATGATTTACTCCTATTTTGTATCTCCCCACATATCCTTAAATCTCCATCTGGCTTTCAAAAAACAACAATAGATGTGGATCAGTTACTACCACCAGAGGGAACATGCTCTAAAATTCCTTGCTCTACCATTGTTTTTAGTTTAGCAATTACTAAAGGTAGTATGTGAATGGGCAGTCTGCGAGATTCAAAGTAAAAGGAAGTGACTATTTTCCTTTAATTGAATGCTTGATTTATATCCTTTTAACATCCTCATGTCATTACTTTCCAATTTCACATGGTTAACTACAACATCCATTTCCATGAGCCCATGACTTTTTCACATTTTACTACCATGATGGGAATAATTTTGAAGTGTGTGTGTTGGTCTCAAATGTTCCTTCAAAACAACCTAATATTTTGATGAAAGAGCCATTGAACTGTCCTAATTTAAACCAACTTTTCTTTAATTTGGGTATGTCCATTCAATCTCAGAAATTTATTGGGATTAGGATGACATCACTCCCAGTATCTGTTTGCATTGGAAAATGCCTTTCACTTTAATTTTTTTATCTGGCACTTTTCTCTTTGTATTGTCGATACAACTGTGTTTTCTTAAGGAGGGTTTACATTTTCTGCTCTTTCTATTTTCGTTTTTTGATTGCACACTGACTGGAAATGGTTTTTCTTTTTACAGTTCCAGCATACTTGTCCTAAAGGTGGACATTTTTTCTTGTCAAATTCATGATTTTTATCACAGAATTTGCATTGCACAAGGTAATTCGATATGCTGTATGCTTCAACATTACTCTTGGATGTATTGCATTTTTCAATCAACTCTAATTGTTGCAAAAACTCTATAGATGCAACGAAGGACATTTCAGTCAGTTATAACCATTCCACCATTTAGTGTTCGTATGTAGCATCACACATACCTTCAATGTACATATGTATTAATTCATCTTCAATGGTCATTTCTCCAGTGCCAAGTTTTTCAAATTGACAGAATCTTGAAGCTTCTCATAGCTTGTGTACATACTGTATTATTGTTTTGTTCAACTCTTGTTTGTATGCATGACATTTTGTCCTCTTAGCAATAACCATTTTTTTTGGGGGGGGGTGCAAGTTTCAATTTATAATGTCCGCAATTTGTGAAAAGGTCAAATACTCCAATTCTCTGGAATACGCCATGACAAAGATATTTCTGAGGGCCTCACATCCTTCTGAAGGCAAAAAGAGATCTGTAATCATCTTCTCCTCTACTTCCTTTTTTGTAATCTTTTAACTTCTTGGCCCATGCATGGGCAGTAAAACAACAAAGCCATGTTTTCAGAAAGTCTGACTCATTCAATGTTAGAAATCCTATTGGTGATGCCATATTGTTGTGATGTCTTCTAATCTGTGATGTAGAAGTTCCCCACCTACTGAGTGACGGCTGACTTATTTAGTAGTCACTGGACTCTATGCAAAATAGGGAAGGTCCATTTTGCCTATGTCACTGCAAAGAGAAATGAGTGCCAGAAAACAAGAGTTACAAGGAACTGTAATTTCTTATTTCATTCACCAAGGACTGAGCATTATTTTTGGCAAGGCAAGTAGTGGCAGCCAACTCTTCAAGAACAATATTGACTTCAGAGTCATTGGAATCTGATGGCCTTTACACTGTCACTGTTACTACCTTGTTTCTGACAAAAGTTTTACAGATAAACCAGTAACATGACTCTTGAAAATTGCCTATTTATTTGTGAATGAGAAAAAATGGTATACATTCATTGTAACGTGCCAAAGAAAGTCATAGCATCTGGACAAATTTGGGCCATGTCACCCAACAGAAGATTATAGTTATGACATGAGTAGGGTGTAAAAGATGTTTAAGAATTTCTTTGCAGGAGTCATAGCTGTACACTTGAGGTGTGTCCCTTCATGTTGGCCCCATTATCATAACCTTGGCCATGGATATTTTCAAAATCTAGTCCTAATACCTAAATTTCTTTCAGAAGAGTGTTAAAAAATTTTCTCCAGTGATACTTTCCACTACTAAAAACTTGAAAAAAACTGCTGGGATGTTTGATTTTGTTCTATCAGTTACATCTCTGATAACCAATAACATTTGCTCTTGGTGCCTGATATCAGGGGTGATGTCAAGAATTATGGTGTAGTATGTGTCGTATATGGCAGACTTGATTTTAGAAATAATTTCTTTCTGAACAGTTTTTCCCATGATATCAATCAGACATTTTGGATGAATTTTTTTCCAAATAATGATCATGTATTTCCTTGCATTGGACTATTTATTTCTCTTGGATTACACAGGTGCAATGGATAAATTGTTGTCTACTATTTACTCCTGCCTCCAAAACAAATCTAGTGCTGCTGACAAAACTAACCTGGCTGTTTGTCTCAAAAAGGACCTCCAATCAGTTGTGGACTGGGGTACGAATTGGCTGGTTAATTTTAATCCCTCAAAAACAAAACTGCTCTCTATTACTCACCACAGAACCATCCCTACCCCCCATTAGAATGTCTGATGCTCAACTCCATGAGAGCACCTCTTTGTAACTGCTCGGTCTCACATTGACGGCTGACCTGAGATGGAACAAATACATTGAATCAATAGCTTCATCCACCGCAAGGAAAGTTGGCTCCCTGTGCCCCGCCAGGAAATTTTTCTCGCCAGAGTTGATCCTTCAAATCTACAAATCAACCATTCACCCTTGCATGGAGTAAGTATTGCTGCCATATATGGTCTGGAGCCCCTTCTGTTTGTCTCAAGGTCCTTGGTAAAATCCAGAGATGGATATGCAATGTAATTGGCCTTGATCTGGCATCTCATCTGTGGTCACTCTCTCACAGATGTGCCGTCGCCTCCCTCTGTCTTTTCTCTTTGTACAAATACTTTCAGAGTAACTGCTCTGATGAACTGCTTTCACTGGTTCCCAGACTTTATGAATTTAAGCGTTCAACTAGGCTGGCATCTCGCTCTTACCCTTTCACTGTCGAAACTGTTAAAAGTAGATGTCTCTTCTAATAATAGCTTCATGTCTTGCACTACTCGCCTGTGGAACTCCCTCTCCTTTTCTTGTTTCTCTGATAGCTATAATCTCCAACTATTCAGATGTAATGTCAATCGATGTCTCCAGATGCCTCGATCTATCCCCTATCCTTCTCTTTATCCTTTCCTCTATCACTCCTATTTGCTCTTGCTCCAACTCTCTGTAACCCCTTGCGTGCTAGTGGCTTCCCACCTTGCTTGGGGTGAAATGCTTAAAAAAAAAATTATGCAAAAATGAAAATAACACTAACATCACATTTAACAGATATATTGTTAACAACAGAAAACTTAATATTGTAAGGAAAACACTGGAATGAAAAAATTAGCGAAAAAAAGGTTTAATCACATGAGGTACATGGATTAATAATACAATAATAGTGAATACTGTATTTCATTGTGGCAATACATACGACTCAGTGTTATGACACACTTTGCAACAATTCTCATAGTGAATAGACATCTCTATGTTTAACAATTAGTGTAGAGAAGGTCAGTTGTCTTTCTACATAGCACTCACACACCATAACTTATTACTTTTGAACAGGTTGCTGTGTGATGACATATCCCGCTTGTTGTTTCCTGCACAACTGTGATGACATCCAAGGTCGGTTGTATGTATATATACATCTGAGTAGCTATGTTCACAGGTTTGTCTCCTTGGCCGTGATTGAATTCAATAAAAAATAACAACAAATGCTTTTCAAGACAATGATTGAGGAATAGCAACAATTCAATTTCTCATTTAACCATCTATGTTTTTTTTTTGGCTTTGTTAAGGTGAACTGCTATCTTACTAACTTCTGGCCACAGAAAGAGGACCCTTACATTCACTAACCAACTAGGTGACTGCTGATTCCTCACTGCCGGTCCCTTCTTTACTGGCTACTGGTTACTTATTTACTGACTGCTCCTGACTGACTACAGCTGGGATCCCACCACCCATATCCATTCATGTTCTAGAAAAGGAGACCACCCAACAGCTTGATAGGTGATTAAATTTTCAAAGGACTCTACTTTTATGATTATCTAAAATCATTAACAAAATTTTATGTTTGCCTATTCAAAGGTGGGCTAGAGACAGGAATCCTGAAAACTGGCAATTAAATTAACTTAAAAGGAAAAGGTATCTATCTATTTATCTCCTAAGGATGTGTGAGATATCATATTGTTACAGCTGGATCATTGGTTAATTTTGAAGGGCCATTGGTAAAGTTTGAAGTGAAAGGATCTTCTTTAGCATTTGTATCACCAGATGTGAACTTACAGTTTTGCCCAACTGATAAAACTTCTTCAGTGTCACTGTCTTCATTGTCACTGAATTTTTTATTATTTTCTGTAGATTTTTGTAGATCAGTTTCATCAGGTTTATCGGATATATGTCTGAAAAGAAAACTAAATCACTATCTTTCTCCTCTTCAGCTTTCTTAGCCTTTGCTAATGCCCTCTTCTTACTGCCACTCAAGTACTTTCTGCTTATATCTCTTGGGTTTTTACTCATATTTGAAGCAAAGAAATCTTATGGCCCTATAAGAATAAATTAAATAAATTAAAATTAAATATAAATAATAAATATAATTAAAGCAAAAACATAATAAGTTTGATATTGTCAAAATGGTTAAAGTTATTGAAAAAAAATTACAGAAAAATTGTAAAACTCTTTACTATTTGTATTTTGAAATTAATTTCAAATATACAGGGTTTTTGTTTTATAAAGTTGTGACATTAAAAAGTTGTATTTTTTAAACAGTGTACCTCAGTTGTTTATTACAGGTTCTGCATCATTATCAATTTAAAAATAAAACTGGATAATATTGTCAAAATCCGTCAGTAAATTTTAAAGTTATGACCTATTAATGAAATATTTTGATTTTTCTGGTTATAAGTTGATTGGTGTGAGGCAAGACAACAGGTGTTGCTTTTGATGGAGAGAGAAGTCATTGTGCCTCATTGGACAGCTATTCCCTGACTGAAGTTGAGCAGCCCCCAGCCAATACAGTGCTGTCCCACCACAGCCCACTTGGGTGCATGGGACATAGAGATGCAAGTATTCTGAATCATAATCTGCAAACACAGCAAAACAACAAGAAATCAAAGAAAAGAAAACAGCATTCAGAATTGGGTGTTGGAATGTACAGACTATGCCAACTGGTCTATCAGATGACCTTTGTGAAATCAACAACAACTGAAAAACAGCAGTGATTAACTATAGACTACTATATATACTACTAGATATATTCAAGCCATGATAGCCTGAAGATTGTGTTTAAGCCTGAAACAGACTGTTGCCTTTGGGTGTTGACCTCAATGTCCAATTTTATAATTACATATGATGCTTTATCTCTGATACTGAGCATTTTAACCCATAAATATAGCATACTTTAAAACTATATTTTTATTATATATCCACACTCTATCCATAACATATTCGTTGATAATACAAATATAATAGCATCATCCACATGCACAAAAAGGATAAAAATAATGGAAGCATTATTAATAAAAAAGAAAAAAACAACATTCAATAATATCAACTATGAACACAGTCATAATGTGCTAAGTGTGTTTGGAAAATAAAACATTCCTATAACTCTAGATATATCCATAAAACAATCCATACATTCAGTGGCTCCTACTGCTATTAATGCATTGCACATCAACTGAATTGAGTTCTCTAGGCCACTGGTGTATTTTGTATAGAAAAACGTTAAAATTTCCCTTTCTCTCTGCCATGTGATGATAGTCTAGTGGTAGGATCTCTGACTGATGCCAATCCTGGTTTGAAGCAATTCTAGCCATACTGAAGAGCTGTGATACAGCCAAACAGTTAGTCTGTGGATGACAATATATATATATATATATAGTGATGTGCCAGAGCAATTTGTAAAGGTAATTGGTAGGTGGTGTCACTGTATAAAACGTTATGGAAATGGCCAGTCTCATACCAGTTAGACTGGTGATTCAGTTTGAACATTGATTAAGTTATTCATAATATGGCAACATGAATTATCAAGTTCAAACAGGACATAATAGTGGTTTCCATATGGATCAGGCATATTATTTATGAAATTATAGGTACATTTGACATCACTCCATCTATTGTGCTATGTATGGAGAATACTTGACTGAATGGACAGCACAGTGGCTTACAATGGGTCCTTAATAACCTTGATCAAATGTATCTGCCGAGAATTATCTGTGTTAACAAATAAATGACACTGGCTCAAATCATAAAAAGCTCATTCAAAGCAGAAGGTATCAGACACATATCTAGCAGGTCAGTTTAGCATTCTTTAACTTTCATGAGATACGGAAGCAGAAAACTCACAAGCGCTCATGTTAATGCCACAACATTGTCTTACTGCCTAACTGTACAGTTTGTGACATAGCTAACTGGACCCATGTTGTGTGTGTGGTCTGATGACACACAGCATCAGTTGTTTCAGACAGATGGTAGTGTTTTAGTGTGACACAGGCTCCATGAAACTGTGAACCCCAGTTGCCAACAAGGCCTCTTGCAAGCTAGTGGTAGTTTCATAATTGTGGGGTATGTTTACAAAGTTTACAAGTCCACTTAAACCTGTTATAGACTGGTGACAGCTATATTGCACTGCTTTATGAACATTTGAATTCATACATGAAATTCATGCTCCCAACAACAATGGGCCATTCAAGCAAATACACTGTATGATTGGGTCCAAGATGCCATGAATTGGTTTAAGGAAGACGTCCAACAAATGATGTAGCCACCTGACATGATTTCAATTAAACATTTATGGGATATGATAGAGAGGTCTACTAGCATGAAAGATCTTGCACTTACAAATATTAGAGAATTGTGGAAATGCTATGTTGAGTTCCTGCATCTGACTGTGCTGACTGTGTTTATTTGGTTTGGTTTGTTTGGTTTTACAGCATATCAACCTCAATGGGTCATTTAATGCCAACAAAATTTTTGTTGCTGGTAATATTTTTTTCCTTCATAAATCTATTTATGGTAATATTTTTTTCTTCAAAAATGTATTGCTGGCAATAATTTAAAAAAAAAAGTATTTCTGGTATTAAAATCTATTTTTACACTTTCATAATGTTTTGACCCCAGTTTGGGGGTTAACTATTTACCCATAGCTGGGACCCTAACACCAGCAATTAAGAGGTGGTTCTACACTCCTCAAAACCTCCTGATCAGAGGCCTTGCTGTTGGATGTAGTTTATCGTCATACCCAGGATGGACTGGGCTAAACGAGGACCCTAGACAATACTAGGTAGCTAAAAAAATCCTGGTGGAATTTTTATTTGTACTGATTTTATAAGCTGAAAATTATTTTATATTTTACCAAATTATAAAACTCTTTTCTTCTACAATGTATTTTCATCAGTCAAACACAGGAACCATACTGAACTGTCTAAACCCTTGGAATATGACATGTGTACATTCCAATCCCTTACATTGGGGCATATGTTTAATAAAGGAAACACAACAAAACTTTTATCTTGTACTGTGCACAAGAAAATTTTGACTTGGAACTTTACAGCTTTTTCTCTCATCAACTTACAACTCTTTGCCAAAAATAAATACCAAGTGTATTCTCGTACAAAAACCAAATAATAGAAATTTACATTAAGTGTTAATCTTTTCTGTAAAACTTTTAACTTTACAAATATTTTCCAAATTGCTTATGAACTTGTACTTTTTATCATTCAAGTTATTTCAATTTGAAGAATATTTAAATTGAATCAATAATTAATTTTATAAAAAATGTAATTAAAACTGTAAAAAAAATTTGCTGATATAAAAACAGTATTAGATTAAAAAAATGCTATTAAATAATTATACATTTCTTCTTAGGTGTATTCTAACACCAATAAAGCTTCTTGATTTGTGAGGGAGAAGAACTGCATGAAATGGACAAACTTGCTGTTGGTCACCAGGTTTTAGTGGGTGGTGTTACATTGTAATGAATGCATTGTTTAAGAATTGTGACAGAAGTTTCAAAAAAAGTAAATTCAATATTTACAAAATAAATGAATTTCAACACATAGGGGAATTTTACATGTATATTTTTATATAAAGAATAGGATAATTAAAGAAAGAAAATATACTTACGTGTACACAGCTGAAAAGTGAAGACAAATATTTATAAGCTTTTCTGTTAGAAAGTATGTGTGTGTATGTGCATGCATGCATGTGTGTGTATGTGTGTGTATGTGCATGCATGCATGTGTGTGTGTGTGTGTGCATGCGTGTATATGTGTTTATGTGTGTGTATGCATGCATGTGTGTTTATGTGTGTGTGTGTGTGTGTGGTGATTAAGGAGAAAATGAAGTTGTACCTGGAAAAAGAATTTGTGTCCCTGGTGCTATCTGTTGAAAAAGAAAATCAAGATCAGATCAACTTTAGTAGGCCTTGAAATATGGTAATTGTTTGCACTTCCCTACAAATCACAACTTTACCTACCCTCAATAAAAGAATGCTACTTTGGATGACAGGGGAGTTCTTAGTTTTCAAGTGAAAATGGTAGCTGCGAATTGTAAGTTTTTGGATACAGATATTTTCACCCCTTTTTATTTACAACCTAAACATTTTTAACTTCAGACTTGCAAGACTGATTTTGACCCCCTTGGAATTACGACCATCAATTTTTGATTTTAACCTCCCATTGCTATTTTATCACAGTGTGTGTGTGTGTGTGTGTGTGTGTGTGTGTGTGTGTGTCAGACAGAGAGAGATGCATCATGTGGCTGGGTTTGATGTCTAGCAATTGGTCTCCCAGGGAAAGAAATTTCTCAGAGCCAATGCATCCTGTACTTACTGCAGCAAACATAGAAAGTAGGAGTTTATGTCCTTCCTTTTATAATTCTGGCAGTGCCACCTAGCAGGCATCATTTCAGACAAGGTGTAAGTAATCTCCAAAAATCCATTCTTGAGATTTATTACTCCTTTCTCCCTTTTGAGGTCTTGTAGGGATATTATTATTAATAAATAAAATATAAAATAATAATAATAAATATCATAAATAAAATAAAATAAAACAAATAACGTTAAAACTTTGTTTAAAATAAAATAAATAAAACCAAAATAGTAAAAGTTCACCCAGCATGCAAATGGATTCTTCATGTCTAAGAACACAAACTTGCTCTCATTGCTACTGACCCTCAAAGGATCCTAGATGTCTATTTGCTCTTCTTGGCACATTGCTTGTTATAAGATGGAGTGACTCTCTTCCTCTATTATATGCAACCTTAAAATACATATAACTAAAATACACACACACCAGAGTAGAGAATTAAATAAAATTATATGATTTTAATTTACAATTTAACATGCTTTTAGTGTTATTTCTTTGTAGGTTTTATTCCTGTAAACATGAGGCTATCCCTGTTGGTATGCTGCGAGTGACCCTACAGTCTCAATGTTCACTCTATACTTGTAACCATTTAACTAAGTGGAGAAAAGAACGGTGAGGTAAAATTTTGTACCTTACTGTAAAAAAATTAGACAGAGTTTCAAAACTTAGTGGATCTAAATGTTCAAAGTCCAATATTTTATAGTAAATAGTAACCCTTTTATAGATGTTATCAATTGAAATTAAGTGCCTACTACACATTCAATATTTATAAAAACTCATTTTTTAAAATGTTTTGTCAGTGTTCATTTTTAATATTTATGTTATACTCTGCTGCAATTAGATCTCTTTCTGATTCAATCTGCATGCCAGCACCATGAAGGCAGAGAACAAAATAAAAAAAGTTGTTTTCTCCGCATAGGCTCTGAGCATCATGCATTTACCAAAGCAATCTCCCACAATGAAAGTGACACTGACCTATCATGAACATTCCTGCCTATAAGAAAATGTCTTTGGGGAGTGCCAGATCTGCTTACAACAACCATCAGCAGTCGCCGGTCGTGAAGGCCACTTGCTGACACTCAGGGTGCTGCTACCATTACCACCATGACCCTATTTCATAGAAACACCAGCTTACCAGCTACACCAATCCCTCGTCAACCAATGCACCCTACCATGAATTGCCCCACCTCAGTGACTTCAATCGACCAACATGTGCATCAGATCCAACCAACAACTATATCTTGTGACCTCAGTCAACTCCTGGCACTACACTTAAACCAAATTGCCATCCTGCTGATCAGCAATCAAAATTGACATTTCACCAATTTTCCGATAATTCTGTATGATACCTTGTATATTAAACAAATACATATTGTTTAAAAACCTAATCCTCATTATTCCTTTTCTTTCACAACCAAATGCTTATTACATTTATTTTTCTCATCTTTTTTCCATATTTATTGTTCACAATATATAAAACATAGAAGATGTTACATAATTTATGCTCCATAAATCTGCAACCTCCACATTTACATTTAACATTGCTGGCTGCCCCATAATTTTGGCCTTGTGCCACACTGTGACACTATGAGTTGGATATATGCGCACGCGTGTGTGTGTGTGCGCCCGCACATCTGTGTGTGTGTATATATACACCCCCACATCTGTGTGTGCGTGCGCACACATATGTGCGAGAAGATTAGTTAGATTTGACCTGGGCATCAAACTTCAAGATCAAATGATTAGATTAGGAATCTAGATAAAAACATGTTTGGACATATGGCGAAAAGGGTAGATAAGTGTTAAGTACTTGTCAAAATACTAAGATAGGAAAAAGACCGGCTCTGGTCAAAACTTAAAAGGGTTTCAATTTAATGTCCCTGAATCGGAGTCAGCTAGGCTAAGAAATATTTTTATGTCCACTTTCTTCAAAGAGAGAAATGGTCATGAAAAAGCTATGGGTTTATTCGTGGGTGTCCCTTGTCCGGAAATGATGAAAGAGGATTCTCCATATATACGGCAGCGCTTTGGGCCACGAGTTAGTTAGACTTAGTTTAGGTTCGAGGAAGGTTGATTTAGGCCGGAGCACGTAACATCGAAGAGCGACCCATTAGCAGCCGGACATTGTTAGTTAGGATATATTTTTTTTTGCCAGCCGAGAGTCAGCCCGGAGTTGGTCGTCCACAAAAAGGTCACACGCCCTCCCTCCTCTTTTCGTCCTACCCAAGTTTGTAGTTGTGTTTTTCTTTTGCCTGTGAGCCTACCTCTCGCTCGATCCACCGCACAGAAATTCTACGACGTGGGGTCTATATATCTGTGCAACGAGTTGCAGAGGTGGGTAGTCTCACAACACCTAAGCCACACTTAGAAAATCACCATAAGATATGTGATTGCAACAACCAAGAAAGAAAGATAATTAACAATAAAGAATTTCATGTAAAACTTATTTTTTACTTATTAGGTTTTGTGTACAAAAGTTCCCAGCACCTTTTTTTTTTTTAAACTGGAAATTAAATACACAGTTGAAAACTGTTTTTGTTTTTTTTTCTCTGGGAACTTTTTCATGCACTAATTTTTGGTCTATTTCTACACACACAAACACACACACATGTATATATGAATGAAAGTTTGTAGAAAAGTTTTCAGCTTGACCAAGACACCCTTAAGTGATATTTGGTCTGATTTGGTTCTTGTAAAGATAGATCATAGCAGAAAAAGTCAGTTACTTTCTAAGAACTGACCATTTTTCCAGCATCTTTAACAATGGACTATCTATATGAGTTCCACTTGAGGTCTGGAGTGAGCTTGAATCCCGATAGACATTCCAAGCAAGGAGCCTCATTGAGGAGACAACCGTTTATCAGGACTTGAGAAAATTCTGGGTCTGCATCGTGATGATGAAATAATACTAGCTTCATTTGGGAGATATTAATTGTGACAAGCCAGTCCCCCTACCCATTGAGCTGTGCAAGCTAAGCCAGAGCATAAGATCAGTTGCCAAGATCTGATCTGATTTTTGGAGGTGCACCCATAAATCATGGTTTTGTCTACATATATATTTACTAATAATCTGAGAATGTTCTTGGGTAGATCCTTAATATAAGGCAGTTGGAGAAGGGATTGGACCAAGAACTTTCCAGCACTCCCTCTGAAAGTATTGCAAAACTAACTCTATACTATTAAAACATTAGGTTGTTTGAAAAATAATTTCTGATTTTAGAATAAACCTTTTGTGTTCTAATATACAGGGATTCCCTAAAGTCTAGACAAAGATGCAAAAATGCATATTTTCAAGAAATGAAATTTTCAACATTTTATTGAATTGGAATATTAACAAATAACATCTTCAATATGATTTCTATCATTTGTGATGTAAAGGTTGATGCACTTTGCAAGATTCATGTGAACTTGATCCAATAACTCCACATTGCCATTAATTTTAGCACATTCGCTCTCTTTATGTGTTCAATCAAGTGTGTTGCATCTGTGATTTTCATTGAGTACACCTTCTCCTTCAGCATACCTCAGAAAAAGAAGGCAGTTCTTTCTTCTTTTGACGAAACCATGTTTAATCTATGGAGCTTAAAAAATATGATTAATGATATTTCCTGTGTTCAGACTTTAGGGACACATCCTGTTTTATTATAATAGTTACACAAAAATATATTACTCAGCCTGAATGGTTAAGGTGTCCCTTTTTTTATACTTTTATGTCTCTTTCAGAATTTACCTTAAAACATTACATACTCCCCATCTTGGATGTAAAAAAAGAATGACATTATTTTTTTTTTTTCATGGGTTCATACTTGGTCATAATGTATCTCAAACTGGTGATATCATTAACATCAAAAGATCCACTTGTGATCGGACAGTATGGTGCTCGATTTTGAAGGTCCGCAGTGGGGATACAAGTTTTGAAGATCAAATATATTACTCAGCTTGAATGGTTAATGTGTCTTCTTGCTTAATTTTATATCTATCACTTTCAGAATTTACCCTAAAACATTACATGCTCCTCATCTTGGATGTAAAAAAAGAAATCGTTTTTTTTTTTTTTGTGTGGCTTCATACTTGGTCATAATGCTTCTCAAACTGGTGATATCATTAACATCAAAGGATCCACTTGTGATCGGACAGTATGGTGCTGGATTCTGAAGTTCTGCAGTGGGGATACAAGTTTTGAAGATCAAGGTGATGGGAAACATCTCCCTGTAATTAACAATCAACATGTGAAAACACTAGCCGTACGAAACCTGTGTCAAAGTATCAGAAAAATATCTCAGATAAAGGGTGTTAGCATTTCAATAATATTGGAGCATCTCAACAAAATTGGCAAAAAATGAGTTCCACATGAACTCAGTGAGAGTAAAATAATATTAACTTGAAAAGGAAGAGAAAACTGCAACGAAACAATTTTGGATAGGATAGATGATTGGTTACATGTTATATGCCAATTTGATTAATTCCAACCAAGCAAAGCATTCATCTGAGCTGGCTGAGTTCAATGTTTTCAAGTGTTTGACGCTACATCTGTGAAATTCAAATGATCTATTTATTGATGGAACAGTGACTTATGATGAGAAATAAATCCTTAATGATAATCCTAAATGATAGGCTCAATGGCTTGATCATGACAATGGATCCAAACTCTTTCCAAAATGGAAATGGCACCAACAGAAGATTATGGTGACTGGTGGTCGTCTTGTTATCCATTACAGCTTTCTGGAATCTAACCAGAGCATCATGACCAAATTTTACTTCCAGCAATTGAATGAGATGTATATTCAGTTAAGCAAAATGTGACTGTTGCTGGTTAATTGACAACATTCAATTCTACTTCATGACACTGCTCGGTCACATGTTGCCAAGATGAAACTGCAGAATTTCGTCGATTTGGGATATGAGACTTTGCCACATCCACCATATTCTTCTGATCTTTATTCAACTGACTACCACTTATTCAAGCATCTTGACCATTTTTAACCAAAATCATTCTGTTGTAAAGAAGATGCGGAAATTGCATTCAAAGATTTCTTGGTGTACAAGAAAAAAGTGAAATTATAAAACAAAGTGTTTTGTGATTATTTTGGTAAACTATTTTGGTATACTAAAAAGTTTGGAATCAGTGCCATATCATTGCATTTGTCCAAGAAGTGAAATGCCCAACACTCCAAAAACAGGACAGTAGGTATTAATGAGTTACAAGTGACACCAGATTTTACAGTGGGCATTTATAGGTTAAATTGCTGAAAGTAATAGCTAGAAGCTATTAGATTTCACAATGGAGGGGTTCACATAACAAGTTTGGCAATCTTGAACCTTCACACATGCAAAAAACAGAATGTCAAAAGGACGGTTTCTCCCATAACATTAACGCCTCTAATGCAGTGTCTAATAAAAGCAGAAACAACAACCATTAGTTATCAATACAAAAAACAATCAATTCATAACCGAGACAGATTTTCTATTTTATTGGTTTCTGATCTTTTGTGTAATCTGATTTTATTCTGCAACTAACAATTATCAATCAAGTTCTTGTCAATCAGAAGTTCAGATGAGAGTTAAGACGGGGTTCATTTATTTAGATAATAAAGGCTTATATTCTTTTCCTAATTAATACCTCCAAATATTTACATTCCCCACCTATAGATTAAATAGTAGGACAGTTTTCTAGATTTGATTGGAAGCTATTTTAGGACAACTCTGAATTCAAATCAGCTTAAAGAGGGATGGGCTCCGTCAGATCATCTTGCCCTAGACACAACCCACTTCTGCTATGACTGCAGTACATGCGTTACACCTACGATCTTAAGACATTATGGAACTTGTAATCATGAAATATTTGCATTAGTGATTGATATATATTTCTTTGGCAAAGAGACTGAGTTCCCAGCAGATCAAAAGTATTTTGTAAGAATCAATGTTTTGGTAGAAATTCCAAGGGAAAAGATATCGACACAGCACCAATAAATCAGTAAATTTATAGCAGAATAAATTGACAAGTTGAGTCAGATAACTGAACGTGAGAATTTTAGGAGAATGCCAGACAACAAAGTCAATATAATAATGGGTTTGTACAAGTTGCAGAATTTGAAATTCAGCCAGCTCAGATGAATGCTTTGCTTGGTTGGAATTAATCAAATTGGCATATAACATGTAACCAATCATCTATCCTATCCAAAATTGTTTCGTTGCAGTTTTCTCCTCCTTTTCAAGTTAATATTATTTTACAGTGTTAATATCAACCCAATTATTTCTCTTTTTGTGAAAAAACAAAATTGATGAACACACACATTTATAAAGATGATACACAAAAAAAATGATCGCTGTGGGGGTAATTGGTAAATGAGGGTTGTAAGACATTCGAGGAAAATAGGGTTGATTCTGCAATCAAGAGATTGGTTCTTAGAAAGCAGGACTGTGTCTTCACAACCCCATTTTAGGTAAAATGCTAGGGAAATCTTAGAAATGTATTCAAAACTTACTCAGCTCCTTATTGTTTCTTCAATTGTAATATGTTGTTTGCAATCCTTTGAAAAATAGTTGGAAGCTAATTCATGATAATTGTCCTGATAAACTTTCCTCTATAGTACTGATGAATTTAAGCGTAGTACTAGATTGGCAGCATCATTTTACAGTTGAAATGGCTCAATGTCAAATTCTATGCTAACAGTTTTTCTATTTGACTTCTCACTTGTGGAACTCTCTTCCGGCTTCTTGCTTCTCATTCAACTTTGATCTTCAAAAATTTAAATACAATGTCAATTGTTATTTTCTGTCTTCTTAATTTTTGTTATTTTATTGTTCTTTCTCTTTAATAGTGTTTTTTTCTCATGTTCTCTAATACTCAGTAACTTTTGGTGTCTTAGTGGCTTTATTGCCTTGCTTGGGATAAAATAATTTAAAAAAAACAAAACAATTCCACCTTAATTTACAAAATAAATATCAGTCTGTGTATAAACACTTGTTTTTCTCTTCTTACACAACACAGAAAAGCCAGTTTTTTAACAAGATCAATGACGATGAAAAAATGGATTTTTAAAAAAATGAGAATCCAAAATGAAGAAAATAAGGACAATCTTCAAGAGAGTCTTCTCCATGTTAACCTAAATGGAATTCACGGAGGAAAAAAAATTGATTTCTGTTCTTTTAATTTAAAAGAAATTCTTTTATTATGAATTATTAAAACCTGAATAAACTGTTACTACAGAACAGTTCATTGACCTTTTTTGGAGGCAGAGTCATCGACCACTGATGTTTCTGCATAACAATAAGCATCCTTAAGTTGAAAATATGCATAACAGTCAGAGAGCAGGAGGGGGAAGTTCTTCTGCATTCGATGTATTCTCCAGACCTTTAAATTATCATTTCCTTTCATATAAATTGACTTATTCAAACATATATTCTCACCTGTGTTATAGATGTTATTATAGATACAATGTTTCAGCCAAGTACCCTCTGGCCATCTTCAGGTGTCTATTTGGCTATATATGGAATATCTTATGTATTGATCATGTTACTTTTGTCTGGGATGCCATTTCTTGTTCATTTCTCCTAAGAAGCATAATGAACTTATAACGAGGCATTAATTCAATACCATGGTTTAGAAGGAGCAAAAAAAGCATTTCATCCCACATCCGAAACTATTAATAGAGAATAGTGATCCTGTTTCTCCTCCCAAGACCAATTCTTCAGAAGAAAGGGGCTATGCTGACGACATAGGTATTCATAGTTAGAATCTTGAACAAAAAAATCAATATCCTCTACCAAGTATTCCAAGAAAAAGAATTCAAGATAAACCTTTCCAAAACAGAAACTGACCTGGAATTATTATTCCAGTTATAACGAATTTAGTATAGGAGATAAGAAAATTGAACATAGAATAGGCTGCACTTGAGGTAGTCTCACCCAATACCACAAATTGCTACAAAATCAAAAAATTGAACTAAAAACTTGT